>CM030791.1:25477500-26077500 GCA_018127125.1 Rhododendron griersonianum | reverse complement strand
GAAGCTGTGCACCATAAATGATCCAAGCAGGTTGTCCGGTGAGTTGACCACTTCCTTTTGCATGTCCCCGGGCAACATGAGAGCCTGGGATAGGGCCAGAGCGGTCCCTTCGGACTCCACACTGTCCCGGACGGTGACGGTCTTGTTTCCATGGGAAAGTTGGGGAGCCCATACTGGAGTTTGGGGTATTGGAGTTTGGGTCGAAGTTGCCCCAGGTGCTTCGAGACGCGGGCGTTTGTCCCTGTGACCTGCCTCGATTTCCTCGGGAGAAAATCCAGGAGGAGCGTCAATTTGTGTTGTTCCTCGGCGGCCATGAGGAGGAACCGGGCTCTGGGAGCGACCGCGGCCCCGAGAAGTGCCACGGCCTCTTCCACGGCCTGCTCCTGGGATTGTGAGGAGACTTTCGAGGCTGATGGGCTGATTCATTTCTGGAGAAGGAGGAGATGGAGAGTACCCGTCGGATGACGTAGATGCTTCCTCGACAATTTCCGCAGATGAACTGCGGAATGGGGGAGTCCGAGAACGTCTATCCTCTTCTGTTTGCTCGGGTTGTGCAGCGGCAGGCCCAGGAACTGGCGGGTCATCTGCTGCTCGGATGCGCCGATCAATGAAGCCCCCGTAAGATGCTCTGTAACTCAGGAGCACCTGCGCTGCTCTTGCTCGGCCTGCCAAGTAGGTGCCCTCGCCGTTGAAATTTAGGGCCTGGTTGATGTGTGCCACATGTACTTGGGGGTGATGATGGCGTATCCTTGGTTGATGTTTTCAGCTGCAACATGTGAAGTTAGCAGTTAGAAGATAGGAAAACTAAAGAGTGCAATACGATTAAAATTGCTCGACAAGTAAATTTTATAAAGAGGAAAGAACTAACGTGGTTGCCCAAATCTGTGAGGGCATGAAAGCCTATCACTTGACCATCCTCCTGTCTGGGCTCGAAATGTCCAGTAACGACGAGGAAGTCATCATCATCTCCTCGGGCGGAGTCAGGCAACTCAAGCACCAGTCGCCTTCTGGAATCCCTACTCTTTAGGTAGTAGGTAAGGGCATCTTTTGTACGTGAAATGCTGTACAGATGATGGATGTCATATAAGCCTAGAGACGTGCCTAACATCTGGTTTAGGGCATGTACGCCCATGACAACCCTAAAGAAGTTGGCGGAAACTTGCATGGGGGATAGCCTGTAATAGGCCAGAACCTGGCGGAGTAATGGCGCCAGGGGGAATCTAACGCCGCCCTCGACAATGGCAACCACCGGGATGTGGAGAGTGTCGTTGTTAAGACTCTGGCGTATGGCGTCTACGGGGGCCAAAATAGTGGCAATATCATCGGGAATCTCATAGCGAGATCTGAATGAAGCATGGCCTGAGGAGTATTTCAGTGACGTCTAAACCTCCCCATTATGAACAAGGATGGTACAGACGAGTAATATGGGAACGAAGAAACCCAGAAAGCAATTAAAAGAAACCCTAGACCGACGAAAGGAAAGGGAAGAGGAAAGTGATGACTTACGATTGAGATGATCAGGGGTCCTAAGTGCACAAACGAGGAATCTCGAGGTATTGAACAGGGCTCCAATGGCGGATGTGCTTGTGAGTTCTGGTTGCAGAGGGAATCGATACAGAGAAAGGGGTTTCGAAATGAGGGGAAAATCCAAAAGTGCCCCAAGCTTAGTGAGGTGGCGTATGCGAAACGTCATCTCAGCGCCGTTTGGGCGTTCCGTTTTCCAAAGGACGTCCATTCGCATTTAATACGGGCGGTACGATTTGTGCCACGTGGAAAGGTTGGGGCAGGAAAGGCTTGTCCAGCCCAAACGACGAGACGATTTTAGGCTGGTATAATGATGATATTTGCACCAGTTTTTGAAACGAAGAGTGCATGAACAAAAACAAATGTTATTCGGACCCTAAATAGCTTTGCTCGTCATATATGAAGAGATAACGAGTAAAGCTGGGGAGCAATTGTAAGGAGTAAATCCCGAGCAGGTACAAATTGTGCCCGGGTACGTGGTACGTGGGACCACGATATAATTATGATGGGGACAGTCGCCGTGCAAAACGGTGGTCGGCGACAGAGACCAATGATATGAGAAATCATTGGTTCAGAGAGTCTATGCAAGGTCAAGGTCCAGTGACACGAAAGGATATTGAACCAAGGGATTGTCAAAGGACCAGTAACATGTAAAGTCATTGGTCCAGGTAGCTTGTTCGGCAACGATAAGGCCGAACAGGGGGGAGTTTATACGAAAGTAGTCCCAGAGCAGGGGACGATCCAGAAGTTTCGAAAACAGAGATGTTCCGTGAAGGAATGAGATCCCAATAAAATAGGATCTTGGGAAGATACCCAACGGGAATGGGAAGCTCGGCCAGCTGTGGAAAAGAGTCCTAAACGGACTAAGGTAATGAACTGATAAGGGAACGAGAATCCAAGTTATTCTGGGTTTCCTATACGAGATAGGAAACCTAGGGAAACGTGGATACTTGGGCAGCAAGCATCCATAAACCTATAAGTACGAGGCAAACCTAGAGGAAAAAGGTACACAATACATTACGGTTTTACATATTCTTCTACTCGAATTAGGGTCTTTCGACTAGTACGTGATACTAACTTAGGCATCGGAGGGCCTTTGCCACGAGAGGCAAAGGTGCACTCACACTTTGTCTGTTTTGCAGATAAAGACTACGGCGACATATTAGGGTTCCGGCGAGGATATCGAAGTAGCCGTTACGTTCTTGTGCTACTTAAACCACTCACGGTTTTTCTGCACTTACAGTCCTAGCTAGAACTCCAAGGATCAAGGTAGATTTTTCTTACCCCTTAACTCTAAGTATATTATGTGATTGTTATGTATTAGAGTGGCTTTATATGAGCCAAATCGGCAAAACATAGAGTTTAGGAAAAATTGTGGAAGTCGCGGCCGCCACCTTACCACCTAACGTTCAGGATACTAAAACTCGCCGCCGCAACCTACGGGTTCAACATTATATACTTGGTACTGTTCCAGTGAACCTTTCTTTTTGGACAAAACCCAGATTTAGTTCCAGAACTAATTTACCTCATGAATATTGTTAGGCCTTGTTTGATTCTTGGTGCTATTATATATGCTCTGTATTTGGATGTTAGTTTAGAATTAATTTAAACCTTGTGTCGGTATTTAGAAATCACATAATGTCATGTGTCAATATTTTTAACAAGTATGGAGTCACGTAACAAAAGAACATTTATGAACTACTATAGTATACTACAAAATATAACATAAGTACTATAGATTTTAAATAGTGAAGTATACATGTGACATGTTGAAATAAGGTTAATTAATACAAGTACTATATTTGCATCTTAAGTCTAACAATCAATCGAATTCATTTACTGGAGAAAATAATACTATTTATATATTTTTTTAAATGTAAAAGTATCAGTTTCATTATAATAAAGAAAATTAGTAACTAAATAAAATGTTAATCTTAGAATGTAAATGATGTTAAGGTACAAAGTATGTTTTAATTAGTTTAGTGATAATTACAAACTCAAATTTACAAAAAGAAATACTGATACAGTAGGATAATAAGTTTTGTCTCATTTCATGAATAAATAGATGTGTTAAGAAAATGAAGTGATAATTTAACGAATAAAAGTTGTACGGTTTGAAGTGAAACTTTAAATTAGTACTGTGGTTATATTACTTATCTACTTGTGTTTACTCTGTTGTGAAAATTAATGTATCAAGAATATTGTTGTGAGTTTAGTTTGGAATTAAGCTCATTGGAGATGGGTATACGGTAGTTTAGTTATCCTGTGTCTGTAGATATATTATGATCTGTTTACTCCTTATTTGAAATAATTGCTTTGTTTTGAATTGAGAACGTAGAAAGGTCATTAGAGACATTTGATGAGTTATGGACTTAGAGAAATTATGTAGATGTTGTCATGGTTAAAGGGAAAAGGAAACAGATGAAAGGTTGTGGGCTTAGCAGGACCTTGGGGGTAGCTTGACAGGACCTCGTGTGATCGAGGGTAGCCTGGTAGGACCTTGAGGGCAGCCTGAAAGACCCGGTGTAGCTAGGGTGGCCAAGCAGGACCTCAGGGGTAGCCTGGCAGGACCTCAAGTATTGGGGGTAGCCTAGCAGGACCTTGAGGGCAGCCTGATGGACCTAGAATTGTGGGGGTGACTAAGCAGGACCTCAGGGGTAGCCTGGCGGGACCTCAGGTATTGAGGGTAGCCTAGCAGGACCTTGAGGGCAGCCTGATGGACCTAGAATTGTGAGAGTAGCCTAGTAGGACTTGTAAAGTATGTCCAGTGAAATTCTGAGTTTGGAACGTGGTGAATACTGCGGTGTTGGAATGATTGTAGAAGTTGAGATTTTGGAATTTACTTAAGTTGATGGTTATATAATGAAATAAGTTTTGTACTCTTCGATTATTACCTTCTTTTATTATAAATATGATTGCTTGTAGAGTAAGGGTTAATGTGTAAGATTTATCTACTGAATTTCAAAACTCATTATAGTGCCGTTGGACTGGCGTTTTATGCCAGGTAATCAGGAGACCGAAGAACAGAATCCTCTACAAGATGATCAGTACCAGAGTGAGGATCTCCCAGCTGAGGAAGGAGAGTTTGTTGAGCCTTGGATGCCTTACCCTTAGAAGCTCCATTAATTTAAAATATTGTTATTTGAATTTCCAAAAGTGTCATCACATTTGTCAAACTCTGTTTTATTTCATTGGGTTGTAAGACAGTTAGGTAGTTTTGAATTTGGTATTTGAGATTTTCGCTGCTAAACTCTATTTAATAAAATTTCATTTCTTAAATTGGTTTTATGGATTATTAAATCAATTAAAAGTGATTTAATTAACGTGTCCGAAAATCAGGGCGTTACACCGATTGAGATAATTCAAATTGGGTTTGAACAATAACTCAATTGCCTACAACTTTCATGTTTATCAAAATTACTAATTTTAATGTTTAAAGGTTCAAAATTACATTCGAAATATATTTTCATGTTAAACATATATGTTATATATTAGATATTTCAAATATCTACTGAAATGTATGTGTGGTGTAGTTGGTTGGAGCTTGCGCGAAAAACTCAAGAGACTCGGGTTCGAAACCCGGCAGGAGAAAGAAAGAAGGATTTTTTTTTCATATGAAAACGTCTTTTACAATGAAAAATTTCGTCACCGATTTCTTATATTGGTGATGAAAAATTTCGTCACCGATGTGACCCATCGGTGCACATGGTTATATATTATATATCCCGTCTCAATTTTGCTCTCTCACAGACGACATGATTGGAACATACGTAATTTTTGGGTAATATTGTCATTTCTCTTGCTACTATATAGGATAAAATTGAGATTTCATACAAAATAAATGGACTATTTCCAAACTTTTACCTTATACTCTTATTTTTGAATTTAAAAAAAAGAAGAAGACAAACCACGATACCTATTATGTCTCTTGCCAATCATTTATTTATTGAATAGTCAAAAAATATTGAGGAAATTAAAATATATTTTTTGAATTTTTATAAATATATTTTAGAAATTTGGAAGCAACCCCTGAGTTCAAATATTTTTGTCTCATGTTTTTTTTCGTCAATGACTTTACATATCTTTATTTGAAAGCAACCCCTGAGTTAATCTTGTAATTAATCAAATGATTAAGAAGTGGAACAGTATGAAATAGTCCTACTATTAAATAACCAAGTGCAATTGTGAATTGAGGATGCATGATATCATAAGCCAATTCACTTCTCTTGTTCTATTAGCTTATATTGACCCGATTTGCATTTCGTTGATATGATCGAACCTCTTTTAGCAAGGTAGCTAATCCGCTAATTTATTAATACTCAGAAGAGGCTGCTTTGTACTTCATGATGCTTTGTAAGGGTGTGAGTATTTGCTATGAAAATTTTAAGGTAATCCGATTATCTAGCTAGTTAGCTATTAGACGTTAGATTGTTTGAAGACTAATATAAATCGATCAGGCAGTGCCAATATTCGATCATCATGTATTATTTCTTGATTGATCAAATGAGTGAGCCCCAAAAAAATGCAGGCCATATTAACAAAATGAATTCCAAAGCAGGCCGATCTAAACTTGCAGCACAGGTGTTGTGTGTTTAGCTTAAAACGACATCCCCAAGTTTTAAAGCATTCACTTGAATATTCAAGAGTACTACCCCTATTTCATGATCAAAGAAGATTGCAAAATAACTAAATATTACTGAACTTTTTGCCTTTTAATTAATCGCTTAAAAAAAATAACGAGAGTGTAAAATCATGATCAGACTATTGATAAAATACGACATCAAGGCATTTAATAAATGGGTTGTTTTTTGCATTTCATAATATGTTTATAATAGCATTGAAATGTAAAATTTAATTTCCAGAACTTATTTAATTTTTCAGAAGCACAAAAATAATTGAGACGAGAAGTATATTGTGTGTGGCTATAATTTGTTTCTTTTTTTCCATACGATATTAAAATTCTAGAAATAGTCCCTTTAGTTTCCATAAAATCTCAATTTTGTTCCTTTGGGAGGAGAAATGACAATTTTACCCCTGAATTCGGTCTTTTCCAATCAAGCTATCAGCTAGAGGAAGGGAATTGAGATGTAAAGTATGGGGTTAAAAATCAACTTCATTAAGCTAGAGGGAGAAAAAAATAGAGACTTCATACAAATTGAATGGACTATTCATAAAATTTTCCCTTTATTCACTCTAACTCCAATTAAGAACGCACACTACCGTTGTGGTTTCTCACGTTCCCTTTTGTCTTTTGGAGTTGAAGACAAATGAAAAAAGGGAAATGTCGATCTCCTAATTAAGATTCTGAAACTCACTCTCGCCTCCAGTATTGAACAAGAAACTGATTTATATTTAAGACCTTGAACGCATAACGTCCATTACTAGTTTTGACTTTTTGTTTAGCCATGGCCCACATGCATGATATGATTTTTCGTCCGAGCAATCTTAAATGTAGGATGCGTTCAAATCCTTCTTCATATATACTTGATGACTTGCTACCAGCTGCCTTTGAATTTTGGTGGTTCAAGTCAAATGTTGATCTTTTGTTTGTTTCCATACTGTGAGCTGTGGAGAGAGATACCGGCTAAGAATACTGATTAATCTGTTAGGGGACGTATACAGTATTATACTTGCCTCGAAAAAGAAATTCTTCGTCAAACTGGCATGGAGAGGGGAAAAAAAAAAAACTGGCATGGAGATGAGTTGTTCTCTAAAAAAACAATTCTTCATTTCCGATGGATGGATCCATCTTCATAAAATATGCATCATCAATTTCGGCAACCAAAACAATGCTAGGAACACAATGTTAAAACACAACTCTAAAATTGTTAGATGCACGTGGAGTTGTGGATACGGTTCTGTTCTGTAGATATATATAGTTGTACAGTTATACCTGTAGAAATTGTAGGTATTAATATAAAGTTGTGTTCTTAACAGTCAATTAAGCAAACTTGGAATCAAACAGCCACTCACAAGGATGTACTTGAAATAATTAATGATTGATAATCTAAATTCAACACTTAAAATTGAATCAATTAAGTAATAATTGATTCAGTAGGTTTGATAACCACATTTTACATTGCTTAAAAAATTAAGTACTACTTAAAATGTAGGCTAAAAAGTTGAAAAAAATTAAGTAGTTTTGAGCTACTTAATTCTGGCTGAATTTTTATATATTTGCATTCAACCACCATACCACCACCACCACCACCACTCTACCACCACTACCACCACCAACACCACCACTCCACCACCACTTCATGATAAGCACCCAAGATTGTATAATCTTGATGCTCAAATCCTCCGAATTGTGACGTTTTTATATTTAAATGATTGTTTAAGTTAAATAATGCGCATAAGGTATTTTTGTAAGCATTTTAGGTTAAACGCGAGAATAAGGCGTAGTTTGACGCCAAGGATTGCCCTCGAGGGTAATCGAGTGCCCGAGGCCACCAGGTGCTGTGATGCCAAGTCCCTCGAGTCAAGTAACGATGCCCCGGAAGATGCCCAGAGGTGCAATGACAAGGCTGGCAGAGCAGAAGCCTGAAACCTACAATTTTTGGCATTGTTTTCGATAATAATATGCATGTATCGATAACATTTACCCCATTTTGGTCCACTAGTTGTCCAGAAGCAAGGGTATCGATAACATTTGGTCCAAGTTATCAATAACTCTTTTCTCCGGGGAAGATTTTGAATGAAGTTATCGATACCTTGGCTTAGGGTATCGATAACCTTTGTCCCCAGCAGATATTTTTCTTACTTTTTTAGACTTTCCACTTATGGAAAGTTTTTTTTAATAGGTAGCTTTATTGGTTTTTCCTGACTTTTGTAGAGAGAGAAAGCCCCTTTGTGTATAAATAAGGCACTCCCTCTCATTATGGTTCTCTCCTACCCTTTTACACTTTAAGTCTTTTTAGAGTTTTGTTTGAACTCCATTAAAGCTCTTAAGCTTTTAAGTCATTTTCTTCAAGAACCACTTAAGGTATTGTTCATTTCTTGTTTTTTTGTTCATTAATGTTGTAGCCACTTGTTGGATCTATATATAAATCAAGTTTATTTATGGATTTATCGATTGAACATGTTTTCTTCCTTAAGCATGCTTTCTAGTCTTTTAGCTATGTGTGAGTAGTCATTTGGCTAAGTCTCACGGTAATCTTTCCCAAGGACTTAGGTGGTTATTTGGTTCTCAAACCTTCAGGCTTAAAAGCATGATTTTCGGGATTAAGCTAACCTAGCCATTTTGGTCTAAACGAGGGGTGTTAACTCCTTGGTATGTTGTTTAGTCAAGCGGTCTTGGCAAGCGACATACCGAGGGCTCGTGGCCTCCTATTTGTTAGATACATTAGCAAAAATAGGTTGGTTTAGTTCCGTTTAATCACATCTTTCGATAAACGTAGTCATTAAAGCTAAATCTTCCGGGCGTGAGCACGCGGTCGTGACTCTCGTTTGAGTTATAATTGAGAACCGGTAACGACCTTTGTCAAGGGTTAGAAGATCCCTAGACTTGCCTCTTTTAGTTTATAAAACTCGTTTCTAGTCTTTTTCATTAGCATTTCCACCTTTCAAAGCAAAACCAAGTTGGCTGTCTTAAACGCCACAATCCATTACATAAAACCTACAATCCGATTAAGCTATATTCGATTCTTTGTGGGTACGATCCCGGACTTCCGGAAAATATGCTATCGACGATCTAGCCCTACGCTTGGGGTTTCCAACCTTGTATCCAAGGCAAAGGACTTTTTCGGGTTAAGTGTTTGGCGCTGTTGCCGGGGATTCTTATTATAGCTTATATAGGAGGATCGACAAACCATTGTAAGTACTCTATTTATTTTTTCCTTTGTGTAAATTGAACTCAATTTAGCGGAAACCTCTGACTGAGCCAACAATTCGACTTGAGGTGTAACGCAGCTAGATTGAGCATCAATTGCCTTTTATTGCTTTTTATCTATATAATGTGGCGATGGCATAACCCCACGGAATTGTGTTGAGAATGAGGCGGCGACATAGCCCCTCTAGTCTGGTTACCTAGTTTTGTGTAGGGCGTATGCTCAATGTTTATCGTAGTCCTTTTTCAAATCGGCTGCATAAGTCTGCTTCTCCTCCGAGGGTTCATAATATTATTCAGGCACATTCTCCACCGCGCGAGTTATCAACTCCGTTAAGGCCAATGGCAGATCAACCGGCGGCTCGTACTTTGCGTGATTACCTAACTCCGGAAAGAGGTCCGCACGTGTCACCGATAACCGTTCCAAATTGCACCGCCGCCAATGCGTTTGCTTTCAAGCCAGAATATCACCGGGTTATACCTGAGTTTCGGGGGTGTGAACTTGAAGATCCTTATGCTCATATTCGGGAATTCGAGACCATTGTTAGCACCTTTGTGACGGGCCCGGAGCAGTTAGACCAAGCTCGCTTGAAGTTGTTCCCTTTTTCGCTCAAGGATAAGGCCAAGCAGTGGTTCCATTCTTTGAAGCCCCGATCTTTGCTAACTTGGGCTGATGTTCAGGATGTGTTCACCACGAAGTTTTTCCTGGTTAGCCGAACAAAGCTTCTCATGGACCAAATTCAGAATTTTAAGCAAAAAGATGGGGAGGTCTTTTACAAGTATTGGGAACATTACAAGGATTTACTTGCAGCTGTTCCACACCATAATTTTCCCATGTATCTTGTGATCAACTACTTCTATTTAGGTTGCGACCGGGAGGCCAAGCAGCTCCTTGATACTATGGGAAGTGGCGACTTCATGGGGAAGGATCCTGATGCCGCTTGGGAATTTTTGGACGCTTTGGCAGAAAGGGCTCAGACTTGGCAATACATAGATCCGGGTGATCAAGCAATGAGAAATCAAGGTCCGGGTGGCTCCAGCAAGTTCTCGATTAGCGAGCATAATGTCTTTGAATCAAAGTTGGAAGAATTGTTGACCAAGTTGGACAAGATGAAGTTGGACGCGCTCCAAGTGAAGGAAGTAAAGGAAGTTCGACAAGTGGAGGAAGTGTGTGTCATTTGTGAAACGGTGGGTCATTCGACCGATAATTGCCATACTATTCCCGCCCTCCGGCACCACTTTAGTCAACTTCCATCGGAAGAGGTGTGTGCATTGAACCAACGTTGGGATCCGTATTCCAATACTTACAATCCAGGGTTGCGGTCCAATCTGGCTTTCCGTTGGAGTAATCAAAACAAGCAGGGACTTCGTCAACTTCGCAAGCTCCTCCTCCCATTCAGAATCAGACTTGGCAACAACCTCAGTTACAAGGTCCACCACGGTTCCCTGCAATCCAAGGCCCGCCGGGATTCAAACCATCCGGCCAATTCCAATGGCAGCATTAGTTTCAACAACAAGCACCTCCTCCACGGCGATCTTTGAAGGATACTATGAATGCGTTCTGTCAAATGCAAGTGACCACCAATGAGCAAACTACTCAAGCCATGAATGATATAAGGAATCAAATGGGCAAATTGACTACAGCAATTGGTGTTTTACAACAAGAAAGAGGAAAGCTTCCTACTCAACCTTTGGCAAATCCACAAGGCCAACACTTTGTGCAAAGCTCTTCGGTGATTATCCCCAAGCAAGCTAAGGCCATTATTTCATTGAGAAGTGGGAAGACGGTTGATAATGCTCAAGTGGAGCCGCTGGTTATGCCAATCTTGCTACCTTATCTGGCATCGTCAAAGCCACCAATACCAAATGGGGAATCTCCCAAGCAAACTCCTACGGAAGAGGAGAAAGGAAAGTCAAAGGAAAGCACCGTTCCTCAATCGGCTCCGCAAGCTTTCACCGTTCCCGCACCATATCCCAACCGACTAAGGATGCCGGCCAAACCTAATTTGAATACCGATATCTATGATGTGTTCAAGCAAGTGATGGTTAACCTTCCCTTGATCAATGCTATCAAACAAATTCCGTCGTATGCCAAATTCTTGAAGGACTTATGTACTCATAAACGCAAGCTCCAAGTGCAAAAGAAGGTGTTCTTGACCGAACAAGTGAGTTCTCTTTTCAAGTCGACCCTTCCGCCCAAGTATAACAATCCGGGGTGTCCTACGATATCCATCACAATTGGTGGCAAAGTCGTGGAAAAAGCTCTTCTTGATTTGGGCGCAAGTGTGAATCTCTTGCCATTCTCGGTATACGAACAACTTGGGTTGGGAGAGATGAAGCCAACTCGGGTGACTTTACAATTGGCAGATAGGAGTATCCGAGTTCCTAAGGGGATGGTGGAAGATGTACTAGTTCAAGTTGACCAATTTGTATATCCCGTTGACTTCGTGGTTTTAGACACGTGTCTAGTGCCGGCGGCTCAGGCGTCCGTTTCGATTATTCTTGGGCGCTTGTTCTTAGCAACATCCGATGCTATGATCCATTGCTGGGATGGGAGGCTTAACATGAGTTTTGGGAATATGAAGATGCAAGTCAACATGTTTCACATAGGGAGCCAAATGGGGGATGATGATGAAGTGTGCGGAGTTAGCATGATTGATTCGCTTGTTCAAGACCATATCGATGAGTTCATTTGCAAGGATGAGTTGGAATTAGCGCTTACTTCTGCTGAGGCCGATTTTCTTGATGCCCCCGAGGTTGCATATTTGTGCTCTTTGCTAGATGAGGAGGAGGCGTGTGGTATCAACCCGTGGATTCTGAAATTTGAGGAGCTACCCCCTATTGAGAAGCGAGCTGTTCCATCTAGTGTGGAACCCTCGAAGCTTGAGTTAAAGCCGCTACCGGACACACTGAAGTATGCTTACCTTGGCGAAGGCCAAACATACCTGGTGGTGATCTCCTCTGCCCTAAGCGAACTTCAAGAGTTGGAATTGCTTGCCTTGTTACAGAAGCATTCCAAGGCGATCGGGTGGTCCATAGCTGATATCAAGGGAATTGATGCATCTCTTTGTTCCCATCACATTTATTTGGAGGATGATGTCAAGCCATCTCGTCAACCTCAACGGCATTTGAACCTGATTATGAAGGACGTCGTGTGAGCGGAGGTGCTCAAGTTATTGGACGTTGGCATCATTTACCCGATAGCAGATTCTAAGTGGGTTAGTGTAGACACCCCAATTTGGCCTAACGATTATTTCAAGTCCCACCTTGGGACCATCCCGATGATGAAATGGATACAGTGATTGCTGATTGCTTCCTTGAGAACCTTAGGACTTTCGGTAAGAACTTTGAGCCACTTAGAGGACCCAATTCAAAGCCATACAGCCTTTCAGACAGAAATACAGAAGCCTAGGAGAATCCATCTGACGGCCGTGACATCGATCCCACGGCCCTAACATCATTTCCTCACCCAAGCAACCTGTTGCTAGCAAAATCTCCCTGAGAGATCAATCCCTCGGCCGCAAGATCTATCCTTCGGCCGAGACATCCATTCCTCAGCCGTGATATCCTTTACTCGGCCGCCAGATCGACCTTTTCCCAGACTCTGGAACGTGTTCTGTCAGACGTTTGATTCGCTTACACTACCTCTCCGATGCGTTCGGGCTACGCTCAGGGATTACGACGTAGAGTTCGAATTGCATTGCAATTGCAATCGTGCCATTTGATTGGCCGGAGTGGGTCACTAATTGCCTATATAAAGGGCCTTTGGACTCCGAAAACACACACAAAAATTATCAGAGTACACACTCTCTCAAACCTCGAAGCTCTGCACAAATACTCCCTCAAACCCACTCTTCAAAAGCCCTTACCTCCCGAAGGCAGCCATCAATCCGGCGATCAAACCCCGAAGTTCAAACCCTAACCCTAGGGTTTTCAATCAAGCAATCAGTCAATCACGCCCAATCCAAAGCAATCAAGCAACTGAGGGATCAAGATGGTGAGGCCCAACGGCCTCTGGTTTGTCTTATTTACTGTCTTTTTGACTAATCGTAGCGTTTTGATTACCTGTTAATCTTTCTGTCTAGTGTGAGGAAGAACACCGACCGGGGCTTCGATCCCTCGGCCGGTACATCAAACCAGGGGGATCCCTCGGCCGTGACATCCATTCACCGGCCGCGGGATCCATCTCCCTGGGACATTTTGTTTGCTTTTCTGCTTTCTGATGCATGCTTCATTTATCGCACTGGCTCACTTTGCTTACTGTTTAAAGGAATAAAATAAACAGACTATGTGTTGGAATTAAACAAAGCATCTATATGTCTTATGCTGAACAATTATGGGCCAGTCTCACGACTGGGCAAAAAGAGGTGCTTAACACCTTCCCCTTATTGTACTTTTGGCTCCCGTATCCAGAATCTCTATCTATTTTCCCAGTTTTAATAAACTGGGTGGCGACTCTATTTTGATGATAACCGTTATCATGTGGCGATGTTCCTAGCCATGGGAATGTCCATGATTTTGGTTTACGAAGCAAGCAACCAATCGAGCAAACAAGCGTGATCAATCTGTATGGCGATGCCCCGTTTGGGAGGTGTTTACAGTTTTTGGCGACTCGGCTGGGGAAATGAGAGCCATAACCAAAAAGTTCAACATAAGACTAATACATGCCTTGTCTAATTCATTTATCATATGCATCGAGCGGGCAACCCGTTGAGTTCACCTGATATCCCGGCATGACACGGGCTATGTTGGGGGTTCCAGCAAACTCCACAGTCACTCGTACCTAGTGGTATATCAAAAGGGGAATCACCCAATCACCGCCTATGATGGGCTGGCAAGAGGATTGGTGTCCTTTGACAACGGAGCACCCTGAGACTACCAAAACCTTGCACGCTTTAGAAAGCCATAGAACTTATCAAACTAAGACAGGAACCTACAGGCTAAGAACCTACTTGCATTCTACTTGCAAAAGTTCTTCCTCACACCTTGTACCATTTATTGTTGTAATTAACTCTTTCTGTGCAGAAGGGTTGGGATTTTCAACCCAAATCCTAACCCTACACAGGCTGAATACTGACTTCCAGGTATTCTACTTTTCAAGCAGGCACAATAGGTAAATCAAAGAAGCAACCACAGCCAACTTTGTACTCTTATAACACCCGAAGCTACGCCAAACAAAGGTCTCTGCAACCCTCCCGTCTATCGTCCTCATCGGACAAAACACCCTCACCACAACAATTCCAACCGCTTTCAGAAACTTCCCGGTCATCCCCTCAACGGACCCCGTCGTTTACTAAATCTCAAGCTTCGTCAAGCAACCCTTCTACCTTCATGGCAGACAACGACGCCACTATTGCCGACCTCCAAGCTCAAATCACTGCACTACTAGCGGAAAAGGCCGCTAGAGAGGCTGAGGATGAGGAAAAATCAATGGAAGACGAGAACCCCCATAAAGTAGTATTGGCAGAAAGTCCTGAGTTGACCAAGCAAGTTAAGGAAATCAAACAAGCCTTGGCTCATTCACAAGGGGACCAAATTCTGGATTTCGAGGGACTTTGCCTCTTCCCAGAATCCAAGCTGCCTGAGAATTTCAAGATGCCCAACATTGAGAAGTTCAATTGAACTGGCAACCCTACCAGTCATGTTCGCCATGTTATCAACACCCTGAAGCCGATGGGCTTGAATGACGAGCTCATCGCCCAGTTGTTCCAGCGAACTCTCACCGGAAGTGCTCTCGACTGGTTCCTCACTTTGGAATTTGTACATTATCAAACTTGGCCAGAAATCGCCAATGCTTTCGTCAAGCAATATGCGTACAACGTCCAAATTGAACTAACAACTCGAGACTTGGAAATGACCAAACAAGATTCCAATGAGGACTTTGCTACCTTTGTGGCAAGATGGAGGGAAAAGGCTGCCAAGATGAAGAACCGCCCCTCCGAGGAAGACTAAGTGAGGATAGTTGTCAAAAATTTGCAACCCAAATATCTCAGGCATATTTACACACAGGCTATCACCGATTTCAAGCGCTTGCATGCCATTGGATTGCAAATCGAAGATGGAATCAAGCTAGGACTCATTGGGAAAGAAGAGGCCACTCCTCCACCTAAGAAAACCTTCTCTAGCCATACATCTCACGCCTCTGTGAATGCCCTTGGCACATCCTTGTCTCAAGACCCTTTCCAAACCAGCCCATCCCGAAGCTCAAATCGACCCCGCCGCAACTTTGATTCTCTCTACATAACCTTATCCCAAGCCTTGACCATCCTTAGCCGTCAAGGGCATCTCAAACCTTTAAACAAACCACTCCCTCCGCCGCCCTACGGTCCAAACCATGATCCAAACAAACAATGCGCCTACCACCAACACCCTGGGCACGAAATAGACAATTGTATTCGTCTTCATCACGACATTCAAGACCTTATTGATAGTCGAACCATAAAACCACCAAAACATGGTGGGCAAGCCAACCCACTCCCTACTCACAATGCTGAACCGCCACCTCGAAATATCAATCTCATAAATCTATCTCACAACCCCACATACAATCCCAGCCAATACATTGTCCAAGACAACCAAGCCAAACCTACCTTAACCTTCCCCGAGGAGGACGAGTGTTTCATGATGGAGGAGGAGGAGGATAATAACTCTGATTAGTCAGAAGTAATCGACGTTGATATGTCCGATATAAGTAGCAAAGATCAGGCAGAGGAGGAAAAGCTAAGGAAGTGGAAAGAACACTTCTGGGCAAAGCACAATTTGGAGGATCCAGATATTCCATTTGTAGAAGACGACGAATGGCTTCGTATCTGGTTTGAGAATAGGAAGAAGGAAAAAGCAAGGGTCATCATGATGAGAAGGCACGCTCGCTTCGAGCCTGCCCAAATAGTGGTACGCATCAACCGTCCCAAAATTCCAACACCGCCCATTGTTTGGGAGACAATCAATCTCATTGAGAAGGTAGAGGAGTTTCAAATGCAACCATGGGTCAACCCTTACGACGAGTGTGACTATAGTCAATGGATAGAAAAAAGAGAAGATCTGGATTTCATATGCACAGAACCCTATAAAACAGGGGAAAGCAACTTTGATGAAATGGAAGAAGAGTACAATGATCCGCTCGATGAAACCTCCTTAGCATCATTATTCAATCAGGAAGAAATAGCTGATAACCACACAATCAATGAGGAAAGGGAAATTCAAACTGACACATCCATCTGGGGATTGCTCATGGCTCAAGGAGGTAGCCGTCGTGCAAACTTCAAAGATAAGCCCAGTTCAAAGGCTCTGTTTGGCAAGGAAGAGGGTGGGAAAGAGTACAAAGTTGCAAAAGACAAGGAAAATGACCCCGACATGCTGCAGTAGCTGAGAAGTCACGCCATGGCAAACAAAAAAATAACATTGTTTTTGCTTTAAACAAATTAGAACGAGTTTTGGGCCCCTATTTGGGCATTTTATTTCTGCTAAGAGAATTTCTTTTTCATCTTCAAGATTATGCTTATCTAAATCTAAATCCCTAATTTGCAATTGCCATGCGCTATGCTCTCATTGCCAAAACAAGGGAAAGATTCGAAGGGATCAAAATCTCTGTGTCCCCGACAAAAGGGAAGGAAAGGATGAACTCTAATTACTTAAAACTAGGTTTTTATCAAAACTCAGGAAGAAGACGCCATCTCCGTGAGAACACTTAGGGTTAGCTTGCCCATTGTGAAAGTACAAACGCAATAGGAGATTCATAAAAACATCTTCATCAGATTCCTCTCCAAAACACTAAAAACTCTCTTAAGAGAAAAATGCTCGTTGGGCAATCTATACACCCAAGCAAAAGTAAGAGCAGAGCCTGCTAGGACAAGAAGACGCGAAAAAAACGCAGCCTAGGCAAAAGTTAAGGCATTCGAAGGAAAGCTCGCTAAGGACTCAACCTCTATCAGGTAACCTAGGCAAAACTTAGAGCATGAGAGAAAGAAAAACCAAGAGAGAAAACCCAACCCCCAAAGGTGGTGATCCTGGAACTACGTAAAAGGCCTGATTCCCTGATTGGGATACGAAGGCAATCTTGCATCGAGATACGGCCCAAACATTTGGAGAGAGGAAAACATCAACAGGTTTGTACTCAATGATAGGCATAGCTAACCCTGCGTATTGAGCTCACAAAAGATGAGTTAGTCATTTTCCAAGGAATTGGCAAAAACAAAGACACATAAGAATTATAGTTCATCCCCTCTAACCCAAAAGTCGTCAACGCAATGGGTATGATACTTCGAAAGACTCTTAAGTTTGGCAATCAGGCTGTAGAGCATGGCAAAAGCAAGAGACAGAAAATCAAAAACTAAGCATAGGAGAGAATGTGAAAAAGGATGCCGCTTGGCTAAAAGCAAAACCTAGCTTCCTTGGGAAAATAGACGTAACGGCCGGATAATCAATCCTCGGTCGCAACAATGATCCTTCGGCCGAGTAATCGATTCTTCGGCCAAGTGTTTTCACACAAATTACTGTCTATCAGCAAAAACTTGTTCAAAAAGCCATGTTCTGACTATCGCATGCAAACTCAAGACATCTAGAGGCATAAAAAGCATTTCTCATTTCATAGACAAAAACTTGTTTACAAAACCATTGTTGTGGTTGCTTTCACTATACAAAATATAGTTTCTGCCTATCTCCCACTAACTATGAACAGGAAAAGGAAAAGCCCTAAAAGCTAGGCGATCTCTGAGAAGAAGGCGAAGGCTGCTCACTGGTTCTCACATTCCCCCTACCAGCAGCCGGTACCCCCTCAGCCTCAAGCTGCAGCCAAAGAAGGATACAAACGCTCAGACTCAAGGGATAATGCATAGCAAATAAAGCTCATGAAGAAAGTCGTACATCAAGGATCCTACGGCGCTGTCTCCGAACCAAAACCTCTGTACTCTGATAGGCGCGAAGCCATTCGTGCACTATCTCGGCAGGCACCTGTTGAATAGTTAAACATTACAAACATCTAAAGCAAGGGATACAATGCGAAGTGATGAAAGCTGACATAGGAAGCTAAAAATACCTGTGAAGCCCCGGCTGGCAAAGTGTAGAGCTGGGTCATGCAAGGAGTCAGCGTCAGGCGCTCCTCCTCCCCATCGTCTGAGTGGAAGGAGACAAACAAAGGAGCCCGTGGCCAAACAGGAGCAACGGGAGGAGCCGCAACAGAGGGGGTCAAGAAAAGACGGCAGTACTCCGTATAGTCACCTGCCTGGAGGAGTAAACCCGCCCAATCTCTGATCCGAGCATTCTTCAGATCTTCCTTCGACATCAAAGAAGTGGACCTCATAGATACTGGAGGAGAAGGAGGAACAAGCTGAAAAGCCTCAACGCGCGACCGCCACTGACTGGCCACTCGATCGCCTAAGTACCAGGCTCGGCAAAATGGACCCTCGAGCAAGCTACGGGTCCGGTCCAGGACTCTACAACGTGCAAGAGGGGCATCCTCTGGTACACCACCCCAAGGGTCAAACCGTACCTACAAAGCAAGGACAAATCAGCCCCAACACAAGAATATGGAAGTCTAAAGGATAGGAGGTACAAAGAAAAAGGTACCTGATCGACCGTCAGTCGGTCCAAAACTCGCCGCCACTCGAGAAGGCTCAAAACTGGTGACCGTGGCCTCCGTTGCCCCATCAACCATCGCTCGTAACGAGGTATGCAGTTCGCATCACCATGCCTAGTCTCAGGGGGAAACTGGAGAAGGTGCTCGAAAGCCCAGAGCTGAAAAGCAAGTTAACCAAAGCAAGTTCAGAACTAGAAAAAGCCAAAGTGAAAACAGAAGTACAAAAGAACGATACGTACCTCAAGCACTCGAAAGTGGCCACAAAGAATGGGACTTTTGTCCCGTGAACAAGCTCCAAGACTGCCATACAAAGTGGCCAAAGCAGACGAGCCCCAGTCAAACTCCCGAATAGCTCCCAAGTGCTGCAAAGGAGCCAAAAATTGCGTGTGTACCGAACAATCCTTGTTGGCAAACAACGTTTGCCCAAGGAGGTAAAGAAGGAAGGCCCGCGTCAACTGCTCGGCACTCACCTGGGTCAGAATGTCAGCCACCATAAAAGTCTTGCTTAGCCAAACAAGATCGATATGACCCCGGGAACGAACAGGGGGCACTTTGCCCAGAAACCACCTTAAAGCACCCTCTCGCTCCCAAAGCCGAGGGTCAACTCGAAGAGCAACTTCGCCTATCCGCAGGCCAGTCAGCAAAGAAAAGTCACCCGGAGTGATAGTCATCTCGCCAGCAGCAGGAAAATGGAAGGTATTGGTGGTATCCCATCACCTCTCAACTAGCGAGGTCATCAATGACCAATCCATCTTCGGAAGATCGAGGCCCAGAACGAATGTCTCGAAACCCGCAGCACGTACTAATTCCCGAGCCTGCTCTGGCAGCTTCAAGAACCATCTGTGCACCTCCTTGCCTCCACCGCGAGCTTCCAGCCTCCTGTTCCTCTGCCAAAGACAAAAGGGAGTTAATCTCATGATTGCATAAGCAAAAGAAATGCTAAGGGGCGTCAAATTAACATCTAAAAGCATGCATTGCCTAGACAGGGGGCACAGTTATTTTAGTTTCCTTAACCAAAAATAAATTCAACCCAAACATGGGTTCTTCACATTCACGCTCCTAGCCAAAAGGGATTTTCATCCCGCAAGCAAAAAATTTTATTCTTAAAAAATATATAAGGATTTCCAAAACTTCGAACTAAAGTAAAACTTTTTACTTTTCAGGGAACTCACCGGCACGTTCAGAACGCTCAGGTGAAACTCAGGTTCTCGACGAACCACCTTGACCTCAGGGCCACCGACGAGGGGGGGGTACTGCAAGAAACTGCCAAAACCCAACCTACGCGAAGGAAGAATGTAGGTAGCGGCGTCGAATAAACCGGGCTCCTCAATCGCCTCCTCGTCGAAAGACAGATGCTCACACCTACACAAAGGATGCGAGGACGAACCCGCCACATCCGAAGATGGTGTGGCCATCACGTTTGAACCAAGATAGGAGGAAGACTAACAGTTTTGAAAAGCCAAGGTTGCAATAACGGCGGCGGTGGTCGCCGGAGATGATGGTGGCCGATGGTGGTGAAGGGGAACGGCGGCATGTGGCGGAAGTCGTCGGGCGAGTGGAATGGAGGAGAATGAGAGAGGAGGAGAAGAAAAGATTAAATGGGCCGTGAGATCGATTTAACTGAACTTAAATCGATTCTCTGGCTTTTGGCGTTCTCACGGCCGAGACATCAATTCCTCGGCCGAGACATCAATTCTTCGGCCGATAGATCGATCTCCTGGCCCCTCAACCAATTTCCTTAAGCAAACAGCAGATTTTGCTCAGTGCACTGACTCAAGCCATTCTAGAATTCTGGGTCCGTGACCAACAGAAGCAAAATCAAGTCAGCCTTGGAGATATCCCCAAGCCAATACAGCGTAATCAGAACTAGCCTTGGGGGCATATCCAAGCATAAGGAAATTCTCTCTCCACAAACTGCTGGCCGAAGCTCTTGCTATAGCAAGCCAAGACGTTCAGCAACTCCGCTATTCACCGCCGTCAAAACAATTCAAACGGCTCTATGCCTATCATCACTCAACAACACCATGCTTCTTGCATCATCAACAACCCAACGGCTCCGTACCCATGGTCACTCACATCACTCATACAGCAGCTCTACGCTTGCCATTCCAACAATCATATCACCGACAACCTATCTCAGCGGCTCGAAGCCCATTATCGACAGGCTCGAAGCCTGTGTTCATCATCTCAACTGGCTCGAAGCCATAACAATCAACTCAGCGGCTCGAAGCCCATTACCTTAAAAGGCTCAAAGCCTTCGTCTACTATCACGCAGCAGCTCGAAGCCCATTATCGACAGGCTCTACGCCCATATTCACTCGTTCAGCAGCTCTACGCTCACTATCACAATTCAGCGGCTCGAAGCCCTTTATCATAGCGGCTCTACGCCCGTATCAATTCAGCGGCCCTGTGCCTATCATCTCTACACGACTCAGCGGCTCCAAGCCCACTATCTCAACTGGCTCGAAGCCTATATCCACTATCTCAACTGGCTCGAAGCCTATGTTTACCATTCAGCAGCTCCACGCTCGCTATCACAACTCAGCGGCTCTAAGCCCACTGTCTCGATTGGCTCAAAGCCGTAAACAACCAATCTCAGCGGCTCGAAGCCCGTTATCAAAAGGCTCTACGCCTGTTATCACAACTCAGCAGCTCAAAGCCCAACATATCAACTGGCTCGAAGCCGTAAACAAGCAACAGGCTCTACGCCGCCCCAACAATCAGGACATCTATTCTCAGGCTCTACGCCTGAATGCTCAAAAATCTAACATTTTTTGAATGCTCAAGCTCTACGCTTGGATGCCCAACCATTGTGTACTGGATGCTCAAGTTATACACTTGAATGCTCAAGCTCTACGCTTGGATGCCCAACCACTGCGTACTGGACGCTCAAAGCCTGTACTTTGAATGCTCGGATTCTGCCGTCCGAATGCTCGAGCTCTACGTTCTGAATGCTCAAGTCCGGAACTTGATAGAAGCTCTAAGCTTTAAAACAAACACACACGCACGGGCCCGTGCACATATTGCATCAACATCGAGTCTGCATCATCATATCTGACAACCATCATCACACATATACACTCTGCATATCTCTCATGAAATAGGTCAACCCTGCCATCAACCGGCTCTACGCCGACACTTATGATGGGAAAGCCCCGTGCACAGACCATCAGAATGCAACCAGCTCTACGCTTCGGTTCAAATCACGTCAAGCTCTAAGCTCCGACAACTCAGGCCCTCGCCTTAAGACTGCAGTAGGCTCCACGCCTTAATCTAATCACCTCAGGCTCCATGCCTCAGTTCCTTTACCTCAGGCCCTTGCTTTATAACAGCTCTGTGCTTCGGTTCATCACGTCAAGCTCAAAGCTCTGACACCACAGGCTCTCGCCTTATGATCAACACCAGCTCCGCGCTTCGGTCCTATCCAATCACCTCAGGCCTTTGCCTCAAGACTATAACAGGCTCCACGCCTCGATTCCAATCTCTCCAGGCTCTCGCCTCATGACTACAACCGGCTCCATGCCTCGGTTCCCTCATCTCCAAAGCTCCGTGCTCTAGTTAATGGCCCTGTGGTCCCTACATCTCAAAAAGCAAATCGGCGTCCAACTCATCCCAGCAGATGGTTTGGATTCCACCCCATTACATCAATTCCTTCCAGCTCATTCGCAAGGATAGGCTACTCTACTGAGCTCCTTTCAGTCAAAGTAAGGACGATCAAGAAAAGCAAATGCACCTGCAGTGTACTGATCTACCCCAAAATACTAAGGAAGCTCTCCGCAAAGAAACTCCCCAGGTAGCCCCGCGCTCCTTCAACTACTCTTCGCCAAAACCCTGGCTCAGTCTAGGTACGTCACACTACGGCTTTTTAAGCCCTAAGGTACGTCTTCTGTCTCTAACCCTCCAAACTTTTACTTTTCTTTATTGCCCGAACTACGATTGGTGTGAATTTCCCTTGTGGAATACGTAGGCAGCCTCCCGGCCTGACCATAACAAAACCTTTTTCGAAAACCCCTTGGAATAGTGGTTGGACCAAATTGAGTTGCTTTTTTTACAGCTTTGACTCTTACTCAAACATGTCTCGCGATCCGTCTGAGTTCAGTCAAAGAGGGGCATCTGTAGACACCCCAATTTGGCCTAACGATTATTTCAAGTCCCACCTTGGGACCATCCCGATGATGAAATGGATACAGTGATTGCTGATTGCTTCCTTGAGAACCTTAAGACTTTCGGTAAGAACTTTGAGCCACTTAGAGGACCCAATTCAAAGCCATACAGCCTTTCAGACAGAAATACAGAAGCCTAGGAGAATCCATCTGACGGCCGTGACATCGATCCCACGGCCCTAACATCATTTCCTCACCCGAGCAACCTGTTGCTAGCAAAATCTCCCTGAGAGATCAATCCCTCGGCCGCAAGATCTATCCTTCGGCCGAGACATCCATTCCTCGGCCGTGATATCCTTTACTCGGCCGCCAGATCGACCTTTTCCCAGACTCTGGAAGACGTTTGATCCGATTACACTACCTCTCCGATGCATTCGGGCTACGCTCAGGGATTACGACGTAGAGTTCGAATTGCATTGCAATTGCAATCGTGCCATTTGATTGGCCGGAGAGAGTCACCAATTGCCTATATAAAGGGCCTTTGGACTCCGAAAACACACATAAAAATTATCAGAGTACACACTCTCTCAAACCTCGAAGCTCTGCACAAATACTCCCTCAAACCCACTCTTCAAAAGCCCTAACCTCCCGAAGGCAGCCGTCAATCCGGCGATCAAACCCCGAAGTTCAAACCCTAACCCTAGGGTTTTCAATCAAGCAATCAGTCAATCACGCCCAATCCAAAGCAATCAAGCAACTGAGGGATCAAGGTGGTGAGGCCCAACGGCCTCTGGTTTGTCTTATTTACTGTCTTTTTGACTAATCGTAGTGTTTTGATTACCTGTTAATCTTTCTGTCTGGTGTGAGGAAGAACACCGACCGGGGCTTCGATCCCTCGGCCGGTACATCAAACCAGGGGGATCCCTCGGCCGTGACATCCATTCACCGGCCGCGGGATCCATCTCTCTGGGACATTTTGTTTGCTTTTCTGCTTTCTGATGCATGCTTCATTTATGGCACTGGCTCACTTTGCTTACTGTTTAAAGGAATAAAATAAACAGACTATGTGTTGGAATTAAACAAAGCATCTATATGTCTTATGTTGAACAATTATGGGCCAGTCTCACGACTGGGCAAAAAGGGGTGCCTAACACCTTCCCCTTATTGTACTTTTGGCTCCCGTATCCAGAATCTCAATCTATTTTCCCAGTTTTAATAAACTGGGTGGCGACTCTATTTTGATGATAACCGTTATCATGTGGCGATGTTCCTAGCCATGGGAATGTCCATGATTTTGGTTTACGAAGCAAGCAACCAATCGAGCAAACAAGCGTGATCAATCTGTATGGCGATGCCCCGTTTGGGAGGTGTCTACAGTTAGCCCGATTCAAGTGGTACCTATGAAGTCTAGGGTGACGGTAGTGAGGAATGACAAGGATGAGCTAAACCCAACGCGTGTTCAAACCGGTTAGAGGGTGTGTATTGACTACCAGAAGTTGAATGCAAGTACAAGAAAGGACCACTTTCCTCTTCCCTTCATAGATCAAATTTTGGAGA
Source organism: Rhododendron griersonianum (assembly GCA_018127125.1). NCBI lineage: Eukaryota > Viridiplantae > Streptophyta > Magnoliopsida > Ericales > Ericaceae > Rhododendron > Rhododendron griersonianum. The sequence continues at coordinate 26,052,914 of CM030791.1, read as the reverse complement.
GGGTGGCCGACCACAAGTTCTATTGCTTCCTAGATGGGTACTTCGGTTATAATCAAATTGAGGTGGCTTTGGAGGATCAAGACAAGACTACTTTCACGTGCCCATTTGGGACCTTTGCTTATCGTCGTATGCCGTTCGGGCTTTGCAATGCCCCCGGCACCTTCTCTCGGTGTATTATGAGAATTTTCAGCGACATGGTGGAAAAGATCGTGGAAGTTTTTATGGACAACTTTTCCGTGTTTGGAGATTCTTTTGAGGCGTGTCTTACCAACTTGGGGCTCGTGTTAGCCCGGTGTGAGGAAAAGAACCTAGTGCTAAATTGGGAGAAATGTCACTTTATGGTGACCAAAGGCATCGTTCTTGGCCACATTGTGTCATCCAAAGGAATCGAAGTGGATAAAGCCAAGATTGACTTAATTGGGAACCTCCCTACTCCAAAATGTTTAAAGGACATCCGTTCTTTCTTAGGGCATGCCGGTTTCTATCGGTGGTTCATTAAAGATTTTAGTGCCATTGCCCAGCCATTATGCCATTTGCTAGCCAAAGATGTGCCTTTTGAGTGGACTCCGACATGTGAGACCGCCTTTGCCAAGTTAAAGTCAAGCCTCACCTCACCACCTATCGTGCGGTCTCCGGATTGGGAATTGCCTTTCGAGCTTATGTGTGATGCAAACGACTATGCCGTCGGGGCCATTTTGGGACAACGCCAAGGGAAAGAGCCATATGTAATCTACTATGCTAGTAAGACGTTGAATGAAGCCCAAATGAACTATTTGACTACCGAGAAGGAGCTACTAGCTATTGTTTTTGCTTTGGACAAGTTTCGGTCTTACTTAGTGGGAGCTCTGATCACCGTGTACACCGATCACTCCGCCCTTAAATACCTCTTTATGAAACAAGATGCCAAGGTGCGATTGATTCGGTGGATTTTGCTCTTGCAAGAGTTTGACCTCACAATTAAGGACAAAAAGGGTGTCGAGAATGTGGTGGCCGACCACTTGTCTCGATTGGAGTTCGAATACCACACTTCTCACATCCCTATCGGTGACTCCTTTCCCAATGAACAATTGTTTGGAATCTCCATGGCCCCATGGTATGCGGACATTGTGAACTACTTGGTGATAGGATTGACTCTAGCTCATTGGAATGTGCAAGAAAGGCGTCGATTTTTGGCGGAAGTGAAAAGGTTTTCTTTTGATGACCCGTACCTTTTTAAGTATTGTGCGGATCAACTCGTCCGACGTTGTGTACCCGACTCTGAACAACAAAGTGTTATCAAGTTTTGCCACACGGAGGCTTATGGTGGCCATTTCTCGTTTAAAAAGACCGCCGCGAAGATTTTGCAATGCGGGTTTTATTGGCCAAATTTGTACAAGGATACGTTTGCCTTATGTTGGGGTTGTGCACGGTGCCAACTTTTGGGATGTGTTACTCAATGGAATGAGATGCCTCTTACCCCTATCTTGATCATTGAAGTCTTCGATTGTTGGGGCATCGACTTCATGGGCCATTTTTCGTCGTCCTTTGGGTACCTCTACATATTGTTGGCGATTGATTACGTCTCCAAATGGGTAGAGGCAATCCCTACATGCACTAATAATCATTCTGTTGTGGTCGAATTTCTGAGGGACAACATTTTGTCAAGATTTGGGATGCCACGGGCTATCATTAGTGATCAAGGGTCACATTTTTGTAACCGGTCAATTGCGGCACTTATGAAGAAGTACTCCATTATCCATAAAGTTTCAATGGCTTACGATCCTCAAACAAATGGTCAAGCGGAGCTGGCGAATCGGGAAATTAAGAATATCTTGGAGAAGACGGTTAATCCTACCCATAAGGATTGGTCAACTCGTTTGACTGACGCCTTGTGGGCTTATCATACTGCGTAAAGACGATTTTGGGCATGTCACCCTATCGACTCGTTTATGGAAAAGCTTGCCACTTGCTGGTGGAATTAAAGCACAAGGCTTATTGGGCGATCAAGAAACTCAATTTCAATATGCCCCTTGCAGGTGCCCGCCGTAAGCTCCAATTGACGGAACTCGAGGAAATGAGGTATGACGCTTATGACCACTTCGATGCTTATAAATCTAAAGTCAAAGCGAGGCATGATAAGAAAATTGTGGTTAAAAACTTTGAACCGGGTCAAATGGTTTTATTGTATAACTCTCATTTGCATCTTCACCTCGATAAATTGCGCTCACGTTGGGCCGGTCCTTATGTTGTCAAAACTATTTTCCCTCATGGGGCAATCGAAGTAGCGAGCATGAGTAACAGTACTTCTTTTAAGGTGAATGGTTAAAGGCTTAAGCCTTTCCTTGGTGGCTTCGAAATTAGAGAGCCCAACGAGGTTTTGGTCAATCCAGTTTACACGGATGACCCTGTCGGATAGTTTGTGTTACTTTAATTTGCACGGGGAGCGAAAGCGTAACCGCTGAACTTAACTGTTTGTCGGACCCGGCCCCCAGGTAGGGGGTACCCACCATTGACTTGGGTATATATAGCTCCACACGCCGCTATTAAAAAAAGGATCGTGTGCCCAGCTCCGGTTAGTAAGGGCAATTTTAATATCAGTGACATAGGGCTTTCATTAGCTTTTTTGATAGGAGTAATTCACCGTGCACGACTCACGTCTTCTAGATTAGCCCCAACAGGGGTGGTATAGATCTTAGGTTAGGCCTTGGTATTCCCGTGCTCCACTACTGCACTTGGCTCTATCTTGTGCCTGCCTGGTTACGATCTTAGGGGACGCTGGACTTAATTGTTTGGCGGAGTCCAGCGGTGACTTGGACGCTCCGAGCTCTGATATTAAATCTTTTTATGCTTGTACATTTGTAAATATTGTATGTATGTGTTTATGTTTTATGCATGTTTACTATGTTTTTGGGATATTCACATTAGAAGATTTCACCAATGCATCATTGTATCGGGCTTTAATTAGCTCTCTTTATCGTAGTTTGCCGTTAATGATCCATGCTTACCAGATATGTCCCTATTGGGGGCAGTTTAGGTCTTTGGGTGAGACTTGATATTCCCGTGCTTTGGCGCTAGGCTCTGTCTCGTCTCACTTTGTTTCGATCATAAGGAACGCTGGGCTTAATTGCTTGGCAAGGTCGAGCGGTGAATTTTACTTCGGGCATGATGTAACAAAGTTTCGACGGTCTAGTATAGCCACCCGTGTCTTGTTTACCTGGTGAGACACGGGAAGAAAAGTATGACTCGTAAGATTGCGTGAAAATTGGGTGGTGTTTTTCATGTTCATTTGTATATATCTATTTGTTGGTGCTCGGATAACACGAGCCGGACAGTTCTAATGTCATTTGGCTCTTAGTTGGTAGTTTGAGCTTAAGTCTTTTGCAGGGTGTACGTGCTACCACACCAGCCTTGGTGGATTGGGTCTAAAGTCGAAGTGAATGAGGCATTCAGGAGCCCTAAGCATGGGTGCGATTATGTGTCGCGGTTGTTAGTCCAACAAAGCTTTGGCCATGACCCTGTGTGACTAGCTGTGGTTCTGTTGGAAGAGCCGAAGGAGTTGACCTTGAAAGCCGTTCGGATGACGAAAGGAGCCGGTGACGAAAAAGCCTCCAACTTGGTCGAGGATAAGGGGGTTGACATTCCCCCGTTGGTAAGATCTTTTGTTCCCTTTCTTTACTGTTGTTCTCCATGCTATGAGGGCATAGCATATTTCAAGTTGGGGGAAGGGATATATATATGCTATATATATGGTTATTTGTTTTCAGTTAAATATATGCTATATATATGGTTATTTGTTTTCGGTTAAATTTTTCGGTCAAAAATTTTGAAATTTTTTGTTTTTAGTTTTGCAATCCTTCCATTATTACAAAGTTAATGGATTAAAATAGCTTGGCACATGCTCATTAAGTGTAATTTGGCAAGAGTTCGTTTTACGCAAATTTTGTATATCGCAACTTACATGAATGGACTAAGGTGGAATTCACAATGTTTGAGTGTGTTTTGATCAAGTTTTGTCCATATCCTGTCTTTGTTCCTCCTACATTCTTAGTTTAGGTAAATACTCTCATGTTCATGCCTAAGTGTATTTGATGTCTTTATTGAATCGTTAAGGAATATATGGCGTACTTAGGAAGTGATACAAGGCATTCTTTGTTTAATTTTACCACATACGTGTCCTCTCGTCCTATTTTGTATCCTAGTCCGTGTCTTTCCTTTTTGTTCATTAACTTAGGGAACCGAATGCTCGGAGGGTTGTTGGGAAGTGTGCTTCAGTGTTGTGAGGTGTTTCGGAGGGTATGAGGATGTGGTACAAGTGTTCAAAAGTGAAACAGGTGAAGAGTTGCAAAATTTTCAGGAAAAAGCTGATGTTATCGATACCCTTGATGAAGTTATCGATAACTCTATGTCCAGTGGGATTCCACCCTGAAGGGTATCGATAACTTTAGGTTAAGTTATCGATACTTGTGCTTTACGGGCAGTTAATAATCTAAAGGGGCACGATTTTACTTCATTCCCCAATTCTCTTCCTCTCTCTACACCTCCATAACCACTCAAGAACTTCGAACCCTAGCCACCAAATACTTCCAATCTCCACCATATCTTCCATTAACCCACTAAAATCCTCCATCTCTATCCATATTCATCATGACTTTTCCACAAAATCAAAGGTTTGGAAGGTTTTCCAAGGGTTTCAAGCCCTAGTTCTTGGTACAAGGTAAAATTCCGAAAATCTCACTTCTCTCTCCATTTATTTCGAAATTCTATCTTATATACACATCAATTCCTTCATATTCCCTCCACATGAACCTCCCTTAAGCCATTCCACACACCAATTTCATCTCCACTAGCCAAAAAATCCAAAAATTTCCATCTCTCGAAACCAAAATGGTTCGTAGGAAGGATTCGGGCAAGGGCAAAGGCATTGCTTCCTCATCTCGTCAGGAGATTGAGGAGGAGATTGTAGGGGAGGGTGAGGATGATTTCATGGCCGAGGACAGTGATGAGGACTCCGTTCCTTTGGAGAGTCGAACCGGCAAGCGTGAGAAACGCCGTAAGCGTAGGACGCCGGAGGAGATGGAGGCGAACGCTAAATTGGACTGAGTGGAGTCGATTCCAAATAGGGGTTTCAAAAGTGAGCGGCAAGTCAATAGGAGGAGCTTTGGCAATGATAGTGATATCATCATTCAACTCGACAATCAAGGTTTGCTCTTCTGGACTAAAGCTCTATTTGGTTATAACGAAATTGGCATTATTGAGTTCTATCAGAATTTGGATATTAGCAATGCGCTGACCAAAGGAAAAATTAAGTCGAAAGTTAATAGTAAGAATATTGCGGTCGATGTTGATGCAATTGCTAAGTATTTGTGGTACGAGAGGCCTGAAGGAGATTTGGTAAATTTTCCTCGTACCGAGCCAATTGATTCGGATGTTATAATCAGTGAACTTTACTCCACCATTCCTAATGTCAGGGTCCCTTCGCACAAACCAGGGAAGTTTAGGGATACCTATCGGGTTTTGAACTAGGTGGTGCATTACAATCTCTATCTCCGTGGGGTGGAGAATAAGCCCTCGAAAAGGAGTGTGGAGATTATGTTGACACTGACTATAGGGCGGATTGGGTGAAGTTTATTTTTGAGCAATTGGTTGACTTTAAGGGGGATACTTTTGGCACTGCCCATTTGCCTTTCCGTGCATGATCACTGCGTTTCTAAGGCAGAAAGGTATTTCAAAAGGGGTGTATGAAAAGCTTGAAGAACCATCCCCGGGAATCATCACAAAGGCTGTGCTTGTGAAAAGCAAATCTCAATCCAAGGCTGCTGTAGCTGGTACATCAGCAGGCCCGTCGGCACCTTCTGTTCCATCCGAGCCATCTCTGTGGTCGGTGCCTGATCCTAAGGCATCGAAAGAGAGTATATGGAGGAAGTTGTGTTGCCAAAACATTGCCATTTGGAATTGCATCCAGAAAGAGAAAAAAGAGAGGAAGAAGTTAGCACAGGAGGTCGGGGAGCTTAAACATGAGCTGAATTGACATACGCGGTACATTGAGAGTACTACGGATGAGAAGTACGAGGTACCCCTAAGAGTTTAGGTAGCTGAAAGTGTGGAGGAGGTTTTGTTTGGACTGGGCGCTGATCCCGGAGGGCAGTAAGAGGATGTTTTGAATCGGTGGTTAGTAAGGAGGATGACGTGCGTCGGTGGTTTTTAGAAGTAGTAGTATGAAATCCCTCTACTTGGTCGGGGTGCGTGGTGGTTGACAGCCCACCTTTCTATCTTTTGTAACGCCCCCATTTTTGGGTACGTTAAATAAACATTTCATTGATAAAATCAAATGGAGTCTGACTTATTATTACTTCGTAATTCCCATCAGAGTGCTTTCATTACATAAAGGAAAGGAAAACTAGGGTTCCTAACTACAACTCCGCCTGCTCCTCCATCCTAGCCAGCTCCTCAGCTCCAAAATCCTCCAAGGCGTACTGCTTATCTTGATTATCTACAAAGTCTGACACATTGTACCAGTGTCACCACCGATATAATATGTCAGGGTCACCAAAGGTAACACCATGAGCTACAAAAGCTCAGCAGAATAATCCTATACCCTCCAACCCTTAACTTACAACCAAGAAGCATATAACCAATTACACATGCTCATTCAACAACATAATTAGCAATGACGCAGCCACATTCACTTTCTTATTCACGTTGGTGTCATGATTCTCTGTGTTTCTCCTACGCAACAATTCGTAGACCGTGTCATCCATTTCACTTTACGAAAACAACATTTCGAATATCTTTTCAACACTCGTTACCAATGAGGCTACCAAGTCCGGCTCCATTGGCAACGCACACAATGGGCTACCAAGTCCGGCCACATTGCGGTTTCCGCAATTCATTCAAATCTTGCATTGGCTCCTTCCCGCGGATACCAAGCCATATTACCAATGAGACTACCACGTCCGGCCCCATTGGCAATCTTCACAATGGGCTACCAAGTCCGGCCACATTGCGGTTTTCACAAGACCATACAAAGGGCTACCAAGTCCGGCCACCTTGTAGGTTTTCACATCCACATAATGACTACCACGTCCGGCCATTATGTACTTTCAAAAATATTTTATCCATATCAACCACACCCTAGGTGTCATGTTTCTAACTTTCTCGGTTTACGTGTCTCGTTCTTATACATAGACTCCGCGATAAGACTTTCATGTAGTCATAGAAATCTTGAAACCAAACTAGCAAGATCATCCAACTCTATATTCACTACCATGCTCATATTATCACATAATCATGCTCAATTACATTTAAGCTTAACGCCACATGTACGGGCGCCTTTGGAGTGATAAATCACTTATGCTTTAATCAACAACCACAAGTAATACAAGTAAACACATAACAAGTCTAATATCATCTAAACGATCCAAGTACAATTACTTAAAATTAATTCACGACGTTAACCTTCAAAGTTCATTCTTTCCTTCAAGATGTTCAAAACAGCATATGTTTATTGAATTGCAATGCATATATCAGAATAGTGTTGATAAGGATTCTATGTTTTCACAAGAGGTGTCGATTAGATAATCTATGTGATCATGCCATTATCTTTATTCTAATCGATTCGAATCATGCGTACGATATGCCATACTTGGTGAAAAATCTATCTCATGTTCTTAGCCTTCTTTAAGGTAAACTTTATTTTTGGAAAAATAGTAAGGATTATCCATCTTTCAAAAGTATACACATTTCAATTTATATTTAAGGAAAGTAGATATGGAAATCTACGTGATCATACTATTGTTTATACTTAGGAAAATGAGTCGAGATTAATCTATCTATAAACACGATTATCTATATTTCAAGCAAACACATTTCTAATTATATTTAGAGTTCGAAAGTATAGGAAAATCGACATATACTTAGAGTGTAGGAGGTATAGGAAAATCCTACCTTGATCCGAAACTAGTCGGGGCCGAATAAGCTAATTGGAAATCCTACGGGCGGTGAAACTCTTGAATCTGGACCGGACTTTGGATGGCAGTAACTCGGTCAATATTTGGCCGAATACGATCGTTCTTGAGTTGACATCGAAGCTCTAGAAGTTCTCTACAACTTTCGTGAAGGAAGTTGATCCTAGAAAGTACTTTAGATAGGAGAAATATGATGATAAAGGAAGGGACAGTTTGCTGTCTGGAATCTGGAAATCCGAATTTTTACTGAACTTCGGAGGTCAATATCTTTGTCGTTTCTTGACCGATTGGGGTGGTTCTTGGGCCTAACTTGAAGATATCGAAGTTCTCTACAACCTTCCCAAAGGAAGTTGGTTCTAAAAACTACTCTAAGCAGGAGAATAATGAGGATTTACAAAAGGGCAGTAAGCTGTCTGGAAAAACAGAAATGGTTTCTAGAGAGAACTTGGAGCAATACTTGAAGGTGTGAGTTCAAGGCTTGAAGTGAGCTTGCTATTTATAGGCCAAGGCATGCCCTCTCTCTCTCTCTACCCGAAATCTCTCTCTCTCTCTCCTATCTTGGATTTCTTTCATCTTTCAAGTGGATTGAAAGCTTGATGGATTGGATTTGGTACTTGGATTTGATCTTGGAAGATTTGGAGTGAAAGATGAAGGTTTGTACAAGATTTGGTCATTTGTTTAACAAACTAGGACAATTGTACAAGATTTGGCTAGGAAGAATACAATACTTGGGTGATCTCAAAGTACATAGAAGATCAAGGAAGGTCAAGCAAGGTACAATCTATCTTCTTCTCTCTCTCCTATCTCTCTCCCTCTCTCCCGAATTCTCCCTCTCTCTCCCTCTCCATTCGGCCATCTCTCTCTCTCTCTCTATGGTACAATGTACAAGTACAAAGGTGGAAGATTACAAGGATTCTTCTTCCAATCTAGGACAAATCTAGGTTATTCTAATGGGTTTCTAGTCTTGTCTAGTCCTTTGAATGAATAAGAAACTTAGATATGGTTGACCTTAGATGATCATGTGCAAGAAAGACTAGATTTTTGGTTGTACTTGGATTGTGTACAAAAATGGCCAATCAAGGATGGACTAGGTTTGGAAGAGTACAAGTTGCACACACATCACTCCTCTCTCTACTTTTCCATCCGGCCTCTCTCTCTCTCTCTCCATCTCTCTCGGTCTCTCTCTCTCTCTCTCATGGTACAAGGAACACCTAAGCATGGAAGGACAATAGGGTTGGTGGTTGACTTGGAGAAAGAGTAAGATTTGGTTTGTAAGGTTGTAAGAGATTTTGTAAGAAATCTAGCACTTAAGTCCACCTCATGTCTTTCACATCTCTCCTCTTTCATTAGTACATGTACACATAATCATATATAACTTAGATTTGGTAGAGAAAGATTAAGTACAACACATCACTCTCTCTCTCTCTCTCCTATCTCTCTCGGCCCTCTCTCTCCCCTCTCTCTCGGATTCTCTCTCTCTCTCTCCCTCTCTCTTCCTCCCTTGATTAATATAAATATACATATATGCATATGTATGACCAACTACAAAGTACGAAGGTACTAAATGATTTTCAAATCAAAATTCTTTATTAAACTAAGTCAAATTGACACTTGTCCTAGTATAATGTAGTATTGAGGTACAAGGAGAATCCTAGGGCTAGATATCTTATCTATATCCTTATTCTATTGGACACATGTCATCTATCAAGCAATTAAACTAGTAAATCCTAGTACTAGGTAATATTAAAACTAGGATTTTGTAGAAAACAATCCAAGAGTACACCATACCTTTCTCTCTCCTATCTCTCTCGGCTCTCTCTCCTCTTCTTTCTCCCGAATCTCTCTCTCTCTCCTTTGTACTACATAAGTATATTAATATAGATACATATCTACCAATTGGATTTTGGGAAGTACAAGATAATTATTAAACTAAAGGGAATTTGAAAGAATAAGATTTTCCTAATTAAATAATGAATTGGACACATGTTTTCTACCTCTATATTATATTGAGGTGGTTGTACTGGTACCCTATTATAATATTCAGGTAAGTACTAGAGAATCTGGGTGGATATCTAGCCAAAATTCTATATTAAACTAATCTAATTTGACACATGTACTACTAGAATATAATATATAAGGTACTTAGAGAATCCTAGGGTATTAAAATACTAGGTACCATTCTAATTCTTTAATTAGGGAATCCCATGGGAAATCTAGATATTGAATTAACTAATATATCTTAGTACTAGTCTATTATCCAATGGGTAATAATTCTCCTAACATTTATGGACCAATGGATAAAAGATCAAGGGTTGACTTTGGTCAAAAGGGCTCATTTAGGGTTCCAGGGTTCAAAAGGTTCAAATGGTTCAATGAAGTTCAAAAGGTCTAATGAAGTTCAAAAAGGTCTTCCTAGGGTTTAGGAGAAGCAACTAGATGAATTGCTAGTAAGGGTTTCTCGAAGATTGGTTAAAAATCTAACTAGTCTTGCTAAGTAGGATTTCTAGCCAAGAAATATAATCTTAAAGCTTACTAGCACACTTGTCTTTAGAAAATGACTATGTTAACTAGCGTGATGCATTCAAATCTAATTACGACGGATTACTAGGGAAAATATACAAGTGTTTTTACAAGCCTACATGTCCTCGGGGAAAGACTAGAAAATTATATGGAGAACACTATATTTCCGAGTTTAGAATTTAGTAACGACGGATTTTTGGTTATTAAAAAGGGATTTTAAATGGAAATCCAAAAATTCAAATTTTTAATGAAATTTTTATTTACCAAAAATCCGGGTCGTTACATCTTTTTATTGTCTTTAGTAGGTGAACTCTTACATATTAGTTTTAGAAAGTTTTTGTTGAGGCCGGCATGTGGCCGTTGACTTGGTAGTTTAGTGTCGGTGGTGACCAAGGGTAGATAAACCAAGCTAGTATATGGCCGCCACCCATTTTGCTAACCGTTCTTTTATTAAACCAAGGTCAATATAAGCTATTCAGTCCTTAGTTGATCCGTAGTATGCCTTTATTCCGTTTTGATTCAATTTGTGATGTTGTGCATATTTAGTTCGTGGCATGCTTTCTTTCAGTACTTTAACTTTTGGCTTTGTGATTTTGAATTCTGTTTCACGGTGCTCTCCACACATAAGGCATGGTATTTTTGTTCCCCATTGCCTAGCTTCGAGCACTCTTCTTTTGGATATGGTCTTTTGTAATTTGGTTGGAATATGCTCGATCAATACCTAGTTATCTATCTTGGTTTTTAGCTGTTAGTTGCGAGTTTGAATAAATTTGTTTTTGGAACTCTTGCTAGCTGTTTCGATATGAGCATGTGCCTTAACTATTTTGTCGGAAGGATTGGTAGTTATTTTTAGTAGTATGTTTGTGTTGCTCGGGGCATAGCAACGTTCAAGTTGGGGGGTGTGATAAGCACCCAAGATTGTATAATCTTGGTGCTCAAATCCTTCGAATTGTGACGTTTTTATATTTAAATGATTGTTTAAGTTAAATATTGCGCATAAGGTATTTTTGTAAGCGTTTCAGGTTAAACGCGAGAATAAGGCGTAGTTTGACGCCAAGGATTGCCCTCGAGGGTAATCGAGTACCCGAGGCCACTAGGTGCTGTGATGCCAAGTCCCTCGAGTCAAGTGACGATGCCCCGAAAGATGCCCGGAGGTGCCATGGTGTAGACACCCCAATTTGGCCTAACGATTATTTCAAGTCCCACCTTGGGACAATCCCGATGATGAAATGGATACAATGATTGCTGATTGCTTCCTTGAGGACCTTAGGACTTTCGGTGAGAACTTTGACCACTTAGAGGACCCAATTCAAAGCCATACAGCCTTTCAGACAGAAATACAGAAGCCTAGGACAATCCATCTGACGGCCGTAACATCGATCCCACGGCCACAACATCAATCCCTCACCCGAGCAACCTGTTGCCAGCAAAATCTCCCTGAGAGATCAATCCCTCGGCCGCGAGATCTATCCTTCGGCCGAGACATCCATTCCACGGCCGTGACATCCTTTGCTCGGCCGCCAGATCGACCTTTTTCCAGACTCTGGAACGTTCTGTCAGACGTTTGGTTTGATCCAACTACACTACCTTTCCGATGCGTTCGGGCTACGTTCGGAGATCACGACGTAGAGTTAGAGATGCATTGCAATTGCAATTGCCATCTCGTGATTTGATTGGCCGGAGTGAGTCATCCCTATGCCTATATAAAGGGGCCTTTGGGCTCCGAATTTAACACACAGAAATTGAGATACCTACACACTCAATCAAACCTCGAAACTCTGCACAAATACTCCCTCAATCCCATACTCCAAAAGCCCTAACCTTCCGAAGGCAGCCGTCAATCCGGCGATCAAACCCCGAAGTTCAAACCCTAACCCTAGGGTTCTTAATCAAGCAATCAGTCAATCACAAGCAATCCGAAGCAATCAAGCAACTGAGGGATCAAGGTGGTGAGGCCCAACGGCCTCTGGTTTGTTTTATTTCCTGTCAATAATCATGATTTTAGCGTTTTAATTATTTACTAACGTTTCTGTCTGGTGTGAGGAAGAACATCGACCGGGGCTTCGATCCCTCGGCCGATATATCAAACCAGGAGGATCCCTCGGCCGTGACATCCATTCACCGGCCGCGGGATCCATTACCCTGGGACAACTTTGTTTGTTTCCTGCTTTCTGATGCATGCTTCAATTACAGTCCTGGCTCACTTTACTTACTGTTTAAAGGACTAATTAAACAGACTATGTGTTAGAATTAAATAAAGCATCTATACGTCCTATGTTGAACGATTATGGGCCAGTCTCACGACTGGGCAAAGAGGGGTGCCTAACACCTTCCCCTTATTGTACTTTTGGCTCCGTATCCAGAATCTCTATTTGTTTTCCCAGTTTTAATAAACTGGGTGGCGACTCTATTTGATGATAATCATTATCATGTGGCGATGTTCCTAGCCATGGGAATGTCCATGATTTTGGTTTATGAAGCGAGCAACCAATCGAGCAAACAAACATGATCAATCTGTATGGCGATGCCCCGTTTGGGAGGTGTCTACAGTTTTTGGCGACTCTATGAGAGTCATAACCAGAAAGTTCAACATAAGACTAATACATGCCTTGTTTAATTCATTTATCATATGCATCGAGCAGGCAACCCGTTGAGTTCACCTGATATCCCGGCATGACACGGGCTATGTTGGGGGTTCCAGCAAACTCCACAGTCACTCGTACCTAATGGTATATCAAAAAGGGAATCACCCAATCACCGCCTATGATGGGCTGGTGAGAGGATTGGTGCCCTTTGACAACGGAGCACCCCGAGACTACCAAAACCTTGCATGTTTTAGAAAGCCATAGAACTTATCAAACTAAGACAGAAACCTACAGGCAAGGAACCTACTTGCATTTTCACTTCCAAGTCCTTCCTCACACCTTGTATCATCTGTTGTTGTAAATAACTTTTTCTGTCCAGAAGGGTTGGGATTTTCAGCCTAAATCCTAACCCTACACAAGCCAAGTATTGACTTACAAGTACTCTACTTTTCAAAGCAGACACAATAAGTAAAACAAAGAAGCAACCACAGCCAATTTTATACTCTTACAACACCCGAAGTCACGCCAAACAGAGGTCCTTGCAGCCGTCTCGTCTGTCACCCTCACTGGCCAAAACACTTACACTGCTACTTTCAGGGACTCCGCGGTCATCTCCTCAACAAACTCAATCATCTACCAAATCCTAAGCTTTATCAAGTAATCCTCCCACTCTCATGGCAGATAACGACGCCATCATTGCTAATCACCAAGCTCAAAGTCGCTACCTTATCAGCAGAGAAAGCAGAGATGCTGAGAACGAAGAGAAATCGGTGGAAGATGAGAATCCTCAAGAAGTGGTATTGGCGGAAAACCCTGAATTGGCCAAACAAGTCAAGGAGATCGAACGTACTCTGGCCCGTTCACAAGGGGACCAAATTCTAGATTTTGAAGGACTCTGCCTTTTTCCAGATTCTCAACTACCTGAGAAGTTCAATAGAACTGGCAATCCCACTAGCCATGTCCGCCATATCATCAACACTCTGAGGCCAATGGGCTTGGATGATGAGCTCATTGTTTAGTTATTTCAAAGGACTCTTACTGAAAGCGCTCTCGATTGGTTTCTCACTTTGGAGTTTGTGCACTATCATACTTGGCCAGAAATTGCCAATGCTTTTGTCAAGCAATATGCATACAACATCCAAATTGAGTTAACAACTCGAGATTTGGAAACGACTAAGCAGGAATCAAACAAGGACTTTGCAACCTTTGTGGCTAGATAGAGAGAAAAAGCCGCCAAGATGAAGAACCGCCCCTCTGAGGAAGATCAAGTGAGAATAGTTGTCAAGAGTTTGCAGCCCAAGTACCTCACGCACATTTACACTCAGGCTATCACTGATTTCAAGCGCCTGTAGGCTACTGGGCTGCAGATTGAAGAGAGGATCAAGCTAGGCCTCATTGGGAAAGAAGAAACTCCTCCACCCAAGAAAACCTTCACAACCCGTACATCTCCCTGCCTCCGTCAACACCCTTAACTCAATCTTACCACAAGACCCTTTTCAAATTAGCTCATCCCAAAGCTCAAATCGCCCCGTTGCAACTTTGACCATCTTTACATGACCTCATCTCAAGCCTTAGCCATTCTGAGCCATTAGGGGCATCTCAAACCTTTAAACAAACCACTTCCTCAGCCACCCTATGGCCCAAACCATGATCCTAACAAACTGTGCGCCTACCACCAACACCCTAGGCATGAAACAGATAACCGCATGCGTCTCCGCCATGACATTCAAGATCTCATTGATAGCCGAACTATAAAACTTCCAAAACCTGATGTGCAAGCCAATCCGCTTCCTACTCACAATGCTGAACCACCACCCCGAAACATTGATCTCATAAACCTACCTCACAACCCCACATACAATCCTGGCCAATACATTGTCCAAAACAACCAAACCAAGCCAACCTTTACCTTCCCAGAGGAGGACAAATGTTTCATGATGGAGGAGGAAGAAAACAATGAGTCCAATCAATCAGAAGTGATCGATCCCGACATGTCTGACAAAAGTAATGAAGAAGAACAAGCAAAGGGGAAAGTGACTTTGACGGAATGGAAGGAGAATACGATGATCCACTCGATGGAATCTCCTTAGTATCACTATTCAATCAAGTGGAAATAGCTGACGACTACACAATCAATAAAGAGGAAGAAAGGGTGATGAAAACCTAGACCAACACTTCTATTTGGGGACTACTCATGTCTCAAAGAAGTAGCCACCAGTGAAGATGGATCCAGTTCAAAGGCCCTGTTCGGCAAAGAAGAGGGTGGAAAAGAGTATAAAGTTGCGAAAGGCAAGGGTTTTGAAAACGACCTCGAAATGCTACAATTGCTAAGAAGTCACAACATGGCAAAGAACATTAAACATTGCTTTTATCAAGCTAAAACCTGTTTTGAGCCCCTGCTTGGGCATTTAATTTCTGCTAAGTGAATTCCTGTTTCATCCTCTAGACTATGCTTATTCAATGATTTACTTCCTAAATTGCAATTGCCAAACACTATAGTCTCTTTGCCAAACAAGGGAAATTTCAAGGAATCAAGTTCCCTGTGTCGCTGACAAAAAGGAAGGAAAGGATGAACTCTAGTTGCTTAAGAAACTAGGTTTTTGTCAAAACTTAGAAAGAAGACACTATCTCCGCGAGAACATTTAGGGTTTGCTCGCCCATTATGAAGGTACAAACACAAGAGAGATTTAGAAAAATATCTCCATCAAATTCCTCTCCGAAACGCAGAAACCCTCTTGAGAGAAGTGCTCGTTGGGTAACCTGAAAACCCAAGCAAAAGTAAGAGCAAAGCCTGCTAGGGCAAGAAAATGCAAAAACGCAGCCTAGGCAAAATTTAAGGCATTCAAAGAAAAGCTCGCTAGGGACTCAACCTCCATTAGGTAACCTAGGCAAAATCAAGAGTATGTGAGAAGAAAAACCAAGAGTGGAAAACCTCAAAGGTAATAATTTTGGAACTACGTAAAAGGCCTGATTCCCTGATTGGGATACGTAGGCAATCTCATATCGAGATGCGGCCCAAACATTTGGAGAGAAGAAAAATCATCAACAAATTTGTACTCAATGATAGGCATAGCTAACCCTGCGTATTGAGCTCGCAAAAGATGAGTATGCTTTTCTCGAAGAATTGGCAACAGCAATAGACACAAGAATTATTGCTCATCCCCTCTAACCTGAAGGTCATTAACACAATGAGTAGGATACTTCGAAAACTCTTGAGTTTGGCAATCAGACTATGGAACATGGCAAAAGCAAAAGGCAAGAAAATCAAAACCAAGCATAAGAAGGAAGAGAAAAGAGGATGCCACTTAGCCAAAACAAAATCTACCTTTGAGAAACCAAAGTAACGGCCGAAGGATCTATACATCGGCCATAACATCGATTCTTTAGCCGAGTAATCAATTCTTCGGCCAATATTTTATTTTCACACAAATTACTGTCTATCAGCAAATACTTGTTCAAACAGCCATGTTCTGACTATCGCATGCAAACTCAAGACATCTAGGGGCATAAAAAGCATTTCTCGTTTCATGAACAAAAGCTTGCCTACAAAATCATCACTGTGGTTGCTTTCACTATACAAATACAGTTTCTGCTTCTCTCTTTGCTAACCATGAACAGGAAGGAAAAAGAAAATCCTAAAGCTGGTTGTGACGCCGTCTTCGAGACGATCTCTAAGATGAAGAAGGGGATTGCTAGCTATCCTCCCCACTGACTGCTGGTGCTCACTCAGCCTCAAGCTACAAGGAAAAACAAGGGGCAAGCACCAAGCGCCTCTTCTCCGTCATCAGAATGGAAGGAGACAAAGGAAAGGGCCCATGGCCAAACAAGAGCAACTGAAGGAACAGAACCAAGGAAAAATGGCAGTACTCCATACAGTCACCTGCCTAAAGAAGCAAACCCGCCTAGTCTCTGATCTGAGCATTCTCCAAGTCTACTTTAGACATCAAAGAAGTAGACCTCATCAACGCCGGAGGAGGAGGAGGAACAAACTGAAGATCCTCAGCACGCAGGCGCCACTGGCTGGCCACCCGATCACATAAGTACCAAGCTTAACAAAAGGGACCCTCGAACAGGTTACGAGTACAATCTAGAACCCTGGAACTCGCAAGAGGGGCATCCTCTGATACACCACTCCAAGGGTCAAACCTCGCCTGCAAACAAAGTCTAAATCAGCCACAACACAGAGGAATGGAGATCTAAAAACAAGGGATGCAAGGGGTACCTGGTCAACCGTCAATCGGTCCAAAACCCGTCACCACTCAGGAAGGCTCAAAACTGGTGACCGTGTGGCTTCCATTGACCCACAGACCATTACTCGTAGCGAGGAACACAGTCCGCATCTGCATGTCTAGTGTCAGTAGGAAACTGAAGAAGATACTCAAAAGCCCAGAGAGGAAAGGGGCTACCAGTTGGCCAAGGCAGATGCTCCCTAATCAAACTCCTAAAACAACCTCCAAATACTGCAAAAGGGGCTAGAGACTGTGTATGTGCTGGACTATCCTTGTTGGCAAACAACGTTTGCCCAAGGAGGTAGAGAAGAAAGGCCCGTGTCAGCTACTCAACACTCACCTGAGTCGAGATATCAACCTTCATAAAAGTCTTGATCAGCCAAGAGACATCAACATGACTACGCGAGTGAAGAGGGGGCACAAGAACCACTTCAAAGCCCCTATCCGCTCCCAAAGCCTGGGGTCAACCCAAAGAGGAGCTCCACCTACTCATAGGCTAGTAAGCAAAGAAAAATCACCTGGCGTGATCGTCATCTCGCCAACAGAAGGAAAGCGAAACGTGTTGGGAGTATCCCACCACCTTTCGACCAGCGAGGTCATCAACGACCAATCCATCTTTGGAAGATTGAGGCCCAAAACAAACGGCTCAAGACCAGCAGCGCGTACTAACTCCCGAGCCTGCTCCGGCAACGTCACAAACCACTTGTGCACCTCTTTGCCTCCACCGCGAGCCTCCAGTCTCCTATTTCTCTGCCAAGGACAAAAAGGGAGTTAATCTCACGATTGCATAAACAAATAAAAAGCTAGGGGCATCAAATCGACGTTTAAAAAACATGCATTGCCTAAACAGGGGGCACAATTATCTTAGTTTCTTTGAACAAAACAACTTCGACCCAACCACGGGTCCTTCTCATTCACGCCCCTGGCTAAGAGGGATCTCATCCCGCAAATCAAAAAAAACTCACTCTTAAATCATACAAATTAAAACTCCGAACTAAAGTAAACCTTTTACTTTTCAGGAAGCTTATCGAAACATTGAGGACGCTCAAGTGCTGCTCACTGGCTCTACAGCCCTATGCCACGCTATGTGCACAACCTCGCGCTCAGCAGGCCAGCAAAACAATCCTGTGGCTTCCACTTAATGCACCCTCCAGAAGGCGTTTATATTGCTAGCTTCCAGAAAGCGTTTATGTTGCCAGCTTGCAGAAAGCATTTAGCCACCAGAAGACATTTGAGTCGCTAGAAGGCGTTTGGCCTCCGGAAGGCACTCCCGGTAGTGGAGGTAATGGAAATCTCCCTAACAAACTGGAATATTGTCAAGAACTAGCCTTGGGGGCAATCCCGAGCATACTCAGAACTAGCATTGGGGACAGTCCCGAGCATGTGAAATCTAGCCTTGGGGGCAATCCCGAGCATACACAAAACTAGCCTTGGAAACATCCCAAGCATAAGGAACCAATCAAACCCCGTGGAAGATGGAAGATGGAATACTCAATAGCTCAGCAGTTCTACAAGCCCATCACCTCAACAGGCTCGAAGCCTGTATCTACTATCTCAAATGGCTCCAAGCCGTAACCATCACCTCAATAGGCTCGAAGCCTGTATCTACTATCTCAACTGGCTCGAAGCCATAACAACCAACTCAGCGGCTCTAAGCCCATTGTCTCAACTGGCTCGAAGCCGTATACAATCAAGTTCTTAAGAGGCTCGAAGCCTGTGTTCATCATCTCAACTGGCTCGAAGCCGTAACAAACAATCTCAGCGGCTCCAAGCCCATTATCTCAACTGGCTCGAAGCCGTAAACAAGCAACAGGCTCTAAGCCACCCCAACAATCAAGACATCTATTCTCAGGCTCTACGCCTGGATGCTCAAAAATCTAACATTTTTGAATGCTCAAGCTCTACGCTTGGATGCCCAACCACTGTGTACTGGATGCTCAAGTTATACACTTGAATGCTCAAGCTCTACGCTTGGATGCCCAACCACTGCGTACTGGATGCTCAAAGCCTGTACTTTGAATTCTCGGATTCTGCCGTCCGAATGCTCGAGCTCTATGCTCTGAATGCTCAAGTCCGGAACTTGATAGAAGCTCTAAGCTTAAATCAACACACACGCACGGGCCCGTGCACATTTGCATCAATTGCATCATTATCACATCGAATCTGCATCATCATATCTGTTCACATCTAACAACCATCATCACACATATACACTCTGCATATCTCTCATGAAACAGGTCAACCCTGCAATCAACCGGCACTATGCCTCGGTTTTATTAATCGGTTCAGCGCCTCGATCCTTTGGCTCCACGCCAACACTTATGATGAGAAAGCTCCGTGCACAGACCATCAGAATACAACCAGCTCCGCGCTTCGGTTCATTACGTCAAGCTCAAAGCTCTGACACCACAGGCGCTTGCCTTATGATCAACACCAGCTCCGCGCTTCGGTCCTATCAAACCAAATCTCCCCAGGCCTTCGCCCCATGACTACAACCGGCTCCGTGCCTCGGTTCCCTCATCACCAAAGCTCCGTGCTCCAGCTACTGGCCCTGCGCCTCCCCTACATCTCAAAAACAAACCGGCATCCAACTCATCCAAGCAGATGGTTTGGATTCCACCCCATTACATCAATCCCATCCAGCTCATTCGCAAGGATAGGCTACTCTACCGAGCTCCTTTCAGTCAAAGTAAGGACGATCAAGAAAAGCAAACGCACCTGCAGTGTACTGATCTACCCCAAAATACTAAGGAAGCTCTCCGCAAAGAAACTCCCCAGGTAGCCCCGTGCTCCTTCAACTACTCTTCGCCAAAACCCTGGCTCAGTCTAGGTACGTCACACTACGACTTTTTAAGCCCTAAGGTACGTCTTCTGTCTCTAACCCTCCAAACTTTTACTTTTCTTTATTGCCCGAACTACGATTGGTCTGAATTTCCCTTGTGGAATACGTAGGCAGCCTCCCGGCCCGACCATAACAAAACCTTTTTCGAAAACCCCTTGGAATAGTGGTTGGACCAAATTGAGTTGCTTTTTTTACAGCTTTGACTCTTACTCAAACATGTCTCGCGATCCGTCTGAGTTCAGTCAAAGAGGGGCATCTGTAGACACCCCAATTTGGCCTAACAATTATTTCAAGTCCCACCTTGGGACAATCCCGATGATGAAATGGATACAATGATTGATGATTGCTTCCTTGAGGACCTTAGGATTTTTGGTAAGAACTTTGACCATTTAGAGGACCCAATTCAAAGCCATACAGCCTTTCAGATAGAAATACAGAAGCCTAGGAGAATCCATCTGACGGCCGTAACATCGATCCCACGGCCACAACATCAATCCCTCACCCGAGCAACCTGTTGCCAGCAAAATCTCCCTGAGAGATCAATCCCTCGGCCGCGAGATCTATCCTTCGGCCGAGACATCCATTCCACGGCCGCGACATCCTTTGCTCGGCCGCCAGATCGCCCTTTTTCCAGACTCTGGAACGTTCTGTCAGACGTTTGGTTTGATCCAACTACACTACCTTTCCGATGCGTTCGGGCTACGTTC
This sequence comes from Rhododendron griersonianum, assembly GCA_018127125.1. NCBI lineage: Eukaryota > Viridiplantae > Streptophyta > Magnoliopsida > Ericales > Ericaceae > Rhododendron > Rhododendron griersonianum. Next base: position 26,032,088 of record CM030791.1, on the reverse strand, counting down.
GGAGATCACGACGTAGAGTTAGAGATGCATTGCAATTGCAATTGCCATCTCGGGATTTGATTGGCTGGAGTGAGTCATCCCTATGCCTATATAAAGGGGCCTTTGGGCTCCGAATTTAACACACAGAAATTGAGATACCTACACACTCAATCAAACCTCGAAACTCTGCACAAATACTCCCTCAATCCCATACTCCAAAAGCCCTAACCTTCCGAAGGCAGCCGTCAATCCGGCGATCAAACCCCGAAGTTCAAACCCTAACCCTAGGGTTCTTAATCAAGCAATCAGTCAATCACAAGCAATCCGAAGCAATCAAGCAACTGAGGGATCAAGGTGGTGAGGCCCAACGGCCTCTGGTTTGTTTTATTTCCTGTCAATAATCATGATTTTAGCGTTTTAATTATTTACTAACGTTTCTGTCTGGTGTGAGGAAGAACATCGACCGGGGCTTCGATCCCTCGGCCGATATATCAAACCAGGAGGATCCCTCGGCCGTGACATCCATTCACCGGCCGCGGGATCCATTACCCTGGGACAACTTTGTTTGTTTCCTGCTTTCTGATGCATGCTTCAATTACAGTCCTGGCTCACTTTACTTACTGTTTAAAGGACTAATTAAACAGACTATGTGTTAGAATTAAATAAAGCATCTATACGTCCTATGTTGAACGATTATGGGCCAGTCTCACGACTGGGCAAAGAGGGGTGCCTAACACCTTCCCCTTATTGTACTTTTGGCTCCCGTGTCCAGAATCTCTATTTGTTTTCCCAGTTTTAATAAACTGGGTGGCGACTCTATTTGATGATAATCATTATCATGTGGCGATGTTCCTAGCCATGGGAATGTCCATGATTTTGGTTTATGAAGCGAGCAACCAATCGAGCAAACAAACATGATCAATCTGTATGGCGATGCCCCGTTTGGGAGGTGTCTACACATGGCAAGGCTGGCAGAGCAGAAGCCGGAAACCTGCAATTTTTGGCATTGTTATCGATAATAATATGCATGTTATCGATAACATTTACCCCATTTTGGTCCACCAGTTGTCCAGAAGCAAGGGTATCGATAACATTTGGTCCAAGTTATCGATAACTCTTTTCTCTGGGGGAGATTTTGAATGAAGTTATCGATACTTTGGCTTAGGGTATCGATAACCTTTGTCCCTAGCAGATATTTTTCTTACTTTTTTAGACTTTTCACTTATGGAAAGTTTCTTTTAATAGGTAGCTTTATTGGTTTTTCCTGACTTTCGTAGAGAGAGAAAGCCCCTTTATGTATAAATAGGGCTCTCCCTCTCATTATGGATCTCTCCTACCCTTTTACACTTTAAGTCTTTTTAGAGTTTTTTTTGAACTCCATTAAAGCTCTTAAGCTTTTAAGTCATTTTCTTCAAGAACCACTTAAGGTATTGTTCATTTCTTATTTTTTTGTTCATTAATGTTGTAGCCACTTGTTGGATCTATATATATATATATATATATATATATATATATATATATATGAGTCCCCTTCTAATAAGGACCACCTCATTTTAATAAAATGAGGACCTCCCTTTTCCGATTGAATTTTGATGATCCGAGCCGCTCAATGTGTTCAGAACGTGATTTTAAGGGTACCCGCGTGAAATCAGCAAAAAAAAAGACCGGGAAGAGCTTCATCCGAGCAGTTTTTATTAATTTTTTATCGAACGGTTCAAATAAAAACTGCTCAAATCAAGCCCTTCCCGGTCAATTTTTTGCCGATTTCTCACGAGTACCCTTAAAAATCCGGATCATCAAAATTCAATCGGGAAATGGAAGAAATGGGGTAGTCCTCATTTTAGGTCCTCATTTTAGATCCTCATTAGAAGGAGAGTGATATATATATATATATATATATATATATCAAGTTTATTTTCGGATTTATCGGTTGAACATGTTTTCTTCCTTAAGCATGCTTTCTAGTCTTTTAGCTATGTGTGAGTAGTCATTTGGTTAAGTCTCGGGGTAATTTTTCCCAAGGACTTAGGTGGTTATTTGGTTCTCAAACCTTCGGGCTTAAAAGCATGATTTTTGGGATTAAGCTAACCTAGCCATTTTGGTCTAAACAAGGGGTGTTAACTCCTAGGTATGTTGTTTAGTCAAGCGGTCTTGGCAAGCGACATACCGAGGGCTCGTGGCCTCCTATGTGTTAGATACATTAGCAAAAATAGGTTGGTTTAGTTCCGTTTAATCACATCTTTCGATAAACGTAATCATTAAAGCTAAATCTTTTGGGCGTGAGCACGCGGTCATGAGACTCGTTTGAGTTATAATTGAGAACCGATAACGGCCTTTGTCAAGGGTTAGAAGATCCCTAGACTCGCCTCTTTTAGTTTATAAAACTCGTTTCTAGTCTTTTTCATTAGCATTTCCACCTTTCAAAGCAAAACCAAGTTGGCTGTCTTAAATGCCACAATCCGTTACATAAAACCTACAATCCGATTAAGCTATATTCGATTCTCTGTGGGTACAATCCCGGACTTCCGGAAAATATGCTATCGACGATCTAGCCCTACGCTTGGGGTTTCCAGCCTTGTATCTAAGGCAAAGGTCTTTTTCAGACTAAGCACTTCACCACCATAACCATCACTCCAGCCCACCACCACCACCACTATGACGCCGCCACCTCCATTGCATAACCACCACCACTGCCTTTACCACCACCACCACTCCAACCCACCACCACCACCACAACGTCACCATTGCACAACCACCACTCCATTGCCACCACTCATTGCCACCATTACACCACCATCACTCCACCGCCACCCCACCATTACACCATCGCCGCCACCACTCCAACACCACTACCACTCCCACTCCATCCCCACCCTCACCACTCCACCTCCACCACCACCACCACCACCACCCCCTCGCTCCATCACCACCAACCCGCCACCACCACCACCACCACAATTACCACTTCACCATTACCATAAGTACATTGTGATTATTAGTAATTTAAGAGAGAATCGAAACTAAAATTAATTCATCATTTTTTTAATTCAGTGCTTAATATATTTATCAAACAGCTTTTCAGCTTAAAAAATTTAGCATTCAGCTTTCAGTACTTAATTTTTCAGTTTTCAGTTTTCAATTTTATCAAACAGCCCCTTAGACTGTCATAACATCATACTAATAGTTTTCCAATTACTAAAGCGATGGATGACTTGTTAACTCACAAAATACCCATGTCAAATTTTACACTTCACATTTATTTATTTAAACTACATTATATGTATAGTATATAGTTAGATATGATGTATGTCGATGTCAAATTTCATACTCCATCATCACACTTCCAAGAAAATGATACATGCTTATTGTAGGGAAGGTGAAAATTATTTTAGTTGACTAGGTCAGAGTTTTGACCACCTTGTCGGAAGAAGACATGTGGCACCTGCAGATGAGTGACACGTGGCATATAGAGTCGCGGCAAATAGGCTGGCGCTTATTGTAGATGCAAACAACTTTCACAGGTAGGCTTGCGCCAAGCAGACTCGCGACTAGACAAGACTACCGTGGACATGCAGGGCCGCAGATAGGGCTGCGGTAGGCCCGTGGACATGCAAGGCCGCAGACAGACAGGGCCGCAGACAAACAGGACTGCGGACATGCAGGGCCGCGAACATGCCGAACCCCGACAGGGACGCAGTAGGCCCGCAGACATACAGTGTCGTGATAGGCCCACAGACAGACAGGCCCGCGGACATGCAGGCCGCGGTAGGCCCGCGGATAGACAAGGTTGCGGTAGGCCCGCGACAGACTCCCACAGACAGGGCCGCGACAGGGCCGCGGACGGGCAGGATGGGTCCAGCGGAAGTTTTGTTCCCTACCTATAAATACCAGTGCTGGTATTCATTTAAGAAGACAGACAGAAAGACACACAGATTTCTAGAGAGAGAGAGCCATCTCCTCTAGAGAGAGAGAGAACACAGATTTCTAGAGAGAGAGAGAGAGAGAGAGAGAGAGAGAGAGAGAGAGTCATCTCCTCTAGAGAAAGAAGACAGATTTTCAAAGAGAGGGAGAGACCATCTCCTTGAGAGAAAAATGGAACTATATACGTTTGATCTGATTCCCTGTACACCGGGATACATAGGCAGCCTTGATGATTCGGGCACGATCGCACGCTTTATGTCTCCTCCATCCCTTCGTTCTAAACACTAACCATTCTTTACCTCTCCAGCACATTTTATTTTCATGAATATTTTGGGCTCTATTGTGAACCCCGAGGAGACCGGTCAAGATTTTCGCCGCTCCTACACTTATTTAGTGCATGCAAAATTTGGAAGGTGCTGGTGGCCGGTGGAGGTCACATTCATACTAGCTAGCTATATGTTATTGCTGGTGGTTGCATATATCTATCGATGATAGATCCATAATTATTATTATAGTGTCTATATACACACACACTTTTACGATACAAAAATATATGTGGCTTATTCTATGGACACAATTAATGTGACATTGAACACTCCATCTCAATTATTGGTATTAATGGCTGATCAGATTAAAAAAAAAAATTTTAAAGGCAAAAAGGTTTCATTAATCTTTGAAATTGTTACGAAGATCAATATGACAAAGAAAACGACATCATATTCCTAACAAATCTATAAATAATCATTTGCTCAGTCTGAGACCCAAACTCTCGATTGACAAGAAACCAACCAAAAATACCCGAAGAGCATAAGCCCACACCTAAAAGGTCAAGGCCCGAACACCTAACGGGTTAAGCCCAAACCCAGATAAAATAAAAAAACCTAAACCTATTCAACTGCTGCTACTGCCACCAGAGATTAAAACTTGACAAAGACAACTTCCCTCTCCTTAAGCATTCCCACACCTTGAAATTATTCATCCATGAAACCAATGGTTGAGATAGATTGTTAAATGTTGGGTTAAACATTGTCTTAATATCTAGTTGGGTATTTTTGTGTTTTGCGGTTCTGTACTCTGTGTTCTATTTCTTAGGCCCTAGTTTGGCCTTCGCTTGTCGCTGGTGTGTCTTAATTATTGTAACAGTAACAACACAGTTGTACTCTTTCCTTAGATTTATCAATGCATTTCTAACGTGTTCCAAAAAAATAACTTGGTGCAACTTTTATATATATAATGAATAGCAGCAAATGTTAGGTGGGTTGATTCTTTCTCCTAAAAGAAAGGCAATCTCCTCATGAGTACAGGTGTACATGCATCTTCTCAGGTTAATTGAGTTGCTTCCACATCCATAAACCACAAGTACTGTCTACTGAACATGGTCTTCATAAATCAATGTCATTTAACGCCTCTTTTTGTAGGTAACAAATGAAATGACACATCCATATTTTATTTCGTCTTTCATGTCCAACATAAAGTTGATTAGATGAGGAGTAAAGTAGCTACTAATCGATCTGGTCCACCCATTCTATATCTACATCTCCAATACCTGCATGTTACGAGTTATCCATGGCAGTTATCACTATCGCTACCGGGTGAACTTAACAAGGTGCCTGTAGGGTCACGTAAACATTCTCCATCCACTCAAATTTAGAAATTCTAAGTATTATTATTTTTTTTGATAGGCAACAAAATTTTATTAAAACTATATTTGTTAAACAGCATATATAGTAATTATATTACAGTACTCGTACAATGACATTAAATTTCTTTTAATTCGGACCATTCTGCATTCTTTAGATTTTATTTTCTTGAAATAAACTATAAGCCCTCCTTTTTTCTAAACATAGTCTTTTTTGTTCATCAATGAATGAACAAATATGATCACCTCTAAATTAATATTATTGTAACTTTCATTCATCAACATAGAAATATGAAAGAAATTTGCTATATATTTAATGAGAAAATTCCAAGGTCCCGTCACTAACTATAAGGTCTTATACTTAGCAGAAGGGAGAGGCGGTAAGGATCGATATATATCAAATTTTAGATACAAAACATCTCTACATTTTTTACTTCTTCGTATTGTGATCTTTAGCTTTCATAAATTAGGAGTGGAAGAAGTAGCAGTCAATTAGAATCCATTAGGTAATTGTAGCAGCAGATAAGAATGAAAGTAATTCAAATCGAAGGAGTCATGATCATTGAGGCATAAGAACCGTAAAACACAAGCGCTTGCTTTCATCTATCTCCTTTGAAATAGCTAGAGAAGAGAGTAGTACATGCAGATAAAAGATAAGCATTGTTAAATCCTCAGACTTGAACTTGTACAAACTCGTACCTGTTCGATCATTTAAATTGGATTTGGCGCTCCTATCATTAACCGGCCTGTTTATTGGCTTAGTTGTTTATTTCCCTTTTAAATTTTGTAAGCGGCAATGGATACAAAACTGGCCCTTCATCCAAATTGCAACTTCTATCTTTTGACTCCTGTCTTGATGAAAAAGTTATACCTTGTTTGCCATTCCCTTGAATGAATTGCCCAAATGGGTATATATATCAGTTTAGTGTCATGGATATAGATATAACTAGCTTGTCGCCGGTATCTAACTTACCGGCCTTTTTGTTACTATTAATAAATGGATAAATCAGCTAGCGTTCAAAATGGAAAGTTAATTTCAAGTGCTACATTTGTATTATTAACCTTGAGCCTTACCACAAAGTAACAAGTGCGCTTTAACTCCTCCTAGCTAGCTAGACAGAAGAAGGAATATATTAAGAGCTCGATAACGGTACATCGAAATGAGAAAGAAAGATAACAAGTTCTCAAAAGAGGAGAACGTACCCAAACAAACAAAAGAAAGAAAGAAAGAAAGAAAGAAAGTAAGAAAGTGTAATAGGAAGCGTATAGTATAATTCTACTATGCTAAACACCACACAGTAAGAAGAACATGCTGAGGGATAAATATATAGGTAAATAATTGCATATGTTTTTTTTTTAATTGCAAGCACTCTGGAAAACCAAGCTTCTGCAAACGGGCTTTGCTGTACTGCAAAGTTTATTTTACCGCTGGTGACGGTAAAGTCGAATTGGAAGGCCTTTTTCCGGGACGGGCATTGGATTTACAACGATCTTTTCATCCGGAATCACCTTCTCCCACCTAAATCTTTTCACCAAGTTGTGCATGAAGGCGAGTACTTCCAATCTAGCATATTCTTTCCCAGGACACATTCGAGGCCCACCTCCAAAAGGAACGTAAGTGTAAGGCGCTGGGCCATTCCCGTCAAATCTTGAAGGATCAAACTTTTCAGGCTCAGGGAAGTACTGATGATTTCTATGGGTAGAGTGTGCACTCCAGTACAGCTACAAAATATTTAAAAGATGAATGTTGTTAGTGATTTCCTTTGGGTAGGACACAAATTAATCAAAACTTAACAGAGAATTTCGACTGACCTTCCATCCCTTTGGGATAGAGAAACCGGCATACATAAAGTCCGAAATGGCCTCCCTGAAAGCTCCCGGGAGGGGCGGCGCAAGTCTTAGTACTTCGCATGCTACATTCCAAGAATACTTCATCTTTTGCACGTCCTCCCAGTTCAGGAGCTCTCCCTCAGCTTTTGATTCGGCAACCTTCATTTGTTCTATAATGCAAAAAAAAAAAAAACACAAAAAAAAATATTTTTAACAAATTATCCATGAAATAAGTTATTTAGAATAAAGTATATAATATGGAATTCCAATTTGGGTGAAATGGTTCCAAACAGAAGTTACTGATGTACAATTTTTGCATCTAAAGTATTCATTGCAGAAGCATGGGAAAAAACAGAGTCAGGAATAATATGTCTCAAAGGGTGTAACTGTAATTAACTAAAAATGGCAAGTGTCTGCACTTCCACCTATAGCTGCTTTTATATGTTTTGTATTTTCCCCTTTCGGTGTTGTGACAGAATTATTGTAAGGATGGTGAATAAAAGTTAAACAGGATCCCAGGTAGGTTAGGTAGGCCGGACAGGAATTGCTTTGCACCTGAACAGGGCAAAAGAAGGAAGTCTACCTAACCTTGTTGATAATCACCTTTCCTGAGTCAGAGATTTGATAAAATAATAATAACTGACATAAGCACAAAATGAACTCGCGCGTGCACAATCTCAACAAAAATCTCTACGGTGTGACATGGATAATTCTGGTTAGTGGCAAATGTAAAATTTGTACTAGTGAGGCCTGGATCACATGTAATTTTACGTTAATAAAACAAAGTACATATTACTACGTACTTGTTAAGTCCGATAAAAAGACTAGATTATGTGCATATTTTTAGGAGATATTTCATCATATACATGTGACTAAAAGCTGGTTGATAACTTGGATTTTTTTTCCAAAAATATATCAAGGAAATTTTAAGAATTTCTTCCCACCAAAAACACTTGGAGGGAAGGGGCCAACTCCATAAAGTTTTCCTAAATTAGATTAGTATTAATTGTGCGAATGTTTAGAGTTGTGCAGGTCTGAACACATCCCGGCATACCCTATGTCCGGCCCCCCTGATTTCGGTCCATGCGGTTCAGAAGTGGGTCTACTTATAAAGATTTGAACTTTTTGACTCGCGTTATGCGTGATTCATGAAAACAATCAACTAATCTTACAACCGTAATTGCATGAACAAATTAAGCATACTTTTCTCATGAGTTACTAGTAACTCTTTTCAATTTTTTTCATTAAATTTCAAAGTGCATGTCTGGACTAACAATTAAATTGTACAAAGAAGTACTGATTTTACCTTGGTAAACCTTTTCATAAACTTCAGGTAGCTCGGCCAGGTACTTGATAATAAAAGTAATGGTAGCACTAGCGGTATCATGTCCTCCAACAAGCAAGCCAAGGATCTTGTCCGCTATATCCATCTCTTTCATGAATCTTCCGTCCTCATCGGGCGTCAACAACATGTGAGACAGTATATCCTGCGTCGGCGACGCCCTGTTCTCGGCCAAATCCAACTTCCTCTGCTTTATAATCGTTAAAAGTTGTTTCCTTATCAAGTTTGATGCCTTGACCGCGCGGTTAAGCGGGGTTCCTGGCAAATCGATCGGTATCGAGAACATCCCCGCGGCCAGGAGCTCGAACGGCTCCAAGAATTCGGCTACGTGTTTCGGATCTTCTACGCTTATGAACAGGCGACAAGCAAGCCAGAAGGTGTATAGTTTTGAGAGAGGGAAAACTTCGACCACTTTTTTGTTTTCCCAGTCCGAGTTCAAGTGCTTTTGTGCTATACTGTCCATGATACCTGTTGGATTATATGTATGAAGAATAGATCAGATTGCTATCTTGCCAGTACAAAAGTGACATGCTTGTATATGCTTAGGAATAGAATGCTAGTAACAGAGAAGCTAGGTAACATAGTACTACTACATGAAAAAGGTAAAGTACGATGGAAAATTGGATTTAATTATGGATCGATCAATAGTCACGAGCCCTTTGTGGTTGGTAAAAATCTATGGGTGATTCGTCTCGTATGGGAATTGTCGTGAACTTGGAGTTGTATGATCATGGCTAGCTAGGGAGCTTGCTAAAGATCGTCAACCTTCTCTATCATATCCTAAAATATAGTTAGATAGATGTATTTTTAAAGTTTTTGAAGAAAAACAATTAAGTAATTGAAACCTACGAAAGACAAATCATTCAGTCCAAATGATATTTTCCAAATAATAAGCTAAGATAGTAATATTTGTATTTACGTGTGAATTAAACTAAAGTATAAAATACTAGTAGCGTATATGTCTAGCAATATAGCCCTAGGGTCGTGAACTAGTATTATTCCTAAAATACCCATGGTAATTAACGTGTGTAGAGCTGCTGTACATAATTAAATCCAAGAATGTAAATAGAGCATATTAATTAACGAATATACCGATATATTTGTGAAGTGCTTCGGCCCTCAAGAATTGCGGGAGGAGCTTCCTCATTTTTCTCATTTCGTCATTGGAAGAAGTTTGGGTTGAGGAAGGAAAGACTTTGTCAATGGAACTGGGCCACCATGCCGTGACTAGTCTGTTCTCGTTGGAAAAGAGAAACTTGTTACCCGGTGCGCTGCACATGACAATCGTCGGGGCACCGAACAATGACGTTCTGAAGGCCTGTGGGGAGAACTTGGCCATTCTTTCGGTGATGAACTTCTCCGGTTGACCCTTCCACCCGTTGGAAAGGAAGTCATAGCTCTCTCCAATGAACGGATAACCCGTCTTCCCCGGAGGAAGACCGGAGATTTTGGACTTTGGCTTAAACATCAAAGCCAATGAAAGAGGAAATAGTATGAAGAAGGCGGCAAAAGGGAGGATAGAGTATAAAGAAAACTCCATGTTTTTGCTATGACTTGGTGGCCGGCTAGTTAGTGTGTGTCCCAACTCTCGGCTCCTATTGTTGGTTATATAGGAAAAGTTCCCGATTTTGGCTCTTTAATTTTATTGATTGAACCCTTGTATTTTATTAGTCTTGTCATTTGACCCCTAGAATTTAGAATCTATACAATGCAAGCGGAAGTATGTGTTTCGTATAACGGTATTTTATTGACAGCTCTTGACTGACTTATTATCGGTTTCGGAACATAATAATAAGTTTTTTGTGTGTGTTTGCATTGACTTATTTATTTATTTTTATAGTGCATGTGTGAGAATGTTGCAGTAAAATGTCATAAATGATAGTTAGTGTTACCCCAAAAATAAATAAAAAACCGTACAAAAATCCATGTTATGTTAGTTTTTGTTGAACTTATCTTGTTGTGTAAAATTTGGACCCACCGGTTGCTTCCTTTTCTTATACACCTTACCCCTCACGTAATTGTCAAATAGAGATTTAACTTGTGTATTTATTTTTTCCGAAAGCAATGCTTGGTGGTGATCACGTAGTTTGACAATAGCCCTCTGAATTATACTCCTACATTTTGGCACACCGAGTTTGAACGAGGCTGAGTTTGTCGAAAACTCTTACTATTAACAACTTGGAATTATTAGTCAAAAATCAAAATAGGCCAACATGCAGAAGGTTTCTTTTTCAAATAGTTTTGCGTTTTCCAAGTTTGAAAGTGATAGATACTGACTTGAGAAGTAGAGTCAGACCTAATCGATTCGCATGCCAACTTTGGCGGCTATTAATTACTCCGTATTTGATTAAAATGCCTCGATCTTCTTGGAGTACAATTTTTGACAATGCAACACCTTTTTAACTATTGAGAATTATAAATTAATTAAAATCCCCAGTCAAGTCAACCAAAGTATCCTTAAACAACTGAACTCCCCATACAGAATGAACCACCACAGGCGAAAAGGAGAAACACTATGTACATGATCATTCATCTTCGATATATATACCTATAGGATCGCCTTCTCTTGCAATCAACTACAGAGAAGGAAGTGAGGTTCAATTTAAATCGTTCATATTCACAATTAATGGTCCAGATTTGTTTACAATCTTTTATCGGTAACAAATCTAGCAATTGATTATCAAGCTGGCAAAGGCCTACGATGATTATCATTTTTATTTGCCAGCCTTTCTCGACTTCCGAGGTCGAATCTACCGCAACGACGCCACCAAGACCGCCGCTGCAGCCAAGGTTGCCAAAGCTGCCGAAACGTCCAAGGCTGCAAAGGCCGCCCTAGCCGCTGACAAAGCCGCCAAGGCGGCAGAAGCGGCCAAGGCCGCCGCAGCAAACAAAAGTGGGGGCGATCAGCTAACCCTGGAAGCGTTTGCTCAGATGCAGGAGCAAATAAAAACATTGACCCAAGGGTTACAAGCAGCGATGCAAGAAAACACAGATCTGCGAAAGCAAATCTCTGAGCCAAGCATCCTAAATTTACGACATAGTCGACAGGAAGAAGAGAATGATAGGGAAAAAGGTGAATCTAGTGAGAAGGAGAGCCAAAATTGAAAGAAGTATGGCAAGCCACCCACAGAAAAGTTGCCCCACGACTAAGAGGCATTGCTCAAGATGCAAGACCAGATCGAAAGGCTGATGAAACATATCAAAGCACAAACTCCAGCTACGGTGGAAGAGTTGGTGCAGAATACGGACTCACCTTTTACGCCAAAAGTCATGGGGCTGCCTCTTCCAAGGAAGTTCAAGATGCCCCAGTTAGAAACATTCAATGGCTCCACGGACCCATTGGACCATTTGGAAACGTACAAATCTCTGATGCATCTTCAAGCAGTACTAGACGAGGTCATGTGTCGGGCATTCCTTGTTACTCTCAAAGGGAGTGCTCGAGCATGGTTCAATAAACTCCCTCCAGGAAGCATATGTAGTTTCAAAGAGCTTATCACGAGCATTGTAAGCTACTTTATTGCTGGTCAACGCTACGACAAGCCAGCAACACACCTTTTGACGGTGAAACAAGGAAGATGGGAGTCGTTAAGAGAATACACTACCAGATTCAACAAGGAGGTGGTTCAAATAGACGAAGCTGACAATAGTGTGAGCAAAACTGCGTATATAGCTGGACTATATTCAGGACAGTTTCTATACCTCTTATCTCAAGAACCACCCAAAACTCTGGCAGAGCTTATGCTTTGAGCGCAGAAACACATGAATGCAGAGGAAGCTGTCTACGCAAGACGTACGCGTGATGGATTTGATCCCCAAGCAGGGCCATCGTACATTGACGAATTTCCTCCACCTGACAAGAAAAGAAGAGAATCCACCCATAAGACGGGAGGCGAACCAAAAAACAAGAAGGTGGAACTCAAGGTCTTCTCCCAAAAGGGGAGGAACATGAGGACCACCCCAAGGCCGGTACAAGCAGTTCACTCTGCTCATAGCTGTGGCAGAGCAAATCCTTAGCAACCTACAAGATGATCCGGACCTCAAGTGGCCCGGGAAGTTAAGGACTGATCCTAATAGGAGAGCTATGGACAAATACTGCAGGTTCCACAAAGACCACGGTCATAACACGGATGATTGTATTGACCTAAAGTAACAGATCGAGGATCTGATTCAAAGAGGATGACTTCAACGTTTTGTAACAAAGAAGTACCAAAAACAATCCAGGAGGGAGGATACAAGCAAGGAAGGTAGAGATGGCACGACGCCTCGGTCAGGTCCCATTGGAGAAATCAAAGTAATCCATGGGGGGTTCGCCGGAGGTGGGGAGTCTAGCAACGCTAGGAAAGCTCACATCAAAAAACTGAGAACAGAGGAATATCTGGAGGTCAACACAGTTGGCCGGCCAAACAAATTCCAGAAGAAGGAAGAGATACCCGTTATTTTATCGGAAGAAGATATCAAGGGAGTCCAGATCCCTCATGATGACCCCTTGGTTATAACCATTGTCTTAGCAAACTACCTCACCACAGGGTACTGATAGACAGCAAAAACTCAGTTGACATCCTCTACCTCCATGCGTATGACCAACTAAAGGTTGGACGAGAAAGGCTAAGGGCTATGACATCACCACTAGTTGGATTTGCAGGTACGCCCGTTTATCCAGCTGGACAAATAGCCCTACCAATCACTATGGGGGAAGAAGGAAGCCAGATTACACGCATGATAGATTTCATAGTTGTCGACTGTCCATCGGCATACAATGCAACACTGGGAGAACAACTCTGAATAAAATCGGGGCAACAATCTCCACGTATCATTTGATGATAAAGTTCTCAACACTAGAGGGAATTGCATGTGTCAGAGGAGATCAGAAAGCAGCACGGGAATGTTATGTTACCTCACTCAGAGGAGCTAACCTGACTATGAACATAGAGAGCCTCGATATGCGAGATGAAGAAAAGCTCCAACATGGAGAGCCGGTGGAAGAGCTCGTAGAAGAACCCCTGGAACCAGGGCAACATGGAAAGACAGTGAGGATGGGAGCAGGATTGAGCACAGTAGCAAGGGCAGAGCTACTAAAATCCCTACGAAAGAACAAAGATATCTTTGCATGGTCCCACGAGGACGTCCCAGGAATTGACCCAAGGGTCATATCTCACAAACTAAACGTAGATCCCACGGTACGCCCTGTTAAGCAAAAGAAAAGGACATTCGCTCCAGAATGAAATGAAGCTGCAGCCAAAGAGATAGACAAGCTCATACAAGTGGAATCCATCCGCGAAGTTCTCTACCCCGATTGGCTAGCCAACGTGGTTATGGTGAAAAAAGCCAATGGCAAATGGAGGATGTGTGTGGACTTCACAGACCTCAATAAAGCATGTCCAAAGGATAGCTTTCCTCTGCTAATGATTGACTCCTTGGTGGATTCTATAGCTGGGCACGAGCTCCTCACCTTCATGGATGCATTTTCAGGATATGAAGAGAAAACCTCGTTCATCACCGATAGGGGATTATATTGTTACAAAGTGATGCCCTTCGGTCTTAGGAACGCAGGGGCAACATACCAAAGGCTGGTCAACAAGATGTTCAAGCAACGGATTGGGCGCAACGTAGAAGTATACGTGGATGACATGCTGGTCAAAGTGCCAAGGCACGAGATCATATAGCAGATTTGGAAGAAACTTTTCAAGTCCTCAGGAAATACAAGATAAAGCTCAACTCGACAAAATGCGCTTTCGGAATCTCCTTAGGGAAGTTCCTAGGCTTCATGGTATCCCAAAGGGGTATCGAAGCAAACCCTGAAAAGATTCGGGCCATACTCACCATGAGATCACCCCAGAACATCAAGGAGGTCCAGAAGCTGACAGGACGAGTTGCAGCTTTGAGCAGGTTCATCTCACGAGCAACTGATAAGTGTCAAACGTTCTTCAAAGTTTTGAAAAAAGCCTTTGAATGGACTACTACGGAAGAAGCAACTTTTAACCAATTAAAGGAATATTTGACATCCCCACCATTGCTTAGTAGGACTCAAGAAGGAGAAGTTCTATTCTTGTACCTTGCTGTCTCCCCCCATGCTGTTAGCACAGTCTTGGTAAGGGAGGAGTAGGGGACGCAGCTCCCAGTGTACTACACCAGCAGGGCGCTGCAAGGAGCTGAGCTGAGATATCCCTGAGCTGAAAAGATAGCCTTTGCCATGGTGTTAGCGGCTAGGAGGCTACGGCCATACTTCCAAGCTCACTCAATCAAAGTACTAACGGATCAACCACTTCGAAGAATTCTCCACTGCCCAGAGACATCAGGCCAGTTAATTCAATGCTTAATAGAGCTTGGTGAGTTTGATATAGAATATAAGCCTCGGATTGCCATCAAAGCACAAGTACTTATAGATTTCCTTACAGAATACACGTATCCAGAACCAGAAGAGCTCCCCAAGGAAGAACCTAAACCTTGGGTCCTTCAAGTTGATGGATTGACAACCAGAGAAGCAAGCGGAGCTGGTTTAATTTTAACATCCCCAAAGGGGCAACGCCTGAGCTATGCGCTTAGGTTTGAATATAAAGCAACCAACAACGAGGCTAAATATGAAGCTCTTGTGGTTGGACTGGAGTTGTCTAAGGCCATTGGTTCTAACCATGTGTTGGCCAAAAGTGACTCACAGTTAGTTGTAGGACAAGTCCTAGGAGAATATACTGTGAAAGAAGAGGTAATGCAGAAGTACTTGGATAAAGTGAAGGCCCAAGTTGCCAAGCTGCAAAGCTTTGACATTGTAAGGATCCCAAGGGAGGAGAACATTGAAGCTGACTATTTGGCAAAACTGGCCACGGCCAAGGAGGATGCTATTCCACAGAATGCACCAATATGAAATTTGGAGTTACCCAGCATTTTTGCCCCGGACGTACGGGTACAAGCTATCGACAACAACAATTCATGGACTGGTCCCATAGTTGACTACATAACGAATGGGACGCTACTAAACGATAATGTCAAAGCTAGGCAGCTCAAAATTAGAGCTACAAAATACCTGATGATGGGAGATGTGCTGTATAGAAGGAGCTTCTCACTACCATACCTTAGATGTTTGACCACGGCAGAATCTACAAGGGCTACGGAAGAAGTCCACCAAGGAGTATGTGGGGATCACCAAGGTGACTGCATGTTAGCCTACAAACTACTTAGGTTGGGGTATTATTGGCCAAGCATGCAAAAGGATTGCAACTCTATGGTCCAAAAATGTGAGAAGTGCCAACGCTTTGCAAACATCATTCATGGATCACCCACAGTCTTAACTCCAATGAAAGGACTTTGGCCATTCGCCCAGTGGGGAGTAAACCTGATTGTCCCACTTCCAATGGCAGCAGGCCAGGTCCGACATGCCATTATAGCTGTGGATTACTTTACAAAGTGGGTCGAAGCTAAGGCGCTGGCCACAATCACAGCAGAGGTTACTATTGATTTCTTATGGAAATTTATTATAAGCCGATTTGGGTTACCCCAAGTGATAGTCACAGATCGAGGAAAGCAATTTGATAATGCTCAGTTCAAAGCATACTGTATTTCTAAGGGAATACATGTACATTATGCCTCCAAGGCTCACCCAAAAGCCAATGGATAGGTAGAAGTCACAAATCGAACAATCAAGAAGGGGATTAAGAAGAGGCTGCGAGAGGCCAAAGGAGCTTGGCCAGACGAACTTTATAATGTGCTCTGGGCATATCGTACAACACCCCGAACTGCAACTGGAGAAACTCCATACTCTCTTGCATTTGGGGCTGAAGTGGTAGTCCGAATTGAAATTGAACTCCTTAAATACAGGACCGCAAGCTCGGACAACCAGGAAGATCTCAGGGCTGAACTGGATCTCTTGGAAGAAACAAGGGAGACAGCAAAGGCCAAAGTGGCCGTGTACCAGCAAAGAATGGTCAAGTACCATGAAGCAAAGGTTAGGCCGAGAGATTTTCGAGTTGGTGACCTAGTCCTAAGGAAAGTTGATCCAACTGGAAAGAAGGTCGGTAAGCTCGACCCAAATTGGGAAGGGCCCTATCAGATTTTGCACCATATCAAAGCTGGTGCATACAGACTTGCAACCCTAAGGGGAAAAGAGCTGCCAAACTCATGGAACGCAGAACATCTCAAGAAGTATTACAAGTAGGTGCTTACAGTGAAGATTTATTCTTGTTTTTAGGAAGTTTATTTATGTTTTTAGGAAACTTTTGTTTTCAATAAAACTTTAGCAACAAAGTTATTTTCATTAGGACCACGTGTTCTCTTTGTTAGCCCCTGTGGCCAATAAAACTCCCCACGAGGGACGATTGTTCAAATTTCCTGTGTGCATAATATTGAAAAAGGCAAGCAGAAGAATAAAACTATTCAAATTTTATTAATAAATCCACACCCCAAGGGATGTGGACAACTTTTACATAAAAACTTTGTGGGTAAAACCCACAAAGTTGCAACCTAATCACTACCTCCCTCCCTTGGAGGGGAAGGAATTGGTAGTGCCGGTTGCCCTCGGAAAGCCTCCAACTGGTCCCAATTGGCTATCAGCACCATGCGAACAGTCTTCTCCATGACAGAAATGGATTCTGCCATGGCCTCCATCTTCAAAGACAGCCCGCCTTCAGGCTTTGCAGTTCCTCGCACAACTCAGAAATTCGATAATTGTTTGCCATTTGCAACTTGAATTCGATTGTAGAATGGGGAGTAATCTATAACAACTACTGGTTTTTATAGCACAATTCAGACGGTTCACTAACCGCTTGTTAAACCAATCAGCACGATCATAATCAAAGCTGTAATTAAAACCGCCACCTCAACTGCTTAGAGTAATGGGAAGTTCCACACTTGCGTACCTCAGGCAGTTAAAACGATTGCTTTATTAATACCAAGATTTGAACCCTTCGGTTCAACCTTGCATATTTTGAAAAGCAAAGGCAAAATCCTACGGAATCATAACTCGTAGGTACCCCAAGGGAAAATTTAATAAAGTATCTTAATTGTTTGGACACAAGCAATTTATATACTTAAGGGAGTACGGCTACCACCACTCTCTTACAAATGAAGCTTAGGAAAAATTTCCAAGCTCACAGACGTAGCACAGCTATGCAATCTTCGGAATTATAACTCAACTAATAGATATCCCATGGGAAAATCAAATAAGTGTCCCAATTGTTTGGACGCAAGCAATTCACACACTTAGGGGAGTTAGACGTAGTATAACTATGCAATAAAAGAAGACCAAAAAGAAAAAGAAAAGAAGCTTAAAGGAAGAATTTCCAAAACAGAAGGATAGAATCCCTAGCTTCAAGTCTTGGTATCGCAAAGGGTATGCCCCCTTTGCTAAAAATCTAAAGCTCAAGAGCTTGGCACAACAATAACAAGGGCAGGAATTGACAAAATGTACAAAATGTCTATACGCATAAACACAACATGCACAAAGACTATTGAAAAAATGCCATAGCATGAAGTGAAAGCATTCTTTCATTTTCAATCTGCACCTGTACCTATCATAACAGCCTCTAAAAGGCCCCAAAATATGATCTCATTGAGATCATCCTCATCAATCATCAAGAAAAGTTTTGATGTCACCCAGCCAAGTGGGAGTTAAGGCCAAACCAAAGGCCACTCCCAAAACGAACACAGCCAAAGTACGAAAGTATTTAAAAGTGTTTAGTTACAGACCCAAGTGAATTAAAAGTTTCAAAGGCCATTCAAAGGCCCAGGGTGGAACTGTCAATAGCCTGCCCATCACCAGATGATGGGCCAGGAGGTGTCACTGCCGGAGTTGGAATTTCAAGAGGGAGAGAGACTTTCTCTGGAGTTTGGAGAAGGGATGCAATCAAAGAGCTCGGGATAGATGTGTCTTTGGATGCCACTTCATCGCCTTCCTCCTCCCCCTTCTGTCCCCCGTCAAGGCATGAGGGCCCCTCTTCATCATCAACCTCAAATTTGGAGAAGTCCAAATTGGGGAAAGCTAAGGCTACCCGGCTTCTCATAGCTTCGAACCCATCAAAATATTGCTGGGTGATGTCTTGACGGTACTTGGGGGACTACAGAAAGAGCTCAATGGCTTCCCTACGAGCATTCTTCACCTTTTCAAGCATCCCCAGACTCATGGTCCTATACTTCTCCATCTCCACGTCCCATTCAGAAATCTTCTGCTCCAGACTCTGAGCAGTGGCCATAGCAGTGTCTCTCTCTTCCTCCAAACCTCTCTTCGATTTGAGCACAACATCTCTCTCTTTGGTCACTTTCTGGAGCTCTGCAGCCATGGAAGCACCTTGCTTTGTAAGCCTTACATTGGCTTCTGTGAGGGTAACCACTTGCTTTCCCAGGTTATGGCTTTGGGAGGTAAGATATCGGCCACGAGCCGCGGCCTACAAAAAGAGAGAAAGAATCAAACGAAGAAACAATGGATAATCAAAAACAGAAAAGAGGAACATACCATGGCCAACTCGACCAACATTTGCTCCCCGACTGTTTGGAGAGTTCTCTCCGCCATTAGCTCTTTATCAGCTTCACAAAGCAGCCTAGAAGCATGCTCAAGGGCTTCCAGATAATTGTCTAGCACAGTTGGGCACCAAAATAAAAATAGAAAATACCTCTCGAAAGAGCTAAGGCATCACGAGATGTTTCTGGATCCAACAGATAAGTAGCTAAGGACTCTGGTGTCACGAACAACCCCCAGTTATGGATCTCGTAGCTTTGGGCCAATCTGAGCTCCGCTTCTATAGTAGGGGTCAAGGGGAATAGAGCACGAGCTGCAGAAAAGTAAAATGCAGAAACCCTTGAGAATAAAGAACTTTCCATGATATTCAAAAGGTAAAGAAGAGCTATGGCTTACAACTGGTAACAGGTACCCCCCATCTATTGGGAATACGCTGCGTATAGGACCCAACCTCCCAACTTGGGAGCTCCCATCCATCTCCCCCAACGAAGAAGTATTTATCCTTCTAGTTCTTATGGACGTTGGGGAGGTCAGTAATCAACTCTTCTCCACCAGGCCTCTTGGTAAAATAATACCATCCGGTACCCCCAGGAGCTTTTTTTATGGAAAACTGATTGAGAAATGGTCCTTTAGATAAGGGAGTGAGACCATCTAACATGGCTCCCCAAAGAGCAGCGCAACCAATCAACAAACGCTAAGAATTGGGGACAATTTGGCCTGGCGCTAAACCCAAGAAACTTAACACTTCCCTAGCCATGACGGGAAAGGGCAAATGAAGACCTCCCTCTAAGGCCCCGACATAGATACATATTTCATTTTCGATAAAAGAACAGGCTCGCTCGGATTCAGAGGGCTTCCTAAGGGTTACGGAGGATGGAATTGAATATCTAACCCTAAGAACAGCCAACTCTTCATTTGTAATTGTAGAAGGAATGTTGGAAGCAGAGAAAATAGGAACCCTACGGGAAACCTTTAACAAAGAAGCAGGAGGCGACGAGGGTTTGGCACCGCTCGACTGACCCATATCAGACGGAGCCCTGATATCACTGCTACGACGCATTGGGACCTCTTCATCCCATCGTCGACTCTTCGGCCTGAAGAATCGAAGAAAAATTGATGAGACCCTCTAACATTAGGGTTTCGACAGAGGATCGTGGGTATGAGGAAGCTGATAAGTAAAAAAGGTCTCGAAAAACCCTATTTTGGAGTACGATGGAATAAGGAGCAAAATCCTCTATAACGGGAGAGTAAAGATGTAACAACTCCGATTTTCAGTAAATAAAAATCTCGTTGTTTATTCGATAATCCTTTTATTCTTCTTGAGTGCCCTTGTAAATTCCTTTTGATTCCTCTTAAAAAACCTTGGATCGTTCTTAGTAATCCGTCATGATTAGATTCTTCACTCCAGCCATAAGGTCATTTTCTAAAGACAAGCGTCTAGCATATTGAGAAGTCGTAGAATCGTATTTCTTGACTAGAAATTCTACTTAGCAAGCCTAGTTAGCTTCTAACCGATTCATTGAGATAACCTAACGACCAATCTCAACCCTAGTTGAACCTTGTGAACCTTTCCAAAACCTAAGGGAACCCTTTGGACCAAGATCATCTTTGACTATTACCCATTGGACGATAAATGCTAGGAAAATCTTTATCCATTGGACAATAGGTCTTTCATCTAAGTTATTCTATTAAGGTACTTCTATAAAGTATTATATGGGAAGATGTATATAATAATCCAATATTATACTTTGCCCTTTTATCCATTGGTCCATAGAAGTTAGGGAAAACATCGCCCATTGGTCCATAACCTAGTTTTGCCACCTAGCACAAGATCTATTAGTTTAATGAACTCACCATGAGTCATTGTACTTATATACATACATTAAGCAAGTCTAGTACTTACCATCTTTATCCATTGGATAATAAAAGTTAGGAGAATTGTTAACCATTGGACAATAGGTTAGTCTTTCTACCTAGTACAAGATCTATTAGTTTAAGTAGATTCACCATGAGTCATTGTACTAATATAGATAGATTATATAAGCATAGTGTTTCCATCCATTAACCATTGGATAATAAAAGTTAGGGGAATTTTGGTCCATTGGTCAATAAGGCCAAGTCAAGCCATAGTACTAGGTTTATTTTAGTTAATTACTTACTAGATATGATATGTACCTATTTACTTAAAGTATTAGATATGATTATGTCATTCTAAGATTTTAAAGTCCTAGAATATAGTTTATAAGTACATAGGTGGCATTTAGGCTTATTCTATTAGGAATTTTGACCTAAAAATCTAGGAGAAGATCACATAGTACCCTTGTCCTTTGTAGTTAGTCATCCTTTTAAATTCATAAACTAATCAAGGGAGAGAGAGAGAGAGAGAGAGAGAGAGAATCCGAGAGAGAGGGAGAGCCGAGAGAGATGGGAGAGAGAGAGAGAGGGAGAGAGAGGCCGAGAGAGTGAGAGAGGGAGAGAGAGAGAGAGAGGCCGGATGAGAGAGGGAGAGAGAGATTGGAGATGTGTGCACTTGTACTCACTTAATCTAGTCATAGTCCTTGGCCAATCTTCATACCTCATCTTGTACCACCAAATCTAGGGTTTTCTACTCTTCCATATCCAATCCAATCTTCCAAAGTACTAGACTAAATCAAAACCCCAATAGAATAACCTAGATTTGTCCTAGAATTGGAAAGAAAATCTTGTAACCTTTCCACCTATGTACTTATGCATTGTACGTACCAAAGAGAGAGAGAGAGAGAGAGAGAGAGAGAGAGAGAGAGAGGCCGGGAGAGAGGGAGAGAGAGATTGTGTGATGTGTGCATGTGTACTCTTGAGCCTAGTCATGTCCTTTTGAGCCATCATCCTACCTCATCAAAGTACCACCAAATCTAGACAAATTTTTATCCATTGGACGACAAATGTTAAGGGAAAATTTACCCCTTCGATAATAGGTCACCCTTTGGCTATAAATAGCACCCATTCCTTCCCATTTCAACTCACACCTTCATTCTACAACTTCTCTCTCTAGAAAGCTTAGCATTCTCTCTTGTTCTTGGTGTTCTTGCTTGTTCTTGAAGTTCTTCCCAAGTTCTTCAAGAAACTCATCCAAGGCCGCCACTAAACCGCCACTCCACCACCCCATCGATCCAAAAGTCTTAGTAGTGTTAGTCAAGATCTAGTTTCGAGAGAAACCTTTCTCTTTCGAAGCTACCGGAAGCCATCCTTACGACGTTACTCCGTCCGACTACTGACGTACCACCTTTCCTCTGTAGTCATCACTATCGCCAAGAAGAACGGTAGATTAATCTCTACTCATTTTCCTAAGTATAGATAATAGTATGATCATGTAGGATTCTCCGTCCCCGCTATTCCTAAGTATACGTAGAAATATCAATAAACATATGTTGTTTTGAAATTTAAAAAGGGAAACATGAGTTTTGAAAGATAACATTCTTAGATTAGCTTTAAGTATTCGTCTTTTGATCTTAGAATGAATATGAGCATGATTATGTGATTACTTGACTACTTGTTGTTGATAAAGCATAAGTGGTTTACCACTCCAAAGGTGCCCGTCCTTGTGGCACTATGCTTTGTCTTGTATGATTAAATGTTGAGCATGATGATGTGATTAAGTGAGCATGCTATTTAATATAGAGTTGGATGATCTTACTAGTTTAGTTTCAAGATTACTATGATTACGTGAAAAGTCCTACCGCGGAGTCTATGCATGATGACGAGACACAAAAATCAAGGAAAGTTAGAAACATGACACCTAGGGTGTGTTAAAGACAATGTGTGTTTTGAAAACCGCAATGTTGCCGGACTTGCCCATTGTGTGGTGTGTGTGTGTGCGTAAAAATATTTTTGAAACTACATAATGACCAAGAATGGGAGTCATTATGGGAGTATGGTGTGTTTTGTGTGCCAATGGGAACCCGGCGCGGCAGAACCATTGTGAGGATACTCGAGAACCCGGCGCGGCGGAATCGAGGTTGGGTGTGTGCCAATGGGAACCCGGCGCAGCGGAACCATTGTGAGGATACTCGGGAACCCGGTGCGGCGGAACCGAGGTTGGGTGTGTTAAAAAATGTGATTTTCGAAATGATTTTGCAAGTGTTAATAAAGTGGAAAATTGATGACAAGTCTACGATGAGTCGCGTAGGAGAAACACGAAAAGACATGACACCAACGCTAGAAAGATAGCAAATGTGGATGTGTAATTGCTAGCTATGTTATTGAATGAGCATGTGTAATTGCCTATATGTTTCTTGTTGTAAGTCAAGGGTTAGTGGGTATGGTTTATTCTATTGAGCTTTATAAGCTCATGGTGTTACCTTTTGGTGACCCTATCTTATTATATTGGTGGCGACGCCGGTATAATGGGTCAGATCTTATAGACGAACAGGGAGAACAATACACACTGGAGGCTTTTGGAGCCGAAGAGCTTGCTAGGATGGAGGAAGAAGTGGAGCTTTAGATAACCTTAGAGTTTTCCCATCCTTTGTGTAATAAAAGTACTCTAGTAGGAATCATGTTGTAATAATGAGCTTGACTCTTAGCCTTTTAATTCAATAAAAATGTTTAATTAACGTACCCGAAAATGGGGGCATTACAAAAGATTGACGAAAACGAAACCGGCTAACCTAGCACAGATAAACTCCCCCGGAGCAGCCCACCTTGGGCCCGAAATTTCTATACTAGGGAAAGAATCCAACAAGAAAAGAAAAAGAAGAACAACAAGGAGAGAGGAACGTACGTAGAAAGAACGGGCTCGAACACGACGACGAAGGAGGGATGACGAAGAAGGATCTCACGGAGAAAATCGCTTGTGATAAGTAGGATAGACCTAAGGAGGTAAGCATCGCCAGAAACACGAACCTGGGGAGTGGAAGCCAGCCATGCCTGTGGCCCCGGGGGAGTATTACCCGTGACAAAGTCAGGGGGTGCCAGCTCCGCTCTCCAGACAAAGCTTCGTGACATCAGAGGACCAGCTCTGGTCCCAAGCTAAGGCAGGATAAGTGATATTCACGGAATATACTTATTTCAACCAAAGGTATAATACTAAGAAACATAAATCCTAAGGGATAATGGAAAGACGATGATAAGATAAGCATACAATGCCAAAGATGAACACAATCAGAGTCGGATAAGGATTCCACGCCAAGGCAGGGTGAGTATGGAGTCCCAGCTAAGGCAAGACTCCACACTCATCATTAAGATGATCCAAAATCCCTGGGACACAGTCCTACTAGGACTCAACCTCCAATCAAATGCCTATAAAAGCGACGATAGAACTCCAATAAAGGTACACGTAACCCCTAACCGAGAATCTCAATTCTCCTACCCTATAGCAAGTTCTCTACTGACTTAGGCATCGAAGGGTGGTTGGCACGCCACCACACCGGTGACTTGAGTTCTTGCTTCGTTTTGCAGGACCAGGTCGGAGCTAGACACAAAGCTGATTCATCAGCTGGCGCCGTCTGTGGGAAACGACTTTTTCCTTACGGTGAATAGTTTTGTATGGTAGAGACCCGATCGAGCAGAACGACAATGGCTTCAGACCCCCCACAAATGGGCGTCAACGACGCCGCCAAGACCGCTGCTGCAGCCAAGGCTACCAAAGCCGTCGAAACAGCCAAGGCCGCGAAGGTTGCCAAGGCCGCGAAGGTTGCCAAGGCCGCGAAGGTTGCCAAGGCCGCGAAGGTTGCCAAGGCCGCCGCAACAAACAAAGTTGGGGGGGAACAATTAACCCCGGAAGCGTTTGCTCAGATGCAAGAGCAAATAAAAACATTGACCCAAGGGTTACAAACAACGATGCAAGAAAACGCAGATCTGCGAAAGCAAATCTCTGAGCCAAGCATCCTAAATTTACAACACAGTCGACAGGAAGAAGAGAATGATAGGGAAGAAGGTGAATCCAGTGAGAAGGAGAGCCAAAATCGAAAGAAGTATGGCAAGCCACCCCCAGAAAAGTTGCCCCACGATCAAGAGGCATTGCTCAAGATGCAAGACCAGATCGAAGGGCTAATGAAACATATCAAAGCACAAACTCCAGCTACGGTGGAAGAGTTGGTGCAGAATACGGACTCACCTTTTACGCCGGAAGTCATGGGGCTGCCTCTTCCAAGGAAGTTCAATATGCCCCAATTAGAGACATTCAATGGCTCCACGTACCCATTGGATAATTTGGAAACGTACAAATCTCTGATGCACCTTCAAGCAGTACCAGACGAGGTCATGTGTCGGGCATTCCCTGTTACTCTCAAAGGGAGTGCTCGAGCATGGTTCAATAAACTCCCTCCAGGAAGCATATGTAGTTTCAAAGAGCTTAGCACGAGCTTTGTAAGCTACTTTATTGCTGGTCGACGCTACGACAAGCCAGCAACACACCTTTTAACGGTGAAACAAGGAAGATGGGAGTCGCTAAGAGAATACACTACCAGATTCAACAAAGAGGTGGTTCAAATATACGAAGCTGGCGATAGTGTGAGCATAGCTGCGTATATAGTTGGACTATATTCAGGACAGTTTCTATACCTCTTATCTCAAGAACCACCCAAAACTCTGGCAGAGCTTATGCTCCGAGCGCAGAAACATATGAATGCAGAGGAAGCTGTTTACGCAAGACGTAATCGTGATGGCTTTGATCCTCAAGCAGGGCCATCACACATTGGTGAATTTCCACCACCTGACAAGAAAAGAAGAGAAGAGAATCCACCCGCAAGATGGGAGGCGAACCAAAAAACAAGAAGGTGGACTTAAGGTCTTCCCCCAAAAGGGGAGGAACAGGAGGACCGCCCCAAGGCCGGTACAAGCAGTTCACTCCGCTCATAGCTACGGCAGAGCAAATCCTTAGCAACCTACAAGATCATCCGGACCTCAAGTGGCCCGGGAAGTTGAGGACTGATCCTAATAGGAGAGCTAAGGACAAATACTGCATGTTCCACAAAGACCACAGTCATAACACGGATGATTGTATTGACCTAAAGCAACAGATCGAGGATCTGATTCAAAGAGGAAGACTTCAACGTTTTGTAACAAAGAATTACCAGAAACAATCCAGGAAGGAAGATACAAGCAAGGAAGGTAGAGATGGCACGATGCCTCGGTCAGGCCCCATTGGAGAGATCAAAGTAGTCCATGGGGGGTTCGTCGGAGGTGGGGAGTCTAGCAACGCTAGAAAAGCTCACCTCAGAAAACTGAGGACAGAGGAATATCTAGAGGTCAACACAGTTGGCCGGCCAAACAAATTCCAGAAGAAGGAAGAGATACCCATTATTTTCTCGGAAGAAGATATCAAGGGAGTCCAGATCCCTCATGATGACCCCCTGGTTATAACTATTGTCGTAGCAAACTACCTCACACGCAGGGTACTGATAGACAGCGGAAGCTCAGCCGACATCCTCTACCTCCATGCATATGACCAACTAAAGATTGGATGAGAAAGGCTAAGGCCCATGACATCACCACTGGTTGGATTTGTAGGTACGCCCGTTTATCCAGCTAGACAAATAGCCCTATCAATCACTATGGGGGAAGAAGGAAGCCAGATTACACGCATGGTAGATTTCATAGTAGTTGACTGTCTTTCAGCATACAATGCGATACTGGGGAGGACAACTTTGAATAAAATCGGGGCAATAATCTCCACGTATCATTTGATGATAAAGTTCCCAACACCGGAGGGAATTGCATGCGTCAGAGGAGATCAAAAAGCAGCACGGGAATGTTATGTTACCTCACTCAGAGGAGCTAACCTGACTATGAACATAGAGAGCCTCGATACCCGAGATGAAGTAAAGCTCCAACATGGAGAGCCAGAGGAAGAAGAACCCCTGGAACCAGGGCAACATGAAAAGACAGTGAGGATAGGGGTAGGATTGAGCACAGTAGCAAGGGTAGAGCTACTACAATTCCTACGAAATAACAAAGATATCTTTTCATGGTCCCATGAGGACATCCCAGGAATTGACCCAAGGGTCATATCTCACAAACTAAACGTGGATCCCACGGTACGCCATGTTAAGCAAAAGAAAAGGACATTCGCTCCAAAACGAAACGAAGCTATAGCCAAAGAGGTA
Source organism: Rhododendron griersonianum (assembly GCA_018127125.1). Classification (NCBI taxonomy): domain Eukaryota; kingdom Viridiplantae; phylum Streptophyta; class Magnoliopsida; order Ericales; family Ericaceae; genus Rhododendron; species Rhododendron griersonianum. The sequence continues at coordinate 26,004,852 of CM030791.1, read as the reverse complement.
GACAAACTCATACAAGCGGAATCCGTCCGCGAAGTTCTCTACCCCGATTGTCTAGCCAACGTGGTTATTGTCAAGAAAGCCAATGGCAAATGGAGGATGTGTGTGGACTTCACAGACCTCAATAAAGCATGTCCAAAGGATAGCTTTCCTCTGCCAAGGATTGACTCCTTGGTGGATTCTACAGTTGGACACGAGTTCCTCACCTTCATGGATGCGTTTTCAGGGTATAAACAAATCCAAATGCATGAAGGAGATCAAGAGAAAACCTCGTTCATCACCGATAGGGGATTATATTGTTACAAAGTGATGCCCTTCGGTCTTAAGAACGCAGGGGCAACATACCAAAGGCTGGTCAACAAGATGTTCAAGCAACAGATTGGGTGCAACGTAGAAGTATACGTGGACGACATGTCGGTCAAAAGTGCCAAGGCGCGAGACCATATAGTAGATTTGGAAGAAACTTTTCAAGTCCTCAGGAAGTACAAGATGAAGCTCAACTCGACAAAATGCGCTTTTGGAATCTCCTCAGGGAAGTTCCTGGGCTTCATGGTATCCCAAAGGGGTATCGGAGCAAACCCTGAAAAGATTCAGGCCATACTCACCATGAGATCACCCCAGAATATCAAGGAGGTCCAGAAGCAGACGGGACGAGTTGCAGCCCTAACCAGGTTCATCTCATGAGCAACTGATAAGTGTCAAACGTTCTTCAAAGTTTTGAAAAAAGCCTTTGAATGGACTACTACGGAAGAAACAGCTTTTAACCAACTAAAGGAATATTTGACATCCCCACCATTGCTTAGTAGGACTCAAGAAGGAGAAGTTCTATTCTTATACCTTGCTGTTTTCCCCCACGCTGTCAGCACAGATTTGGTAAGGGAGGAGCAGGGGACGCAGCTCCCAGTGTACTACACCAGCAGGGCGCTGCGCTGCGAGGAGCTGAGCTGAGATATCCCTGTAACGCCCCCATTTTCGGGTTCGTTAATTAAACATTTTATTGAATAAAAAGACTAAGAGTCAAGCTCATTATTACAACATAAGTCTTACTAGAGTACTTTTATTACACAAGGGTGGAATTTCTAGGGTATTCTACTACTCCGCTTCTTCCTCCATCCTAGCAAGCTCTTCGGCTCCAAAAGCCTCCAATGCGTACTGCTCACCTTGCTCATCAATTAACTTTGACACATTATACCAGCGTCGCCCCCAGTATAATATGTCAGGGTCACCAAGAAGGTAACACCGTGAGCTACAAGCTCAATAGAATAAACTATACCCACTAACTCTTAACTTAAAGCAAGGAAGCATATAAACAATTACACATGCTCATTCAACAACATAGATAAACAATGATACATTCATATTCGATGTCTTTTAGCGTTGGTGTCATGTCTTTTCATATTTCTCCTACGCGACTCATCGTAGACCGTGTCATCTTTTTCACCTTTACCAAAACCATAATTTCCAATGTTTCTTTCACAAATTGCTACTAACGAGGCTACCAAGTCCGGCTCCATTAGTAACACTCACGATGGCTACCAAGTCCGGCCCCATTGGAAATCTTCGCAATGAGCTACCAAGTCCGGCTACATTACGGTTTTCGAAAACGTTTACACAATGACTACCAAGTCCGGTCATTATGTACTTTCAAAAGATTTTCCGCATGTTAATCCCATCCTTTATTTTATCCATATCAACCACACCCTAGGTGTCAAGTCTCTACTTTCTCGGTTTTTGTGTCTCGTTCGCATGCATCGACTCCGCGGTAATTCATTCCACAATTTAAGAAATCTTGAAACTAAACTAACAAGATCATTCAACTCTATATTAGATAGCATGCTCATTTTGTCACATCATCGTACTCACATTTAATCACACAAGGTTAAGCATAGTGCCACATGGACGGACACCTTTGGAGTGATAAATCACTTATGCTTTATCAACAACAAGTAGTCAAGTAATCACATAATCATGCTTTCTTAAGTTCAAAACATCATATGTTTATTGAGTGTTCTAACGTTAAGCTAATCATGCCATGGTTAATCAAGATAACAACTTCTAAACATTACTAATCATGCTTAGGGACAGTAGCTCGTATAATCTACGTATGCTCGAGGTTTCAAAGGTTTAGAATAATTTACTATCATTTCGAAATACGCATGCAATACGCTATACTTAGATCTTTGAAAGTATAGGAAAATTATATTAAACCTAAAGAGTATTCTACATATATACATATACGTAGAGAAAAGTAGCTATAGAATATCTACCGTTCTTCTTATCGGTAGACGGCTACGGATTAGGAAAATGGTTCCTCGGACGGAGTAACGGCTTAGGAATGGCTTCGATAGCTTCGAAAGAGAAAGGTTTCTCTCGAAACTTGATCTTGACTAATACTACTAAAACTCTTGGATCGGTAGGGTGGTGGAGTGGCGGCTTAGTGGCGGCACTAGAAGAGTTTCTTGAAGAACTAGGGAAGAACTTCAAGAACAACTAAGAACTAAGCAAGAACAACAAGAACAACAAGAACACTTAGACTTTCTAGAGAGAAGTTGGAGCAATGCTTGAAGGTGTGAGTTCAAAGGCTTGAAATGGCTTGCTATTTATAGGCCAAGTTGGTCTATTATCCAAGAGGCAATATTTCCCCTAACATTTGTTATCCAATGGATCATAGATTGACTAGATTTGTTTGTCCTTAGATTGGATGAGGTGTTGAGCAAAAGGACATGACTAGGCTTGGTTGTACACTTGCACACATCACACAATCTCTCTCTCCCTCTCTCCCGGCCTCTCTCTCTCCCTATCTCTCTCGGCTCTCTCTCTCTCTGGTCCAATGTACTAAGGTACAAGAGTTGGAAAGACTACAAGATTTTCCCCTATTCTTTCTTCTAACCTAGGACAAGGTTTAAGTTTCTTTAATGGGGTTTGTGTCTAGTCTAGATTAGAAAATAAGATATGGTAGTCCTTTAGGGTTGAAAGAATAAGAAACCCTAGATATGGTGGTACAAAGTGATGCAATAAGATGATGTAGGAAGATATGGGAGTACACTAGTCACACACATCACACTCTCTCTCCCTCTCTCAACCGGCCATCTCTCTCTTTCCCTCTCTCTCTCTCTCTCTCTCGGCCAATCTCTCTCTCTCTCTCTCTCTCTCCCTAGGTTAATATATAGGGGTGTTAGCCGAAACCGGAAAATCGACCGAAACCGGAAAAACCGGACCGGACCGAATTTTTTAAACCGGTCGAATAATTTCGTTCCGGTTCCGGTTTTAAAATTTTTGCAAACCGGTTTTCCGGTTCGGTTCCGGTTTACGTTTTCTAAAAACCGGTCGAAATCGGACCGGTTATATATATATATAAAATATATATAATATATAAATATATATACCCCTTTACCAAATTTTGCCCTAAATTTTCATTTGACTGCCGCACTCCCAAGTCCCACGATCTCAGATTCACTGCTCCCAGTCCCAGCCTCCCACGATAAACGATTTGAATCTCTCAAGTCCCACGATAATTATGTTTTTATGGGTTTTTTTTGATGTATTGGGCTCAAAATTGATCCTTTTTTGTTGGGCCCAAAAAAAGGGGTTGAATTATGGATTTATGTTTGATATTTTGTGGATTGAATTGTGAATTTTTTGATGTGTTGGGTCCAAAATGTGGCCCATTAATGAAAACCGGATAAACCGGATAAACCGGACCGAAACCAGTTGAACCGGTCGAAACCGGACCGGTTTTATCTCAACCGGTTCCGGTTTCAAAAATCTTCAAATCGGATAACCGGTTTCGACCGAAAAAATAGTCGAAACCGGACCGGTATCACCCCTATTAATATATAATATATATACATATATAGGAAAGACTAATAAAAGGACAAGGTACTATGTGATCTCATCTTGGACTTTTAAGTCAAAATTTCCTATTAAACTATGTCAAAATGCCACCTATGTACTACTATACTATATACTAATACATAGTATCCTAGGATGATATAAACATATCATATACTTAATTAAAGAAGTACATTTCATATATAGGAAGAATTAACTAATTTAACTTAGTACTATTGCTTGATATGGTTTTATGGACCAATGGATTATAATTCCCCTAACATTTATTAACCAATGGTTAAAGGATGAAGTACTAAGCTTATATAATCTATCTAATATAGTACAATGACTCATGGTGAATCTAATTAAACTAATAGATCTTGTACTAGGTAGAAAGGTGAACCTATCGTCCAATGGTTAATAATTCTCCTAACTTCTATCGTCCAATGGGTAAAGATGGTAAGTAATATATAATCTTATAAAGTGTACCTAGCAATCTTGTCACAATATCCAAGGTGTAAACCTATGGTCCAATGGATAAAGATTATCCTAGTATCTATCGTCCAATGGGTAATAGATCAAGGGTTGACTTTTGGTCAAGGTCTCACTTAGGGTTCAAACGTTTCAAAGGTTCGACTAGGCTATTCTAACGATTAGTCAGAAGCTAGCTAGGCTTGCTAAATAGGACGATTTAGGGTTGCTATCTCACTTGTCTTTAGAAAATGACTAAATCGCAAGGCGAAATGAAATTAGGGTTTGAATCGAATAAATCTAATCATGACGGATTATTGGAAAATAAGGAATTTATAGAGTCAAAATAATAAACAACGAGATTTTTATTTACTGAAAATCGGAGTTGTTACAATCCCAGAGCCAAAAAGATAGCCTTTCCCATGGTGATAGCGGCTAGGAGGCTACGGCCATATTTCCAAGCTCACTCAATCAAAGTCCTAACGGATCAACCACTTCGAAGAATTCTCCACTGCCCAGAGACATCAGGCCGGTTAATTCAATGGTAAATAGAGCTTGGTGAATTTGATATAGAATATAAGCCTCGGATTGCTATCAAAGCACAAGTACTTGCAGATTTCCTTGCAGAATACATGTATCCAGAACCAGAAGAGCCCCCCAAGGAAGAACCTAAACCTTGGGTCCTTCAAGTTGATGGATCAACAACCAAAGAAGCAAGCGGAGCTGGTTTAATTTTAACATCCCCAAAGGGGCAACGCCTGAGCTATGCGCTTAGGTTTGAATTTAAAGCAACCAACAACGAGGCTGAATATAAAGCTCTTGTGGTTGGACTAGAGCTGGCTAAGGCCTTTGGTGCTAACCATGTGTTGGCCAAAAGTGACTCACAGTTAGTTGTAGGACAAGTCCTAGGAGAATATACTGTGAAAGAAGAAGTAATGCAGAAGTACTTGGATAAAAGTAAAGGCCCAAGTCGCCAAGCTGCAAAGCTTTGACATTATAAGGATCCCAAGGGAGGAGAACATCGAAGCTGACTATTTGGCAAAATTGGCCACGGCCAAGGAGGATGCTATTCCACGAAATACACCAGTACGATATTTGGAGTTACCAAGCATTTTTGCCCCGAACGTGCGAGTACAAGTTATCGACTACAGTAATTCATGGACAGGTCCCATAGTTGACTACATAACGAATGGGATGCTACCAGACGATAATGTCAAAGCTAGGCAGTTCAAAATCAGAGCTGCAAAATACCTGATGATGGGAGATGTGTTGTATAGGAGGAGCTTCTCACTACAATACCTGAGATGTTTGACCACGGCAGAATCTACAAGGGCTATGGAAGAAATCCACCAAGGAGTATGCGGGTGATAAGTAGGATAAATCTGGCGAGGCCAGCTCAGCAAGAAGTGCGGACCTGGGGAGTAGAAGTCAGCTTCGCCCAAGCTCCCCCAGGAGAGCACCACCTACGACAAAGCAAGAAGATGCCAGCTACGCCCATGAGACGGAGCTGGAATAAGGTCTAAGGAGCTAAAACAGGATAAGTAATATTCACGGAATATTACTCATTCCCATCAAGATACCACTCAGATAAACCTAAATCCTACTAGATAAAGGAAGAGAAGTCGGTAAGATAAGCATAAAATGCTAATCATAATCATTGTTATCATCGGATAAGGTTTCCATATTAAAGCAGGATGATCGTGGAGTTCCAGCTAAGGCAGGACTCCACCCACCTCGTTAAAGCGATCCAAAATCCCCGGATTGCAGTCCAACTAGGACTCAACCTCCTATCAAATGCCTATAAAAGTAATGGTAGAACTCCAATAAAGGTACGCACCACTCACAACTGAGAACCTTAATTCTCCTACCATATAGCAAGTTCTATACTAACTTAGGTATCGGAGGGTGGTTGGCACGCCACCACACCAGTGACTCAAGCTTCAGCTTTGTTTTGCAGGATCAGGTCGGTGCCGGATTCAACACTGCTTCATCAGCTGGCGCCGTCTGTGGGAAACGACTTTTTCCTTATGGTGAACAGTTTTGTATGGTAGAGACTCGATCGAACAAGACGACGATGGCTTCAGACCCCCCACAACTGGGCGTCGATGACGCCACCAAGGCCGCCGCTGCAGCCAAGGCTGCTGAAACAACCAAGGCCGCAAAAGCTGCCAAGGCCGCCCTAGCAGCCGACAAAGTCGCCAAGGCGGCGGAAGCAGCCAAGGCCGCTGCAGCACTCAGAATCAGGGCTGATCAGATGAACCCTGAGGCGTTTGCTCAGATGCAGGAGCAGATAAAGACGTTGACCCAAGGGTTACATACTGTGATGCAAGAAAATGCGGATTTGCGAAAGCAAATTTCTGAGCCAAGCATCCTAAATTCACGACATACTCGACTGTACGAAGAGGATGACAGAGAAAAAGGTGAATCCAGCGAGAAAGAAAGCCAAAATCAAAGGAACAGTGGTAAGCCGCTCACAGAGAAGTTCCCCCATGATCAAGAGGCCTTGCACAAGATGCAAGACCAGATTGACGGATTGATGAAACATATTAAAGCACAAATTCCTGCTACGGTGGAAGAGTTGGTGAAGAATACGGATTCACCTTTTACGTCTGAAGTCATGGGGCTGTCGCTCCCCAGGAAATTCAAGATGCCCCAGTTGGAAACATTCAATGGTTCCACGGACCCGTTGGATCATCTGGAGACGTATAAATCCCTGATGCATCTACAAGCAGTACCAGATGAGGTAATGTGTCGTGCATTCCCTGTCACCCTCAAGGGAAGTGCTTGAGCATGGTTTAATAAACTCCCACTAGGAAGCATACGTAGTTTCAAAGAGCTCAGCACGAGCTTTGTAAGCTACTTCATTGCTGGTCAACGCTACGGCAAACTAGCAACACACCTCTTGACGGTGAAACAATGAAGATGGGAGTCGTTAAGAGAGTACACCACCAGATTCAATAAAGAGGTGGTTCAGATTGACGAAGCTGACGACAGCGTGAGCATAACTGCGTATATAGCTGGACTATATTCAGGACAATTTTTATACCTCTTATCTCAAGAGCCACCCAAAACTCTAGCAGAACTTATGCTTAGAGCACAGAAACATATGAATGCAGAGGAAGCCGTTTAAGCAAGGCGCACACGTGATGGCTTTGATCCCCAAGCAGGGCCATCACAGGTTGGCGAGTTTCCTCCCCCCGATAAGAAAAGGAGAGAGTCCACTCGCAAGACAGGAGGGGAACCAAAGAATAAGAAGGTGGACTCAAGATCCTCCCCGAAACGAGGAGGAACAGGAGGACCACCCCAAGTCCGGTACAAGCAGTTCACACCGCTCATAGCTAGGGCAGAACAAATCCTTAGCAACCTACAGGATGATCCAGACCTCAAGTGACCTGGAAAGTTAAGGATTGATCCCAATAGGAGAGCTAAGGACAAATACTGCAGATTCCACAAAGACCACGGTCAGAACACTGACGATTGTATTGACCTAAAACAGTAAATCGAAGACCTGATTCAAAGAGGGAGGCTTCAACGTTTTGTAACGAAGAAGCACCAAAAACCATCCAGAAGAGAAGATACCAGCAAAGAGGGTAGAGATGGCACAACACATCGGTCAGGTCCCATTGGAGAGATCAAGGTCATCCATGGGGGATTTGACAGAGGAGGAGAATCTAGTAATGCTAGAAAAGTGCACCTCAGAAAAATGAGAATGGAGGAATACCTGGAGGTCAATACGGTTGGCCGTCCAAATAAAATCCAGAAAAAGAGGAAATACCCATCATTTTCTCAGAAGAAGATGTCAAGGGAGTCCAGATCCCTCACGATGACCCCCTGGTTATAACCATTGTCATAGCAAACTACCTTACACGTAGGGTACTAATCGACAGTTGAAGCTCACCTGACATCCACTATCTCCATGCGTATGACCAACTAAATGTGGGGCGAGAAAGGCTAAGGCCCATGACATCCCCACTAGTTGGATTTGCAGGTACGCCCGTTTATCCAGCTGGTCAAATAGCCCTGATAATTACCATGGGTGAAGAAGGAAGTCAAATTACACGCATGGTGGATTTCATAGTAGTTGACTGTCCTTCCGCATACAACGCGATACTGGAAAGGACAACTCTGAATAAAATTGGAGCGATAATCTCCACATATCATCTGATGATAAAGTTCCCAACACTGGAAGGAGTAGCTAGCGTCATGGGAGATCAGAAAGCAGCATGGGAATGTTATGTCACCTCACTCAGGGGGGCTAACATTACCATGAGTGTAGAAAGTCTAAACACTCGAGATGAAGAAAAGCTCCAACACGGAGAGCCCGTGGAGGAACTCGTAGAAGTGCTCCTAGAACCAGGACAACCCGAAAAAACAGTAAGGATTGGAACACGGTTAAGCTCAGTAGCAAGAACGGAGCTGCAGCAATTCCTAAGAAAGAACAGAGATGTCTTTGAATGGTCCCACGAGGACATACCAGGGATTGACCCAAGGGTTATATCTCACAAGCTCAACGTAGATTCCACCATTCGCCCTGTTAAACAGAAGAAGAGGACTTTCGCTCCAGAACGAAATGAGGCTGCGGCCAAAGAAGTAGAAAAGCTCATACAAGCAAAATCCATCCGCGAAGTTCTCTATCCCGATTGGCTGGCCAATGTGGTCATGGTGAAGAAGGCCAATGGCAAATGGAGGATGTGTGTAGACCTCACAGACCTCAATAAAGCATGTCCAAATGATAGCTTTCCTCTGCCAAGGATTGACTCTTTGGTAGATTCTACAGCTGGACACGAACTCTTCACCTTCATGGATGCATTTTCAAGATTTAATCAAATCCAAATGCATGAAGAAGATCAAGAGAAAACCTCGTTCATTACTGATCGGGGACTATATTGTTACAAAGTGATGCCTTTCGGTCTTAATAGCGCATGGGCAACCTACCAAAGGCTGGTCAATAAGATGTTCAAGCAATAGATTGGGCGCAACGTAGAAGTATATGTGGATGACATGCTGGTCAAAAGTGCCAAGGCACAAGATCGCATAGCAGATTTGGAAGAAACTTTCCATGTCCTCAAAAAATACAAGATGAAGCTCAACTCAACAAAATGTGCTTTCGGAATCTCCTCAGGGAAATTCCTAGGCTTCATGGTGTCCCAAAGGGGAATCGAAGCAAACCCTGAGAAGATTCAGGCCATACTCGCTATGAGATCGCCTCAGAACATTAAGGAGGTCCAGAAGCTAACGGGACGAGTTGCAGCTCTAAGCCGGTTCATCTCACGAGCAACCGATAAGTGTCAAACGTTCTTTAAGGTCTTGAAAAAAGCCTTTGAATGGACTACTACAGAAGAAGTAGCATTCAACTAACTAAAGAAATACCTGACGTCTCCGCCGCTGCTTAGCAGGACCCAAGAGGGAGAGGTTCTATTCTTGTACCTTGCTGTCTCCCCCCATGAAGTCAGCACAGTCTTGCTGAGGGAGGAGCAGGGGACGCAGCTCCCAGTATACTACATCAGTAGGGCATTGCGAGGAGCTGAGCTGAGATATCCCAGAGCTGAAAAGATAGCCTTTGCTATGGTAATAGCGGCTAGAAGGCTACGGCCATACTTCTAAGCTCACTCAATAAAGGTACTAACGGATCAACCACTTCGAAGAATTCTCTACTGCCCAGAGACTCTAGGACGGCTAATTCAATGGTCGATAGAGCTTGGCGAATTTGATATAGAGTATAAGCCTCGAATCGCCATTAAAGCTCAAGTACTTGCAGATTTCCTTGCAGAATACACGTATCCAGAACCAGAGGAGCTCCCCAAGGAAGAACCTAAACCTTGGATCCTACAAGTGGATGGATCAACAACCAGAGAAGCAAGCGGAGCTGGTTTAGTTCTAACCTCCCCAAACGGGCAACGCCTAAGCTATGCGCTCAGGTTTGAGTTCAAAGCGACCAACAACGAGGCTGAATATGAAGTTCTCGTGGTTGGTTTGGACTTGGCTAAGGCCGTCGGTGCTAACCATGTGTTGGCCAAAAGTGATTCACAGTTGGTAGTAGGACAAGTCCTAGGGGAATATGCAGTGAAGGAAGAAGTGATGCAGAAGTACTTGGATAAAGTAAAAGCCCAGATTGCAAAGTTACAAAGCTTTAACATTGTCAGAATCCCAAGGGAGGAGAACATTGAAGCTGATTACTTGTCAAAGCTTGCCACGGCCAAAGAGGGTGCTATCCCACCAAATGCATCGATACGATATTTAGAGCTACCTAGCATCTTTGCCTTAGACGTACGAGTACAAACTATCGACTATAGCAACTCATGGACGGGTCCCATAGTCGATTACATAACAAACGGGACACTACCAGATGATAATGTCAAAGCTAGGCAGCTCAAAATCAGAGCTGCAAAGTACCTGATGATGGGAGATGTGCTCTATAGAAGAAGTTCTCATTACTATACCTTAGGTGTCTGATCGCGCCGGAATCTACAAGGGCTATGGAAGAGGTCCACCAAGGAGTATGTGGGGATCACCAAGGTGGCTGCATGTTATCCTACAAACTCCTTTGGTTGGGATATTATTGGCAAAGCGTGCAGAAGGATTGCAACTCTATGGTCCAAAAAGGTGAGAAGTGCCAGCGCTTTGCAAACATCATTCACGGATCACCCAAAGTCTTAACTCCTATGAAAGGACCTTGGCTATTCGCCCAGTGGGGAGTAGACCTAATTGGTCCACTTCCGATGGCAGCAGGCCAGGTCCAGCATGCCATTATAGTTGTGGATTACTTTACAAAGTGGGTCGAAGCTAAGGCACTGGCCACAATCACAACAGAGGTTACAATCGACTTCTTTGTGGAAATTCATTATAAACCGATTTGGATTACCACGAGTGATAGTCATAGATCGAGGGAAGCAATTCGACAATGCCCAGTTCAAGGCGTACTGTATTTGCAAGGGAATACATGTACATTATGCCTCCAAGGCTCACCCAAAGGCAAACGGCCAAGTGGAGGTTACAAATTGAACAATCAAGAAAGGAATCAAGAAAAGGCTTCGAGAAGCCAAAGGAGCTTGGCCAGACGAGCTTTATAACGTGCTATGGGCATATCGTACAACACCCCGAACAGCAACTGGAGAAACTCCATATTCTCTTGCATTTGGGGCCGAAGCAGTAGTCCCAATTGAAGTTGAACTTCTCAACTACAGGACCGTAAGCATGGACCCCCAGGAGAACCAAGAAGATCTCAGGGCCAAGCCGGACCTTTTGGAAGAAACAAGGGAAACATCCATGGCCAAGTTGGCCCTCTACCAACAAAGAATGGTCAAGTACCACGAAGCATAGGTTAGGCCAAGGGATTTTCGAGCTGGTGATCTGGTCCTAAGGACAGTTGATCCTACGTGAAAGAAGGTAGGCAAGCTCGGCCCAAATTGGGAGGGACCCTACCAGGTTTTGCACCATATCAAAGCTGGTGCATATAGACTCACAACCCTAAGGGGAAAAGAGCTACCAAACTCATGGAACGCAGAGCATCTAAAGAAGTACTACAAGTAGGTGCTTGCAATCCAAATTTATTTCCATTTCTAGGAAGTTCATTTCTGTTTTTAGGAAACTCTCTGTTTTCAATAAAACTCTTGCAATCAAGTTGCTCTGGTTAGGACCATGTGTTCTTTACGTTTGCTAGCCCTAGTGGCCAATAAAATTCCTCATGAGGGATGTTTGTTCAAATTTCCAGTGTGCATGATATGGTTTAGTTTTCCTGTATGCATGATTTGGAGAGACGACAGAAAGATAAAATTATCTAAAATTTTATTAATAAATCCACACCCCAAGTGATGTGGATAGCTTTTACAGGTAAACCCACAAAGTTGCAACCTAATCACTACCTTCCTCCCTCGGAGGGGAAGGAATTGGTGGCGCCGGTTGCCCTCGAAAAGCCTCCAACTGTTCCCAGATGGCTATCAACACCATGCGGACCATCTTCTCCATGACGGAAATGGATTCTGCCATGGCCTCCATCTTCGAAGACAGCCCATTAATGGCCGCCTTCAGGCTCTACAGCTCCTGGCATAACTCGGTGATACGATCACTACTTGCCATTAGCAACTCGAATTTGATTGTGGAATGGGGAGTAATCCCTAAACATCTACTGATATTTATAGCACAAATTGGGCGGTTCACTAATCGCTTGCTGAACCAATCAGCATGATCACGATCAAAATTGCAATTAAAACCGCCACCTCAACCGCTTAGAATAATGGGAAGTTACAAACCCCATTACCTCGAGCAGTTGAAACGACAGCTTACGTTTAAATGCAGACGATTTGGACTTCGCAATCCAACCTCTCACATCATGTGCAAGTAAAATATTCTATGGAAATAATTACCAGACCTGAGAGATGCCCTACGGGCAATCAAAGTAAGTATGTTAAATATTTGGACACAAATAAATTACATACCTAGGAAAAATTTCCAAGCTCAATAGACATAGCACAGCTTAGGAAAAATTTCCAAGCTCAATAGACGTAGCACAGCTATTCATTAATTAACAGCTTAGGAAAAATTTCCAAGCTCAATAGACGTAGCATAGCTATGCATTAATTAACAGCTTAGGAAAAATTTCCAAGCTCAACAGACGTAGCACAGCTATGCATTAATTAACAGCTTAGGAAAAATTTCCAAGCTCAATAGACGTAGCACAGCTATGCATTAATTAAATGCTTAGGAAAAATTTCCAAGCTCAAAAGACATAGCACATCTATGCAACAAATAAGTAGCTTAGGAAAATAATCCAAGCTCAACAAAACATAGCACAACTATGCAATCTATGGAATTATAACTCACCCAGTAAAATCCTAAGGGTAAACTTAAATAAGTGTCTTAATTGCTTGGACGCGAGCAATTTACACACTTAGGGGAGTAAGAGACATAGTATAACTATGCAGAGAAGACAAAACAAGGGAAAAATAATTTTCCGAAATAGACATAGCCCGTCTATGCAAATCAAACAAGCTCAGAATAGAATTTCTAGCTACATAATTTGGTACTGCAAAGGGTACGCCTCTTGCAAAGATACTAAGACACAAGTGTTTGACACAGCAATAATAAGGGCAAGAATTGGCAAGACCTACAAAGCTAGTATGCATAATATGCACAAAGGCTATCAGAAACTGCCATATTTTGGCTCAAAACAAGAAGCATGTTCGTCAAACCTACACCTGTCATGATTTCAAGTAGATAGCCTTTAAGAAGGCCCAAAAATATGATCTCACTTGGATCACTCCTAAACGGTCATCAACACAAGTTTTTCCAGCCAAAAAAGGATTTAAGGCCAAACCAACAGGCCACTCCCAAGCCAACACAGTTAAAAGTATGACAGTATTTAAAAAGTGTTAGTTACAGACCCTAATCAATTATGAGTTTCTAAAGGCCATTCAAAGGCCTAGGGAGGAATTATCAACAGCTTGCCCATCACCAGAAGACGGGCCAGGAGGTGTTGCAGCTGGGGTTGAAGCTTCAAGAGGAAGAGAGACTTTTTCAGGAGTTTGGAGAAGGGATGCAAGGGAAGAGCTCGGAATAGATGTATCTTTAGATACCGCGTCATCGCCTTCATCCTCTTCCTTCTATCCCCCAACGAGGCATGAGGGGCCTTCTTCATCATCAACTTCAAACTTGGAAAAATCCAAGTTTGGAAAAGCTAAGGCTGCGCAACTCCTCATGGCCTCAAACCCGTCAAAATATTGCTGGGTAAAATCTTGATGATACTCAGGAGACTGTAGGAAGAGTTCAATGGCGTCCCTATGAGCATTCTTCACCTTCTCCAGCATCCCCAAGCTCATGACTTTATGTTTCTCCATCTCCTTATCCCACTCAAGAATCTTCTGCTCCAGATTTCGAGCAGTCGCCACGGCGGTATCTCTCTCCTCCTCCAAACCTCTTTTTGACTTCAGGGCAGTGTCCCTCTCGGTTGTCACTTTCCGGAGCTCCGCAGCCATGGAAACACTTTGTTTAGAGAGCCTCACGTTGGTCTCTGTGAGTGTAACCACCTGTTTCCCCAAACCAAGGCTTTGGGAAACAAGATACCGGCCACGAGCCGTGGCCTGCAATAAGAGAGAAAAGATTAATGAAGAAACAACTAGAAAAATGAATTATCAAAAGATATAGAAAGGGAGCCCACCATGGCCAACTTGACCAACATAAGCTCCTCCACCGCCAGGAGAGACATCTCCGCCATTGAGTCATTGTCAGCAGCACAACGCAATTCAGAAGCATGCTCCAGAGCTTCCTGGAAATTGGCTAGTGTGGAAGGACCAACAACAACTTTTGCTTTCTTAGTAGAAGGGGTACCCTCCACAGCCGTACCCTTCGCCTTCCTCTTCAATTTCTCGGCACCATCTTCTTCAATCTGCTCAACCACTAAGTCAAGAGCAGGGTCCTTTGAAAGGTCAGCATCCAAGAAACTATCAACATTCAGCTCCTTCTGGAGACGAGAGCTCTTCCTTTTTGGAGCTACGCCACCAAATGATTGCTTTACCCTCTCAGCTTTCAATTGGGCGAGCAGATTTTTATCCATTTTTGGTGCCATCTCTTTATCTTCTCCTTCTTCTTCTGAAAAGAAAAGAAATGAGAACAATAAGAAAGTCAGCAGGCGATTCGATATCTAAATAAGAACTGGAAATACCTCTTGAAAGAGCTAAGGCCTCACGAGATGTTTCTGGACCCAACAGATAAGTAGCCAAAGACTCCGGAGTCACAAGCAGCCCCCAGCTATGGATTTCGTAGCTCCGGGCCAACTTCAGTTCTGCCTCTGTGGTAGGGGTCAAAGGATATAAAGCACGAGCTGCATAAAAACATGAGATAGAAACCCTTGAGAATAAAGATATTCTGGTAAAATTCAAAAAGGTAAAGAAAAGCTATGGCTTACAACTTGCAATAGGTTCCCCCCATCTATTGGGGACATGCTGTGTGTAGGACCCAACCTTCCAACTCGAGTTCCCATCCATCTCCCCCAACGAAGAAAAACTTATCCTTCCAATTCTTATGGACATTGGGGAGATCGGTGACCAACTCTCCTCTGCCGGGCCTTTTGGTAAAGTAATACCATCCTACACCTCCAGGAGCTTCTTTTATTGAGAACTGATTTAGAAATGTTTCTTTTGTCAAACGGCGTAAGACCATCTGACATGGCTCCCCAAAGAGCAGCACAACCAATCAGCAAACACCATGAGTTAGGAACAATTTGGCCAGCGCTAAACCCAAGAAACTCAGTACTTCCCTCACCAGGCAGGAAAGGGCAAATGAAGACCTCCTTCTAAAGCCCCGACATAGATGCATGTTTCGTTTTCAATGAAAGAACAGGCTCACTCAGACTCAGAGGGCTTCCTAAGGGTTACAGAAGATGGAATCGAAAACCTAACCCTAAGAACGGCCAACTCCTCGTTTGTGATTGTAGAAGGAATGGTAGAAGCAGAAAAGGCAGGAACCCTATGGGGACCCTTCGAAGAAGACGGGGGGATAACGGCTTAACACCACTAGAATGACCCATATGGGACGGAGCCCTGGTCACGTTACTACGGCGCATCGGGACCTCCTCGTCCACCGTCGACTCTTCAACTTGGAGAATCGAGGAAAAATTGTTAATACTCTCCGACATTAGGGTTCCGACGGATGATCTTGGGTATGAGGAAGCTAATAAACCAAAAAGATCTCGAAAAACCCTGTCTTGGAGCACAATAGAATAAGGTGCGAAGTCTTCTATAATGGGAGAAACAAGGTTGACGGAAGCGAAACCGGCTAACCTAGCGTAAATAAACTCCCCTAGAGTAGCCCACTCTGGGCTCAAAATCTCTACACCAGGAAAGGAAAAATCGAACATGAAAAGAAAGAAAAGAACAGCAAGAAGAGGGAAACGTACCTAGAAAAGACGGGCTCTAACACAACGACGAAGGAGAAACGGAAAAGAAAGGTCTCACACAAGAAGTCGCTTGGGATGATTAGAATGCCTCTCTGAGAGAGTTTGATCAGAACAGGGGTAAGCCTAAACGCTAAGCATCAATCCCGATAAACACTCCTGAATCTTCGTCGTCCACCTCTGAGCACCGGAATAGCGAGGATTTTGACACCTTTCCCATGATACAACACGCATTTAAAACCCTCCAAAAAAGAGAAAGAGTGGCAACCGCCACACAGGTCTGGACTATGTTTCTAACCTCCAAACCAAGAGCTGGAGCTTGGAAACTGGGGAGTACCTGATAAGTAGGACAAATTTGGCGAGGCCAGCTCAGCAAGAAGTGCGGACCTGGGGAGTAGAAGTCAGCTTCGCCCAAGCTCCCCAGGAGAGCACCACCTACGACAAAGCAAGAAGATGCCAGCTACGCCCATGAGACGGAGCTGGAATAAGGTCTAAGGACCAGCATTGACACTGAGCCAAGACAGGATAAGTAATATTCACGGAATATTACTCATTCCCATCAAGATACCACTCAGATAAACCTAAATCCTACTGGATAAAGGAAGAGAAATCGGTAAGATAAGCATAAAATGCTAATCATAATCATTGTTATCATCGGATAAGGATTCCATATTAAAGCAGGATGATCGTGGAGTTCCAGCTAAGGCAGGACTCCACCCACCTCGTTAAAGCAATCCAAAATCCCCGGAATGCAGTCCAACTAGGGCTCAACCTCCTATCAAATGCCTATAAAAGTAACGGTAGAACTCCAATAAAGGTACGCCCCACTCACAACTGAGAACCGTAATTATCCTACCATATAGCAAGTTCTATACTGACTTAGGCATCGGAGGGTGGTTGGCACGCTACCACACCGGTGACTCAAGCTTCAGCTTTGTTTTGCAGGATCAGGTCGGTGCCGGATTCAAAACTGCTTCATCAGCGGGGATCACCAAGGTGGCCGCATGTTAGCCTACAAACTCCTCAGGTTGGGATATTATTGGCCAAGCATGCAAAAGGATTGCAACTCCATGGTCCAAAAATGTGAGAAGTGCCAACGCTTTGCAAACATCATTCATGGATCACCCACAGTCTTAACTCCAATGAAAGGACCTTGGCCATTCGCCCAGTGGGGAGTAGACCTGATTGGCCCACTTCCAATGGCAGCAGGCCAGGTCCAGCATGCCATTATAGTTGTGGATTACTTTACAAAGTGGGTCGAAGCTAAGGCACTGGCAACA
Organism: Rhododendron griersonianum; assembly: GCA_018127125.1. Classification (NCBI taxonomy): domain Eukaryota; kingdom Viridiplantae; phylum Streptophyta; class Magnoliopsida; order Ericales; family Ericaceae; genus Rhododendron; species Rhododendron griersonianum. Next base: position 25,987,386 of record CM030791.1, on the reverse strand, counting down.
ATCACAGCAGAGGTTACAATTGATTTCTTATGGAAATTCATTATAAGCCGATTTGGGTTACCCCGAGTGATAGTCACAGACCAAGGAAAGCAATTTGATAATGCTCAGTTCGAAGCGTACTGTACTTCTAAGGGAATACATGTACATTATGCCTCAAAGGCTCACCCAAAAGCCAATGGACAGGTAGAAGTTACAAATCGAACAATCAAGAAGGGGATTAAGAAGAGGTTGCAAGAGGCCAAAGGAGCTTGGCCAGTTGAACTTTATAATGTGCTATGGGCATATCGTACAACACCCGGACTGCAACTGGAGAAACTCCATACTCTCTTGCATTTGGGGCTGAAGTAGTAGTTCCAATTGTAATTGAACTCCTCAATTACAGGACCGCAAGCTCGGACAACCAGGAAGATCTCAGGGCTGAATTGGATCTCTTGGAAGAAACAAGGGAGACAGCAATGGCCAAGGTGGCCGTGTACCAGCAAAGAATGGTCAAGTACCACGAAGCAAAGGTTAGGCCAAGAGATTTTGGAGCTGGTGAACTAGTCCTAAGGAAAGTTGATCCAATTGGAAAGAAGGTGGGCAAGCTCGGCCCAAATTGGGAAGGGCCTTATCAGATTTTGCACCATATCAAAGCTGGTGCATACAGACTTGCAACCCTAAGGGGAAAAGAGCTGCCAAATTCATGGAACGCAGAACATCTCAAGAAGTATTACAAGTAGGTGCTTACAGTGAAGGTTTATTCCTGTTTTTAGGATGTTTATTTATGTTTTTAGGAAACTTTTGTTTTCAATAAAACTTTAGCAACAAAGTTGTTTTCATTAGGATCACGTGTTCTCTTTGATTAGCCCCTGTGGCCAATAAAACTCCCCATTAGGGACGATTGTTCAAATTTCCTGTATGCATGATGTTGAAAAAGGCAAGCAGAAGAATAAAACTATTCAAATTTTATTAATAAATCCACACCCCAAGGGATGTGGACAGCTTTTACATAAAAACTTTGTGGGTAAAACCCACAAAATTGCAACCTAATCACTACCTCCCTCCCTTGGAGGGGAAGGAATTGGTGGCACCGGTTGCCCTCGGAAAGCCTCCAACTGGTCCCAGTTGGCTATCAGTACCATACGGACCGTCTTCTCCATGACAAAAATGGATTCTTCCATGGCCTCCATCTTCGAAGACAGCCCATTAATGGCTGCCTTCAGGCCTTGCAGCTCCTGGCACAACTCGGAATACGATCATTGTTTGCCATTAGCAACTTAAATCTGATTGTAGATTGGGGAGTAATCTATAGTGACTATTGGTTTTTATAGCACAACTTAGACGGTTCACTAACCGCTTGCTAAACCAATCAGCATGATCATAATCAAAGCTGCAATTAAAACCGCCACCTCAACTGCTTAGAGTAATGGGAAGTTACACACCCTATTACCTCGGGCAGTTGAACCGATTGTTTTTACTTAATGCCAAAGATTTGAACCCTTAGGTTCAAAATTTTGCAAGACAAAGGCAACATTCTACGGAATTATAATAAATATCCCAAGGGAAATATAATTATAAGTGTCTCAATTGTTTGTACGCAAGCAATTCACACACTTAGGGGAGTAGGATTACTACCACTTTCTAAAAGACGTAGCACAGCGATGCAATAAAACGAAGCATAGGAAAACTTCCAAGCTCACAGACGTAGCACAGCTATGCAATAAAATGAAGCTTAGGAAAAATTTCCAAGCTCACAAACGTAGCATAGCTATGCATCAAACATGATCTTAGGAAAATTTTCTAAGCTCACAGACGTAGCACAGCTACGCAATAAAACGAAGCTTAGGAAAAATTTCCAAGCTCACAAATGTAGCACAGCTATGCAATAAAACGAAGCTTAGAAAAAATTTCCAAGCTCACAAACGTAGCACAGCTATGCATCAAACATGATCTTAGGAAAAATTTCTAAGCTCACAAACATAGCACAGCTATGCAACTTATAAATTCATAACTCACCTAATAGATATCCCAAGGGAAAATCAAAAAAGTGTAATTAATTGTTTGGACACAAGCAATTTACACACTTAGGGGAGTAAGACGTAGTACAACTATGCAAACAGAAAAAAAAAGAAGCTTATAGGAATAAATTCCAATGAAAGCTTACAGACGATAGCACGACGCTCAGAATACAATGTCTAGCTACACAAATTGGTATGGCAAAAGGTACGCCTCCTGCCAAATTCAAATACCTGGTACGACAATGACAAAATGTAGGAGTTGGCAAATCTTACGAAATGTCTACGTACACAAAGACTATTGAAAAATGCCATAGCATAAAATGAAAGCATTCTTTCATTTCGATCTGCACCTGTACCTGTCACACAAGACAGCCTCAAAAGGCCTCAAAATTTGATCTCATAGAGACCATCCCCATCAAGATATCTAAAGAATGAAAGTTCTGAGTATCAGTCAGCTAAGCAGGAGTCAAGCCTACTCCCAAACAAGCATAGTTAAAAGTACGAAAGTACGAAAATGTGTTTAGTTACAGACCCCAAATGAATTCAAAGTTTCTAAAAGTCCATTCAAAGGCCCAAGGTGGAACTGTCAAATAGCTTGCCCATCACTAGATGATGGGCCATGAGGTGTTGCAGCTGGAGTTGTAGTTTCAAGAGGGAGAGAGACTTTTTTGAGAGTTTGGAGAAGGGATGCAATTGAAGAGCTCGGAATGGATGTGTCTCTAAATGCCGCATCATCGCTTTCTTCCTCCTTTTTCTGTCCCCCGTCAAGGCATGAGGGCCCCTCTTCATCATCAACTTCAAATTTGGAAAAATCCAAATCTAGGTACGCTAAGGGTTCCCGGCCCCTCATGGCTTCAAACCCATCAAAATATTGCTGGGTGATGTCCTGACGATACTCAGGGGACTGCAGGAAGAGCTCAATGGCTTCCCTATGAGCATTCTTCACCTTCTCTAGCATCCCCAAGCTCATGGTCTTATACTTCTCCATCTCCACGTCCCATTCAGAAATCTTCTGCTCCAAACTCCGAGCAGTGGCCACGGCAGTATCTCTCTCCTCCTCCAAGCCTCTCTTCGATTTGAGCGCGGCATCTCTCTCCTTGGTCACTCTCTGGAGCTCTACAACCATGGAAGCACCCTGCTTCGTAAGATTTGAATTGGCCTCTGTAAGGGTAACCACCTGTTTTCCCAGGCTATGGCTCTGGAAAGTGAGATATCGGCCACGAGTCGCAGCCTGCCAGAAGAAAAGAAGGTTCAGAAAAGGAAGCAATAGATAATAAATGGAAAATTTTCTTTTATATCCCTTCGACTTTGACCAAAAATTCATTCGGTCCTTCACCTTTCAATTTCGACATAAATAAACTTTGACTTTCCAATTTTTTTCAATGTCGTCCTTTAGAAGGAATCCGTTTTCTTTGAGTCCTGCTCCGGGCCATCTCTGGCCACCGGACGGCCGATCTGAGCGATCCAAAAATTCTATAAAAAAAAAGCAAGAGGGCCTGCGGGAATCAACGGCATTCGATGTGTGTAGGGTACTTGATCCAAACACCCTATTTTTCATGTATATATGTATATATCCCTAAATGATGACATCGAAAAAGATTTGGAAAGTCGAAGTATTTTTATACCAAAATTGAAAGGTGAAGGACCAAAATGAATTTTTGGTCAAAGTCGAAGGGATATAAAAGAAATTTTCCCATAATAAATTGTTAAAACAGAAAACAGGAGCATACCATGGCCAATTCGACCAACATCTGCTCCCCAACTGTCTGGAGAGACATGATAAGTAGGATAAATCTGGCAAGGCCAGCTCAGCAAGAAGTGCGGACCTGGGGAGTAGAAGTCAGCTTCGCCCAAGCCCCCCCCCCCAGGAGAGCACCACCTACGACAAAGTAAGAAGATGCCAGCTAAGGCCATGAGACGGAGCTGGAAAAAGGTCTAAGGACCAGCTTTGACACTAAGCTAAAATAGGATAAGTAATATTTACAGAATATATTCATTCCCATCAAGATACCACTCTGATAAACCTAAATCCTACTGGATAAAGGAAGAGAAGTCGGTAAGATAAGCATAAAATGCTAATCATAATCATTGTTATCATCGGATAAGGATTCCATGCTAAAGCAGGATGCTCGTGGAGTTCCAGCTAAGGTAGGACTCCACCCACCTCATTAAAGCGATCCAAAATCCCCGGAATGCAGTCCTACTAGGACTCAACCTCCTATCAATTGCCTATAAAAGTAACGATAGAACTCCAGTAAAGGTACGCACCACTCACAACCGAGAACCTTAATTCTCCTACCATATAGCAAGTTCCATACTGACTTAGGCATCGGAGGGTGGTTGGCATGCCACCACACCGGTGACTCAAGCTTCAGCTCTGTTTTGCAAGATCAAGTCGGTGCCGGATTCAAAACTGATTCATCAGTCTGCTTGTTACTTTTCTGTACGGGTACATTCCAGAATCAAGTTTCATGTTAAAAGTCATTTTTTTTACTTTATTAAATCTTTTAACATTTCAAAAAGGCGTCGACGACGCCACCAAGGCCGCCGCGGCACTCAGAATCGGGGCTGATCAGATGACCCCTGAGGCGTTTGCTCAAATGCAGGAGTAGATAAAAACGTTGACCCAAGGGTTACAAACTGCGATGCAAGAAAACGCGGATTTGCGAAAGCAAATATCGGAGCCAAGCATCCTAAATTCATGACATACTCGACTGGACGTAGAGGATGACGGAGAAAAAGGTGAGTCCAGCGAGAAGGAAAGCCAAAATCGAAGGAAGAGTGGTAAGCCGCTCACAGAGAAGTTCCCCCATGATCAAGAAGCCTTACACAAGATGCAAGACCAGATTGACGGATTGATGAAACATATCAAAGCACAAACTCCCGCTACGATGGAAGAATTGGTGAAGAATACGGATTCACCTTTTACGTCTGAAGTCATGGGGCTGCCACTCCCCAGGAAATTCAAGATGCCCCAGTTGGAAACATTCAATGGTTCCACGGACCCATTGGATCATCTGGAAACATATAAATCCCTGATGCATCTACAAGCAGTACCAGATGAGGTAATGTGTCGTGCATTCCCTGTTACCCTCAAGGGAAGTGCTCGAGTATGGTTTAATAAACTCCCACTAGGAAGCATACGTAGTTTCAAAGAGCTCAGCACGAGCTTTGTAAGCTACATCATTGCTGGTCAACGCTACGGCAAACCAGCAACACACCTCTTGACGGTGAAACAAGGAAAATGGGAGTCGTTAAGAGAGTACACCACCAGATTCAACAAAGAGGTGGTTCAGATTGACGAAACTGACGATAGCGTGAGCATAACTGCATATATAGCTGGACTATATTCAGGACAATTTTTATACCTCTTATCTAAAGAGCCACCCAAAACTCTAGCAAAACTTATGCTTAAAGCACAGAAACATATGAATGCAGAGGAAGCCGTTTACGCAAGGCGCACACGTGATGGCTTTGGTCCCCAAGCAGGACCATCACAGTTTGGCGAGTTTCCTCCTCCCGATAAGAAAAGGAGAGAGTCCACCCGAAAGACAGGAGGGGAACCAAAGAACAAGAAGGTAGACTCAAGATCCTCCCTGAAACGAGGAGGAGCAGGAGGACCACCCCAAGGCCGGTACAAGCAGTTCACACCGCTCATAGCTACGGCAGAACAAATCCTTAGCAACCTACAGGATGATCCGGACCTCAAGTGGCCTGGAAAGTTGAGGACTGATCCTAATAGGAGAGTTAAGGACAAATACTGCAGATTCCACAAAGGCCGCGGTCACAACACTGACGATTGTATTGACCTAAAACAGCAAATCAAAGATCTGATCCAAAGAGGGAGGCTTCAACGTTTTGTTGCGAAGAAGCACCAAAAACCATCCAGAAGAGAAGATACCAGCAAAGAGGGTAGAGACGGCACGACACATCGGTCAGGTCCTATTGGAGAGATCAAGGTCATCCATGGAGGATTTGCCGGAGGAGGAGAATCTAGCAATGCTAGAAAAGTGCACCTTAGGAAACTGAGAACGGAGGAATACCTGGAGGTCAATACGGTTGGCCGTCCAAATAAATTCCAGAAAAAAGAGGAAATACCCATCATTTTCTCAGAAGAAGATGTCAATTAAGTCTAGAACCCTCACGATGACCCTCTGGTTATAACCATTGTCATAGCAAACTACCTTACACGTAGGGTACTGATCGACAGTGGAAGCTCAGCTGACATCCTCTATCTCCATGCGTATGACCAACTGAAGGTGGGACGAGAAAGGCTAAGGCCCATGACATCCCAACTAGTTGGATTTGCAGGTACGCCCGTTTATCCAGCTGGTCAAATAGCCCTGCCAATTACCATGGGTGAAGAAGGAAGTCAAATTACACGCATGGTGGATTTCATAGTAGTTGACTGTCCTTCAGCATACAATGCGATACTGGGAAGGACAACTCTAAATAAAATTGGAGCGATAATCTCCACATATCATTTGATGATAAAGGTCCCAACACCGGAAGGAATAGCTAGCGTCAGGGGAGATCAGAAAGCAGCACGGGAATGTTATGTCACCTCACTCAGGGGGGCTAACATTACCATGAGTGTAGAAAGTCTAGACACTCGAGATGAAGGAAAGCTCCAACACGGAGAGCCCGTGGAAGAGCTCCTAGAACCAGGCCAACCCGAAAAAACAGTAAGGATTGGAATAGGGTTAAGCTCAGTAGCAAGAATGGAGTTGCTGCAATTCCTAAGAAGGAACAGAGATGTCTTTGCATGGTCCCACGAGGACATACCAGGGATTGACCCAAGGGTCATATCTCACAAGCTCAACGTGGATTCCACCATTCGCCCTGTTAAACAGAAGAAGAGAACTTTCGCTCCAGAACGAAATGAGGCTGCGGCCAAAGAACTCATACAAGCAAAATCCTTCCGCGAAGTTCTCTATCCCGATTGGCTGGCCAACGTGGTTATGGTGAAGAAGGCCAATGGCTAATGGAGGATGTGTGTAGACTTCACAGACCTCAATAAAGCATGTCCAAAGGATAGCTTTCCCCTACCAAGGATTAACTCGTTGGTGGATTCTACAGCTGGGCACGAGCTCCTCACCTTCATGGATGCATTTTCAGGATATAATCAAATCCAAATGCATGAAGAAGATCAAGAGAAAACCTCGTTCATTACCGATCGGGGACTATACTGTTACAAAGTGATGCCTTTCTGTCTTAAGAACGCAGGGGCAACTTACCAAAGGCTGGTCAACAAGATGTTCAAGCAACAGATTGGGCGCAACGTAGAAGTATATGTTGATGACATGCTGGTCAAAAGTGCCAAGGCACAAGATCACATAGCAGATTTGGAAGAAACTTTCCATGTCCTCAAAACATACAAGATGAAGCTCAACTCAACAAAATGTGCTTTCGGAATCTCCTCAGTGAAATTCCTAGGCTTCATGGTGTCCCAAAGAGGAATCGAAGCAAACCCTGAGAAGATTCAGGCCATACTCGCTATGAGATTGCCCCAGAACATTAAGGAGGTCCAGAAGCTAACGGGATGAGTTGCAGCTCTAAGCAGGTTCATCTCACGAGCAACCGATAAGTGTCAAACGTTCTTTAAGGTTTTGAAAAAAGCCTTTGAATGGACTACTACAGAAGAAGCAGCTTTCAACCAACTAAAGGAATACTTGACGTCTCCGTTACTGCTTAGTAGGACCCAAGAGGGAGAGGTTCTATTCTTGTACCTTGCTGTCTCCCCCCACGCTGTCAGCACAGTCTTGCTAAGGGAGGAGCAGGGGACGCAGCTCCCAGTATACTACATCAGCAGGGCGTTGCGAGGAGCAGAGCTAAGATATCCCAGAGTTGAAAAGATAGCCTTTGCTATGGTAATAGCGGCTAGAAGGCTACGACCATACTTCCAAGCTCACTCAATCAAGGTACTAACGGATCAACCACTTCGAAGAATTCTCCATTGCCCAGAGACTTCAGGACGGCTAATTCAATGGTCGATAGAGCTTGGTGAATTTGATATAGAGTATAAGCCTCGAATCACCATTAAAGCTCAAGTACTTGCGGAATACACGTATCCAAAACCAGAGGAGCTCCCCAAGGAAGAACTTAAACCTTGGATCCTACAGGTGGATGGATCGACAACCAGAGAAGCAAGCGGAGCTGGTTTAGTTCTAACCTCCCCAAAAGGGCAATGCCTAAGCTATGCGCCTAGGTTTGAATTCAAAGCGACCAACAACGAGGCTGAATATGAAGCTCTCGTGGTTGGTTTAAACCTAGCTAAGGCTGTTAGTGCTAACCATGTGTTGGCCAAAAGTGATTCACAGTTGGTAGTAGGACAAATCCTAGGGGAATATACAGTGAAGGAAGAAGTGATGCAGAAGTACTTGGATAAAGTAAAAGCCCAAATCGCAAAGTTTCAAAGGTTTAGCATTGTCAGAATCCCAAGGGAGGAGAACATTGAAGCTGATTACTTGTCAAAGCTGGCCACGGCCAAAGAGGGTGCTATCCCACCAAATGCACCGATACGATATTTAGAGCTACCTTGCATCTTTGCCCTAGACGTACAGGTACAAGCTATTGACTACAGCAACTCATGGACAGTTCCCATAGTGGACTACATAACGAACGGGACACTACCAGACGATAATGTCAAAGCTAGGCAGCTCAAAATCAGAGCTACAAAATACCTGATGATGGGAGATGTGCTTTATAGAAGAAGCTTCTCATTACCATACCTCAGATGTCTGACCACGCCGGAATCTACAAGGGCTATGGAAGAGGTCCACCAAGGAGTCTGTGGGGATCACCAAGGTGGCGGCATGTTATCCTACAAACTCCTTAGGTTGGGATATTATTGGCCAAGCATGCAGAAGGATTGCAACTCTATGGTCCAAAAATGTGAGAAGTGCCAGCGCTTTGTGAACATCATTCATGGATCACCCACAGTCTTAACTCCTATGAAAGGACCTTGGCCATTCGCCCAGTGGGGAGTAGACCTAATTGGTCCACTTCCGATGGTAGCAGTCCAGGTCCAGCATGCCATTATAGTTGTGGATTACTTTACAAAGTGGGTCGAAGCTAAGGCACTGGCCATAGTCACAACAGAGGTTACAATCGACTTCTTGTGGAAATTCATTATAAGCCGATTTGGATTACCACGAGTGATAGTCACAGATCGAGGGAAGCAATTCAACAATGCCCAATTCAAGGCGTACTGTATTTCCAAGGGAATACATGTACATTATGCCTCCAAGGCTCACCTAAAGGCAAATGGCCAAGTGGAGGTTACAAATCGAACAATCAAGAAAGGAATCAAGAAACGGCTTCGAGAAGCCAAAGGAGCTTGGCCAGACGAGCTTTATAACATGCTATGGGCATATCGTACAACACCCCGAACAGCAACTGGAGAAACTCCATATTCTCTTGCATTTGGGGCCGAAGCAGTAGTCCCAATTGAAGTTGAACTTCTCAACTACAGGACCGTAAGCATGGACCCCCAGGAGAACCAAGAAGATCTCAGGGCCAAGCTGGACCTTTTGGAAGAAACAAGGGAAACATCCATGGCCAAGTTGGCCCTCTACCAACAAAGAATGGTCAAGTACCACGAAGCACAGGTTAGGCCAAGGGATTTTTGAGCTGGTGATCTGGTCCTAAGGAAAGTTGATCCTACGGGAAAGAAGGTGGGCAAGCTCGGCCCAAATTGGGAGGGACCCTACCAGGTTTTGCACCATATCAAAGCTGGTGCATATAGACTCACAACCCTAAAGGGAAAAGAGCTACCAAACTCATGGAACGCAGAGCATCTAAAGAAGTACTACAAGTAGGTGCTTGCAATCCAAATTTATTTCCATTTCTAGGAAGTTCATTTCTGTTTTTAGGAAACTCTCTGTTTTCAATAAAACTCTTGCAATCAAGTTGCTCTGGTTAGGACCATGTGTTCTTTACGTTTGCTAGCCCTAGTGGCCAATAAAATTCCTCATGAGGGATGTTTGTTCAAATTTCCAATGTGCATGATATGGTTTAGTTTTCCTGTATGCATGATTTGGAGAGACAACAGAAAGATAAAATTATCTAAAATTTTATTAATAAATCCACACCCCAAGGGATGTGGATAGCTTTTACATAAAAACTTTTTGGGTAAACCCACAAAGTTGCAACCTAATCACTACCTCCCTCCCTCGGAGGGGAAGGAATTGGCGGCGCCGGTTGACCTCGAAAAGCCTCCAACTGTTCCCAGTTGGCTATCAACACCATGCGGACCGTCTTCTCCATGACGGAAATGGAGTCCGCCATGGCCTCCATCTTCGAAGACAGCCCATTAATGGCTGCCTTCAGGCTCTACAGCTCCTAGCATAACTCGGTGATACGATCACTACTTGCCATTAGCAACTCGAATTTGATTGTGGAATGGGGATTAATCCCTAAACATCTACTGATATTTATAGCACAAATTGGGCGGTTCACTAACCGCTTGCTGAACCAATCAGCATGATCACGATCAAAATTGTAATTAAAACCACCACCTCAACCGCTTAGAATAATGGGAAGTTACAAACCCCATTACCTTGAGCAGTTGAAACGACAGCTTACGTTTAAATGCAGACGATTTGGACTCGGCAATCCAACCTCTCACGTCATGTGCAAGTAAAATATTCTATGGAAATAATTACCAGACTTGAGAGATGCCCTACGGGCAATCAAAGTAAGTATGTTAAATATTTGGACACAAATAAATTACATACCTAGGAAAAATTTCCAAGCTCAATAGACATAGCATAGCTATGCATTAATTAACAGCTTAGGAAAAATTTCCAAGCTCAACAGACGTAGCACAGCTATGCATTAATTAACAGCTTAAGAAAAATTTCGAAGCTCAATAGACGTAGCACAGCTATGCATTAATTAACGGCTTAGGAAAAATTTCCAAGCTCAAAGACGTAGCACAGCTATGCATTAATTAACAGCTTCGGAAAAATTTCCAAGCTCAACAGACGTAGCACAGCTATCCATTAATTAACAGCTTAGGAAAAATTTCCAAGCTCAAAAGACATAGCACAGCTATGCAACAAATAAGCAGCTTAGGAAAATAATCCAAGCTCAACAAGACATAGCACAGCTATGCAATCTATGGAATTATAACTCACCCAGTAAAATCCTAAGGGTAAACTTAAATAAGTGTCTTAATTGCTTGGACGCGAACAATTTACACACTTAAGGGAGTAAGAGACATAGTATAACTATGCAGAGAAGACAAAACAAGGGAAAAATAATTTTCCGAAATAGACATAGCACGTCTATGCAAATCAAACAAGCTCAGAATAGAATTTCTAGCTACATAATTTGGTACTGCAAAGGGTACGCCTCTTGCGAAGATACTAAGACACAAGTGTTTGACACAACAACAATAAGGGCAAGAATTGGCAAGACCTACAAAGCTAGTATGCATAATATGCACAAAGGCTATCAGAAACTGCCATATTTTGGCTCAAAACAAGAAGCATGTTCGTCAAACCTACACCTGTCATGATTTCAAGTAGATAGCCTTTAAGAAGGCCCAAAAATATGATCTCACTTAGATCACTCCTAAATGGTCATCAACACAAGTTTTTCCAGCCAAAAAAGGATTTAAGGCCAAACCAACAGGCCACTCCCAAGCCAACACAGTTAAAAGTACGACAGTATTTAAAAAGTGTTAGTTACAGACCCAAATCAATTATGAGTTTCTAAAGGCCATTCAAAGGCCCAGGGAGGAATTATCAACAGCTTGCCCATCACCAGATGACGGGCCAGGAGGTGTTGCAGCTGGGGTTGAAGCTTCAAGAGGAAGAGAGGCTTTTTTAGGAGTTTGGAGAAGGGATGCAAGGGAAGAGCTCGGAATAGATGTATCTTTAGATACCGCGTCATCGCCTTCATCCTCTTCCTTCTATCCCCCGTCAAGGCATGAGGGGCCTTCTTCATCATCAACTTCAAACTTGGAAAAATCCAAGTTTGGAAAAGCGACTCCTCATGGCCTCAAACCCGTCAAAATATTGCTGGGTAATATCTTGATGATACTCAGGAGACTGCAGGAAGAGTTCAATGGCGTCCCTATGAGCATTCTTCACCTTCTCCAGCATCCCCAAGCTCATGACTTTATGTTTCTCCATCTCCTTATCCCACTCAAGAATCTTCTGCTCCAGACGTCGAGCAGTTGCCACGGCGGTATCTCTCTCCTCCTCCAAACCTCTCTTTGACTTCAGGGTAGTGTCCCTCTCGGTTGTCACTTTCTGGAGCTCCGCAGCCATGGAAACACTTTGTTTAGAGAGCCTTACGTTGGTCTCTGTGAGTGTAACCACCTATTTCCCCAAACCAAGGCTTTGGGAAACAAGATACCGGCCACGAGCCGTGGCCTGCAATAAGAGAGAAAAGATTAACGAAGAAACAACTGGAAAAAACGAATTATCAAAAGATATAGAAAGGGAGCCCACCATGGCCAACTCGACCAACATAAGCTCCCCCACCGCCTAGAGAGACATCTCCGCCATTGAGTCATTGTCAGCTGCACAAAGCAATCTAGAAGCATGCTCTAGAGCTTCCTGGAAATTGGCCAGTGTGGAAGGACCAACACCAACTTTTGCTTTCTTAGTAGAAGGGGTACACTCCACAGCCGTACCCTTCGCCTTCCTCTTCAATTTCTCAACACCATCTTCTTCAATCTGCTCAACCACTAAGTCAAGAGCAGGGTCCTTTGAAAGGTCAGCATCCAATAAACTATCAACATTCAGCTCCAAACGTTATGAGCATTCTTCACCTTCTCCAGCATCCCCAAGCTCATGACTTTATGTTTCTCCATCTCCTTATCCCACTCAAGAATTTTCTGCTCCAGATTTTGAGCAGTCGCCACAGCGGTATCTCTCTCCTCCTCCAAACCTCTCTTTGACTTCAGGGCAGTGTCCCTCTCGGTTGTCACTTTCCGGAGCTCCGCAGCCATGGAAACACTTTGTTTAGAGAGCCTCACGTTGGTCTTTGTGAGTGTAACCACCTATTTCCCCAAACCAAGGCTTTGGGAAACAAGATACCAGCCACGAGCCGTGGCCTGCAATAAGAGAGAAAAGATTAACGAAGAAACAACTGGAAAAATGAATTATCAAAAGATATGGAAAGGGAGCCCAACATGGCCAACTCGACCAACATAAGCTCCCCCACCGCCTGGAGAGACATCTCCGCCATTGAGTCATTGTCAGCTGCACAAAGCAATCCAGAAGCATGCTCTAGAGCTTCCTGGAAATTGGCCAGTGTGGAAGGACCAACAGCAACTTTTGCTTTCTTAGTAGAAGGGGTACACTCCACAGCCGTACCCTTTGCCTTCCTCTTCAATTTCTCAGCACCATCTTCTTCAATCTGCTCAACCATTAAGTCAAGAGCAGGGTCCTTTGAAAGGTCAGCATCCAAGAAACTATCAATATTCTGCTCCAGACTTTATGAGCATTCTTCACCTTCTCCAGCATCCCCAAGCTCATGACTTTATTTTTCACCATCTCCTTATCCCACTTAAGAATTTTCTGCTCCAGACTTCGAGCAGTCGCCACGACGCTATCTCTCTCCTCCTCCAAGCCTCTCTTGGACTTCAGGGCAGTGTCCCTCTCGGTTGTCACTTTCCGGAGCTCCGCAGCCATGGAAACACTTTGTTCAGAAAGCCTCACATTGGTCTCTGTGAGTGTAACCACCTATTTCCCCAAACCAAGGCTTTGGGAAACAAGATACCGGCCACGAGCCGTGGCCTGCAATAAGAGAGAAAAGATTAACGAAGAACAACTGGAAAAACGAATTATCAAAAGATATAGAAAGGGAGCCCACCATGGCCAACTCGACTAACATAAGCTCCCCCACCGCCTAGAGAGACATCTCCGCCATTGAGTCATTGTCAGCTGCACAAAGCAATCCAGAAGCATGCTCTAGAGCTTCCTGGAAATTGGCCAGTGTGGAAGGACCAACAGCAACTTTTGCTTTCTTAGTAGAAGGGGTACACTCCACAGCCGTACCCTTTGCCTTCCTCTTCAATTTCTCAGCACCATCTTCTTCAATCTGCTCAACCATTAAGTCAAGAGCAGGGTCCTTTGAAAGGTCAGCATCCAAGAAACTATCAATATTCTGCTCCAGACTTTATGAGCATTCTTCACCTTCTCCAGCATCCCCAAGCTCATGACTTTATTTTTCACCATCTCCTTATCCCACTTAAGAATTTTCTGCTCCAGACTTCGAGCAGTCGCCACGACGCTATCTCTCTCCTCCTCCAAACCTCTCTTGGACTTCAGGGCAGTGTCCCTCTCGGTTGTCACTTTCCGGAGCTCCGCAGCCATGGAAACACTTTGTTCAGAAAGCCTCACATTGGTCTCTGTGAGTGTAACCACCTATTTCCCCAAACCAAGGCTTTGGGAAACAAGATACCGGCCACGAGCCGTGGCCTGCAATAAGAGAGAAAAGATTAACGAAGAACAACTGGAAAAACGAATTATCAAAAGATATAGAAAGGGAGCCCATGCACCATGGCCAACTCGACCAACATAAGTTCCCCCACCGCCTGGAGAGACATCTCCGCCATTGAGTCATTGTCAGCTGCACAAAGCAATCCATAAGCATGCTCTAGAGCTTCCTGGAAAGTGGCCAGTGTGGAAGGACCAACACCAACTTTTGCTTTCTTAGTAGAAGGGGTACACTCCACAGCCGTACCCTTCGCCTTCCTCTTCAATTTCTCAGCACCATCTTCTTCAATCTGCTCAACCACTAAGTCAAGAGCAAGGTCCTTTGAAAGGTCAGCATCCAAGAAACTATCAACATTCAGCTCCAGACTTTATGAGCATTCTTCACCTTCTCCAGCATCCCCAAGCTCATGACTTTATGTTTCTCCATCTCCTTATCCCACTCAAGAATTTTCTGCTCCAGATTTCGAGCAGTCGCCACGGCGGTATCTCTCTCCTCTTCCAAACCTCTCTTTGACTTCAGGGCAGTGTCCCTCTCGGTTGTCACTTTTCGGAGCTCCGCAGCCATGGAAACACTTTGTTGAGAGAGCCTCACGTTGGTCTCTGTGAGTGTAACCACCTATTTCCCCAAACCAAAGCTTTGCGAAACAAGATACCGGCCACGAGCCATGGCCTGCAATAAGAGAGAAAAGATTAACGACGAACAACTGGAAAAACGAATTATCAAAAGATATAGAAAGGGAGCCCACCATGGCCAACTCGACCAACATAAGCTCCCCCACCGCCTGGAGAGACATCTCCGCCATTGAGTCATTGTCAGCTGCACAAAGCAAGCCATAAGCATGCTCTAGAGCATCCTGGAAATTGGCCAGTGTGGAAGGACCAACAGCAACTTTTGCTTTCTTAGTAGAAGGGGTACACTCCACAGCCGTACCCTTCGCCTTCCTCTTCAATTTCTCAGCACCATCTTCTTCAATCTGCTCAACCACTAAGTCAAGAGCAGGGTCCTTTGAAAGGTCAGCATCCAAGAAACTATCAACATTCAGCTCCAAACGTTATGAGCATTCTTCACCTTCTCCAGCATCCCCAAGCTCATGACTTTATGCTTCTCCATCTCCTTATCCCACTCAAGAATTTTCGGCTCCAGATTTCGAGCAATCGCCACGGCGGTATCTCTCTCCTCCTCCAAACCTTTTTTGACTTCAGGGTAGTGTCCCTCTCGGTTGTCACTTTCCGGAGCTCCGCAGCCATGGAAACACTTTTTTAGAGAGCCTCACGTTGGTCTCTGTGAGTGTAACCACCTATTTCCCCAAACCAAGGCTTTGGGAAACAAGATACCGGCCACGAGCCGTGGCCTGCAATAAGAGAGAAAAGATTAACGAAGAACAACTGGAAAAACGAATTATCAAAAGATATAGAAAGGGAGCCCACCATGGCCAACTCGACCAACATAAGCTCCCCCACCGCCTGGAGAGACATCTCCGCCATTGAGTCATTGTCAGCTGCACAAAGCAATCCATAAGCATGCTTTAGAGCTTCCTGGAAATTGGCCAGTGTGGAAGGACCAACAGCAACTTTTCCTTTCTTAGTAGAAGGGGTACACTCCACAGCCGTACCCTTCGCCTTCCTCTTCAATTTCTCAGCACCATCTTCTTTAATCTGCTCAACCACTAAGTCAAGAGCAGGGTCCTTTGAAAGGTCAGCATCCAAGAAACTATCAACATTCAGCTCCAAACGTTATGAGCATTCTTCACCTTCTCCAGCATCCCCAAGCTCATGACTTTATGCTTCCCCATCTCCTTATCCCACTCAAGAATTTTCGGCTCCAGATTTCGAGCAGTCGCCACGGCGGTATCTCTCTCCTCCTCCAAACCTCTCTTTGACTTCAGGGCAGTATCCCTCTCGGTTGTCCCTTTCCGGAGCTCCGCAGCCATGGAAACACTTTGTTTAGTGAGCCTCACGTTGGTCTCTGTGAGTGTAACCACCTATTTCCCCAAACCAAGGCTTTGGGAAACAAGATACCGGCCACGAGCCGTGGCCTGCAATAAGAGAGAAAAGATTAACGAAGAAACAACTGGAAAAACGAATTATCAAAAGATATAGAAAGGGAGCCCACCATGGCCAACTCGACTAACATAAGCTCCCCCACCGCCTAGAGAGACATCTCCGCCATTGAGTCATTGTCAGCTGCACAAAGCAATCCATAAGCATGCTCTATAGCTTCCTGGAAATTGGCCAGTGTGGAATGACCAACAGCAACTTTTGCTTTCTTAGTAGAAGGGGTACACTCCACAGCCGTACCCTTCGCCTTCCTCTTCAATTTCTCAGCACCATCTTTTTCAATCTGCTCAACCATTAAGTCTAGAGCAGGGTCCTTTGAAAGGTCAGCATCCAAGAAACTATCAACATTCAGCTCCAGACTTTATGAGCATTCTTCACCTTCTCCAGCATCCCCAAGCTCATGACTTTATGCTTCCCCATCTCCTTATCCCACTCAACAATTTTCGGCTCCAGATTTCGAGCAGTCGCCACGGCGGTATCTCTCTCCTCCTCCAAACCTCTCTTTGACTTCAGGGCAGTATCCCTCTCGGTTTTCACTTTCCGGAGCTCCGCAGCCATGGAAACACTTTGTTTAGAGAGCCTCACGTTGGTCTCTGTGAGTGTAACCACCTATTTCCCCAAACCAAGGCTTTGGGAAACAAGATACCGGGCACGAGCCGTGGCCTGCAGTAAGAGAGAAAAGATTAACGAAGAAACAACTGGAAAAACGAATTATCAAAAGATATAGAAAGGGAGCCCACCATGGCCAACTCGACCAACATAAGCTCTCCCACCGCCTAGAGAGACATCTTCGCCATTGAGTCATTGTCAGCTGCACAAAGCAATCCATAAGCATGCTCTAGAGCTTCCTGGAAATTGGCCAGTGTGGAAGAACCAACAGCAACTTTTGCTTTCTTAGTAGAAGGGGTACACTCCACAGCCGTACCCTTCGTCTTCCTCTTCAATTTCTCAGCACCATCTTTTTCAATCTGCTCAACCATTAAGTCAAGAGCAGGGTCCTTTGAAAGGTCAGCATCCAAGAAACTATCAACATTCAGCTCCAAACGTTATGAGCATTCTTCACCTTCTCCAGCATCCCCAAGCTCATGACTTTACGCTTCTCCATCTCCTTATCCCACTCAAGAATTTTCGGCTCCAGATTTCGAGCAATCGCCACGGCGGTATCTCTCTCCTCCTCCAAACCTTTTTTGACTTCAGGGTAGTGTCCCTCTCGGTTGTCACTTTCCGGAGCTCCGCTGCCATGGAAACACTTTGTTTAGAGAGCCTCACGTTGATCTCTGTGAGTGTAACCACCTATTTCCCCAAACCAAGGCTTTGGGAAACAAGATACCGGCCACGAGCCGTGGCCTGCAATAAGAGAGAAAAGATTAACGAAGAAACAACTGGAAAAATGAATTATCAAAAGATATAGAAAGGGAGCCCACCATGGCCAACTCGACTAACATAAGCTCCCCCACCGCCTAGAGAGACATCTCCGCCATTGAGTCATTGTCAGCTGCACAAAGCAATCCATAAGCATGCTCTAGAGCTTCCTGGAAATTGGCCAGTGTGGAATGACCAACAGCAACTTTTGCTTTCTTAGTAGAAGGGGTACACTCCACAGCCGTACCCTTCGCTTCCTCTTCAATTTCTCAGCACCATCTTTTTCAATCTGCTCAACCATTAAGTCTATAGCAGGGTCCTTTGAAAGGTCAACATCCAAGAAACTATCAACATTCAGCTCCAGACTTTATGAGCATTCTTCACCTTCTCCAGCATCCCCAAGCTCATGACTTTATGTTTCTCCATCTCCTTATCCCACTCAAGAATTTTCTGCTCCAGATTTCGAGCAGTCGCCACGGCGGTATCTCTCTCCTCCTCCAAACCTCTCTTTGACTTCTGGGCAGTGTCCCTCTCGGTTGTCACATTTTCGGAGCTCCGCTGCCATGGAAACACTTTGTTTAGAGAGCCTCACGTTGATCTCTGTGAGTGTAACCACCTATTTCCCCAAACCAAGGCTTTGGGAAACAAGATACCGGCCACGAGCCATGGCCTGCAGTAAGAGAGAAAAGATTAACGAAGAAAGAACTGGAAAAACGAATTATCAAAAGATATAGAAAGGGATCCCACCATGGCCAACTCGACCAACATAAGCTCCCCCACCGCCTAGAGAGACATCTCCGCCATTGAGTCATTGTCAGCTGCACAAAGCAATCACTAAGCATGCTCTAGAGCTTCCTGGAAATTGGCCAGTGTGGAAGGACCAACAGCAACTTTTGCTTTCTTAGTAGAAGGGGTACACTCCACAGCCGTACCCTTCGCCTTCCTCTTCAATTTCTCAGCACCATCTTCTTCAATCTGCTCAACCACTAAGTCAAGAGCAGGGTCCTTTGAAAGGTCAACATCCAAGAAACTATCAACATTCAGCTCCAAACGTTATGAGCATTCTTCACCTTCTCCAGCATCCCCAAGCTCATGACTTTACGCTTCTCCATCTCCTTATCCCACTCAAGAATTTTCGGATCCAGATTTCGAGCAATCGCCACGGCGGTATCTCTCTCCTCCTCCAAACCTCTCTTTGACTTCAGGGCAGTGTCCCTCTCGGTTGTCACTTTCCGGAGCTCCGCAGCCATGGAAACACTTTGTTTAGAGAGTCTCACGTTGATCTCTGTGAGTGTAACCACCTATTTCCCCAAACCAAGGCTTTGGGAAACAAGATACCGGCCACTAGCCGTGGCCTGCAATAAGGGAGAAAAGATTATCGAAGAAACAACTGGAAAAACGAATTATCAAAAGATATAGAAAGGGAGCCCACCATGGCCAACTCGACCAACATAAGCTCCCCCACCGCCTGGAGAGACATCTCCGCCATTGAGTCATTGTCAGCTGCACAAAGCAATCCATAAGCATGCTTTAGAGCTTCCTGGAAATTGGCCAGTGTGGAAGGACCAACAGCAACTTTTCCTTTCTTAGTAGAAGGGGTACACTCCACAGCCGTACCCTTCGCCTTCCTCTTCAATTTCTCAGCACCATCTTCTTCAATCTGCTCAACCATTAAGTCAAGAGCAGGGTCCTTTGAAAGGTCAGCGTCCAAGAAACTATCAACATTCAGCTCCAGACTTAATGAGCATTCTTCACCTTCTCCAGCATCCCCAAGCTCATGACTTTATGTTTCTCCATCTCCTTATCCCACTCAAGAATTTTCTGCTCCAGATTTCGAGCAGTCGCCACGGCGGTATCTCTCTCCTCCTCCAAACCTCTCTTTGACTTCTGGGCAGTGTCCCTCTCGGTTGTCACTTTCCGGTGCTCCGCAGCCATGGAAACACTTTGTTTAGAGAGTCTCACGTTGATCTCTGTGAGTGTAACCACCTATTTCCCCAAACCAAGGCTTTGGGAAACAAGATACCGGCCACTAGCCGTGGCCTGCAATAAGGGAGAAAAGATTATCGAAGAAACAACTGGAAAAACGAATTATCAAAAGATATAGAAAGGGAGCCCACCATGGCCAACTCGACCAACATAAGCTCCCCCACCGCCCGGAGAGACATCTCCGCCATTGAGTCATTCTCAGCTGCACAAAGCAATCCAGATTCATGCTCTAGAGCTTCCTGGAAATTGGCTAGTGTGGAAGGACCAACAGCAACTTTTGCTTTCTTAGTAGAAGGGGTACACTCCACAGCCGTACCCTTCGCCTTCCTCTTCAATTTCTCAGCACCATCTTCTTCAATCTGCTCAACCATTAAGTCAAGAGCAGGGTCCTTTGAAAGGTCAGCGTCCAAGAAACTATCAACATTCAGCTCCAGACTTTATGAGCATTCTTCACCTTCTCCAGCATCCCCAAGCTCATGACTTTATGTTTCTCCATCTCCTTATCCTACTCAAGAATTTTCTGCTCCAGATTTCGAGCAGTCGCCACGGCGGTATCTCTCTCCTCCTCCAAACCTCTCTTTGACTTCTGGGCAGTGTCCCTCTCGGTTGTCACTTTCCGGAGCTCCGCAGCCATGGAAACACTTTGTTTAGAGAGCCTCACGTTGGTCTCTGTGAGTGTAACCACCTATTTCCCCAAACCAAGGCTTTGGGAAACAAGATACCGGCCACGAGCCGTGGCCTGCAATAAGAGAGAAAAGATTAATGAAGAAACAACTAGAAAAATGAATTATCAAAAGATATAGAAAGGGAGCCCACCATGGCCAACTCGACCAACATAAGCTCCCCCACCGCCTGGAGAACATCTCCGCCATTGAGTCATTGTCAGCTGCACAAAGCAATCCAGAAGCATGCTCTAGAGCTTCTTGGAAATTGGCCAGTGTGGAAGGACCAAAAGCAACTTTTGCTTTCTTAGTAGAAGGGGTACACTCCACAGCCTTTCCCTTTGCCTTCCTCTTCAATTTCTCAGCACCATCTTCTTCAATCTGCTCAACCATTAAGTCAAGAGCAGGGTCCTTTGAAAGGTCAGCATCCAAGAAACTATCAACATTCAGCTCCAGACTTTATGAGCATTCTTCACCTTCTCCAGCATCCCCAAGCTCATGACTTTATGTTTCTCCATCTCCTTATCCCACTCAAGAATTTTCTGCTCCAGATTTCGAGCAGTCGCCATGGCGGTATCTCTCTCCTCCTCCAAACCTCTCTTTGACTTTTGGGCAGTGTCCCTCTCGGTTGTCACTTTCCGGAGCTCCGCAGCCATGGAAACACTTTGTTTAGAGAGCCTCACGTTGGTCTCTGTGAGTGTAACCACCTATTTCCCCAAACCAAGGCTTTGGGAAACAAGATACCGGCCACAAGCCATGGCCTGCAATAAGAGAGAAAAGATTAACGAAGAACAACTAGAAAAACGAATTATCAAAAGATATAGAAAGGGAGCCCACCATGGCCAACTCAACCAACATAAGCTCCCCCACCGCCTGGAGAGACATCTCCGCCATTGAGTCATTGTCAGCTGCACAAAGCAATCCAGAAGCATGCTCTAGAGATTCCTGGAAATTGGCCAGTGTGGAAGGACCAAAAGCAACTTTTGCTTTCTTAGTAGAAGGGGTACACTCCACAGCCTTACCCTTTGCCTTCCTCTTCAATTTCTCAGCACCATCTTCTTCAATCTGCTCAACCACTAAGTCAAGAGCAGGGTCCTTTGAAAGGTCAGCATCTAAGAAACTATCAACATTCAGCTCCAGACTTTATGAGCATTCTTCACCTTCTCCAGCATCCCTAAGCTCATGACTTTATGTTTCTCCATCTCCTTATCCCACTCAAGTATTTTCTGCTCCAGACTTCGAGCAGTCGCCACGGCGGTATCTCTCTCCTCCTCCAAACCTCTCTTTGACTTCAGGGCAGTGTCCCTCTCGATTGTCACTTTTCGGAGCTCCGCAGCCTTGGAAACACTTTGTTTAGAGAGCCTCACGTTGGTCTCTGTGAGTGTAACCACCTATTTCCCCAAACCAAGGCTTTGGGAAACAAGATACCGGCCACGAGCCGTGGCCTGCAATAAGAGAGAAAAGATTAACGAAGAAACAACTGGAAAAACGAATTATCAAAAGATTTAGAAAGGGAGCCCACCATGGCCAACTCTACCAACATAAGCTCCCCCACCGCCTGGAGAGACATCTCCGCCATTGAGTCATTGTCAGCTGCACAAAGCAATCCATAAGCATGCTCTAGAGCTTCCTGGAAATTGGCCAGTGTGGAAGGACCAACAGCAACTTTTGCTTTCTTAGTAGAAGGGGTACACTCCACAGCCGTACACTTCGCCTTCCTCTTCAATTTCTCAGCACCATCTTCTTCAATCTGCTCAACCACTAAGTCAAGAGTAGGGTCCTTTGAAAGGTCAGCATCCAAGAAACTATCAACATTCAGCTCCTTCTGGAGACGAGAGCTCTTCCTTTTTGGAGCTACGCCACCAGATGATTTCTTTACCCTCTCAGCTTTCAATTGGGCGAGCAGATTTTTATCCATTTTTGGTGCCATCTCTTTATCTTCTCTTTCTTCTTCTGAAAAGAAAAGAAATGAGAACAATAAGAAAGTCAGCAGGTGATTCGATATCTAAATAAGAACTGGAAATACCTCTTGAAAGAGCTAAGGCCTCACGAGATGTTTCTGGACCCAACAGATAAGTAGCCAAAGACTCCGGAGTCACAAGCAGCCCCCAGCTATGGATTTCGTAGCTCCAGGCCAACTTCAGTTCTGCCTCTGTGGCATGGGTCAAAGGATATAAAGCATGAGCTGCACAAAAACATGAGACAGAACAACTGGTAGTTTCTATCTACAGTGTCGCCTTATATGAACTTTTTTCAACTTCAGTCCACATTTTTATACCTTTTTCGGTTCCTCACGTTAAGAGAAATGATTAATCCCAAAAATTACGAGGAAAATTTAAACAAAGATTACGAAAAGTAAGTTTTAGACAAAAATACCGAAAACAGAGAAAATAGTGCATGTGAACTTCACCCTATGTCAGGCCTTTCTACCTCTCTTGCATTCACCTGATCATTTTGACCGTCACAAAGATAATGAGCAAGGGCAAAAGAAATTCAACACGTTTATTCATCATCCACACATTCTACTTCAATTAATCATTGTAACTACAAAACAAATCAAGCATGTACTCATCATCTTTTTATCTAGTCTAGTACCTTAAACAAACCATCTATCCTTCATCCCCTACTAACTTATAATGTGTAAGGAGCAAAAAAATAAAGGGACCGCACTTCCACTTGCTTTATTAATTACGAAATTCAATTTCTTGATATTGATAATTATTACTTTCATTTTCAATGTTTAATTTATGAGAATATTTTCATCATTTACATATGTGAGAGCCCATCTTGGACAATCCGACATCGGTATGATACTGGTGAATAAACCGCAATCGTTCATGTCGCGCTCGTACTAATCCCAAAAGGGAAGAAATGGGAAGCAAGAGGAGAAGAATGTAATGCCAAACCTAAAAATTCAATGTGAGCGCCCCTGAGAAGTTTTCTATGATGCTACTTGCATTTTCTCGGGTTCGAAATATCCTACCTCAAATTTGTATTTTCCAAAGGTTTGTGCAATTCAATTTCTCCTAAATAAGGAGATGAATAGTACTGATCCTTTCATGAGAAGGATGGCCAGTCAAATGATGGTGAAGTTTGAGAAGTATTGGTCGGAGCATTATGTGATATTGGCAATTGCGGTTATATTTGGTCCTCGTTTTAAGTTTCAGTTGGTAGAGTATTCTTATGGACTTATCAAAAAAAAAAGAGTATTCTTATGGAAAGCTTTTTGGTGAGTCATCTAGTGAGGTATACACACAGTGTACACGAATCCAGGAAAAGCTTTTTGGTCTCTTTAACGAGTATCAATCTAAAGCCTCTTACAAACCTGATGTTGTTCAAGGAAACGTTGTTCTAGAAAACCAGGGCGAATTCATTGAGGTAACAGCATTCTTTTTGACATGGTGTTCATGTAAATTAACTTGGTATTTTGCGTTATCTTCTAATTTTTTTATATTTTATTGTTTATAGGATTTTGATGCATTTGAGAGCCATTCATTTGTTTCTAGTGCACAAAAAAATCAGCTAGAACTCTATTTGGATGAGCCTAGGCTTCCAAGAAATGAACATATTGATGTACTTGAATATTGGAGAGCCCACAATTATAGGTATTCGGAACTTGCATCAATGGCTCGCGATGTGTTGAGTATTCCTATTTCTACGGTTGCTTCCGAATTTGCATTTAGTGTTGGTGGTCGAGTTCTTGACAAATATCGGAGTTCTTTAAAGCCTAAAATTGTTGAGGCTTTGATATGCTCTAGGGATTGGTTGTTTGGAGGGGAAGGTAAATATATTGTCATCCTTTGTTATGCCTTTTTTAGAGAATAAACTTGAGACTAACATGATTTCTTCTTGTCATTTAGAAATCGACAACGTGAAGTTCGATGATGTCATTGAAGGCATAATGAACTTGAATCTAGACAACGATCAGTCCGAATCAGTGGGATGTTCTAGTTCCATGATCAATGTTGAACCTTGATTAAAAGTAAGTATTATCTGCTACTTTTTATGGCATGGCTCTTAAATTGTGCAGCAATGACTAGTCTAGTGTAGTGATAACTACTTCTGTGAAGTCAGTTGTTGGAAATTAAAGTTTAGAACTGCTTTGAACCACTCTCTTCTAGTTTAAAGAGATATATGCCACATTTTAAACATCATGTGGTTTAGAATTGCAATGGATACTGAGTCACTGACTGCCTTGTAATTGTTTCTGTATAGCTTATGGTTTTTTGTGTTTGTTCTTTTGCTAGAGCAGAATTGTGATGTAGTGGTTCTATAAATTCTTTGGTTGCTTTGATGGTTGATCCCTTTTCTATGTTATTTGCTTGGGTTTTCTATGAGAGAGTACATTTCTTGGGGGAAAAAAATAGAGAAATCATTATAACACAACCACATTTTAAAGTTTAGAACTGCTTTGAACCAATCTCTTCTGGTTGTAAAGGGTCAAGTATATAGCCCTGTTGGTTTCAACTCTTTTCTTTAAGAATCTGTCAATTTTTTCATGTTATAAACCCCTTCATAAAGTATTGAGCAATAAACAGTAGGTCTTTATTGCTATAACAGATATAGTGTAAAGTAGTAAAGAAAAAGAGTATCAATCCATTCCACTGTGTTAATTAGTTGGAATTTGGTATGGAGCGATGCCTATTCTGAGAATAAGAGGAAGTACAAGTTCATTTCTCAATATGCTTTGGTACTCTTTCCTATAATTAGTTGACGTATTCTTTGTTTGTATTTTGTCTCACAGCTCTCACTACAACAAATAAGTCCTTTCATAGCGTGCGAAAAACGCTATAAAATGATATACATAGCGTTCCGAGGAACGCCTTATTAGGCGATGCTATTAAAAGTCAAGACTTTTAATAGCGTTCATTGCACGCTATGGTATTCAACCTTTTTATAGCGTTCTTTGCACGCTGTTTTTATCGTACTTTTAATAACGTTCTTTGATTGCTGTCTTAGACAAACTTTTAATAGCATACTTTGCACGCTATCATATGTCTAAGACTTTTAATAGCATCAGCTAATACAGCATTCTCCATAACGCTATCTTATACTTTCCATAAGGTTCTTTTCCCGCTATCCTATACTCTTTTTTACAGCTTGCAATGAACGCTATTGAAAATATGCAATAGCATTTAATGAACGCTATATTAGTCAATTTTTGGCATTTTTTTTTAAAATTCCATAAATACCAATATGGTGCATTATCAATTAAGATCATGATAATTTCATTTAAGAAATAAAAATAATTTATTCCATACAACACCAACTATATCCGAACGTCAATGTACAATATTGAATAAAGATTCATTACATTAGCTTGGAAAAACAATTTCCCAACACAAACTACATAAAAGAGTCCGACTAATTAGACTCATTGAAAAAAAAAACTAATGTAATTCCCCCTTCCTAAAAATGTAATCATGTACTAGGCCAACAATCTCATGCCGCAGATTTTCTTGAAGCATCCTTCTTTGCCGAGCTTATACCATTTTTGCTCCCAAAGTCATCCACATACCTGTAAATATAAAATTATTGAAAGGAACACAACATATTAGAAATATGATTAACTGCGAAACCAAATGCTATATATATTCACCACTATAACTCTATGCTATCATAAGTATAATTTGTTGTAATGCCACATACTATATGAAGATAATCTCACAGTTATCATCATAAACACTCTCGTGATGACTTCATGAAATGGTCGTAACTAAGAAGCAAGTACACTAAACAAAACCAAATCCTAGGTTAATTTAAAGAAGACAAATCATGAAATAGTATGCATATCGAAGCACACATAGATACCCAGGCTTGTGGTGTTTCATTGGGTCACATGCTTGATGCATTCTGAATCTATGTAACATATGGTTGGAACTGCATAATATACCAAGCACACCAAAGCTGGTCACTACAGGTAGTTTGTTAACGGAGGGGACTCAAAAGTGGTACCAGTATATCACTGCTAAGTGTTATGTACAATTAAGATAGATCCTTTCACTTGTATTTTTGTTGATGGTTAATGCTTTTAATAAGCAACAATCAGCCATTCATTTGTGAAAGAAAAATTAAACGGATACGACAGGAAGTTAGAAGATGAGCTCCAAAATAGAGCATTACATACCTCAACAAGGACATTAACATTCAAGTTAAGCTCCAATGTAGATCTCAAATGTAAATCGATCATGATGGCAGCATTCAGAGGAGTACCACATGCTAAAGTTCAATTCAAAATTCCAAGGACCTGCAAAAGGTTCCCACCACATCTATCACATTCATATGCAGTTATTGAACCCTTATCATGACTAGTGTACAGATAAGAACAAAAGACTGGGATTATTCATCACCTAATCTACCTACATCGTGAATGTTGTCCTAGTTGACTCTTTAGTAACCTGCAAATGAACCTCTCGATTGTTCCCCACAATGCTAGCATGATAAAGAGGGTGTGATATACAGGGGTATCACTGATGTTGGTTGCCTTCTCAATTAAATTAATCTACTTCTGTGATGCTGCTGCAAAACTCTTAGGGAGTATGGTCCAAATCTGATACTACTATAAATCTGTTTGGGGTACAGTCCAAATCTGATACTACAAGTTGTCAAAATCTGTTGCTACTGTGATATCTGCCTCCACCACTTGACTGTTGTTGTCACAAAGGAAGCGTCCTAGTTTTTTAACTGAACTTACTTGGTCAAATGGGTGATGTAGCTACTTATGCTGATTGGTCTACAGCCCTGGTCACTTAGGTTTTTCAATCACTTAGTCAATGTCTTTTGTTTATGTTTCAGGACATTTCAATAGCAACTTTTCAATGACTAGAGAATTCAACACTTGAACATAAATTCTTGAAATCGTAGCCTAATATGCTAAAGTAAATAACTTTTTACCAACAGAGAAACAATAGGTGTAGTTGGTGTCCTTCAGTTGTTGCAGGATTCTGAACCTAGAAAGTTCAAAAAAGGAAAACAAACAAAACTTCGTTACTCAAAGTAGTACAAAATAACACCGGTGAAGAAAATGATAAGCTACTTGGTTTTTCTTTAACTCGTCAATTGTAGGCTGCATACTTGCTATCCTCCAGTTGCTAACACATTTGCAAAGAGATCATATCCAGATTCAAATCTCTCAAAACTAAGTTGCATGCCTAGCTAAACATGTCTTGATACAAAAAAGGAGTTAGCTAGTAGAGCAAAAACTTCAATTAAATTCCAACCAACGTCTCAATCTTCAGCAAAAGGTAAGTTCACTCCTTTTCTAAGAAGATCTCAGATGGTGTCCACATAAATTAAGTACATTCTAGCATAAACCATATGGACTTGTGGAGTGGAAAGTAAATTGGTTCATGCATGATTGATGGCTAGTAGAGTTTTTCACCCATCTGTTTTGGTATTATTGCAGCAGCAAAAAATGGAGTTGGTACCTCTAAAAAAACTATAAGATCAGAGAGGCAGCAAACAAGATTATGGGTAGTCAAAATGTCATTCTAAAAAAACTATTATGGGCAGATACATGGATATAAACTAACCTAGTTTCTACTTATTGACCATTGCTATTTCTAACTCTTTCGACTTTGGCTGACACAATTACTCGTTGGTTGTTTTTGCTACCTTTACACCATAAGAGGGAAAAGAGAGGGAAAGAGCACTGTTTGTACATCAAAGGCTGAGAGTAATTTCAGTGGGAGGCTCAAAAAATCTTCTTGGTCCCTAATATCGACTGAGAGACTTACTTGATAAGAGGTGAGGCCAACTGCCCCACAAAGAAGGCTAATCTCAACAATGAACACTTTACAGTATATAGTGAAAAAAACAATTGCACTATTAGGCTTTGGGATTTCATCTTCCTTTTTGGGGCAGTTTTGTTGGTTAATCACAACATGGACCATGGTGGTTAAGATAATGGTATTATTCGACAAATATGTAGCCAGTAACTAACATTGAATGCTCTAAAACATTGCATTTCAGTAGTTCATCTCGATATCCAGCAAACTAACCCATTTTCAGCATTTAACGTCAAAGTCCAAGACTTAGTCTATAGTTCTAGCTCTCTCTTTACAATTTCAGCAGTCAGCACATTTCAGTAACTATGGTATATTAACTATTAAGCAACAAAAATATCATATTACAGCTCTTTATCTAAACAAAAATACTATTTTTCAGCACTCAATATCAAATTCACTTCCCGCATGTAATTCATAGTTCGGGATTGCAGTATCAGCACACCACAACAACAAATATGAGTTGAATAAATTTGACTTAGTACTTTTCCCAACTCCAAAAACTACTCATTAGATGATTCCTTAGTCTCTCGAGGTCAGAGTATCCAACCTTGACATAAACAAATGAAAAAAAAAACAAATTCTATCCTTCCTATACCTCAGTCACCCACAAAGTGGCATAAATCTAACTTTTCAGCATAACCATGCAAACACAAAACTTCAATGAACCTCGTTCTTGACACCACATTTGCGATTGTGACTATTTTCAGGTTTTTCATGAAGAATGTTAGACTGGGCCAACAAAAAACTTGGAGTAAAGAATGCAAATCTAAGTAAAGAATGCCTAAATAAAGTTGTATGAGAGACCTAGTAGGTAGGACACGTTAGTCCTACTTTTTCTTCATATGGAGATGCTGAACCAACCCCCAAACTAGTATAGGCTAAATTCTGAAGTTTGAATCTGTTAACAAGTGCAACCCATATGCTCAATCTAAGTTATCTAACACATTCAATGAAGAGAACAAGATACACTACCAATTCCGAATATCGAATTTTGAGACAAATAGCGAGTAGTTTGGAATGAATCAACACAAAAGCCCCAATGTCTTTTCTGAATGAACACCGATACCTCGGAAAAAAGTAGAGCCCAAGCGTTATATTTTGGCAAGAATGAAAGGCAAAAATCAAATCAAACCTGGTGAGAACTTTCCAAATTGATTGTTTGCTTCTACCGGTGCAATATGTTCGAATATGGCTTTGATTCTTCTCCTACCACGGAATGAAGAAGCAGAAGAACGATGAAGGTTAGGAGATTAGCAAGGAAACAAAAGTTAATGGATACACTGACAAAAAAAAAAAACCATTTATACACAGACATCAATAACCATTTATAATAAATTTTGCTCTACTCTCTGAAAAGTGAAAACTATATATACAAAACCCCTAATTTTCAATAAAAAATGCAGAATCACAAACCCCCTAAAAATGCTTTACATATATGTCAATCAAATATTTAAGATAATCATTTTCGAAGTGGCTGTTTGTGCATGTTCGAAAGCTTCTCACTCTACAACTGGGTTTGCTTAATCGTACATGATTGAAGGCTTCTCACTCTAATTTCGAAGTGGCTGAGTTTGTGCGATGGTTCAATTTGATGGCAGAACGAGGGTGAGAGAAAGAGAGAGAGGGAACAAACCCATTTACATCAGATTTTTGTAATAATAGAGCAGAAGGACCAAACCTTTGGGTGGAACACATAACGGAGTGGGTTATCGCCTCTTCAACACCAAAGAAAACAGCTATGCCCTTTCTCTCCGACAAACGGTGTAGATTTTCTAGCGACGGCAGCGTGGAGGTGGAGAAGGAGGAGGCGCTAGTGGTTGTGACGCCGGCAGGGATCGTTCTTGTGAGGTTGTTCGAGGATAAGATTAATAAATTCAGGGCGCCCTTTCTTCCCAAATCGATTGGAATTTCGACGGTTCCCCATCTAGTTAAGAGAGAGAATGTGTGTGTATGTGTGTGTTAGGATTTGAAATTGGAATTCGCATAGGTTCGAAGTTTTGGAGAGAGAGAGAAGGGATTTCCAGTTTCCCCCCAAGTGATTTGTGCGTCTAATTTTTTGTGGAAAATGGAGACTGGTGCCCTTCTTAGGTTGAACGCTATTATTGAGTTAATGGAACGCTATGACAAGTCTTCCGCTTGTGTACAGTAACTTGCACGCTATCTTAGCCTCAAAGTGCAACTCTATTATAGCATTTTTTAAAGAACGCTATAAGATTAAGCTATTAAAACTCATTTGTGTTGTAGTGGGGAGTCTAGCGACATAGAGTAATATGTAGCATTTGTACTTAGAGTTTATCATGCATTGGGCACCAAAAATCTGAAATGGCTAATTCTACCACAAACAGCCTATATATACCCAGAAAGAGGCGAAGTCCTTGACCTAAGTAGAAAAGTGTAAGAGGCAACAATACATACATAGTGACAAGAAGCACATTACTCCATCAGTGTGAAATCTATTTTCAAATAATCTTATGGTTGAAGCTAACAGGTCCAAATAAAATTTTTTGCGTTGAGGAGAGATTCTGATGGATTGCTTCGGGTCCGCAAGATTATCTCTCCACCTTAAAAGAAATAATCAATGGGTTCTCTAATGTGATATACATAAACCTTTTCACCTTTAATGCCATTGCCATGTGTGGCTTGTGATTCCCAATAACACTTGAAATTTACTTAGGAGTCAGGATTCCTATATACCTTCAAATCACTCTAAATTAGAAGAATAAGATGAATTTGGGTTTTAAGAATGACTATTGAGAGTGTGTAATTGCGAAGGGCGAAAGTAGCATACATGTACTTTTGGATTGAAGGCTTTACTCAAAATTGCTACTTTACTCAAAATTGTTTCGAAAATTTTACATAACTCTTTCCGCACAAACATTGCGTGTGCCCCAGCCGCTAGTCTCTAACAACACGATTACCAGCGGACAAATGACAAATACCAACAACAGAAATTTAGGGTTTACCCAAAAGAGAAGCTCTGAGTGCTAGCAAAATCATGAATCTGCTGCCTAATAACATCGATCCCGCGTTCGTCCGACGCATTTAGCTCCAAGACCATATTCTGCATCTGCATCCCGTACAGTTTCCGGGCCACCGCGAGAATCGTCGACGTCTTGCCCGTCCTGGGAGCCCGTACAGTAACAAATGCGGCAATCTGTTCTCGCTAGTAAGTCTATCAACTATTCGACAAAAAAATGCCCAAATCAAATACACAAACCACAAAAAAGCCCGTCAACTGTTCGAAGAAAGTCACCGATCGAAAACAGAAACATAGATACACGAAAATGGTACTATGTAAGCCCTAGGAAATTGGGGAAAGAGGTGGTTACTGGTGTCGACGATGTCGCGATGGGCAGCCACGTCGGCGAGGGACTGGGGGCGGTACTTTTCGACCCAAGGGTGTCGGAAGGTGACGACATGTTTGCCCTTGTTGTAGCTCGGTTTGGGGGAGTTGTTGTCGCCGGGGTTGTCGTCGTCGATGTCCATTATCGGGCTCCTGAGGGAGAAGAAAAACGAGAAGATAAGTCGATCATTACGGTGCGAAGATTATTGAAAACTAGAGGAGAAGGAACAAACCCTAGCACAGCTGTAATCGATCCATCCTCAGCCAACACCGCTTCGCACGAAGTCGATTGAAATTTCAGAGGTTGTGAGAGATTTTTTCAGAGGTTGTGAGAGATTGGCGCCTAATATTTAGGTGCACGCTGTAGAAGAGAGAGAAGAACGCTATGTTAAACTCTTCCGCGTCCAAACAGTACGTGTCCTTCTATTTTTATTCAAGGAACGCTATAATTGCATCCCTTTAATAGCATTTTTGAAAAAACGCTATAAATTTATGCTATTAAAGCCTCTATTTGTTGTAGTGTCTGCTTCAATTGGGCTCTGTGGACTGTGGTTGATGCAAGGACAAATGGGGAGTGTGGTTTTTTGAAGAAGCCTGATCTGGAAATGGAACCAAATAATGAATGGTTCCAGTGAGAACTTGTTTTATATTTGAATGGTTTGTATTTGAATGTTTAACTGTTTAAGTCAGACTTATTTAGTATTGGAACTTATGTTTGTAAGACTCTAAGTGGTGGTGGACCTGCTGATTGGAACTTATGTTTGTAAGACTCTAAGTGGTGGTGGGCCTGTTGGTTGATTTGATTTTTCTAGGTTGGAAGTTGCCTATGTTTTAATTTTTAAGACTGTGAATGCAGGAAGTATGTGAAATTGTGAATGCAGACAGTGTTTAAACGTGTTCAAACCGTGTCGTGTTACGGGTTGGCACGACTATCTAATAAACGTGTTAAATAGGTCGTGTTCGGATTGACCTGTTTATAAACAGGTCGTGTTCGTGTTGGGTTGTTTGTGACACGAACCCGACTGACCCGACTCGAACACGACACGACATGACCTGTTACCCAGGTCTACTGAGAACATGCTATGACATTTCTCTTTAAACAATGTACAAATTCTTACAGAAGCCAATCATTTTGGCCAAACCCATTTTGGGTTCAATGATAACAAGAAGACACATTAATGTTCAGAGTCTTTGAAATCCTTTGCCATACTTCGGCGACCAAGACCATGACTCAACGATCGAGTAAGCCCCGTTAACGTATTCCGAAGAGGAATATGACTGATTTCGTAGTTTATTAAAAATTAATTATGACATTTTAGGATAAAATAATCAGAAAAATAAGATATTTGCACCGGTTTAAACAAATTATAAATTGGAGCACTTAATTTTTTTTACAAGGTTCATATATTAAAATCTTACGTGAAAATTTATAGAGACTAACACATACATAATTTTTTTTTTAAAAGACTCAATTCTTTATATAGAATTTAGACTGTTCTATATTAAAAATATGGTTAAAAATTAAGCGATACAATTTTCAATCAATTGTGAACCACTGTGAAGATCTTATTTTTTTGATCATTTTATGTTAAAAAGTTATAGTTAATTTTTTTCTAGAGCCCTCATAATCATGTATCTGTTCTAAAAGGTCCCAAATAAAAAACAGATATTTAATTATGATAGCCTTGGAGATAAAAATTAATCATGACTTTTTAGAATAATATGATCAGAAAAATAATATATTCGCACCGTTCCAAATGGATTGAAAATTCGAGCACTTAATTGTTTTAGAAGGTCTATATACCAAAAAATATGGTTAAAAAATTAAGTGCTCCAATTTTCAATCTGTTAAAATCGGTGCAAATGTCTTATTTTTCTGATCATTTTATCCTAAAGGGTCACAATTAATTTTTTTCTCTAAGACTCTCATAATCAAGTATCTGCTCTACATGGTCTCAAACAGGCCTTACATGGCATTTTTCGTTCAAATTCCTTAACTTCCGTTATCTATTGGAATAAGTAGGTAACAGAATGATAGTTAAGGGATGAAATCGTCAAATTGATAGTTTAGAGACTAAGTAGAAAAAATGTGCATAGTTTGGGGATAAAAAAAAAAAAAAAAACTCTTTTATCTAGTACCTTAAACAAACCATCTATCCTTCATCCCCTACTAACTTATAATGTGTAAGGAGCAAAAAAATAAAGGGACCGCACTTCCGCTTGCTTTATTAATTACGAAATTCAATTTCTTGATATTGATAATTATTACTTTCATTTTCAAAATTGATAACAAGAAGACACATTAATGTTCAGAGTCTTTGAAATCCTTTGCCATTCTTCGGCGACCAAGACCATGACTCAACGATCGAGTAAGCCGACTTAACGTATTCCGAAGAGGAATATGATTGATTTCGCAGTTTATTAAAGTGTCAAGTCCATCATCACTCTCTATGCTCTTGGAGTGATGAGCGCCTCCTATTACCTCCGAGGAACTCTTAATTACTCAACCGACTTGCTTCAGACATGGACTTGGTTAATAAAGGTCGTTGGTTTTTGAGAAACAAGCACACGACCGCACAATCGTCGACTCTAGAAGTTGGATACTTACGTCTCCATGCTTTTACAGCGCGATCTACCAGAATTCTAGCAGATGTAGATCTCTTCCTTGCTAAAGCAACAATGTTTGCGACCTCTGTTGGGAAAAATTCGGCAAATACAGAAAATCCAGAGAACAATTTCATTGATAATGTAACAATTACATAATCGAAACAAAATACAGATAAATATCAGATTGAAACAGTCGAGATACAAACTGAATTCGAGAATATCAAACCGAGTCCTGTGTGATACCACAGTCTCCTTAAGAAAAATTCG
Source organism: Rhododendron griersonianum (assembly GCA_018127125.1). NCBI lineage: Eukaryota > Viridiplantae > Streptophyta > Magnoliopsida > Ericales > Ericaceae > Rhododendron > Rhododendron griersonianum. The sequence continues at coordinate 25,952,859 of CM030791.1, read as the reverse complement.
CCGCCTACCATGGGTATTGTAGGTTGCGTCGGCGACTTGCTCCCATGGTTGGCTCGGCTAAACCGCAAGCCCTCGGAACACCACCGTCGACCGCCTTGGCGAACTGACTACCGCCTGCCTTTTTCTCTCAAGAACGAATATTAGAGTATGCTGGAATGTTGAGAATTTGCTGGTGATTCCTCCAAAACGTGAGCCTCCTTTATATAGAGTGGAAGAGGTAGGAGAGGTGAATGCAGTCATCAATTGCTGATTTGAATTCAGCCATTATGCTGCCATCAAATGCTAGAGGTTACAAGAATAATACATCATCATGAGGAGGATTACGGGAGTTACAGAATCCCACAATTCAATACGTCTATTGATTGTGGTGCGTCCAGAACGAGCACGGTTGCCTCGAGAGACCCTCCGGTAGCCCCGATTTCATTCATCTAAAATTCCGTAAAATTTCCAACAACCTCATCGTTTGATAGCACATCCCATCCCTAATACAACAAAACCAGTTGCTGCATCTTGAGAAAGTTGATATCTTGATGCCAAGAAACTAATTGAGAGCTGAGAGGCCGAATTATTTTGCTAAATATACAGGAAAATGTGCAGAATACTCACGATGTCAGACCTGTAGTTTGGGCTACATTCTTTGCGAGCAGGGTTTTATATCGCAATATCAAAAAACGTAATGGTATCAGTGATATAGTCATGTATCGGCCGATGTTGAATAGTATCGCTGTGTGTCGGCCGATACGTAAGTATATAATGGTATTTGAGGTTCGAAATCTCGTTACGTGATGGCCGATACTATACGTAATGGCCTTTATTTAAAACCATGTGGTTTACCAAGGCCAAATGTACATCAAAAAAACGTATTCTATATAGGTGATCCATGATTTATTTATTTAAAGCATACATTAGAGCCACGGGAAACATTGTGTTAAAAGTTGTTTGTTCCAGTGCATTGTACAAGAGTTTACACCAAAAATAAATATTACAATGGACAAATTAACAGGCTAAGTCGCGGAAATCTCACTCTCTTTAAGGAGATTCAAGCCCTCTACGGTAATAAACCGGTGCAGTAGAAAATCTCTAACTTATCCCCTCCAGGATATAACAGCCCGATAATTTATCGTATAGTTCAAACCTACTCTGCACAAGTAGGAGAACCCAAAGCTCCACAAAAGAACACCCTTACACTTTGCCCAAGACTCTCACGTTCATATTAAAACTCACAAACTAGATTTATTTTGAGAACAAAGATGGAAGAAAAGAGTAAGAGAGATAGACCAAGTGTTGAAAGGAGTTCTCTCTCTCTCTCTCTCTTTGGCTAGGAAACTACTTACTTACACAACCACTCAAGCATGCCTTATATAGGCAAGAAAGAATCCAAATCATATTGTAAACACCCCAATCTGGGCTTCCAGATTAGTTTACTTACGGTATTTGATTCCCCAGTGATGAAACGGATCAAGAACACCCCGGGAATGTTGAGTGTTTGAGCTTTGAGTGTTTGAAAAACCCTTGAACCTAATCTAGCCTAAGCCACTTCCAAAAGACAAAAACCCTACTGACGTGCGCCAGGGTGCAACCATCGCACGCCAGACCCACTCCCTCGCGCGATGGTCAAACTGCCAGGTGAACAAAGTTTGACCGTTGACCATCGCGCGCCAGGGCGCACCCTCGCGTGACGGTCCCACTCCATCACGCGATGGTCAGTCCCCACCAACCTTTTCCAAAGGCAGAAACTTGGCCACCAATGGAACCCAAAGCCAGTCTCGTGGACTGGCTGAACTCCTCTCTTTGCAGCTCCATATCTTCCACCCATCTCCAAAGGGGGTCATTTAGCCACCAAGGCCAAACTTTGCTTGGTTGGTTGCACCTCCCTTTCTCCTATAAATAGCCCCCTTTGTTTCTCTTTCAAAGGGTTCCAAAAATTGAAAGCAAAAAGGTTCTAACCCTAGCCCATTGTTTATCTCTTCTCCATTTGCAAGTGAAGCACTTGGTTTCCTACCTAGCACTCAAGAACATAGCTTGTTCTCACTCAAAACCAACTTTCAACTTCGAACATTCAAAGCTCAAACACCGTTCAAACTCAAAAACCAAAGGTATAGCTTACCTTTGTTCTGCTATCTGTTCTGATCCCTGAGGGGGGCTGGCAGGGCCAAGGCTGGTAATCAATACCAGTCCTGACCCTAAAGCTGGCAAGGTTTCAAAAACCGTTCTAGTAGGAACCAGCGCGCGACGGTCCCAGTCTCGCGCGCGACACTTCGTTGTTGTGCACGATGGACCGCGTGGGGATTGGTGTCCTACTGTTTTATGCTTTACTTTGTATATAGATCACTGTTGATGCATGTTAAAACCTGTTTACTGCTTTTCTTAGTTTAAACTACAAGTTCAAAATGTCAAAATGCATTTCTGTTGCCTTGGGATACCCTTGGGATCATTCTGGACCTGTTCCAGAACCCAGGATGAGCAAAACCGAACACTGGAAGATTGACCCATACCCGCGCGCGCTGCACCCAAACCCGCGCGCGATGGTCAAATGGAGCGTTGACCAGCGCGCCAGGGCGCAACCATTGCGCGCCAAGGCACACTGTCGCGCGACAGACTGGCTTCCTCGCGCGACTGTTTGTCCCCGACCAGTGGCTAGCCTTGCATGGCTAACTTGGTTTTAGGCTGTTATTTTGTCCCCACACTATTTATGGGGTGTTTTGCTAATTTGTAGGGCTTTTCGGCCTTTAAACTGTATATTATAACTGCATAAACTGCTTGGTTTGTCCTGGGTGTGCACTGGTCCTTTTAGAGCCCAGAGGGTTTGAGAATAAGAGCTGTGGGCTTAGGCATACTGGCGCGCGCAGGTCTTGTAGTAGCGCGCGCAGGTATGGTCAGCATGCATTGACTTGATCAGTGCATACTGGTTTCCTCATGCGTACGACACTCCAAAACATGGGCTTTTTGTAGACACCTCCCAAATGGGGCATCGCCATACAGATTGATCACGTTTATTTGCTCGATTGGTTGGTTGCTTTGTGAACCAAAATCATGGACATTCCCATGGCTAGGAACATCGCCACATGATAGTGGTTATTATCAAAACAGAGTCGCCACCCAGTTTATTAAAACTGGGAAAATAGACAGAGATTCTGGGCACGGGAGCCAAAAGTACAATAAGGGGAAGGTGTTAGGCACCCCTCTTTGCCCAGTCGTGAGACTGGCCCATAATCGTTCAACAAAAGACATGTAGATGCTTTGTTTAATTCTAACACAGAGTCTGTTTATTTAAGCCTTTAAGCAGTAAAGGGTGAGCCAGTGCGATAATTGAAGCATGCATCAGAAAGCAGAAAAGTAAACAAACTGTCCCAGGGAGATGGATCCCGCGGCCTGTCTTGGTCCCAGATCCGAATCACGAGGGGCGTCTCATTGTTCAGCTCAACCCTAGGGAAGTTCACGCACCTGCTGCAAACCCGAATCTTACGGGTGGGGAACCTGTGCAAAAACCCTAATATGGCAGCTCTCATGGCCAAGATGGCAAAGCTGGAGGAGGCAGTCTCTAAGTTTGAGAAGATCAGCGCAGGGGGAATTGACTTGGATCGTCTCTGCCTGTACCCTAATGCCAAGCTCCCTGACAAGTTCAAGATGCCTGACTTGGTTAAGTTCGACGGGAGCGGTGACCCCAGAACTCATCTATATGGCTATCATGCCGCCATGAAGCTACTGGGTGTTGAAAGCGAGGCCATGTCTCAACTTTTCCCTCAAACTCTCTCTGGGCCTGTGTAGACACCCCAATTTGGATTCGTCGAATTTCCTTGATTTGTGGTCCTGAGGCTCCCCGATGATGAATTTGGATCGAAACAAGCCTCATACTGATCAGAACTTTGCTTCTTGTAGGGTTTGAAAAAGGAAAATAAATGGTCAAAATCATTCCCAAGCGCTTGGGAGTAGTCCCAAGCGCTCAAAACTGTTTTTAAAACCACTGGCCTGGCTCACTCCCGAGCGCTCGAGAGTGAAGTCCCAAGCGCTCGAGACCACTCTCGAGCGCTCGAGTCTTCTGTGCTGCCCAATGGATGGCAGGGCTTCCCACTATCCATGCAACTCATCATGACTACCATCTTGAGCCGGCTGAAAATTAAGTCAGCACTCAACCTCAGTCAGAGAAAATCAGGCCAGAAGATTTTCCCTCTTTAAAAATGTTTTATTTCAAATCTATTTCATTTCAAAACCATAGGTTATTTTGGCCTATAAATACAACCTCTTTTCTGCAGAGAGAGAGGACAAAAATTCTCTCTCTAAACCACCCTCCTCTCTCTCTTGTTCAAGGCAAAAAGGTTTTCAAACTCAAACTCATTTTCCAACAACAAGCTTTTTTTTCAAAGCCATCAAGGGAAATACAGGAAATCCAGAACACTTTTGGTTACTGATTTCCTGTGTTTTTCTCTCTGCATTCATCTTTCAAAGTCATCCAAGGAGCAAAGTGCCAAGTAAAGGTAGAAATCTTTACCTTTAATCTCAAACAAAGTGGCTATTTTTTCCCTTCCGAGGGGGGTCTCTCAGCCTGTCCCAGTCTTTAATACTGGGTGCATGGTTGGGAGACCTTAGTGTAAAAACAAGAGCAAAGGGTCCACAAAAACGTTTTCTTAAAACCCCTACTGGAAACACTCTCGAGCGCTCGAGAGTGCTCCCGAGCGCTCGGGACTGTTTCCAGTTCCATGCATGGCATTTTGGTAAGCAGCAGACTGTGGAGAGGTGCATTCTTAAATAAAATGATTTTATAGTGGCATGCAGACATAGAAAATCAGATTTCCTAAAACAGAAACATTTCTCACAAACCTTCAAGTAAGAACAAGGTTTTCTAAAGTTAAAAATAAGATTTTCTCCTGGGAGAGATCAAAACAAGGAGTTTGCATGCTACAATAATGTCATTTCCCATTTGAGAGAGAGCTGACATGCAGCTCATTCCCAATCGCTCGAAACCATTCCCGAGCGCTCGGGAGTGCATGCATGCCACTGCAATCCATTTCCCCCCCAGTTTGCTGTATTTTCTGAGTTTCTGCATGCATGGATGTGTCCATTTGCTCTTTTAAAGTTGTAAATCTGATCATGCAGTGGCAAGGATGCATGATTTGAAAGATTGAGGTCCTATCTCAGTCTGTCAAGTCCTCTGTTGAGCCTATAACATGCTTAAATTTATTTCAGTTTACAGTTTTTGCATTATATCTTGTCAGTACTAACAAAACTTGCCGGTTGGGTCCTAACACTCCCAAGCACTCGGGACCACTCCCGAGCACTCGGGACCACTCCCGATCGCTCGAGAGTGAATCCAGTAACAGGGTCTCATTTTCTGCTATCTTGTATATCATGCATGGCCATTTTTATCACTCCCCTGTACATATGCACCAGTATACATCTCTTATGTGATTATAACTGTGGATACTTGCTAGTTGGTTTAATGAAACAAAATCCCTTTTGAAAAATACCACAAACGTTTAGTAGAGACCGACGTCGCGTCGGGCGAGGGGGGTGCCGTAAAACCCTTCCCCCCTCGTAACATGGCTTCCGAACCCTCAAAAATGATCTCTGGTTTTCAATTTCAAATCAATCATTTTTTAAAACAAAACGGTTTCTCGGGTGATAATCCATAAATCCGGGTGGCGACTCTTCAAACCATTTTCAAATCGATCCAAAAGAGGCGCGCGATTTTTATTGGGCCGCCCCGATCCACCCGGGGCTGTGGTAGCCCACAGTGGCGACTCCGCTTGGGATAAAGTTTAATTAATACTTGAGAAAAAGTTGGTATGTTGATAAAACGGCCCGCTTTCCTTAAGCATCAATTAAACTTGTGAGCCAAGCTTGAAAAACGTTTGTGGGATTTTCAAAATTATTTTGTTTCATTGTCTATTTCTTGTATATATATCTTGTGCAGCCATGCTGTTGTGTTTCGGCAATCCTACCCGGCTTGCCGGTGATGGGGAATCCCGGAATGCTCAGCAACCCTCGACCGTGATGAGTCATCCCTACCGTTTGTACCATTATTGGGTGTACGCTCAATAGTGGGAGGTATACTTTGACTCTAGTCCAGGGAACCCTTTTCAAGCCAAAACCGGCCTTTGTACATGTTTGGCGAGCCATAGATCCTTCCGAATTAGGACAGGAGCCTACAGGGTAGGATTACGTGCTATATCCTGTTTACGTGCTGCATTTCATCTTGCATCATCATGCTGTCAGCCACGGTCCTCGAGACTCGCTCGCGCAGTCTTTGGAAGGTTGCCAAGACCCGATGAAGAGTCACGCACCCTAATGCGTGTTGTTAAACATGTGAGTCCTTGAGCTAGAGCCTAAGGGAAGCTAAGATTTAGTTAAGTCCTTGACTAGTGTTTAATCGGGGAATTAACCAAAGGAAGGAATGACGAGGAAGCGGAACGTCGTGATACCAACACCAACCAGGCTAAAAGCAAACGCACTGCTTACGCCACTTCGGTTATCGTATCACGTTGTTCACCCTAAGTCATTCCAAACCAATGGTCGATTTGTGACGAAATGCTAGCCAAATACTTAACTTGTTTTAGCATCCTTTGGGAAGCATTAGTTCCTACACGAGGATACATCCTAAAAATCTGAGGATCAAGGCAACCTCCCATAAAGGATATTCGATCGTTTTTTGAGAAATCAGAGTCGATGACGGTGACGGTGATGCACATTTTCTAAAAACCATGCACATATTTCATAAAATGTAAACAGGGATCGCGTCTGAGCACGTTTTTTGCTTTGCTGTCAGTTCTGAGCAATTGGGCCGAAGAAGAAGGATACCATACCCTCCTTGACCAGACCCTTGGGACAGAGATTGGAACGGCTTCAACTTCAGGCAGATTCCGTCAGTGCATCAGATTTGAGGGTGGAGATGGATCTACAAATCGGGAACCTCAACCCAAACCCAAACCCAAACGGAGGCAATCCAAACCCTAACGGAGGCAATCCAAACCCCAACGGTGGCAACCAGAACCCAAACGCCAACCCAAATGCAAATCCGAATCCGAATCCTAATCCCAATCCAAACCCGGAACCAAATCCGGAGATCCCAAATGGAGAAATGGGGGAGATTAGGCAAGCTATCCAACGTCTGGGCGAACATACTAACAACCAAATTGCCCAACTAATGATGATGATTACCGGAGTTGCACGACGGCTTCCACCTCCAAATCCAAATCCAAACCCTAACCCAATTCTAAATCCAAACCCAAACCTCAATCTAAACCTCAATCCAAATCCAAATCCAAATCTAAACCTCAACCCGAACCCTAATCCTAACCCGAATCCAAACCCGGAACAACTGGTCCTTGAGATGGAAACCCCGCAGAATCCTGAGATGGCAATGGTGTTGGCCAAGATCACCCAGTTGGAGGAATCCGTAGCAAGGAATGAGAAGATAGCATCGATTGGTTTTGACATCAACAAGCTTTGCCTATTTCCCAATGCGAAGCTTCCAGAGAAGTTTAGGCCAATCGACTTTGCTAAATTTGACGAAACTGGAGACCCGAAGGCACATTTGACTGGATACATCGGAGCACTATCCATGTGGGGAGTAGAGAAGGATGCCATGGCACAGATGTTCTCACAGACTTTGGTAAGTCATGCTCTGCACTGGTTTACTTCGCTGGATGAAAGGAAGAAGCGCTCCTGGGAGGATATATGTGCGGCTTTTGTGGCGCAGTATGATTATAACATTCAGCTGGAAGTTACCACCCGTGAACTGGAGTCAACAAAGATGGAAGCCAAGGAAGCCTTTGCCAATTTTGTGAAAAGGTGGAGAGCAAAGGAAGCACAGATGAAGGACAGACTGAGCGACAGGGACCAGATCCGGATGATTGTCCGGAACCTTCAACCCAATCTTGCGAGGCATATGGTTATGGTGCAGGCGTGTTCAAATTTTAAAACATTCTTCGATACAGGCTTGGCCGACGAAGAAGCGGTCCAGCTGGGAATCCTCGACAAGCCCGAACCTGCCCCTAAACCCAAGAAAGTTTACTCTGGAAACAGCAACACCCTATTTGGAAACTCCAACTACACTCACCTCCCAAACACCTCCTCAAACACGGCCCAAGCCGAGCCTGTCAACCAGATTGTAACCCAAGCCAGTCAACCTCGTTCCTAACCCCGCTCTTTCGCTCAATTCTCAGCACCTCTTTCTGCCGTGCTCGAGAAGTTGGCCGAAAGTGGCGTGCTCAAGCCACTCGCCCCTACTCCCCTACCATAAAAACTCCCCTCATCCCACAATCCTAATGCATACTATGCTTACCACCAGAACGTGGGCCACCTAATCGACAACTGCTTCCGCCTTCGCCATGCTATCCAGGATCTCATAGACAACAAGACCATCCCCATGCCACCACAAAAACCAAATACCGTCTCAAACCCGCTCCCAAAGCACTCCAACCCCCGCACCAATCACATTTCCCTAAGCCACCCCTTTAACCCAAGCCTTTACATTGTCCCTACCACCCAACCCAAACCGATTGTCGAGATACCGGCTGAGGATGACGTCTGTGCACTCGAGTCTGTAGATTGGGACTTCCAAAGGAGGTGGTATGATCTGGCGAGCGACTTCTTTGCAGTGGAAAACCGGGCTCTCGTCACTGGAGTGTGGCCTGTGTCGCTCAATGCTCACCAGGTAGAAGACTTGGAACATGGCGATTGGAGACAGGACTGGGAGGAAATGATGGCCGACCCGTTGGACGGGTATTCCCTGTTTGCTCTATTCTTGGAACCGGAACAAATCAAGGATGAAGATGAATGGGAGTGGGAGCCCAAGCCCAACGGGTGGCACTGGATTGACGATTCTGACCCTTTGGATGAGACGTCATTGGCATACCTCTTTCGAGAGGAGGAAGTACGGGAAGAAATAGACTTGATGAACCCCCGCATGTTCTCGGGGCTCACTGTCAGAACCATTGTCAATCTCTCCAGAGGCTCTGACGGCCTCAACCATGTCATGGATCAGGCCTTCATTCCGCAGGAGTACATTATTGAGGAGTTTTTCCCGCAGCCGATAGTCGAAATCCCCGATGAGCCCAATATCTGTGTACTGGATTCTGAAGATCTTTGGGGTAAATCTGAATTGGTAAACGTGTGGGTCGATGGTGAAGAGCTCACTGTCAACGAGGCTATGTTGGATGAAGGCTCCCTGCAGGTCAGCAACAGCAACAGCAACAATGTCAACTTCTGGAATTCTTTGGAGGAAGAGAACATGTGGCATGCCCTGGAGATGGAAATTCTCAATGAAACCCTGGAGAAAATAGAGCGCGACAAAGGAAAACGCAAGGCCGACACCGATCTCTTCCAACTTTTGGGAGGGTTCTTGGTGGGAGCCTATTCCCAAAACAATCAGCAATCTTACCAGAAGCGGAAGGGTGTACCAACCCGCCAACCTCCAGCAAGGAAGCTCTTCCTGGGGACCACCACCACAACAGAATAACCCTAGCATCCCTGTGAACCCTGTCAACTCGACAAGCCCAAACACCCCTCAAGCTCCACAAAATAACCCCTCAAGCTCCACTAACCCTCCACGTCAACCTAACCCACCCATCCATCTTAACCCGTTTGTCAGCTCAAACCCTAACTCCTCCCAGCAGCAAAATCCAAGTACCAACACCAACCCCATCATTCAGCAGCTTCATGAAACCCCTGCTCGCATGTCCATGTGGGGAGTGTTGGCGGCTTCTCGTGAGCATCGCCGAAGGCTCGTTAACACTCTCTCCAAGCTTGAGGTCCCTTCCGACATAGCCCCGGAAGCCCTTATCGCCCTTATAACCCCGAACCTTACCCAACACACCCTCTCATTCACCGAGAAAGACCTCCCGCCTGAGGGAGCTGATCATAACAAGCCGCTCCATGTGACCATGAAGTGCCTAGGAAAGTGGGTCCCTGCAATTCTCATAGATAATGGTTCGGCCATTAATGTGTGCCCACTCCGCACTGCTTACTACCTGGGCCTTAAAAGTAAGGACTTTGCACCGTCAACTCTGGGTGTTCGCGCCTACGATAACACATGGCGCGATGTCTTGGGAACCGTCAACTTGGAGCTTGCAACTGGGAAGTTCAAAACCACCATGGAATTCTGTGTACTGAAGATACCTGCTTCATTCAACCTCCTACTGGGGAGGCCATGGCTGCACCGCTCGGATGTCATGGGAGTGCCCTCTACGCTACACCAGAAGCTTATCCTGGGATTGGATTCCGGGACTCTTATCATTCATGGGGACTCTGGCATCCGTCCTCACTCCGAGGATAACTCCCCACTGCTTGAGATTATGCATGGAGAAGAAGATATAGCCATGGGGGGGTTTGCAGTCATGACCTCGAAAGTTTGCACTATCCGGGCCGAAGATGGTTTCTTGGTGAGCTCTGCGGCGCTGGAAATTATGAAGCGAATGAACTATCTGCCAGGCATGGGCTTGGGACTCTATGGGCAAGGAGTCTTCGAGTTCCCTGACTTCCCCGGGAGCAACGAGCGCTTTGGCCTGGGATACGAGCTCAAGAAGAGCGATCCAGCAGAAAGGTGGCGCAACCGCGCCCGGGCTCATGCAGCCAGAGTAAAGCTGAAAGAGAAGGAAGCTCTGTACCGAGGAGAGCCCGAGCCTTTCGTGGATCTTGAGACGAAGGTGAAGTACCCTGGGTTTGAGATCTTTGCCAATGACACCTGGGATGACGTCGAAGAGGTGACCAAGATGGAAGAAGTGTCTGAAGCACTGGACTGGCTTGAAGCTTTCGGTTTAGGCAGTCTCCAATCTCTGTTTGGGGGCGAGGAACCGGAGGGTATGGTGGAGGACGCTGCTGTGCTCATGCTGGGAGGAGAAGAAGAAATCAAAGACCCTTCCAAGCTCATTGTGGAGGCTGTAGGCGCTTATGAAAACTGCATTTTTATACCACTTGTAAAGCGCACTCACGACACTAGCACTGAATCTGAGTCTGAGTCTGTCACTGACTCCTCGTCTAGCGCTGAGTCGAAGTTCGTGCCTATTGGCCCTCCACATCGTAGTTTTTACTTTGAATTTGAGTCCACCGCTGTATTCCACCCTTCTGAGGAGACTGTTAATGAGAAGAACGATGCATTTGCTTACTTGCCGGATTTTGAAATAAATTGTTTAGATCCCGACGATGAAGGAATAGATTTCGATGGGGACATTCCCAAGGAAATCCGTTCCCTCATCGAGCGTGAAAACGAAAGGCATGCTCAGCCTCTAAAAGAAGAAATAATCTCGATAAATTTGGGTGATGAGGAGAACCCTCGATTGGTTCAGGTCGGTTCCGGGCTATCCCCCGATGAGCTTCAAGAGCTCACTGATTTATTAAAAGAATTCAAAGAAGTTTTTGCTTGGTCCCATGCGGACATGCCCGGAATCGACCCAGAGATCGTCGAGCACAGGATCCCTCTCTACCCTGATGCAAAACCCGTTAAACAGAAGCTGAGAAAAATGCGGCCCGATTGGGTATTAAAGATAAAAGAGGAGCTCACAAAACAAATCGACGCAGGTTTTCTAATAGTAACGGAATACCCCACTTGGGTTGCTAACATCGTGCCCGTCCCTAAAATGGATGGAAAGATCAGAGTATGTGTCGATTTTAGAGATCTGAATAAAGCGAGCCCTAAGGATGATTTTCCATTGCCGCATATAGACATACTTGTTGATAACACTGCAGGGCATGCTTTACTATCCTTCATGGACGGTTTCTCTGGATACAATCAGATTCTCTTGGCTCCGGAAGACAGAGAAAAGACTACATTCATCACCGAGTGGGGAACATACTGTTATCGGGTTATGCCATTTGGGTTGAAAAACGCCGGTCCTACGTATCAAAGGGGCGCCACGACACTGCTGCATGACATGATTCATAAGGAGGTCGAGGTATATGTCGATGACATGATAGTGAAGGGAAAGGAACGGAAGGATCATCTCCCAGCGTTGAGAAAGTTCTTAGAGAGGATTCAGAAGTACAGAATGCGTCTCAACCCGCAGAAGTGCACGTTCGGAGTCACGGCTGGTAAGATGCTTGGATTCATGATCACAACCAGGGGGATTGAGGTGGATCCTTCTAAGATCAAAGCCATTCTTGAGATGGAGCCACCTCAGTCTGAAAAGGAGGTCCGGTGCTTCTTGGGAAAAATTCAATTCATCAGTCGATTCATCGCCAAGTTGACCTTGACCTGTGAACCATTATTCCGACTACTCAAGAAAGATGTCAAGTTTGAGTGGAACGACAAGTGTCAGAAAGCTTTCGAAGTAGTGCACACTTACCTCCAGAACCCTCCGATCCTATTGCCGCCTACACCGGGAAAACCTTTGATCCTAAACTTGTCCGTCACGCCCTCATCAATGGGGTGCATGCTGGCACAAGAGAGAGAAGATGGGGTTGAAAGGGCAATTTACTACTTGAGCAAGAAGATGGTGGATGCGAAGAACGATACACTTCACTGGAAAAGACATGTTGGGCGCTGGTATGGGCCACGAAGAAGTTGAGACACTACATGCTCGCTTACTCGGTGATACTGATCTCTCGGATGGATCCCCTCAAATATTTGTTCGAGAAGCCAGCACTTACCGGTAAGTTAGCACGTTGGTTGCTCTTATTGGTAGAGTTCGAAATCAAGTACGTCACTCGCAAGTCAGTGAAAGGAAGAGCGGTAGTAGAATTTTTGGCAGATCGTCCGATTGATGGGCCAGAACACAAAGAATTTCAATTTCCTGATGAAGACGTGATGTCAACGGTCAATGAAACGTGGACGTTGTACTTCGATGGAACTGCAAATCAGAAGGGTTTTGGGATTGGCATACTGCTAGTCTCGCCTGAGGGGTCGCACATCCCTCTCGCTTTCAAGTTGAATTTCGAAGTCACAAACAATGAAGCGGAGTACGAAGCATGTATTGTGGGAATGGAAGCTGCAGTGGAGATTGGAGTCAAGGTGTTAGAAGTTGTCGGAGATTCCAACTTGGTCGTATCGCAAGTGTAGACACCTCCCAAACGGGGCATCGCCATATAGATTGATCATGCTTGTTTGCTCGATTGGTTGCTTGCTTCGTAAACCAAAATCATGGACATTCCCATGGCTAGGAACATCCCCACATGATAGCGGTTATCATCAAAATAGAGTCGCCACCCAGTTTATTAAAACTGGGAAAATAGACAGAGATTCTGGGCACGGGAGCCAAAAGTACAATAAGGGGAAGGTGTTAGGCACCCCTCTTTGCCTAGTCGTGAGACTGGCCCATAATCGTTCAACATAAGACATGTAGATGCTTTGTTTAATTCTAACACAGAGTCTGTTTATTTAAGCCTTTAAGCAGTAAAGGGTGAGCTAGTGCGATAATTGAAGCATGCATCAGAAAGCAGAAAAGCAAACAAACTGTCCCAGGGAGATGGATCCCGCGGCCGGTGAATGGATGTCACGGCCGAGGGATCCTCCTGGTTTGATGTACCGGCCGAGGGATCGAAGCCCCGGTCGGTGTTCTTCCTCACACCAGACTATACGATTAACAGATGATCAGAAAGCTATGATTAGTTATGAATGTAGTAAATAAGACAAACCAGAGGCCATTGGGCCTCACCACCTTGATCCCTCAGTTGCTTGATTGCTTCGGATTTGATTGTGATTGACTGATTTGCTTGATTGAAAACCCTAGGGTTAGGGTTTGAACTTCGGGATTTGATCGCCGAATTGACGGCTACCTTCGGGAGGTTAGGGCTTTTGAAGAAGGGGATTGAGAGAGTATTTTGACAGAGTTTCGTGGCTTGAGAGAGTGTAATCTCTAATGAATTTCGTGTGTATATTTTCGAAGTCCAAAGGCCCTTTATATAGGCAATTGGTGACTCACTCCGGCCAATCAAATGGCACGATTGCAATTGCAATTGCAATGCACCTCTAACTCTACGTCGCAATCTCTGAGCGTAGCCCAAACGCATCAGGAAGGTAGTGTAGTTGGATCAAACGATCGACAGAACATTCGAGAGTCTAGAAAAAGGACGATCTGGCGGCCGAGTAATAGATCACACAGCCGAGGAATAGATGTCTCGGCCGAAGGATAGATCTTGCGGCCGAGAGATTGATCTCTCAGGGAGATTTTGCTAGCAACAGGTTGCTCGGGTGAGGAAATGATGTTAGGGCCGTGGGATCGATGTCACGGCCGACAGATGGATTCTCCTAGGCTCTTGTATTTCTGTCTGAAAGGCTGTATGGCTCTGAATTGGGTCCTCTAAGTGGCTCAAAGTTCTTATCAAAAGTCCTAAGGTTCTCAAGGAGGCAATCAGCAATCACTATATCCATTTCATCATTGGGATGGTCCCAAGGTGGGACTTGAAATAATCGTTAGGCCAAATTGGGGTGTCTATAGATGCCCCTCTTTGACTGAACTCAGACGGATCGTGAGACATGTTTGAGTAAGAGTCAAAGCTGTAAAAAGCAACTCAATTTGGTCCAACCACTATTCCAAGGGGTTTTTGAAAAAGGTTTTTGTTATGGTCGGGCCAGGAGGCTGCCTACGTATTCCACAAGGGAAATTCAGACCAACCGTAGTTCGGGCAATAAGAAAAAGTAAAAGTTTGGAGGGTTAGAGACAGAAGACGTACCTTGGGGCTTGAAAAGCCGTAGTGTGACGTACCTAGACTGAGCCAGGATTTTGGCGGAAGATAGTTGAAGGAGCGCGGGGCTGCCAGGGGAGTTTTTGCGGAGAGCTTCCTTAGTATTTTGGGGTAGATCAGTACACGGCAGGTGCATTTGCTTTTCTTGATCATCCTTACTTTGACCGAAAGGAGCTCGGTAGAGTAGCCTATCCTTGCGAATGAGCTGGAAGGAATTGATGTAATGGGGTGGATGTAGACACCCCAATCTGGGCTTCCAGATTAGTTTACTTACGGTTTTTTTGATTCCCCAATGATGAAATGGATCAATAACACCCCGGGAATGTAAAGTGTTTGAGCTTTGAGTGTTTGAAAAACCCTTGAACCTAACCTAGTCTTAAGCCACTTCCAAAAACCAAAAACCCTACTGACGTGCGCCAGGGCACAATCATCTCGCGCCAGGGCGCACCGTCGCTCGACAGACTGGAACCATCGCGCGATGGTCGCGCCAGGGCGCACCCTCGCGCGACAGTTTGGAACCCTCGCGCGATGGTCAGTTCCCCACCTACTTTTTCAGAGGCAGAAAATTAGCCACCAATGCAACCTCAGCCAGGCCTCGTGGCTGGCTGAATTCCTCTCCTGGCACCAATCAGATTCACCCTCCATGCCTATAAATACCCCCCATTTGTTATCTTTCAAAGGGTTACAAAAAATCAAGCACAAAAGGTTACACAAACCCAAATACACTTGATACTTCATCACTCTAGCCATCTACATACACTCATTTTGCAAGCTCTATCACATTGTTCAACCTCAACCTCAAACTCAACTCAAAGTTCAAGCACTCATTCAAACTCGAAAAGTCAAAGGTATAGCTTACCGTGGTTGCTCTCTGTTCTGATCCCTGAGGGGGGCTGGCAGGGTCAAGCCTGGTAATCAATACCAGTCCTGGCCCTAAAGCTAGCAAGGTTTCAAAAACCGTTCTAGTAGGAACCAGCGCGCAACGGTCCCACTCTCGCGCGCGACACTTCGTTGCTGTGTGCGATGGACCGCGTGGGGATTGGTGTCCTACTGTTTTATGCTTTACTTTGTATAGAGATCACTGTAAAGCATGTTAATAACCAGTTTACTGCTTTCTTTTGTTAGAAATGTCAGTTTTACATTTCAATATTTAGTTTTCTTCTGTTGGAGTACCCCAGGGATCATCCTGGACCTATCTCAGAACCCAGAAATGTGAAAAATCAGACACTGGAAGTTGGCTCGAGCCATCGCGCGCTACACCCAAACCCTCGCGTGATAGTCAAATGGAGCGTTGACCAGTGTGCCAGGGCGCAATCGTCACGCGCCAGGGCGCAACCACAGCGCGCCCGGGCGCACCATCGCGCGACTGTTCGGAACCCTCGCGCGACGGTTCCATTCTGTTCCCGATCAGTGGCTGGCCTTGCATGTTTAACTTGGTTTTAGGCTGTTATTTTGTCCCCACACTGTTTATGGGGTGTTTTTGTTTATTTATTAGGCTTTTCAGCCTTTAAACTGTATATTATGACTGCATAAACTGCTTGGTTTGTCCTGGGTGTGCAATGGTCCTTCCAGAGCCCAGAGGGTTTGAGAATAAGAGCTGTGGGCTTAGGCTTACTGGCGCGCGCAGGTCTTGTAGTAGCGCGCGCAAGTATGATCATCATGCATTGACTTGATCAGTGCATACTGGTTACCTCTTGCGTGCGACACTCCAAAACATAGGCTTTCCAGTCTGTTTAAACTCCCACAGGAGTCTGTTCTCATCCTATACTAACTGCTCATCCATGCTATTTTGATCACATCCTGCAAACATGTTACAGTTTTAATCCCCGATTAACTGTTCCCCAGCCCTAATTGGCTAAAATCGATTAATAAAAGAAGAATCGCAATGTTTTCAAAATGCCTAAGTAGAGACCGATCTCCGGATTGGGCGAGAGGGGTGCCATAAAACCCTTCCCCTCTCGTAACCTAGCTCCCGAACCCAGATATGGTTATGACGGACTGGTTCCTTAACTTTTTCAAATCAAATAAAGCGCGGTAGGTGCTTCGAAATACGGTTCCTTGAGTATCGGACCTTCAAAACTCAAGTGGCGACTTTGTATTTTTGAGCGCTTGCCACCTGCGCTCGCGCTCCCTTGATTTACAAAAAAAGGGCCGCAATGGCGAAAGGAACGGAATCCTTTTTCCAAGGGCATGCTGCCCACAGTGGCGACTCTGCTGGGGATGATCGAACCGATATTAATTCATACTTAGAGTTTAATACGCTTGGGAACAATCCCTTAAAAGTCTGGCAAAACGGTTAGCTTCGCGCTGCCGAAGGCTGGAATGGTGATTTAACAGGACCTCGTGTCCGGCCATTCTAATCTGGGGCTTTTTCGATTGTTCGCTTGCATAGTTTCTTCTAAAGATGGACTGAATAAAGTGAGCCAAATTTGAAAAAGGCATTTTACGACTTTGCGATTCTTCTTCTCTTAATCAATTCTAGCATCTCATTTGCATCGATGTGGGATAAGCCTCGTTGGATCGTTTTGGCAATCCGGCACGGTTTACCGGAGCCCAGGGACCTCGAATGACCAACAACCTTCGACGATGATGGGTCATGCTACTGTTCGACTGTTACTCTGCGAATACGCGGGTAACAGGAGGTATATCTGTGGCCCTAGTCCGAGGAACCTGTTACAAGCCAAAACCAGCCTTTGCATATACAAAGCACTAGAACTCTCCAAACTAGGACAGGTACCCACAGGGTAAGATCTATTTGCATCTAACCCCGTAACTGCCTATGTGTTACTGCTTTCCCTATTGCATGCACTATTTTGCGTAGGAGCATGCTTAAGGTTGTTTTGTCTTTCGAGTTTGTCTTACACTGTCTAAGACGTTGTTGAACCCGATGAGGAGTCGTTCATTCTGTTGAATGTTCATTATCAATCGCAAAGTCCTTAGTTCAATGAGACTTTGAGAAATCAAAATTTACTACATCCTTGGCTCATGCCCGTTTAAGGATTCAACCGACAATGTGGAACAACAAAGTGGTGATGTCGTGTCGCTGGCGCCACCCAGGTTGAAGTGCGTTGTCACTATACACCGCCGTGTTCAAGGTTAAGGTGCCATGACATCAACACCGAGTTGTTCCAAATTCAAAGTTGAATCTTCAAAAGGGACTAGCCAAAGATTTAGTCTATTTTGACATCTTTTAGGATCTATCGATCTACTCAGGGACACATCGCTGAAAAGAATTCTGAGGATTCCGGCAATGTCTGAAACTTGTGAGGCAAACTCGTCTCTGGTTCTGTACATGCATGCATACATTCTGTTCTGCGTAGGAGTATGTTTAGGGCGGCTTCTAAGTTGTCTCTCGCTTTCGAGTCTGTCTTTATGCTTATTAGGATGCTGCTATAACCCGATGAAGAGTCGTGCATCTCGATGGTGCACGTCGTTAATTTTTCAAAGTCCTTAGATCAGCGAGACTTTGAGAAATCAAACCTTATTAAGTCCTTGGCTCATGCCTGATTGCGGATTCAACCGACAATAAGGAACCACAAAGTATTGATGTCGTGATATTGATGTCATTTTGGTTATCGTGCTTCGCACGTACACCGCCCCGGCTAAAGCGCGTTGTCGCTCACGCCACCCCGGTAAAGGTGTCACACCATCAATACCGAGTTGTTCCAAGTTCAAAGTCGAATCTTCAAAAGGGACTAGTCGAAGACTTAGTCTGATTTGGCATCTCTTAGGATCAGTTTGATCTATTCAAAGGATATACCCTCGAAAAGAAATCTGAGGATTTTGGCAGCGTCCGAACATCATGAGACAGACTTGTCTCTAGTTCTAGAGTCTAGGGTGGACACCGACAACGATGTATGCATTGCATTTTGCTGCAAGAATGCCACTGAGCTTTCTCTTACTTTACTGTCTAGTTTGAAGCCATTGCGCCAAGCAAAAGAGTACCGAAAGGAAGAGCCAAACCTACTTGGGAACGTCTTCAGAATCCAATTCAAAGACTTGTCAGGCTCGAAACTCAGTCAGTTGCAACGAAGGCTTCTCCGGGTTCATTGTTGGCCGCCCTACAGTCGGGTTCACCATCGATTTTACAAAGAGCCACGCCGTCGGCTTCCCCTTCTTCAACATCTTCAAGGCCAGCTATGGCAGATCAACCGCTCACTCTGGAAACCATGCTTATGAACCTTCAGGATAGCATCACCGCCATGCAACAGAGGGCAGCTCAGACAGATACCAATATTGTCCGCCTGAATGACCTTATCCACACTCGCCTTCCACCTCCTCTTGAAGAGAAAGGCGAGGACGATGAGTCCGACCAGGAACAGCCTGTCTTGGTCCCAGATCCAAATCACGAGGGGCGTCTCATTGTTCAGCTCAACCCTAAGGAGGCTCGTGCGCCTGCTGCACTCCCAAATCCGATAGGTGGCAAGCCTATTTTGAATCCGGATATGGCAGCTCTCGTGGCCAAGCTAGCAAAGCTGGAGGAGGCAGTCTCCAAGTCTGAGAAAATCAGTGCAGGGGGAATTGACTTGGATCGTCTCTATTTGTACCCTAATGCCAAGCTCCCTGACAAGTTCAAGATGCCTGACTTGGTTAAGTTCGACGGGAGCGGTGACCCCAAAACTCATCTCTATGGCTACCATGCCGCCATGAAGCTGCTGGGTGTGGAAAGTGAGGCCATGTCTCAACTCTTCCCTCAAACTCTCTCTGGGCCTGCCTTCCATTGGTTTCTGTCGCTCGACATCGCCAAACGAAGCACTTGGGAAGATATAGGGGCTGCCTTTGTCTCACAGTATAGCTACAACTCTCAACTCAAGATGACTATTCGAGAGTTAGAATCCACGAAGATGGAGGCAAAGGAGTCCTTTGCGGACTTTGTTAAAAGGTGGAGAGCCAAAGCCGCTCTAATGGCTGAGCGCCCAAGCGAGAGAGATCAACTCCGTATTATCTCCCGCAACCTGCATCTCGACTATGCTAAGCATCTCGTGCTGGTTCAAGCATCTGCCAACTTCGAGACCTTCTTTGAATCTGGCCTGGCCATCGAGGATGCGCTGCAAACTGGGATTCTGCCAAGGGGGGCGTCCTCTTCTTCCTCCACTCAAAAAGCTAAGCTGAGCGCTTACTCTGGAAACAGTAGTGCGTTGTTCGGTAACAACAACTACTCCAATACAGCTACAAGTGGGAGTGATGCTCCAGTTTTCAACTCCAGTCGTGCCGCCGATATCAACCAAATGCGAAACGCTCAAAGCTTCCGAGCCCGAACCCAACCCCGGAGTTTCTCTGCCTTCGAGGCGTCTCTATCCGCAGTGATGGAAAAGCTTGTCAAGTCTGGGCACCTCAAACCTTTGACCCCAACTTCCCCACCTAAAGTCCTTCCAGCCAACTACAACCCTAACCTCTTCTGTGCCTTTCACCAAATGCTTGGCCATCACACTGACAAGTGCTATCGTCTTCGACATGAGATACAAGATCTAATTGATGATGGCACAGTGCAAGTTCCACCAAAGCCCAACGTCATTTCCAACTCCTTGCCTCAACACGGGTCTGACCCTCTTGTTGGTCAGGTATCTATCACCTCCACTCAAATCAACCGAGCTCCACCATATTCAACCCTAGCCACTATATCATCCCAGCAAACCAACCCAAACCCATCGTATCCATCCCGTCTGAACCGAAGGTTAACATGATGGCTATAGGTTGGGCAGTCGAAGCTTTCTCTGCCAACACCTGGATTGACAGTGATGAGGGGCTTACAAAGGAAAGGACCGACTGGTTGAGGTCCATTGTTCAAAGGAGCATCGAGTAGGTTTGGTCGAAGAAGCTGAGGAAGCTGAAGTGCTGTTGCTTGGGTCTGACACCCGCTGGATCCTACCTCTTTTTGTGGAAGCTATGAGTAGCTTTTTAACAAATGCATTTTCAAAACCGCGTCTAGTTTGCATTGGCGTCTTGTCTGAGTCTGACACAGAGTCTTTTGCGTTTGTCTAAGTCTAGCTCTGAGTCAGAGGTTGTGCCTCTTGGCCCTCCACGTCGTAGCTTTTGTTTCAAGTTTTGAGTCTGTTGTACTTGGCAAACCCCGAGGGTTTTTATGATATGCATCATCTTGCTTCTACATGCTTCGCTGGCTTTTATATAAACTGTGTCAATCCTAATGACGAAGGGATAGATTTCAATGGGATCATCCCCAAGGAAATGTGTTCCCTCGCCAAAAGGGAAGACGAAAGGCATGCTCAGCCTATTAAAAGGAAAAGTAATTTCAAATAAACTTGAAAGACAAGTATAACCTCCCGAAAGGTTCAATTGGTTCAAAGCCGCCCCCCAGAGGAGCATTGTGCCCGGTCAGACAAGTTCAAAAAATTCATCGCATGGTATCATCAAGTCACGCCCCGCGTTGATCCTGAGATAAAGGAGCATCAAATCCCCTGTTATCGGGTGCCAATCCAGAAAGTAGAAGCACATGAGGCTCCGGGCCTTGTACCGTGTTCAAAAGCAACAACAGTGGCGTTCCACCAAGCACAAATGAGAAAATGTACACAACGGCCCGGAGCAAGGCATTTCCAACTAAAGCACTCTTGGCCCTGCGCCATCAAAGCCATCGTATCTGGGGCTACAGCCAAAGATCGTCGACCTCGGCGGCAACAAATTCAATACCATGGTCGATCTGGACAATTCAAAAGCAACTTTTCCCTGAGAGAAGCTCGTTGGGCTGAAAACCCCAAGGGTGGGTAGTTCCAAGCAAAAGTTAGAGCAGCCTGCTAGACCAAAACCTATGAAGGAGATTTAGGCAAAAATGAATAGGCAATATTCAAAAGCTCGCTAGAGCAAAGACCCGAACGGGCGGTACTAGGCAAAAGTTAGAGCGTAAAAGGAGAGGTAAATACTCGAGAGTTAACCCTTAGCCTGAACTACGTTTTGACCTGATTCCCTAGCTTGGGATACATAGGCAGTCTCTCTTCAAGACTCGGTCACAATCTATCAATTGGATCCATGGTTGACATTTTGGTACACATCAAAGGTCGAAGAGGATCGAAGATCAAGACAAGCTTCATTGGAGGAACCAGAAGGGGGAAAACCTTCGTCTTTCAATTTTATTACCAAACTGCTTCTTCAATTTACAGGCTGAGCATAAGTCTTAAAAATAATTGAAGCATAAAAAACAGAACGAAATGTTGGCGAGGCCTTTACAGGCTCACAGTTTATTCTAAGTTCAGCGAAGTTTGATGTAGGCAACCGCAACGCGTTTGTTCGAAGTAATGCGCGTTGGTCTCAAACCTGCGCATGCTTCTTGCAGCAGGCAGTAGCAGTTGGCTACTACCCTCGAATGTCGTTCCAGGGGCTTTTGCCAAGTCTTGTCATACCATGCAAGTCATATGGACTTAATGTGACTACACGGGGGTGTCGGTTTCAGTCCGGGCCTATACGAGTCATCATTTACATCTTATGTATGTCTTTGCGACTTTTTTCCAGTTTTTCAACTGTCATGTCGAGTGTAGACACCTCCCAAATGGGGCATCGCCATACAGATTGATCACGTTTGTTTGCTCGATTGGTTGCTTGCTTCGTAAACTAAAATCATGGACATTCCCATGGCTAGGAACATCACCACATGATAGCAGTTATCATCAAAACAGAGTCGCCACCCAGTTTATTAAAACTGGGAAAATAGATAGAGAGTCTGGGTACGGGAGCCAAAAGTACAATAAGGGAAAGATGTTAGGCACCCCTCTTTGCCCAGTCGTGAGACTGGCCCATAATCATTCAACATAAGACATGTAGATGCTTTGTTTAATTCCAACACATAGTCTGTTTATTTATTCCTTTAAACAGTAAGCAAAGTGAGCCAGTGCGATAAGTAAGCATGCATTCAGAAAGCAGAAGAGCAAACAAAGCTATCCCAGGAAATCGATTACTCGGCCGGTGAATGGATGTCACGGCCGAGTAATCACACTGGTTTAATGTACCGGCCGAGGGATCAAAGCCCCGGTCGGTGTTCTTCCTCACACCAGACAGAAAAGTTAGTAGATGATCAGAAAGCTATGATTAAGCATAAGAACGATAAATAAAACAAACCAGAGGCCGTTGGGCCTCACCACCTTGATCCCTCAGTTGCTTG
Source organism: Rhododendron griersonianum (assembly GCA_018127125.1). Classification (NCBI taxonomy): domain Eukaryota; kingdom Viridiplantae; phylum Streptophyta; class Magnoliopsida; order Ericales; family Ericaceae; genus Rhododendron; species Rhododendron griersonianum. The sequence continues at coordinate 25,930,136 of CM030791.1, read as the reverse complement.
ATTGCTTTGGATTGGGCGTGATTGACTGATTGCTTGATTGAAAACCCTAGGATTAGGGTTTGAACTTCGGGGTTTGATCGCCGGATTGACGGCTGCCTTCGGGAGGTTAGGGCTTTTGAAGAGTGGGTTTGAGAGAGTATTTTGGCAGAGTTTTGAGGCTTGAGAGAGTGTATTCTCTATGAATTTTGTGTTTATTTCGGAGCCCAAAGGCTCCTTTATATAGGCATAGGGATGACTCACTCCGGCCAATCAAATCATGAGATGGCAATTGCAATTGCAATGCATCCCTAACTCTACGTCGTAATCTCTGAGCGTAGCCCGAACGCATCGGGAAGGTAGTGTAGTTGGATCAAACCAAACGTCTGACAGAACGTTCCAGAGTCTGGAAAAAGGTCGATCTGGCGGCCGAGCAAAGGATGTCGCGGCCATGGAATAGATATATCGGCCGAAGGATAGATCTTGCGGCCGAGGAACTGATCTCTCAGGGAGATTTTGCTGGCAACAGGTTGCTCGGATGAGGAATTGATGTTATGGCCGTTAGATCAATGTTACGGCCGTCAGATGGATTCTCCTAGGCTTCTGTATTTCTGTCTGAAAGGCTATATGGCTCTGAATTGGGTCCTCTAAGTGGTTCAAAGTTCTCACCGAAAGTCCTAAGGTCCTCAAGGAAGCAATCAGCAATCACTGTATCCGTTTCATCATCGGGATTGTCCCAAGGTGGGACTTGAAATAATTGTTAGGCCAAATTGGGGTGTCTACAGATGCCCCTCTTTGACTGAACTCAGACGGATCGCGAGACATGTTTGAGTAAGAGTCAAAGCTGTAAAAAGCAACTCAATTTGGTCCAACCACTATTCCAAGGGGTTTTCGAAAAAGGTTTTGTTATGGTCGGGCCAGGAGGCTGCCTACGTATTCCACAAGGGAAATTCAGACCAATCGTAGTTCGGGCAATAAAGAAAAATAAAAAGTTCGGAGGGTTAGAAACAGAAGACGTACCTTAGGGCTTAAAAAACCGTAGTGTGACGTACCTAGACAGAGCCAGGGTTTTGGCGAAGAGTAGTTGAAGGAGCACGGGGCTGCCGGGGAGTTTTTGCGGAGAGTTTCCTTAGTATTTTGGGGTAGATCAGTACACGGCAGGTGCGTTTGCTTTTCTTGATCATCCTTACTTTGACTGAAAGGAGCTCGGTAGAATAGCCTATCCTTGCGAATCTGCTTGATGGAATTGATGTAATTTGGGTGGAATCCAAGTCATCTGCTGGGGATGAATCGGATGCTATTTTTGAGATATGGGGGTGCAAGGCCAGTAAATAGAGCATGGAGCGTTGGAAATGAAGGAACCGAGGCGCGAAGCCGGTTGGAGGAGCTTGATTGAACCGAGGCATAAAGTCGGTTGCATTCTGATGGTCTGCGCACGGAGCTTTCTCATCATAAGTTTTGACATAGAGTCAAAGGATCGAGGCACCGGGCCGATCAATAAAATCGAGGCGTAGAGCCGGTTGATTCGCAGGATTGACCTGTTTCATGAATAAGAGAGAGATGCAGAGTGTGTATATGATGATGGTTTGTAGATGCAAACAGTTATGATGATGCAGACTCGATGTGATAATGGTGATGCAATTGATGCAATATGTGCACGGGCCCGTGCGTGTGTGTTTGTTTTAAGCTTAGAGCTTCTATCAAGTTCCGGACTTGAGCATTCAGAGCGTAGAGCTCGAGCATTCGGACGACAGAATTCGAGCATTCAAAGTACAGGCTTTGAGCGTCCAGTACGCAGTGGTTGGGCATTCAAACGTAGAGCTTGCGCATTCAAGGTATAAACCTTAAGCATTCGAACATCGAGTTCGAGCATCCAGTACGCAGTGGTTGGGCATTCAAATGTAGAGCTTGCGCATTCAAGTGTAGAACTTGAGCATCCAGTATACAGTGGTTGGGCATTCGAAGGGCTTTCGAGTATCCAAAGTGTAGAACTTTGAGCATTCAAGCATGGAGCTTGAGAATTGATGATATCTTGATTGTTGGGGCGGCTTAGAGCCTGTTGAGATTTGCTTGTTTATGGCTTTGAGCCAGTCGAGATGGTGGGCTTCGAGCCGCTGAGTTGATGAGATGGCGGGTGTAAAGCCGCTGATAGAGGATTGTTGAGAATTGTTACGGCTTTGAGCCGCTGAGTTGATGAGTATTCCATCTTCCATCTTCCACGGGGTTTGATTGGTTCCTTATGCTTGGGATGTTCCCAAGGCTAGTTTTGAGTATGCTCGGGATTGCCCCCAAGGCTAGATTCCACATGCTCGGGACTGTCCCCAAGGCTAGATTCCACATGCTCGGGATTGTCCCCAAGGCTAGTTCTGAGTATGCTCGGGATTGCCCCCAAGGCTAGTTCTTGACCATATTCCAGTTTGTTAGGGAGATTTCCATTACCTCCACTGCTGGGAGTGCCTTCCGGAGTCCAAACGCCTTCTAGCGACTCAAATGTCTTCTGGTGGCTAAATGCTTTCTGCAAGCTGGCAACATAAATGCTTTTTGGAAGCTAGCAATATAAATGCCTTCTGGAGGGTGCATTGAGTGGAAGCCACAGGATTGTTTTACTGGCTTGCTGAGCGCGAGATTGTGCACATGGCGTGGCATAGAGCTGTTGAGGTGTGGGTGTAGAGCTGCTGAGCAGCACTTGAGCATCCTAAATGTTTTGGTAAGCTTCTCCCTTTTTGTCCTTGGCAGAGAAACATGAGACTGGAGGCTCATGGTGGAGGCCTTTAGTGCACAAGTGGTTTGTGACGTTGCCAGAGCAGGCTCGGGAGTTAGTACGCGCTGCTGGTCTTGACCCGTTTGTTTTGGGCCTCAATCTTCTGAAGATGGATTGGTCGTTGATGACCTCGCTGGTCGAAAGGTGGTGGAATACTCCCAACACGTTTCGCTTTCCTTCTGTTGGCGAGATGACGATCACGCCAGGTGATTTTTCTTTGTTTACTGGCCTATGAGTAGGTGGAGCTCCTCTTTGGGTTAACCCTAGGCTTTAGGAGCGAGTAGGGGACTTAGAGTGGTTCTTAGGCAAGGTGCCCCCTCTTCACTCGCGTGGTCATGTTGACGTCTCTTGGCTGATCAAGACTTTTATGAAGGTTGATATCTTGACTCAGGTGAGTGTTGAGTAGTTGATACGGGCCTTTCTTCTCTACCTCGTTGTTTGTCTTTCTTCTCTACCTTGTTGTTTGTCAACAAGGATAGTTCAGTGCATAGGCAGTCTCTAGCCCCTTTGCAGTATTTGGAGGCTGTTTGGAAGCTTGATTGGGAAGCATCTGTCTTGGCCACCTTGTATGGCCTCCTTAGGGCTTGTTCACGGGACAGGGCTCTTGGCGGTCACTACCGGGTACTTGAGGTAAATCCTTCTTCTTTTCTCGCTGTGATTTTTCCCTTACTACGAGCGATGGTTGGTGGGGCAACGGAAGCCACGGTCGCCAATTTTGAGCCTTGGCGACGAGTTTTGAACCGATTGACGGTTGACCAGGTACCCCTTGCATTCCTTGTCTTTAGATCTCCATTCCTCTGTGCTGTGGCTGATTTAGACTTCGTTTGTAGGCGAGGTTCGACCCTTGGAGTGGTGTATCAGAGGACACCCCTCTTGCACGTTCCAGGGTTCCAGATTGTACTCGTAGCCTGTTCGATGGTCCCTTTTGTTAAGCCTGGTACTTATGTGATCGGGTGGCCAGCCAGTGGCGCCCGCGTGCTGAGGATCTTTAGTTTGTTCCTCCTCCCTCTCCGGCGTTGATGAGGTCTACTTCTTCGATGTCCAAAGTAGACTTGGAGAATGCTCAGATCTAGGCGGGTTTGCTTCTTTAGGCAGGTGACTGTATGGAGTACTGCCATTTTTCCTTGGTTCTGCCTGTTGTTCCTTCAGTTGCTCTTGTTTGGCCACGGGCCCTTTCCTTTGTCTCCTTCCATTTGATGACGGAGAAGAGGCGCTTGGTGCTTGCCCCTTGTTTTGCATTCTTTTCCTTGTAGCTTGAGGTTGAATGAGCACCAGCTGTCAGTGGGGAGGATAACCAGCAATCCCCTTCTTTGTCTCAGAGATTGTCTTGAAGACGCTATTACGACCAGCTTTAGGATTTTCTTTTTTCTTTCCTGTTCATGGTTAGTAAAGAAAGAAGCAGAAACTGTATTTGTATACTGAAAGCAACCACAGTGATGATTTCGTAGGCAAGCTTTTGTTCATGAAATGAGAAATGCTTTTTATGCCCCTAGATGTCTTGAGTTTGCATGCGATAGTCAGAACATGGCTTTTTAAACAAGTATCTGCTGATAGACAGCAATTTGTGTGAAAATGAAATATTGGCCGAAGAATCGATTACTCGGTTAAAGAATTGATATTGTGGCCGATGTATTGATTCTTCTGCCGTTACTTTGATTTTCCAAAGGTAGATTTTGTTTTGGTCAAGTGGCATTCTCTTTTCTCTTCCTTCTTATGCTTGGTTTTGATTTTCTTGCCTTTTGCTTTTGCCATGTTTCATAGTCCGATTGCCAAACTTGAGAGTTTTCGAGGTATCCTGCTCATTGTGTTAATGACCATGAGGTTAGAGGGGATGAACAATGATTCTCATGTCTTTTGCTGTTGCCAATTCCTTGAGAAAAGCATACTCATCTTTTGCGAGCTCAATACGCAAGGTTAGCTATGCCTATCATTGAGTACAAATCTATTGATGTTTTTCCTTCTCTCCAAATGCTTGGGCCGCATCTCTATGTGAGATTGCCTACGTATCCCAATCAGGGAATCAGGCCTTTTACGTAGTTCCGAAATCATCATCTTTGAGGTTGGGTTTTCACTCTTGGTTTTTCTTCTCACATGCTCTTGATTTTGCCTAGGTTACCTGATAGAGGTTGAGTCCCTAGCGAGCTGTCCTTCGAATGCCTTAACTTTTGCCTAGGCTGCGTTTTTGCATTTTCTTGCCCTAGCAGGCTTTGCTCTTACTTTTGCTTGGGTTTTCAGGTTACCCAACGAGCACTTCTCTCAAGAGGGTTTCTGCGTTTCGGAGAGGAATTTGATGGAGATATTTTTATGAATCTCCTGTTGTGTTTGTACTTTCACAATGGGCAAGCTAACCCTAAGTGTTCTCGCGGAGATAGTGTCTTCTTTCTAAGTTTTGACAAAAACCTAGTTTCTTTAAGCAACTAGAGTTCATCCTTTCCTTCCTTTTTGTCAGTGACGCAAGGAACTTGATTCCTTGAAATTTCCTTTGTTTGGCAAAGAGACTATAGTGCTTGGCAATTGCAATTTAGGAAGTAAATCATTGAATAAGCATAGTCTAGAGGATGAAACAGGAATTCACTTAGCAGAAATTAAATGCCCAAGCAGGGGCTCAAAACAGGTTTTAGCTTGATAAAAGCAATGTTTAATGTTCTTTGCCATGTTGTGACTTCTTAGCTATTGTAGCATTTCGAGGTCATTTTCAAAACCCTTGCCTTTCGCAACTTTATACTCTTTTCCACCCTCTTCTTTGCCAAACAGGGCCTTTGAACTGGATCCATCTTCACTGGTGGCTACTTCTTTGAGACATGAGTAGTCCCCAAATAGAAGTGTTGGTCTAGGTTTTCATCACCCTTTCTTCCTCTTTATTGATTGTGTAGTCGTCAGCTATTTCCACTTGATTGAATAGTGATACTAAGGAGATTCCATCGAGTGGATCATCGTATTCTCCTTCCATTCCGTCAAAGTCACTTTCCCCTTTGCTTGTTCTTCTTCATTACTTTTGTCAGACATGTCGGGATCGATCACTTCTGATTGATTGGACTCATTGTTTTCTTCCTCCTCCATCATGAAACATTCGTCCTCCTCTGGGAAGGTAAAGGTTTCCTTAGTTTGGTTGTTTTGGACAATGTATTGACTAGGATTGTATGTGGGGTTGTTTATGAAATCGATGTTTCCGGGTGGTGGCTCAGCTTTGTGAATAGGAAGTGGATTGGCTTGCACATTAGGTTTTGGAAGTTTTATAATTCGGCTATCAATGAGATCTTGAATGTCATGGCGGAGACGCATGCAGTTATCTGTCTCATACCTAGGGTGTTGGTGGTAGGCGCACTGTTTGTTAGGATCATGGTTTGGGCCATAGGGTGGCTGAGGAAGTGGTTTGTTTTAAAGGTTTGAGATGCCCCTAACAGCTCAGAATGGCTAAGGCTTGAGATGAGGTCATATAGAGATGGTCAAAGTTGCAACGGGGGCGATTTGAGCTTTGGGATGAGCTAATTTGAAAAGGGTCTTGTGGTAAGATTGAGTTAAGGGTGTTGACGAAGGTAGGAGATGTACGGGTTGGGAAGGTTTTCTTGGGTGGAGGAGTTACTTCTTTCCCAATGAGGCCTAGCTTGATCCTCTCTTCAATCTGCAGCCCAGTAGCCTGCAGGCGCTTGAAATCAGTGATAGTCTGAGTGTAAATGTGCGTGAGGTACTTGGGCTGCAAACTTTTGACAACTATTCTCACTTGATCTTCCTCAGAGGGGCGGTTCTTCATCTTGGCGGCTTTTTCTCTCTATCTAGCCACAAAGGTTGCAAAGTCCTTGTTTGATTCCTGCTTAGTCGTTTCCAAATCTCGAGTTGTTAACTCAATTTGGACGTTGTATGCATATTGCTTGACAAAAGCATTGGCAATTTCTGGCCAAGTATGATAGTGCACAAACTCCAAAGTGAGAAACCAATCGAGAGCGCTTTCAGTAAGAGTCCTTTGAAATAACTAAATAATGAGCTCATCATCCAAGCCCATTGGCTTCAGAGTGTTGATGACATGGCGGACATGGCTAGTGGGATTGCCAGTTCTATTGAACTTCTCAGGTAGTTGAGAATCTGGAAAAAGGCAGAGTCCTTCAAAATCTAGAATTTGGTCCCCTTGTGAACGGGCCAGAGTACATTTGATCTCCTTGACTTGTTTTGGCCAATTCAGGGTTTTCTGCCAATACCACTTCTTGAGGATTCTCATCTTCCACCGATTTCTCTTCGTTCTCAGCATCTCTTGCTGCTTTCTCTGCTAATAAGGTAGCGACTTTGAGCTTGGTGATTAGCAATGATGGGGTCGTTATCTGCCATGAGAGTGGGAGGATTACTTGATGAAGCTTAGGATTTGGTAGATGATTGAGTTTGTTGAGGAGATGACCGCGGAGTCCCTAGAAGTGATTGGGACCGTAGCAGTGTAGGTGTTTTGGCCGGTGAGAGTGACAGACGGGACAGTTGCAAAGACCTCTGTTTGGCGTGACTTCGGGTGTCGTAAGAGTATAAAATTGGCTGTGGTTGCTTCTTTGTTTTACTTATTGTGTCTGCTTTGAAAAGTAGAGTACCGGTAAGTCAGTACTTGGCTTGTGTAGGGTTAGGATTTAGGCTGAAAATCCCAACTCTTCTGCACAGAAAAAGTTATTTACAACAACAGATGATACAAGGTGTGAGGAAGGACATGGAAGTGAAAATGCAAGTAGGTTCCTAGCCTGTAGGTTCCTGTCTTAGTTTGATAAGTTCTATGGCTTTCTAAAACATGCAAGGTTTTTGGTAGTCTCAGGGTGCTCCGTTGTCAAAGGGCACCAATCCTCTCACCAGCCCATTATAGGCGGTGATTGGGTGATTCCCTTTTTGATATACCACTAGGTACGAGCAACTGTGGAGTTTGCTGGAACCCCCAACATAGCCCGTGTCATGACGGGATATCAGGTGAACTCAACGGGTTGCCCGCTCGATGCTTATGATTAATGAATTAGACAAGGCATGTATTAGTCTTATGTTGAACTTTCTGGTTATGGCTCTCAATTCCCCAGCAGAGTCGCCAAAAACTGTAGACACCTCCCAAACGGGGCATCGCCATACAGATTGATCACGTTTGTTTGCTCGATTGGTTGCTTGCTTCGTAAACCAAAATCATGGACATTCCCATGGCTAGGAACATCGCCACATGATAGCGGTTATCATCAAAACAGAGTCGCCACCCAGTTTATTAAAACTGGGAAAATAGATAGAGAGTCTGGGTACGGGAGCCAAAAGTACAATAAGGGAAAGATGTTAGGCACCCCTCTTTGCTCAGTCGTGAAACTGGCCCATAATCATTCAACATAAGACATGTAGATGCTTTGTTTAATTCCAACACATAGTCTGTTTATTTATTCCTTTAAACAGTAAGCAAAGTGAGTCAGTGCGATAAGTAAGCATGCATTCAGAACGCAGAAGAGCAAACAAAGCTGTCCCAGGAAATCGATTACTCGGCCGGTGAATGGATGTCACGGCCGAGTAATCACACTGGTTTAATGTACCGGCCGAGGGATCGAAGCCCCGGTCGGTGTTCTTCCTCACACCAGAATATACGTTTAACAGATGATCAGAAAGCTATGATTAAGCGTAAGAACGATAAATAAAACAAACCAGAGGCCGTTGGGCCTCACCACCTTGATCCCTCAGTTGCTTGATTGCTTTGGATTGGGCGTGATTGACTGATTGCTTGATTTAAAACCCTAGGATTAGGGTTTGAACTTCGGGGTTTGATCGCCGGATTGACGGCTGCCTTCGGGAGGTTAGGGCTTTTGAAGAGTGGGTTTGAGAGAGTATTTTGGCAGAGTTTTGAGGCTTGAGAGAGTGTATTCTCTATGAATTTCGTGTTTATTTCGGAGCCCAAAGGCTCCTTTATATAGGCATAGGGATGACTCACTCCGGCCAATCAAATCATGAGATGGCAATTGCAATTGCAATGCATCTCTAACTCTACGTCGTAATCTCTGAGCGTAGCCCGAACGCATCGGGAAGGTAGTGTAGTTGGATCAAACCAAACGTCTGACAGAACGTTCCAGAGTCTGGAAAAAGGTCGATCTGGCGGCCGAGTAAAGGATGTCGCGGCCGTGGAATGGATATCTCGGCCGAAGGATAGATCTTGCGGCCGAGGAACTGATCTCTCAGGGAGATTTTGCTGGCAACAGGTTGCTCGGGTGAGGAATTGATGTTATGGCCGTTAGATCGATGTTACGGCCGTCAGATGGATTCTCCTAGGCTTCTGTATTTCTGTCTGAAAGGCTGTATGGCTCTGAATTGGGTCCTCTAAGTGGTTCAAAGTTCTCACCGAAAGTCCTAAGGTCCTCAAGGAAGCAATCAGCAATCACTGTATCCGTTTCATCATCGGGATTGTCCCAAGGTGGGACTTGAAATAATTGTTAGGCCAAATTGGGGTGTCTACATCGAGATGCTTTTCTCGATTTTGTTTGTACAGGTCTTTGTACCTTTTCCACTTTTCATAAGTGTCAGTTTCACCTGTTCAGGAATATTTTTGAGTTTTGGCACATTAATGCCCAAAATTTCATTATATTCTATGTGTCTAAGGATTCGCATTGTACCCCGGGACTCTCTCCCCCTTTTCCGTTCGAGCTAGGCGAGTCTGTACACATGTGCGCGCGTCTGTGTGTCGATTCAAAGCACTTGTCAATGCAAAGTAAATATTAGTGGTTAGTTTTTGCATTCTCTTCAACACTTGCAAAAGAGAGTCAACAAACTGGAAAACGCAATTGTAACATTGCTACCCTTAGTATCCGTAATCCGCAAGCAGCGGAATCTCTTGAAGCAGCAGGGGCACATCAGCCCAAGGCCAAGCAGAGCATCTCTGGGGCTCAGCATATCTGCCCAAGCATCGCATAAATGGCACGCAGGCCCAATGCCACTGCTAAATGTCAACTGGGGCGCGTCGGCCCGTTCAGTGTCTATCTTTCTGGGTGCGCATCTCAGAAGTAACTGACAGTACAGTAATGAGGCTCATTGGTAGTCCTTAGGTGTTGTTGTCCTCTTAGGAGCCGCTCTTAGCTTGCATCTGCATTTTCAATATATTATACATGCCTTTGCATATTGTGTGTGTTAAATGTCGAAAGCAGGAACCAAGAATGATCGCCATCCTCTCGATTTGTTTTCCAAGGGATGCGATGCAATCTTCTGCAGAACAATCTGACGACGATCCATCCGTCCAATTTCCAATCAACGACGATCCATCCGTCCAATTTCAAGTCAACGACGATCCATCCGTTCAATTTCAAGTCAACGACGATCCATCCGTCCAATTTCAAGTCAACGACAATCCATCCGTCCAATTTCAAGTCAACGACGATCCATCCGTCCAATTTCCAATCAACGACGATCCATCCGTCCAATTCCAATCAACGATGGTCTGTCCGTCCAACTTCCAATTCAACCGATAGCGCATTTTCCAGCGGTCTTATTGCTCTGTCTCGGATGGTCCTTGATAAGGAGAATGGCTCTGATTCCCTACAGATGGAATTCAACCTGCCTGACGCGACCTACCCGTGATTGTTGGATTTCTTTGTGCTGAGGATAGTTTGATCCCCAGCAGCGATGGTCTATCGTTCCACGGCCGTAATTATTTCCCCAGCAGTAGTCCATCTTGTCAATATCTATGCTATTTTCAAGGGTAATCTCTCCTTGGGATACTTCAAATCAAATCAACGATGATCAGCCATGTCATCGCCGACGATCAGCCATGTCGTCCCTTCAAATCAAATCAACGATGATCAGCCATGTCATTGTCGACGATCAGCCATGTCATTGCCGACGATAAGCCATGTCGTCCCTTCAAATCGAATCAACGATGATCAGCCATATCATCCATGACGGGCAACCATATCGGTCATTCACGATGGTCAGCTATATCATCCATGACGGTCAGCCATATCGGTCATCCACAACGGTCAGCCATATCGTTTATCTCCACCAAATCAACGGCTTGATCATTTATACTGATGATCCTCCCATCCAGGCTTCAACGGTTCGATCATTTATACTGATGATCTTTCCACCCCGGCTTCAATGGCTCGATCATTTATACTGATGATCCTCCCTTCCAGTCTTCAACGGTTCGATCATTTATACTGATGATCTGTCCGTTTAAAAACCAAAGCGCGTTGAGGCGTTCTTCAGTCAGTGTTGAGGCATTGGCAAATCGAAGCGCGTTGAGGCGTTCTTCAGTCAGTGTTGAGGCATTGGCAAATCGAAGCGCGTTGAGGCGTTCTTCGGTCAGTGTTGAGGCATTGGCAAACCAAAGTGCGTTGAGGCGTTCTTCAGTCAGTGTTGAGGCATTGGCAAATCGAAGCGCGTTGAGGCGTTCTTCGGTCAGTGTTGAGGCATTGGCAAATCAAAGCGCGTTGAGGCGTTCTTCAGTCAGTGTTGAGGCATTGGCAAATCAAAGCATTCTTCAGTCAGTGTTGAGGCATTGGCAAATCAAAGCGCGTTGAGGCGTTCTTTAGTCAGTGTTGAGGCATTGGCAAATCGAAGCGCGTTGAGGCGTTCTTCGGTCAGTGTTGAGGCATTGGAAAATCAAAGCGCGTTGAGGCGTTCTTCAGTCAGTGTTGAGGCATTGGCAAATCAAAGCATTCTTCAGTCGGTGTTGTGGCATTGACAAACTAATCAACGATAGCCGGTCCTGTCCAATTTCCCAACAGCATTCACCACATCATCCCATAATCCACAACAACGATCAGATTATCAATCGATGGTTTGTTCCCCAGGAGAGTCCGCCTTGGCCTGTCCCGAACGACAATCACCCTCAATCTAGCCACAAGTGCATCTTCCAGCAGGCTTATTGCTCTGTCTCAGATGGTCTTTGATAAGGAGATTGGCTCTGATTCCCTACAGATGGAATTCAACCTACCTGACACGACCTACCCATGTTTGTTGGAATACTTTGTGCCAAGGATAGCTTGATCCCCAGCAACGACGGCCGGTCCCGTCCAAATCTGCAGCGACAGCCTGTCCTGCCCAAATTCAATCAACAAGCGGCGATGCAATCGTCCACTTCCACTTTCATCCCCAGCGACGGTCCGTCCGTCTATTCAACCAATCAGGTTCTGTAAGTATGCTTGTCTACTTTGCTAGTATGTTCTGCTCTGGATTGCCTTGAGGGGTGTCTAGAAACCTTTGACGTTACTTGTACCAATTCAATGGTGCTCCAAGTGCCATCAAAGGGGGGCTACTGTAGACACCCCAATCTGGGCTTCCAGATTAGTTTACTTACGGTTTTTTTTGATTCCCCAATGATGAAATGGATCAAGAACATCCCGGGAATGTAAAGTGTTTGAGCTTTGAGTGTTTGAAAAACCCTTGAACCTAACCTAGTCTTAAGCCACTTCCAAAAACCAAAAACCCTACTGACGTGCGCCAGGGCGCAGTCATTGTGCTCTAGGGCGCAATCATCTCGCGCCAGGGCGCACCGTCGCGCGACAGACTGGAACCATCGCGCGATGGTCGCGCCAGGGCCCACCCTCGCGCGACAGTTTGGAACCCTCGCGCGATGGTCAAACTGCCAGGTGGACAAAGTTTGACCGTTGACCCTCGCGCGACAGTTTGGAACCCTCGCGCGATGGTCAGTTCCCCACCTACTTTTTCAGAGGCAGAAAATTGGCCACCAATGCAACCTCAGCCAGGCCTCGTGGCTGGCTGAATTCCTCTCCTGGCACCAACCAGATTCACCCTCCATGCCTATAAATACCCCCCATTTGTTCTCTTTCAAAGGGTTACAAAAAATCAATCACAAAAGGTTACACAAACCCAAATACACTTGATACTTCATCACTCTAGCCATCTACATACACTCATTTTGCAAGCTCTATCACATTGTTCAACCTCAACCTCAAACTCAACTCAAAGTTCAAGCACTCATTCAAACTCGAAAAGCCAAAGGTATAGCTTACCGTGGTTGCTCTCTGTTCTGATCCCTGAGGGGGGCTAAGCCTGGTAATCAATACCAGTCCTGGCCCTAAAGCTAGCAAGGTTTCAAAAACCGTTCTAGTAGGAACCAGCGCGCGACGGTCCCACTCTCGCGCGCGACACTTCGTTGCTGTGTGCGATGGATCGCGTGGGGATTGGTGTCCTACTGTTTTATGCTTTACTTTGTATATAGATCACTGTAAAGCATGTTAATAACCAGTTTACTGCTTTCTTTTGTTAGAAATGTCAGTTTTACATTTCAATATTTAGTTATGTTCTGTTGGAGTACCCCTGGGATCATTCTGGACTCAGAACCAGAAACGTGCAAAACCAGACACCGGCTCGAACCATCGCGCGCTGCTTCCAAACCCTCGCGCGATGGTCAGATGGAGCGTTGACCAGTGTGCCAGGGCGCAATCGTCACGCGCCAGGGCGCAACCATCGCGCGCCCGGGCGCACCGGCGCGCGACTGTTCGGCCCCCTCGCGCGACGGTTCCATTCTGTTCCCGATCACTGGCTGGCCTTGCATGTTTAACTTGGTTTTAGGTTATTATTTTGTTTCTGGGGTGTTTTTGTTTATTTATTAGGCTTTTCAGCCTTTAAACCGTGTAGTATGACTGCATAAATTGCTTGGTTTGTCTGTGTGCACTGGTCCTTCCAGAGCCTGAGGGTTTGAGAATAAGAGGTGTGGGCTTAGGCTTGCGCAGTTCTTGTAGTAGCGCGCGTAGGTATGATCAGCATGCATTGACTTGATCAGTGCATACTGGTTACCTCTTGCGTGCGACACTCCAAAACATGGGCTTTCCAGTCTGTTTAAACTCCCACAGGAGTCTGTTCTCATCCTATACTAACTGTTCATCCATGCTATTTTGATCACATCTTGCAAACATGTTACAGTTTTAATCCCCGATTAACTGTTCCCCAGCCCTAATTGGCTAAAATCGATTAATAAAAGAAGAATCGCAATGTTTTCAAAATGCCTAAGTAGAGACCGATCTCCGGATTGGGCGAGAGGGGTGCCATAAAACCCTTCCCCTCTCGTAACCTGGCTCCCGAACCCAGATATGGTTATGACGGACTGGTTCCTTAACTTTTTCAAATCAAATAAAGCGCGGTAGGTGCTTTGAAATACGGTTCCTTGATTGTCGGACCTTCAAAACTCAAGTGGCGACTCTGTATTTTTGAGCGCTTGCCACCTGCGCTCGCGCTCCCTCGATTTACAAAAAAGGGCCGCAATGGCGAAAGGAACGGAATCCTTTTTCCAAGGGCATGCTGCCCACAGTGGAATCCAAACCATCTGCTGGGGATGAATCGGACGCCGGTTTGTTTTTGAGATATGGGGGGCGCAGGGCTAGTAACATAGAGCACAAAGCTTTAGGGACGAGGGAACCGAGGCACGGAGCCGGTTGTAGTCATGAGGCAAGAGCCTGAAGAGTGATGGAATCGAGGCGTGGAGCCTGTTGCAGTCTTGAGGCGAGGGTCTGAGGAGATTGGATTGATAGGACCGAAGCGCGGAGTTGGTGTTGAATACAAGGCGAGAGCCTGAGGTGTCGGAGCTTTTGAGCTTGATAGGACCGAAGCGCGGAGCTGGTATTGATCACAAGGCGAGAGCCTGAGGTGATTAGATTGAGGCGTGGAGCCTGCTGTGGTTTATGAGGCAAGGGCCTGAGGTGAGCTTAGAGCTTGATGGGACCGAAGCGCGGAGCTGGTATTGATCATAAGGCGAGAGCCTGATGTGTTGGAGCTTAGAGCTTGACGTGATATGAACCGAAGCGTAGAGCTGGTTGCATTCTGATGGTCTGTGCACGGAGCTTTCTCATCATAAGTGTTGGCGTAGAGCCAAAGGATCGAGGCGCTGAACCGATCAATAAAACCGAGGCGTAGAGCCGGTTGATGGCAGGGTTGACCTGTTTCATGGGAGATATGCATAGTGTATATGTGTGATGATGGTTGTTAGATGTGAACAGATATGATGATATGATTGTGCAGACTTGATGTGAAAATGGTGATGCAATATGTGCACGAGCCTGTGCGTGTGTGTTTGTTTTAAGCTTAGAGCTTCTATCAAGTTTCGGACTTGAGCATTCAGAGCGTAGAGCTCGAGCATTCGGACGGCAGAATCCGAGCATTCAAAGTACAGGCTTTGAGCGTCCAGTACGCAGTGGTTGGGCATCCAAGCGTAGAGCTTGAGCATTCAAGTGTATAACTTGAGTATCCAGTACACAGTGGTTGGGCATCCAAGCGTAGAGCTTGAGCATTCAAAATGTTAGATTTTGAGCATTCAGGCGTAGAGCCTGAAAATAAATGGCTTGATTGTTGGGGCAGCGTAGAGCCTGTTGAGATTTGCTTGGTTACGGCTTTGAGCCAGTTGAAATGATGGGCTTTGAGCCGCTGAGTTGTGATAGCGAGCGTAGAGCTGCTGAGTGAATGAGTACAGGCGTAGATCCTGTTGTTGTGTTGAGCCAGTTGAGATGGTAGATATAGGCTTCGAGCCTGTTGAAGTAATGGGCTTCGAGCCGCTGGGATTGGTTATCATGGCTTTGAGCCAGTTGGGATAGTGGGCTTGGAGCCGCTTTGATGAGTGATAGCGAGCGTAGAGCTGCTGATAATGGGCTTCGAGCCGCTGAGATTGTTTGTTACAGCTTTGAGCCGGTTTGGCGAATTCGATAATGGGCTTAGAGCGACTAAGTTGGTTGTTACGGCTTTGAGCCGGTTGAGATAGTGGGCTTGGAGCTGCTTTGATGAGTGATAGCGAGCGTAGAGCTGCTGAATTGAGGGCTTGGAGCCGCTGAGTGAGTGTATACAGGCATAGAGCCTGTTGCTGTGATAGCGAGCATAGAGCTACTGAGTCGAGGGCTTAGAGCCGCTGAATGAGTGAATACGGGCGTAGAGCCGCTGAAATGGTTGTATGGCTGCTGGGCCAGTTGAGATAGTGGGCTTGGAGCCATTAAGTCGACAGGTGAGGGCGTAGAGCCATAGAGCCGCTGAGATGACGGGCTTGGTGCCGCTGAGTGAGTTGATATGGGTGAATATAGGCACAGAGCTACTTAGTTCTTTAACAGTGGATATGGGCATAGAGCCGCCGGGTGTTCTGGCTTGCTTTGGCCAGCAGTTTGTGGAGAAAGAGAGATCTTCGATGCTTGGACATGCCCCCAAGTCTAGTTTTGATTACGTTGCATTGGCTCGGGGATGCCCCCAAGGCTACTTGGTTGGTTGAGAACTTAGAAGTCTATAGTGGCTTGAGTTAGTGCACAGAGCAAGACCTGATACGGCTGAGGGAAATAGATTGGGGGGCCAGGAGATCAATCTCTCGGCCGAAGGATTGATGTCTCGGCCGAGGAATCGATGTCTCGGCCGTGATATAGCCAAAAGTCAGAAAATCGATTTAAGTTAAACTTAATCGATCTCACGGGTCATTTCATCCTTTCTATCCCTCATCCTCTTCTCTCGTTCAAACAATCGCCGCCGCTCCCTCCTCTCTCTCCTCATCGACTGTCGCCGTCCCCCACCTTACTGGCGTCGTTCTTTCCGACCACACGGTTCCGAACACTATTTTCCTGTCATGGCATCATCACCGCCTCCTCCATCATATGACGCTCCTGCTGCGCCTAGGGATACGGGTAAAGCTCCGACCTTTGAGGCCGCGATTCTTGGTGGGGTTTCAAGTTCCCGCGTTCTTCGTTCAAGTCGGCGTAGAGCCACTGTTGGAGGAAGTTCCTCACAACCCATTCCTCCTGAGGTCGAACCCGAGGCTTCTACTGATGCAAGTAGTGATGCGCTTCCTCCGTTTGATGTTGCCACATACGCCCCTCAAGTTCACATGGTTGGGCGTGGTGGTTCATTGCGATATCGCCCTCCCCTCAGTGATATCCCACCTGAGGTCTTGCACAGGGAGCCAGAGCAGCACCTTGGTTTCATCAATAGGAAGGTAGAATTTTATCCTGTCAAATGATTTTTGTATATGAGATTTCGTAGAGTGATAATTTGATATTTGATAGGGAGTTTGAGCTCTAGAAGTTGCCCCCTATATAGGCGATATTTTGTGTATTTGATTTCTTCTTCGTATTTTGCCAGGCAAATGAGAGGTTGCGCGTGTGGGGAAGCTGCCCCCAGGTGTTTGAGTGGTATGAGAGGCTTCCCCAGGTGGCCAAGGATGCAGTTGCTTTGGCTGGCTTCGAGCCCTTGATACTTGGTTTCCACCTTCCGAAGGCGGAGTTGGGATTGACCACATCTTTGGTGGAACGGTGGTGGGATACCACCAATACTTTCCACCTTCCGGAGGCTGGGGAGATGACGATCACTCCAGGTGACTTCACTTTGCTTACAGGTCTGAGAGTTGGTGGTGATCCTCTTCCAATTGATCCGCGGATCCATGAGCGAAAGGGTGCTCTTGAATATCTTTTGGGGAAGGTTCCCGTTGTGTCAGAGAGTGGTCATATCACATATACCTGGCTTCGGGAAGAGTTTGATCAAGCTGATATCCTGACAGAGGTTCCCCTTTCCCAGCTGGTACGAGATTTCCTGCTTTATCTCCTTGGGCAAACTTTGTTTTGCAACAAGGAGAATTCGGTGCATGTCCAGTTCTTGGCCGTTTTGGTCAATTTGGATACTATGGCCGAGTTTGATTGGGGGACTCCTGCCTTAGCTACGCTGTATGGGCACCTGAGTGCCTGTTCCCGAGGCGTTAGTTTGTCGCTGGGTGGGCATCACCGCATTTTCGAGGTATATACTTTAGCTTTCTTTGTTGTTCCTTTATCACCTCATGTTCTATAGCTCATGCTCGTCTTTTATCTTGTAGCTCTGGGCCTTTGAGCATTTGCTGCAATTCCCTCCTCCGACTGGGCATACTGAGCCTAGGTTTGTTCCACGAGCGGCCCGTTGGCTGAAAGGGGTCCGGAAGACGCGGTCACCCGCCATGGATTTGCTGGCCTGGAGGCGAGTTTTGGACCGCCTGACAATAGATCAGGTACGATATCTCTTTATCCTCTGATTTTCGTGCAATTTCTTCATTTTGTCATTTTGATGCTATTTCCCTTGTTACAGGTGCGTTTTGACCGATGGGGCGTGCTACTTGATGATGCTCCTCTGGAGTTGACCTCAGCTCGGGCGTTGGACAGTCAGCACTTCCTTTTGGAGGGGCCATTTTCGAGAGCCTGGTATCTCGGAGAGAGGGTAGCGAGCCAGTACTTTCCGTATTCCGAGGCGTTGCAGCTTGTCCCTCTCCCTCCTCCTGTTGGTATGAGATCGACCCATCTTTTGACCGGAGAGGGTTTGCTACTTGCTCTTGAGAGACAGCCAGCCATGAGTTTTCTCGTGGTGGGAGATTACTCAGCCTTTCGTTTGGCCTCGTTGACCCTACCGACTGCTACTGCCGCTGCTGCTCCTCTTGTTTGGCCACGGGCCCCCAGCTTTATCTCTTTCCACAATGCAAATGGGGAAGAGGAGCGTTTGATGCTGACACCGTGTGCTATGCAGTTCTACATGCTTCCTGTCGGAGTTCAGCAGGTAATATTGTAGATTCTGCTTTGGTTTCCTTTAGAATTCCTCCCTTGCTCGGCTGTGTACGTAATTGCTTCCTTTGCAGGTGCCTGCTGATGTTGTTCAGGAATGGTTGCGTGCATTCCAGAGTGCAGAGGCTTTGGCTCGACGGCAGCGAGGCCGAATAGCTGCGGTATATATCCTTTGATCTCTTCTTTTCTCCATCCCACGTTTCATGTGAAACTGAATGTCCATATCCTGTGTCTCTGCAGCTTGAAGCGGAGCAGGTGCCGACGGTGTCGGTTACTCAGAGTGCTGGAGTTAGTGAGGGTGGGAGTACCGGAGCTGGTGATGGGGATGCTGAAGCTGGTGAGGGACGGAGGATCAGTGTCCCAGTTCCTGAGCGTTTTCGTCCTGAGCCCAAGAGGGGTCGTGGGCAGTAGCTGTCTTTCCTTCCTTGTACCTGTATTTGTTAGCTCCAAAACAGATAGTTTGATATTTGTATTTTTTATGAAGCATCCTCAGCATGTATTGGAAATTAGTTTGTCTCAAGATACTTCAGACTTGTATGCAATATTTTCATAGTTTTGTGAATGTTAGATTTAAACATGGGCCGAGGAATGGATTGCTCGGCCAAGAATTCCATTCTTCGGCCGCTACTTCTATTTCCTAAAGAAGCTGGACTTTTGTTTTAGCCAAGTGGCGTTTTTCCCTTCCGCTTGAATTTGATTCATGCTCTTTATTTGCTTTTGCTGTTTCTACAACTTCTTTGCCATGTTTTGGGATCGTTGGAGTGCTTTGTCCTTTACGTTGACGACTTTTGAGTCAGAGAGGACAAGCGATGATTCTTACGTGTCTTTGTTTTTGCCAATTCCCTGGAAAATGACTAACTCATCTTTTGCGAGCTCAATACGCAGGGTTAGCTATGCCTATCATTGAGTACAAACCTTTTGATATTTGTTTTTCTTCTCTCCAAATGTTTGGGCCGCATCTCGATGTGAGATTGCCTACGTATCCCAATCAGGGAATCAGGCCATTTTTTTACGTAGTTCCTAGATCACCACCTTTGGGGGTTGGGTTTTCGCTCTTGGTTTTTCTTTTCACATGCTCTAAGTTTTGCCTAGGTTACCTGATAGAGGTTGAGTCCCTAGCGAGCTTTCCTTTGAATGCCTTAACTTTTGCCCAGGCTGTGTTTTTCGCATTTTCTTGTCCTAGCAGGCTCTGCTCTTACTTTTGCTTGGGTGTATAGATTACCCAACGAGCATTTTTCTCTCAAGAGGGTTTTGGTGTTTTGGAGAGGAATTTGGAGATGTTTTTATGAATCTCCTGTTGCGTTTGTACTTTCACAATGGGTAAGCTAACCCTAAGTGTTCTCACGGAGATAGCGTCTTCTTCCTGAGTTTTGATAAAAACCTAGTTTTAAGTAATCAGGCTTCATCCCTTCTTTCCTTTTGTCGGCAGCATAAAGAATTAGATTCTTTAAAATCCTTTTATCTTTGGCAGAGAGATTGTAGTGTATAGCAATCACGTTTTAAAGATGGAATCATTTAGCAAGCATAAAAATGGGGATTGATTTAGTTGTAGATAATGCCCAAACAGGGGCCTAAAACATGTCCTAAATTGTCTTTAGGAAATGAAAGCAATGTTTTTGTCATGCAATTTATTGCAGTATCTCGGGAGTGGCTCCTTTTTCTTTTGCAGTTTTATACTCTTCTTCACCCTCTTTGCCAAACAGAATCTTTAGGTCAAACTCAGCTAGCACCTCAATCCAGTCTTCGGGAGTAGGAGATGAATTTGTTGGTTCTTCTTCCATGTCACTGTCAGTCCATTCCTGATCAAAGAAGATTTGCATTCCAGGGTACCTTTGCTTGGTAATTTCGTCTTCCCATGTTTCTGCGAAGCCACAGAATAGAAAGTCTTCTCCTTCTCTTACAAACCAACCATTGAGTGTTTTTGGGATCATGAGTTTCTCTTCTTTGACCCTGCTTCCTCTTGCCTTAGCTTTTTCCATGCTTCTCTTCTTTTCTACCTCGGCTTCTGTCGGGGTGTAGCCGAGACCAAAGGCGTATTGATTATGCGGAGGATCAATCATTTGCAGGATGCCTTGTGATCTTTTGCCTAAACCCAACCCAGGGAGGTAGTTTTGTTTCTTCATCATCCATATGGCGGGGGTGCTTACGTAGAAGTTTCTCTCAGCCATTAAGGCTTGCACAGCAGTCGCTTCCTCAAGACTGAATCCAGTAAGGAAGGTTTCCTCGGTTCCTACCTATTGGACAGGCGTATCAGAATGAGCTCGGATCGATGAATCCCCCAGAATGGTTATGACCCTTCCATCTACTGTGAATTTGACCTTTTGATGCAAAGTGGAAGGCACTGCCCCAGCGTCATGTAGCCAAGGCCTTCCTAGTAAAAGATTGAAGGTGGCTGGTATATCCATCACATGGAATTCCACGTCTCTTTTGATCTTCTCCACTTCTACTGGTAGTGTGACACACCCAATCACTCCTCTTTGAATTGTCATAGCCCCTTACGCCCTAGCTTGAAGGGCGTATGTCGGTGGCGCTTACCCCTAGCTTGTCGAGGGTCCTTTGAGGACATACGTTTAAAGCAGACCCATTATCCATCAAGACCAGTGGGATCCATTTAGTGAGACATTTAAGTGAGATGTAGAGAGGCTTGTTGTGTGCAGGCCCTTTAGGAGGTAGATCTTTGTCAGTGAAGGCTATTGTCGGTTTTGAAGCCTTTGACGCCATTATGAAACCCACCAGTTCTTCGGGGGTGATGTCGATGGGAACTTTGGCTTTCCCCAAGGTTTTGAAGAAGGAGTTATGATGTTCGTAGGAGGACATAAGCAATCCCCAAATAGAGATATCAGCTTGGATTTTCTTTAGTTGTCTTAGCACCCTGTCTTCCTCGAGTTCGGTCCTTTGGCTTTCTTCTTCTTCTTCTTCCATTACTCGTGTTGAGGTTGAACTTTCCCCACTTAGTTTAGGAGGTTTATATACACTTCCGCTTCGGGTGAGGTGACCCACTTCTTCTTCTTGGGTGCCCCAAGGATCAGCAGGCTCAATTCTTCCAACTTTCCAATCACTTGGCAGGGCTTGACGCATGTCCAACCACCAATCCCTATCATCAATGGCATAGATGCGGGGTTCTCCCCCTGTTGCAAAGCATTCGTCATTCTTAGAGAAGATCAGGGATGGTTTGGCTTGGGTATTTGGGATAATGTGTCGGGTAGGATTATATGTGGGGCTATTGGATAGGCTTATGAGATTGATATTTTGAGGCAGTGGTTCGTTGTTGTCAGCGGGAAGTGGATTGGTTTGCACATTAGGCTTAGGAGGTTTTATAGCTTGACTATCAATGAGATCCTGGATGTCATGACGAAGACGCATGCAGCGGTCTGTCTCATGTCCAGGGTGTTGGTGGTATGCACACTGTTTATTGGCGTCATAGCTTGGACCATAAGGTGGCTGAGGAGGTGGATTATTCAAGAGCCTAAGGTGCCCTTGGCGGCTTAGGATGGCTAGGGCTTGGGATGGAGTCATATAGAGTGGGTCGAAATTGCGGCGTGGGCGATTTGTATTTTTAGACGAGCCAGTTTGAAATGGGTCTTGTGGCAAGGCTGAGTTAAAGGTGTTGACGGAGGCAGGAGATGCACGGGTTAGAAAAGGTTTTTCTGGATAGAGGGGTTTCTTCTTTCCCAATGAGGCCCAGCTTGATCACATCTTCAATTTGTAATCCAGTGGCGTGTAGGCGTTTGAAGCCAGTGATAGCCTGAGTGTAAATGTGAGTGAGGTACTTGGGCTGTAGGTTCTTGACAACTATCCTCACTTGATCTTCCTCGGAAGGGCGGCTTTTCATCTTGGCAGTCTTTTCTCTCCATCTTGCCACAAAGGTAGCAAAGTCCTCATTGGATTCTTGTTTAGTCATCTCCAAGTCTCTGGTAGTTAGCTCAATTTGGACATTGTACGCATACTGCTTGAGAAAAGCGTTGGAAATTTCTGGCCAAGTTTGATAGTGTACAAATTCCAAAGTGAGAAACCAATCGAGGGCGTTTCCAGTGAGAGTTCTTTGAAACAATTGAGCGATGAGCTCGTCGGTCAAGCCCATAGGCTTCAGAGAGTTGATGACATGGCGAACATGGCTAGTAGGGTTACCAGTCCCGTTGAACTTCTCGATGTTTGGCATTTTGAACCGTTCAGGCAGTTGAGATTCTGGAAAGAGGCAGAGTCCTTCGAAATCTAGAATTTGGTTTCCTTGTGAACGAGCCAAAACGTGCTTGATCTCCTTGACCTGTTTGACCAATTCAGGGTTTTCTGTAACTTCATGAGGATTTTCTGCTTCTTCCTCATTTTTCTTGTCTTCAGCATCTCTTGCTGCTTTCTCGGCTTGTAAATAGGCAATTTGGGCTCGGAGCTTGGTGATGGTAGCATCATTGTCCGCCATTTTTAGGATGTAGGCAGAGGGATTGCTTAGTGAAGCTTGGGATTGGGTAGATAATCGGGTTTGTTGAGGAGACGACTGCGAAGTCCCTAGAACTGATTGGGACCGTTGCAGTGAGGGTGTCTTGATAGACGAAGGCGACCGATGAGATGACTGTAAAGACCTCTATTTGGCGTGACTTCGGGTACTGTAAGAGTATAAAACTGGCTGAGGTTGCTTCTTTAATCTACCTATTGTGCCTGCTTGAAAAGTAGAATACCTGGAAGTCAGTATTCGGCCTGTGTAGGGTTGGGATTTGGGTTGAAAATCCCAACCCTTCTGCACAGAAAGAGTTAATTACAACAACAAATGATACAAGGTGTGAGGAAGAACTTTTGCAAGTAAAATGCAAATAGGTTCCTAGCCTGTAGGTTCCTGTCTTAGTTTAATAAGTTCTATGGCTTTCTAAAACATGCGAGGTTTTTGTAGTCTCAGGGTGCTCCGTTGACAAAGGGCACCAATCCTCTCACTAGCCCATCATAGGCGGTGATTGGGTGATTTCCTTTTAGATATACCACTAGGTACGAATGACTGTGGAGTTTGCTGGAACCCCCAACATAGCCTGTGTCATGCCGAGATATCAGGCGAACTCAACGGGTTGCCCGCTCGATGCATATGATAAATGAATTAGACAAGGCATGTATTAGTCTTATGTTGAACTTTTTGGTTAGGGCTCTCATTCCCCAGCAGAGTCGCCAAAAACTGTAGACACCTCCCAAACGGGGCATTGCCATACAGATTGATCATGCTTGTTTGCTCGATTGGTTGCTTGCTTCGTAAACCAAAATTATGGACATTCCCATGGCTAGGAACATCGCCACATGATAGCGGTTATCATCAAAGCAGAGTCGCCACTCAGTTTATTAAAACTGGGAAAATAGACAGAGATTCTGGGCACGGGAGCCAAAAGTACAATAAGGGGAAGGTGTTAGGCACCCCTCTTTGCCCAGTCGTGAGACTGGCCCATAATCGTTCAACATAAGACATGTAGATGCTTTGTTTAATTCTAACACAGAGTCTGTTTATTTAAGCCTTTAAGCAGTAAAGGGTGAGCTAGTGCGATAATTGAAGCATGCATCAGAAAGCAGAAAAGCAAACAAACTGTCCCAGGGAGATGGATCCCGCGGCCGGTGAATGGATGTCACGGCTGAGGGATCCTCCTGGTTTGATGTACCGGCCGAGGGATCGAAGCCCCGGTCGGTGTTCTTCGTCAGACCAGACTATACGATTAACAGATGATCAGAAAGCTATGATTAGTTATGAATGCAGTAAATAAGACAAACCAGAGGCCGTTGGGCCTCACCACCTTGATCCCTCAGTTGCTTGATTGCTTCGGATTTGATTGTGATTGACTGATTTGCTTGATTGAAAACCCTAGGGTTAGGGTTTGAATTTCGGGATTTGATCGCCGGATTGACGGCTACCTTCGGGAGGTTAGGGCTTTTGAAGAGGGGGATTGAGAGAGTATTTTCACAGAGTTTCGTGGCTTGAGAG
This sequence comes from Rhododendron griersonianum, assembly GCA_018127125.1. Lineage (NCBI taxonomy): Eukaryota > Viridiplantae > Streptophyta > Magnoliopsida > Ericales > Ericaceae > Rhododendron > Rhododendron griersonianum. The sequence continues at coordinate 25,905,979 of CM030791.1, read as the reverse complement.
AGTATAATCTCTAATGAATTTCGTGTGTATATTTTCGGAGTCCAAAGGCCCTTTATATAGGCAATTGGTGACTCACTCCGGCCAATCAAATGGCACGATTGCAATTACAATTGCAATGCACCTCTAACTCTACGTCGCAATCTCTGAGCGTAGCCCGAACGCATCGGGAAGGTAGTGTAGTTGGATCAAACGATCGACAGAACGTTCGAGAGTCTGGAAAAAGGACGATCTGGCGGCCGAGTAATAGATCACACGGCCGAGGAATAGATGTCTCGGCCGAAGGATAGATCTTGCGGCCGAGAGATTGATCTCTCAGGGAGATTTTGCTAGCAACAGGTTGCTCGGGTGAGGAAATGATGTGAGGGCCGTGGGATCGATGTCACGGCCGACAGATGGATTCTCCTAGGCTTTTGTATGTCTGTCTGAAAGGTTGTATGGCTCTGAATTGGGTCTTCTAATTGGCTCAAAGTTCTTACCGAAAGTCCTAAGGTTCTCAAGGAGGAAATCAGCAATCACTGTATCCATTTCATCATCGGGATGGTCCCAAGGTGGGACTTGAAATAATCGTTAGGTCAAATTGGGGTGTCTACAGCAAGCAAACGGAGAATGGAAAGTCAAAGACGAGAAGATGAAGCCTTATCATCAGCAGCTCGATGAGCTTGTCCCGAATTTTCAAAAGGTGACCTTCACACATGTACCGAGGATGAAGAACCGCTTTGCGGACGCACTAGCTACTTTAGCATCCATGCTGGAACTTCCAATCGGGGTAAAGCTGAGATCTGTCATGATTGAGCAGAGGGGAAAGCACGTGTACGACTATGTCATGAACATTGACGAACCAGACGATGGCCTACCTTGGTTCCACGATATTTGGAATTTTGTCGAAAAGGGGGAATTTCCTGCGGATTCAACTAAGAAGGATCGAATCGCCTTACAGTGGCTCGCATCTCAATACATCATCTGTGGTGGGAAATTGTACCGGCGATCCCCGTGCGGGGTTCACAAGTTGTGTATTCACGGTGACGAGTCGAGAGCAGTAATGGAAGAGGTGCATGAAGGTGTTTGTGGACCCCACATGAACGGAATGATGCTAGCAAAGAAAGTTTTGAGGCTGGGCTACTATTGGTCGACCATGGAGACAGATTGCATCGAGTATGTGCGCCGGTGTCACAAGTGCCAGACTCATGCCAATCTTATCCATGTCCCGCCCTCGGAATTACACTCAATGGTGACACCATGGCCATTCTCTGCCTGGGGCATTGACGTTATTGGAAAGATCACTCCCGCGGCTTCCAACGGTCATAGGTTCATTTTAGTAGCAGTGGATTACTTCACCAAATGGGTCGAAGCAGCTTCGTACAAGACCTTGACGGCAGTTCAAGTGGCTCATTTTATCAAGCAAAACATCATTTATCGGTATGGGGTCCCTCAAGCCTTCGTATCTGATAATGGTGTTCACTTCAAGGGAAAAGTTTTGGAACTCTTTGATGAATTCAAGATTCAAGTGCATCATTCAACCACTTATCGGCCACAAACAAATGGGGCAGTCAAAGCGGCGAACAAGACCATTAAGACGATTCTTGAAAGGACTACTCAGTCAGCTAGGAATTGGCACGAACAACTGCCGCTAGCTTTGTGGGGATACCGGACGTCTATCCGCACACCGACGGGGGCAACACCCTATTCTTTGGTGTACGGTATGGAAGCCGTTCTCCCTATCGAGCTAGAAGTTCCATCGCTGAGGGTCATGGCTGAGTGCGGAGTAAATGAGGCCGAGTGGATCAGTGGAAGGTTTGAGGAGCTCATGCTATTCGACGAAAGAAGGCTATGGGCATTGTACCACATTCAGGGTTATCAGCGAAGGATCGCCCAGGCATTCAACAAGAAAGTAAAGTCGAGGGACCTGCAAGAGGGAGACATGGTAGTCAAGGAAATCCGTGCGCCAGTTTTTGACCTACGAGGGAAGTTCCGACCTAAGTGGGCAGGGTCCTACATCATCAAGACCATTCTCTCCGGATGAGCGGTCTCAATCATCGACCTGGATGGCAATGAATTCTCGAGTCTTGTCAATTTGGATCAGCTTAAACGGTATTACCCTTGAGAGAGCTCGCTGGGCCAAAAACCGCAAGGGCGGGCGGTCCCAGGCAAAAGTTAGAGCAAGCCTGCTAGGTCGAAAACCCGAAAGGGCGGCTTAGGAAAAAGTTAAGGCAAAAGTCGAAAAAGAGCTCGCTAGGCCGAAAACCCGAAAGGGCGGTGCTAGGCAAAATTTAGAGCGCAAAAGGAGAGTGTTAATACCCGAGCGAACCCTAGCCCGAACTACGTATGGGCCTGATTCCCTTTTCGCGAGGGATACGTAGGCAATCTCACACTGAGGTTCGGTCCTAAATATCTCAAAAATCCAAATCCAAATTGACAAATCAGAATGTTTTCTCAAAGGCGCATGCGATTAATGAACCGAAAGGGGGAAACCCTTAATCAGTTGATTTTATTCAGATCATTTCTTTATTACAAGCTGAGCATGAAAACGGAAAACACACATTTAAAATACAATCTTTATTTCAAAAAACGGCAAAGTAAGCAGTCAACCCATCCTTGCTTCCACATCTCTCCTTAACCATTTGCGGTACCTTCCGGTCGAAGCAATAGAGAAGAGTTGGTCACTTGGCTCAGTCCTACGAACCTCCCACGATCGAACGTAACTCCGAAGGCCCGGAATGGTAAAGGGAGGGGGACGAAGCACTTCAGAGCCCGGCGGCGGCACTTCTTGGTTAAGTCCAAACTGACGGAGGATGCGGAAGGGTGAGTAGAAAGAAAAGCCTGTCAAGCCAGCCACAAGCACGTGTGTTGAACCCATGTTACCAGTAGTCATAGTAGGAAGCCTCAACCAATGGCACCGCCAAACAATGTCATCTTCCTCTGCAGAAGCAAGGAAATCAGCCCAGTCATCTTCGTTACTGTACATCACTAGAAAGGGACGGTTCCATCCACTTGCACGATACCACCAATCATTGGCCGGGGGTGTTAGTCGACTCAACTTGTCACAAAGCCACATCTACCCAAAAAGAGGGAAAACAAGTAAGGACCCAGATAAAGCCTAAACCGAGCGTTGAGGTAAAATGAATGAGAGAAATAGAAAAAGGAGAGCTGAGTGAGGTCCCTAACCTGCAGCAACAGCGGGCTACCACCAAAAACCCTCGTGCGACCAACATGAACATCATCCAATCCCATCAGGGTTTTAGCAAGGACCAAAGGTGCAACATCCTTGCGAGCCTCAATCTGAGCAGCAACCCCCACCAATAAGGAACTGGGCTGACCAACGGACGGAACCAGCAGAAAGGCTGCCAGGAGACAAATGCAACAAGCCATCATTCGACGTCCTTGGTACTCAAAGTCTGTCAGGTCTCCAGGTGGACTGAATCTCTCGTACAGCTGCACGATGTTGATGGCATTGCCCCGAGTGAGAAACTCAGCGGTGTTTTCGCTGACACCCAGCTTGGCTTTCATAATGTTCTTCATACTTTCTCGGATCATTGGAACAATTGGCTCAGTGGAATCGTGACTCCCAAGATAGGCATGGAATTCCTCGACGGTAGGGCACAACTCTTGAGAACCAAAGCGAAAGACATGCACTTCGGGATCCCAAAAGCGCGCCGCTGCATGTAGCAAGACAGGACGGATTGCAACCTCTCGGAGATGCCTTAGGGCATAAAGTTGGTGCCCTCGGAAGTTCAGCCAGTCGATACCTTCGAGGCTGTCCAGCCAAGGTCGAAGCAAGGCTTGGTTTAGCAAGGCCATGAGTAGGATGGATTTTTGGAAGAAGAATGATGGAATGAAGTGTGAGTGCCTTGCCAAAGCAAGACTCTGTATTTATAGAGGCCTGGGGGGTACAATGCCACTTCCCACCAGCCTTGGAACTCATCAAACCTAACCTTTTCAAGACAATTTCAAAAATTCAAACTTTGGAAGTTCAAAAAGTGTTGGAAAAGCTCAAGTCATACATTGGGAAGCCATTTCTCCTGGGAAACAGATAGTGCAGGGTTACAAAGCACCTTGGAAGTATGCATGCAGAAGAAAACAACGTGGGGATAGCTGGTGAGTGGCATTGGAAAACAACACTGGTCTGCTGACAGCAGCAGTCCCGAGCGCTCGGGAGTGAAGTCCCAAGCGCTCGAGACCACTCTCGAGCGCTCGAGAGTTCTGCTGATTTCAGCAGGTTTTGGTTTTCAGCTTCTTAGCCTCAATGCAACATCGTAAATGCATGCAACTCAGATCAGAAGGTCCTCGACATGTACCCAGGGAATACAGCAGTTTCCGTTATGAGTTTTCTCGTGTATTCGTCCATTTTCCTCAAAAAATACCAAGATTCCCAAAGTTTTCATCCCTCGAGTATGTCAAGTTCCACGTTAAGCGTATTTAATTGAATCCGGCAATGTGCATAAGTCACGACGTGCATTAGTGGCTGTATGGCACAATCAAATACACATTAACGCTCTTAGTTCAAGTTTTCGTCGTTCAAGCATCCCAAAACCATTGTTTTCAAGTATAAGTGAAGGTCGTTCTTCATGACAAGGGCATTTTGGTAATTCTAGCAATCCTCTCAAGTCACAACACTCAGTGTCAACCGCTCAACGCACTCGGTCGCGACCAAAAGCCCTTAAGTCTAAGTTTCAGGGTCAAATGCGCTGAAGTTTGTTGTTGCGTGTCGATATCGAATTTCCGTTCTTACTTTGAGAGTATCGGTTGAAATTCGCATGCTCTTTACTTTCTTTCAAGCTAGACGAACATATTTCATAAAATACAATTCTATAAAGGGAGTGCGAACGAGTGACGGAAGCAAAAGTGCAAATTTTCATAAATGAATACGGTATTTACAATGAGTAAGGAAGGAAGTACAAAAGTTGGGGCAAACACACGCCCAATCCTGACTACCCGGGCACACAGGCCCAAACAAAATCAAGGCATGCAGGCCCGGAAGCTACAATTACGTTGGCATGCAGGCCCATGTACAAAAAAAAACTAGCAAAGCAAAAACCTAAGGCTCAGTCTCGATGAGTCCTCTTCCGCTGGTGGCCCTCGGGCTCTGTGCTCTCGCTCTCGTCGCCGTCATCGCCGGAGTCTGCATTAGGAGAGCCAGAAGCAGTTTCTGAGTCTGACGTCCCTAAAACGCGAGACTCAGAAGACTCCTCTGTATCCTCCTCCTCTGACTCCACACGAGCGAGTCTCCGCTGGGACGCCGCCCTGGGTAAAACCTCGAACTGTCTAGCCTCCGCAGCAGGCCGCGACACTCTCTGTGTCCCTCGTCCTCTCGTGCTGGCGGAAGCCGGAGAGCTCGTGGTAACCTGGGGTCGTGCCCTGGCTGAACGTCGTGGCTGCACCTGCATATCACAAGCATGCAATCATTCTATACATGTTTAAAGTTCAATTGATTCATTAAAGTACTATACATGCATGCATTTTTCATACCTGTGGAGCAGCAGGCGAAACAGGCTCAGGGGCAGGTCTAGTCTGCAGGACCCTCCCTCTCGCACAGCCCTTCAGCAAATGGCGCATTCCCACCATCAGCATTATGGCCGTCTCGGGCCACTCTCGCGGTACCTGTAATGTTCAAGAATCAGAAATGTGCAAGCAACAATCATTTAAAGCAATCAGAAGTGTGAATTCATGAAAACCTGAGCAGGAAGCCGCATGGGCGGCTGCGGAAGGCGTGGGACGTCTATCACCGCCCGTGCCCCCGAAGGGACTGTCACCCCTATGGTCCACTCCAACGTCGGCAGCACAGTCGAAGCTGAAGCCTCTGCCGTCTCCGGCACCCTCGTGCCACTCTCCCCTCCGCCTGGTGGACTGGCGCCTCGACCACCGGCAGGCTGTCTACCACCTCGGCCCCTACCTCGTGCGGACCGGCCGCCACGGCCTCGCACCCCAGCCTCTCCTCCAGCACCAGGGCCTCGCCCTCCCTCAGCTACTCGCCTCCCTAGCTCCGCCTCTACTCCCAAGTCCGTAGCCAAGTACCGCTCCCTGTAAGCAGCGTAGTCTAGCGTGCGTCGAAGGTGCCTCTCCAAGTCGGTGTCAGGCACCGGGAACTGCTCCAGCTCAGCACGAGTGTACGTCTCTGTCCTCTGCACACGTGGAGGGAGTGTCCCGGGTACCACGAACGCTGGGAGACCGAGTGACTGCCGGGTCACTCGATCCCCCAGGTACCACTGCCAGCCCAGGGGACACTCCAGCAGCACCCTGCTCCTCGTCACCTCTCGACTCCTCGGAAGGAATTCGGCCTCCATCCTTGACCACCTATCCCAGTGAACCTGCATTTCGAATTTTGAAGCATCAATCAAAGGCATACATCGAATGCGGAAAAGAAAGGAATAAGGACAAATCATACCGCGACGCCCGTCAGGTTGTCTAGCCAGCGCCGGAAGGTCATCACCTCTCCTCATCGCTCCTTCGTCCTCCTGTACGCCTTGCTCCAGGCCAGCCCGCGAGGAAGCAAGTTCGAGTCCCTACTAGTGTTCTCAGGCGGGAACATCCCGAGAACCTCGTAAGCTTCCAAAGCTGCAAATGGTCAAATTCAAGTCAATTCAATTTCAAGCGTATATTTCAAGGAATGAGCGATGGAAAGTAGTCTAAAGCGTAAATCATACCTCTACTATCCTCCAGTAGCCGCCGACTGTGTTGCCAACCCCGCGTGAGGCAGCCCCCAAGAAGCAGTAGAGGGTGCACAAAGCACCCCTTCCCCAATCGAACCGTCCTGCTGTCCTCAAGTCGACTAGGCCCGCTAAGTAGCAGAGGTGCACTCGCGGCCGCCTATTCGGGTACAGAGAAGCCCTGAATAGGTAAAGCAAGTACGCCCGGGCCATCCTCGCTGCCTCCTCGTCGTCTACGGGCTCGTGGTCCCAGTACTCCACGAACTGCCCGTACGCCGCCATCCCTCCGCTGTGACGTGGGACCCGCCCGAGGAACCACCGCAAAGCCGCGTCATCCAGCACCAAGCTCGAGTCGTAGGGGATCGGCTCTCCTCCCACTCTTAACCCTGTGATCACTGCAAAGTCGAGGGGTGTCAGTGTCATCTCCCCGAACCGGAGGTGGAAGGTGTTGGTGGTATCCCACCACCTATCGGTCAATGCCGTAAGCACGACACGGTCTACCCTCACCGCCGTCATCAGCTGGATGAACGGCCCGAAGCCCGCCGCCTCCACCAACTCTCGTACTCTCTGGGCAGCCCCTTGAAGTACTTCAGCGAGCTAGCTGAGCCCCCGTGGCCATACACGTCTGTCGTGCGCTGTTTCAACATAGTAAAGAAACGGCATCAACATCAATAAAGCAATTTGCAAATCAATTCAAGTATCAAATTCAAAGAGTTCAAGCCGTCGAAACTTACCGTGGTCCAACCCGAAGAGATGTGCGAGTCGTGATCTCGGAGAAGCAAGTCCTCGGAGTAGTCTACTCGAGCAAGGACGTAGCTATCCATCCCCACTGGCTCGAAAAAGTGAACCTGTGGAGCATAAGTCGCAATCGCAAACCTAGGGCGCTCCCCTCCTAAGTAGGTCTTCACCTCGTCGACCGCGGTGACCCGCGCCTCAGCGGCCACCTCCGGCTCCGGCCCCTACATCTCCATCTCCTCCACCTCCTCCTCCTCGACCTCGTGTCCTCCAGCGTCTGACGCCCCCGCGCCGCTCAGCAGAGCCCCCAACAGGAGCGCCAAGGCCCGGTCCTCCGGAGTCTCAGCACCTCTTAGCACAGTCGCAACCCCAGAATCGAGGCCGAGTGCGTCTAGTATATCCCGTTGCTCCGCGGAGTCCAGGAAGTCACCCTCCTCAAAGGGAACAGGGCGTGAGGCCCCGATCCTGCTGTCTCCTCCCCTTGGTACCACTGCCGTCGATCTCAAGGCGGGGGTGGCCATGACGCGACCACCCACCACCGTCTCGCTCCTAACCTCGGCCCGTCGCTCGTCACCAGCCCTCTCCGTGGCCGCGAGCAACTCCTCCACAATAGGAGTAGAAGGAGTGCTCGTAGCACCTCCACTACCACTCGCGGTACTACCCCCGCTGCCCGAGCCCTCCCCACCACTCGTCACCCGGCTGCCGTCGCCTCCCTGCGCAGCTGTACCATCACCAACACCCCTTACCGTCGTCGAACCTCCGCTAGCACTCACCACCACCTCCGAACTCCCACCAATGGCTGCCACCGCCACTGGGTCTTCGCCGGCGACCCTCCTGTCGCCGGGCGCAGCCGGACCACCATCACCCTCGCCCATCGCCACCGCATCGCCCACGGCGGCTGTCGCGCTGCTGGGCGCCGCCGCCCGTTCCTCACCGCCGGCCATCACCTCACCTACTCCCACCCAGGAGGCCTTCGGCCCCTTCATCCTTACCTCGCTCACCACCACGGCCCACTGAAAAATGGTTGTGATTTCGAGATTCTTAATTTGGGCCATTCGAAAGGATGGAGTTTTGATCGAGATGAGAGAAAGCAGGAGAGGAATCGTCGAGAATCGGAGAAAACAGGAGTGTTCCGACGGTCTGGTTCTCGAGCGCTCGAGAATGGGGGTATTTGTGCCCAGTTTGAAGAAGAAGATGAAAGGACGGCGTGCCCCAACAGCGGCCTCGAGCGCTCGAGACCACTCCCGAGCGCTCGGGCCTGTTTCTTTCGTGTCCCGTGCCAAGCTGTCGACATCCCGAGCATTTCTCATTTCTGACACTTTCTTACTTGCAATTTATTTTACAAAATCAATCTCAGTCCCGATTTAGTTTGTATCAAAACAGAGCAATTGATCACGAACTTCACTTTTGATTCACGCTTAAGAAAATTGATACTTTATGTCGAGGTCGATCAAAATAGTCTAACCTTTCCAATTTCACTGCATTCGCAGAATATTTTATTCTCATTTTGTCCGCCAAACACAGTAATAGGTGGACTCTCCGCGCATTTGTCTTATCAATGTTTTGTCGACGTCTTTCTTGTGCATGCATTACACGTGTTTGCATTTGCCCCGAAGAACTACGCTGGTCTGATCCCTACAGAAAAGGGTACGTAGGCAGTCTGAAAAGATGCGACCACATGCATCAAATGTCTGGTATGTTCCTCACTTGCATTTGTCTTTTGAATTAAGGATTTGATTTAGCTCGAATCGGGCTGTCTCAATCTTTGGACATCACTCGTATCCAGACATGATGCCGAGCGTCGCCCAAAGAGGGGCAACTGTAGACACCCCAATTTGGGCTCGTCGAATTTCCTTGATTTGTGGTCCTGAGGCTCCCCGATGATGAATTTGGATCGAAACAAGCCTCATACCGATCAGAACTTTGCTTCTTGTAGGGTTTGAAAAAGGAAAATAAATGGTCAAAATCATTCCCAAGCGCTTGGGAGTGAAGCGCTCAAAACTGTTTTTAAAACCACTGGCCTGGCTCACTCCCGAGCGCTCGAGTCTTCTGTGCTGCCCAATGGATGGCAGGGCTTCCCACTATCCATGCAACTCATCATGACTACCATCTTGAGCCGGGTGAGAGTTAAGTCAGCACTCAACCTCAGTCAGAGAAAATTAGGCCAGAAGATTTTCCCTCTTTAAAAATGTTTTATTTCAAATCTATTTCATTTCAAAACCATAGGTTATTTTGGCCTATAAATACAACCTCTTTTCTGCAGAGAGAGAGGACGAAAATTCTTTCTCTAAATCACCCTCCTCTCTCTCTTGTTCAAGGCAAAAAGGTTTTCAAACTCAAACTCATTTTCCAACAACAAGGCTTTTTTTCAAAGACATCAAGGGAAATGCAGGAAATCCAGAACACTTCTGGTTACTGATTTCCTGTGTTTTTCTCTCTGCATTCATCTTTCAAAGTCATCCAAGGAGCAAAGTGCCAAGTAAAGGTAGAAATCTTTACCTTTAATCTCAAACAAAGTGGCTGTTTTTTCCCTTCTGAAGGGGGTCTCTCAGCCTGTCCCAGTCTTTAATACTGGGTGCATGGTTGGGAGACCTTAGTGTAAAAACAAGAGCAAAGGGTCCACAAAAACGTTTTCTTAAAACCCCTACTGGAAACACTCTCGAGCGCTCGAGAGTGCTCCCGAGCGCTCGGGACTGTTTCCAGTTCCATGCATGGCATTTTGGTAAGCAGCAGACTGTGGAGAGGTGCATTTTGAAATAAAATGATTTTATAGTGGCATGCAGACATAGAAAATCAGTTTTCCTAAAACAGAAACATTTCTCACAAACCTTCAAGTAAGAACAAGGTTTTCTAAAGTTAAAAATAAGATTTTCTCCTGGGAGAGATCAAAACAAGGTGTTTGCATGCTACAATAATGTCATTTCCCATTTGAGAGAGAGCTGACATGCAGCTCATTCCCAAGCGCTCGAAACCATTCCCGAGCGCTCGGGAGTGCATGCATGCCACTGCAATCCATTTCCCCCCCAGTTTGCTGTATTTTCTGAGTTTCTGCATGCATGGATGTGTCCATTTGCTCTTTTAAAGTTGTAAATCTGATCATGCAGTGGCAAGGATGCATGATTTGAAAGATTGTGGTCCTATCTCAGTCTGTCAAGTCCTCTGTTGAGCCTATAACATGCTTAAATTTATTTCAGTTTACAGTTTTTGCATTATATCTTGTCAGTACTAACAAAACTTGCAGGTTGGGTCCTAACACTCCCAAGCGCTCGGGACCACTCCTGAGCGCTCGAGAGTGAATCCAGTAACAGGGTCTCATTTTCTGCTATCTTGTATATCATGCATGGCCATTTTTATCACCCCCCTGTACATATGCACCAGTATACATCTCTTATGTGATTATAACTGTGGATACTTGCTAGTTGGTTTAATAAAACAAAATCCCTTTTGAAAAATCCCACAAACGTTTAGTAGAGACCGACGTCGCGTCGGGCGAGGGGGGTGCCGTAAAACCCTTCCCCCCTCGTAACATGGCTTCCGAACCCTCAAAAATGATCTCTGGTTTTTAATTTCAAATCAATCATTTTTTAAAGCAAAACGGTTTTTCGGGTGATAGACCATAAATCCGGGTGGCGACTCTTCAAACCATTTTCAAATCGATCCAAAAGAGGCGCGCGATTTTTATTGGGCCGCCCCGATCCACCCGGGGCTGTGGTAGCCACAGCCTACCTTCCACTGGTTTCTGTCGCTCGACATCGCCAAAAGAAGCACTTGGGAAGACATAGGGGCTGCCTTTGTCTCACAGTACAGCTACAACGCTCAACTCAAGATGACTATTCGAGAGTTGGAATCCACGAAGATGGAGGCAAATGAGTCCTTTGCGGACTTTGTGAAAAGGTGGAGAGCCAAAGCCGCTCTAATGACTGAACGCCCGAGCGAGAGAGATCAACTCCGTATTATCTCCCGCAACCTGCATCTCGACTATGCTAAGCATCTCGTGCTGTCAACTTTGAGACCTTCTTCGAATCTGGCCTAGCCATCGAGGATGCGCTGCAAACTGGAGTTCTGCCAAGAGGGGCGTCTTCTTCTTCCTCCACTCAAAAAGCTAAGTCGAAGGCTTATTCGGAAAATAGTAGTTCGTTGTTTGGTAATAGTAGCTACTCCAATACAGCTACAAGTAGGAGCAATGCTCCAGCTTTCAACTCCAATGCCGATATCAATCAGGTTCAAAACACTCAAAGCTTCCGAGCCCGAACCCAACCCCGGAGTTTCTCAATCTTCGAGGCATCTCTATCCGCAATGTTGGAGAAACTCGTCAAGTCTGGGCACCTCAAACCTTTGACCCCAACTCTTCCTCCCAAAGTTCTTCCTGTCGGTTACAATCCTAACCTCTTCTGTGCCTTCCACCAAATGCCTGGCCATCACACTAACAAGTGCTATCGTCTTCGACATGAGATTCAAGATCTTATTGATGATGGCACAGTTCAAGTTCCACCAAAGCCCAACGTCATTTCCAACTCCTTGCTTCAACATGGGTCTGACCCTCTAGTTGGTCAGGTATCTATCACCTCCACTCAAATCAACCCGAGCTCCACCATATTCAACCCTAGCCACTACATCGTCCCAGCACATCAACCTAAACCCATCATATCCATTCCGTCCGAACCGGAGGTTAACATGATGGCTATAGGTTGGGCAGTCGAGGCTTTCTCTGCCAACACTTGGATTGACAGTGATGAGGGGCTTGCAAAGGAGAGGACCGTTTGGCTGAGGTCCGTTGTTCAAAGGAGCACCAAGTAGGTTTGGTCGAAGAAGCTGAGGAAGCCGAAGTGCTGATGCTTGGGCCTGACACCCGCTGGATCCTACCTCTTTTGTAGAAGCTACGGGTAGCTTTTTAACAAATGCATTTTCAAAACCGCGTCTAGTTTGCATTGGCGTCTTGTCTGAATCTGACACGGAGTCTTTTGCACTTGTCTAAGTCTAGCTCTAAGTCAGAGGTTATGCCTCTTGGCCCTCCACGTCGTAGCTTTTGTTTCACGTTTCGAGTCTGCTGTACTTGGCAAACCCCGAGGGTTTTTATGGTATGCATTATCTTACTTCTAAGTACTTCGCTGGCTTTTATATAAACTGTGTCGACCTTAATGACGAAGGGATAGATTTCGATGGGATCATTTCCAAGGAAATATATTCCCTCACCGAAAGGGAAGACGGTAGGCGTGCTCAGCCTATTAAAAGAAGAAGTAGTTTCAAATAAACTTGAAAGACAAGTATAACCTCCCAATGGTTCAATTGGTTCAAAGCTGTTCCCAGAGGAGCATTACGCCCGGTCAGACAGGCTCGAAGAATTCATCGACGTCTTGGCGTGGTCTCATCAAGTCACGCCTCGCGTTGATCTTGGGACAAATAAGTATCAATCCCCTGCTACCGGGTGCCAATCCAGAAAGCAGAAGCACAGAAGGCTCCGGGCCTCGTACCATGTTCAAAGCAATTACAGTGGCGTTCCGCCAAGCACAAATGAGAAAGTGTACACAACGGCCCGGAGCAAGGCATGTCAACCGAAGCACTCTTGACCCTGCATCATCAAAGTCATTGTATCTGGGGCTGCGGCCAAAAGGTCTTCGACCTCGACGGCAATAAATTCAATACCCTGGGTCAACCTAGATAAATTCAAAAGTTGTTTTTCCCTGAGAGAAGCTCGTTGGGCTGAAAATCCCAAGGGTGGGCAGTTCCAAGCAAAAGTTAGAGCAGCCTGCTAGACCAAAACCTATGAAGGTGGTTTAGGAAAAAATGAATAGGCAATCAATCAAAGCTCACTAGACCGAAGACCCGAATGGGCGGTTCTAGGCAAAAGTTAGAGCGTAAAAGGAGAGGTAAATACTCGAGAGTTAACCTTGGCCTGAACTACGTTTTGACCTGATTCCCTAGCTTGGGATACGTAGGCAGTCTCTCTTCGAGACTCGGTCACAATCTATCAATTGGATCCATGGTTGACATTTTGGTACACATCAAAGATCGGAGAGGATCGAAGATCAAGCTGCATTGGAGGAATCAGAAGGGGGAAAACCTTTGTCTTTCAATTTTATTACAAACTACTTCTTCAATTTACAGGCTGAGCATAAGTCTTAAAATATTTGAAGCATAAAAAATAGAACAAAATGCTAGAGGCCTTAATAGGCTCACAGTTTATTCTAAGTTCAGCAAAGTCTGGTGTAAGCAACCGCATCGCGTTTGTTCGAAGTGATGCGCGTTGGTCTCAAACCTGCGCATGCTTCTTCAAATCCTGCAGCAGAGAGTAGCAGTCAGCTATTGCCCTCGAATGTCGTTCCAGGGGCTTTTGCCAAGTCTTGTCATACCATGCAAGTCATATGGACTTAATGTGACTGCACGGGGGTGTCGGTTTCAGTCCGGGCCTATACGTGTCATAATCTGCGTCTTATGTCCGTTTTTGCGACATTTTTCCAGTTTTTCAATCAATTGTCATTTCGAGATGCTTTTCTCGATTTTGTTTGTACAGGTCTTTGTGCCTTTTGCACTTTTCGCAAGTGTCAGTTTCATCTGTTAAGGAATGTTGTGAGTTTTGGCTCATTAATGCCCAAAATTTCATTATGTTCCGTGTGTCTAAGGGTTCGCATTGTACCCTGGGACTCTTTCTCCCTTTTCGTTTGAGCTAGACAAGTCTGCACATACGTGCGCCCGTCTATGTGTCAATTCAAATTGTTCGTCAATGCAAATTGGATATTAGTGGTTAGTTTTTGTATTCTCTTCAACACTTGCAAAATAGAGTCAATAAACTGGAAAATGCAATTGTTACATTGCTACCCCTAGTATCAGTAATCCATTAGCAGTGGAATCTTGTGAGCAACAAGGGCACGTCAGCCTAAGGCCAAGCAAAGCATCTCTGGGGCACATCTGCCCAAGCATCGAGGAAAGGGCACGCAGACCCAATTCCATTACTAAAGCGTCAACTGGGGCACGCTGGCCCGCTCAACGTCTATCTATCTAGGTGCACATCTCAGAAGTAACAGATAGTACAGTAATGAGCCTCAGTGGTAGTCCTTAGGTGTCGTTGTCCTCCTAGGAGCCGCCCTTAGCTTGCATCTACATTTTCAATATATTATACATGCCTTTGCATATTGTGTATGTTAAATGTTGAAAGCAGGAACCAAGAATGGTCGCCATCCTCTCGATTTGTTTGCCAAGGGATGCGATGCAATCTTCTGCGGAACAATCCAATGACAGCCGGTCCTGTCAAAATTCTCAAACGGCTTGATCTTTCAGCACACTAATCTGCCCAGTAAATCAACGACAGCCGGTCCTGTCCAATTCCCAATAGCTCGATCACTTTTTATAGTGATCCGCCAGTCCAAATCAACGACAGCCGGTCCTATCCAATTCCTAATGGCTCAATCACTTTTTATAGTGATCCGCCAGTCTAAATCAACGACAGCCGGTCCTGTCCAACCTCAATGGCTCGATCACTTTGTATTATCATCCATGACGGTCAGCCATATCTGTCATTCAACGATGATCAGCCATATCATCCATGACGGTCAGCCATAACTGTCATTCAACGATGATCAGCCATATCATCCATGACGGTCAGCCATATCAGTCATTCAACGATGGTCAGCCATATCATCCATGACGGTCAACCATATCAGTCATTCAACGATGGTCAGCCATATCATCCATGACGGTCAGCTATATTGTTCATTCAACGATGGTCAGCCATATCATCAATGACGGTCAGCCATATCAGTCATTCAACGGCGGTCAGCTATATCGTCTATCTCCACGACAGCTAGTCCTGTCAAATCCCTCAACGACTTGATCATTCTGCACACTGATCAGCCCGTCTCCTGTCACAATCCCTTAACGGTTTGATCATTCGGCACATTGATCTCTCCGTCCGCATTCACGACAGCCGGTCCAGTCAAAGTTCCTTCAACGGTTTGATCATTTGGCACATTGATCTCTCCGTCCGCCTTCACGACAGCCAGTCCTATCAAATCCACAACAACGATCAGATTATCGTCCGATGGTCCGTTCATCCGCAACTGATTGTTCCCCAGGAGAGTCCATCTTGGTAGTCCCAAACGACAATCACCCTCAATCTAGCCATAAGTGCATCTTCCAGCAGACTTATTGCTCTGTCTCGGATGGTCTTTGATAAGGAGATTGGCTCTGATTCCCAACAGATGGAATTCAACCTGCCTGACACGACCTACTTGTGTTTGTTGGAATACTTTGTGCCGAGGATAGCTTGATCCCCAGCCACGATGGCCTGTCCCATCCAAATCTGCAGCGACAGTCTGTCCTGTCCAAATTCGATCAACAAGCGACGATGCAATTGTCCACTTCTACATTCATCCCCAGCGATGGTCCGTCCGTCCACTCAACCAATCAGGTTCTTTAAGTATTCGTGTCTACTTTGCTAGCATGTTCTGCTCTGGATTGCCTTGAGGGGTGTCTGGAAACCTTTGACGTTACTTGTACCAAGTCAATGGTGCTCCAAGTGCTGTCAAAGGGGGGCTACTGTAGACACCCCAATCTGGGCTTCCAGATTAGTTTACTTACGGTATTTGATTCCCCAATGATGAAACGGATCAAGAACACCCCGGGAATGTCGAGTGTTTGAGCTTTGAGTGTTTAAAAAACCCTTGAACCTAATCTAGCCTAAGCCACTTCCAAAAGCCAAAAACCCTACTGACGTGCGCCAAGGCGCAACCATCGCGCGCCAGACCCATTTCCTCGCGCGATGGTCAAATTTGCCAGTGGACAAAGTTTGACCGTTGACCATCGCGCGCCAGGGCGCACCCTCGCGCGACGGTCCCACTCCATCGCGCGATGGTCAGTCCCCACCAACCTTTTCCAGAGGCAGAAACTTGGCCAGCAATGCAACCCAAAGCCAGTCTCGTGGACTGGCTAAACTCCTCTCTTTGCAGCTCCATATCTTCCACCAATCTTTCCAAAGGGGGCATTTAGCCACCAAGGCCAAACTTTGCTTGGTTGGTTGCACCTCCCTTTCTCCTATAAATAGCCCCCTTTGTTTCTCTTTCAAAGGGTTCCAAAAATTGAAAGCAAAAAGGTTCTAACCCTAGCCCATTGTTTATCTCTTCTCCATTAGCAAGTGAAGCACTTGGTTTCCTACCTAGCACTCAAGAACATAGCTTGTTCTCACTCAAACCCAACTTTCAACTTCGAACATTCAAAGCTCAAACACCGTTCAAACTCAAAAACCAAAGGTATAGCTTACCTTTGTTCTACTCTCTGTTCTGATCCCTGAGGGGGGCTGGCAGGGCCAAGGCTGGTAATCAATACCAATCCTGACCCTAAAGCTGGCAAGGTTTCAAAAACCACTCTAGTAGGAACCAGCGCGCGACGGTCCCATTCTCGCGCGCGACACTTCGTTGTTGTGCACGATGGACCGCGTGGGGATTGGTGTCCTACTGTTTTATGCTTTACTTTGTATATAGATCACTGTTGATGCATGTTAAAACCTGTTTACTGCTTTTCTTAGTTTAAACTACAAGTTCAAAATGTCAAAATGCATTTCTGTTGCCTTGGGATACCCCTGGGATCATTCTGGACCTGTCCTAGAACCCAGGATGAGCAAAACCGAACACTGGAAGATTGACCCATACCCGCGTGCGCTGCACCCAAACCCGCGCGCGATGGTCAAATGGAGCATTGACCAGCGCGCCAGGGCGCGACCATCGCGCGCCAAGGCGCACTGTCGCGCGACAGACTGGCTTCCTCGCGCGACTGTTTGTCCCCGACCAGTGGCTGGCCTTGCATGGCTAACTGGTTTTAGGCTATTATTTTGTCCCCGCACTGTTTATGGGGTGTTTTGCTAATTTGTAGGGCTTTTCGGCCTTTAAACTGTATATTATAACTGCATAAACTGCTTGGTTTGTCCTGGGTGTGCACTGGTCCTTCTAGAGCCCAGAGGGTTTGAGAATAAGAGTTGCGGGCTTAGGCTTACTGGCGCGCGCAGGCCTTGTAGTAGCACGCACAGGTATGATCAGCATGCATTGACTTGATCAATGCATACTAGTTTCCTCCTGCGTACGACACTCCAAAACAGGGGATTTCCAGTCTGTTTAAAACTCCCACAGCAGTCTGTTCTCATCCTATTCTAACTGTTTCAATAGAGCAAACATGCTTTCTATCACATCCTGCAAAGTGTTATAGTTTTAATCCCCGATTAACTGTTCCCCCGCCCTAACTGGCTAAAATTGATTAATAAAAGAGGAATCGCAATGTTTCCAAAATGCCTAAGTAGAGACCAATCTCCGGATTGGGCGAGAGGGGTGCCTTAAAACCTTCCCCTCTCGTAACTTGGCTCCCGAACCCAGATATGGTTATGACGGACTGGTTTCCTTAACTTTTTCAAATCAAATAGTGCGGCAGGTGCTTCGAAATATGGTTCCTTGGTTGTCGGACCTTCAAAACCCGAGTGGCAACTCTGTATTTACGAGCGCTTGCCTTTCCGCTCGCGCTCCCTCGATTCCGAGGGTCTTGCCATGTTGGAAGGGAACGGAATCCTTTTCCAAGGGCATGCTGGCCACACATATCTTTTCATTAATGACTAAATCTACTTGGATATGGATAGATTTGCTAGATATGCTCTAGATTTGCTAGATATGGATAGATATATATGCTCTAGATTTGCTAGATATGGATATATATGAAAGATATGCTCTCGATTCTTTCTAGATTTGCTAGATTTTTCTAGGTTTACTAGAGATTCTCCTTGATCCTTCTAGATTCGCCTAGAAACACCCAATTAAATGATGTAATCACAAGATTAGATATGATCTTGCAAGTGGATATCCAAATAAACGCTAAGATAAGAGCCTCCCACACAGATATACATGTGACTTGTAAAAATTTAGCACCAAAAGATGTACAGAAATTTAATATTAAAATAATAAATTTCCAACATTCCCCCACCTATTTTAATATTAAATGAGACTCCTGGGCAAAGAGGGATATTATGGATCATGAAGGTGTGCTCTGCATTGAACATTCACTTAGTGAAAACAATAATCTCTACTCCAGAGTCAATAGTGGTCTCCGACTTGAACTATGACTGCTTTAGGGGAAAAAAAATACTACCCACACATAATAGTCCAGGTATTGACATGAGCTTTAATAGCCAGCACATTACGGCCTTGCGCTAATCCCAGTTTTCATGAGCGTTTTTTAGAACAAAGCCTAATTCTCATAGGAAGCGGCCCCACCTCCACGCTCACATAGGTGCTACAGAATTTCATTTAAGAGTTTCTTAAAAACTCAACCTCCACAACATTACAGGATAAATGCACTCACACCATAGGGATGGACTTCATCAAAATTTTCAGTGCATTTCCAAACGACTACCATATGATTCGTTCTTCCCATTGAACCCAGTTACAGGATCTCTGGTCCCTGGGTTGGGTATCCTCATACGTGGCTCATGAATTTAATGGCTTTAGCCCCATCCCCCTTAATCTATTCCAGACTCTTTCTCTTGCCAAGGCCTTGGTTAATGGATTTGCAAGATTATCACATGATCTCACATAAGTCACATTTATGATGCCATTACTCAAATAAGATCTCACAGTACTGTGTTTTCTTCTGATAGGTCTGGATTTACCATTGTAATAACGGTTTTGTACTCTACCAATCGCAGCGGTGCTATCACAATGAATTAACACGGGAGGAAATGGTTTTTTCCAAAACGGGATTTCATTTAATAAATCTCTCAACCAATTAGCCTCCTCACTCGCTGATGCTAATGCCATTAGCTCAGCCTCCATAGTAGAATTAGCAATAATAGATTACTTTTTCGACTTCCAGCATATAGCACCACCACCCAAATTAAAAATATATCCTGTGGTAGAAAGTGAATCACCTGACAAAGTATTCCAATCGGCATCACTATAAGCTTCAAGTACTGCAGGATACTTTTTATAAAACAAGCCATAATTTTTGGTACCAGATTAATATCTCATTATTCGCTCAATGGCTAGCCAGTGTTCTCTACCCGGCTTGCTTGTAAACCTGCTCATTACTCCTACTGCATAAGCAATGTCAGGTCGAGTACAGTCAGTAGCATAACGTAAACTCCCTATTATGCTAGCATATCCTTTTTGATCAACAATATCCTTCTCATTTTTAACCGAAAATAAATGCACATGAGGATCAAAAGGAGTAAGAACACGCTTGCAGTTATCAAAATGGTATTTTTTCAAAATTTTCTCAATATAATGCGACTGATCGAGAAAAATACCATCACATGTTTTTGTAATTTTCATCCCCAAAATTATGTTAGCCTCACCAAGATCTTTCATATCAAAATGGCTACTAAGCATATTTTTAGTCTCATTAATAATATGCACATTTGAGCCAAAGATCAGTAAATCATCAACATATAGGCTAACAATAACATGTGAATTTTCACAAGATTTATAATAGATGCACTTATCACACTCATTTATCTTATAACCATTTTCAATCATGCAGGAATCAATTTTCTCATGCCACTGTTTAGGCGCCTGCTTTAAGCCATATAGGGATTTAGTCAACTTACACACTTTGCTTTCTTGGCCGGGCTCCACAAAAGCCTCGGGTTGATCCATGTAAATTTCCTCATCAAGGTCCCCATTTAAAAAAACTGTTTTTACATCCATTTGATGAATTTTTAAATCATGAATTGCAGCAACTACAATTAACAATCTAATGGATGCTACTCTAGTAACCGGAGAAAATGTATCAAAAAAGTCAAGATCAGCTTGTTGCTTAAAACCTTTTGCAACAAGTCTTGCTTTATATGTATCAATAGAACCATCCGGTTTAAGCTTTTTACGTAGGACCCATTTACACCCAATAGTTTTACAACCCGGTGGTAAATCGACTAATTTCCAAGTTTCATTGGACATTAGTGATTCCATCTCATCATTAACAGCCTCTTTCCAAAAAACAACATCAGGTGATGTCAAAGCATCTTGTAAATTAAGTGGAGTATCCTCCACATTAAAAACATGATAGTCAGGGCCAAAATCTTTTTCAACTCTAGCTCTTTTACTCCTTCTAGGTTCAAATTCAAAATTTTCTTGATGTTGTAAACTAGGAGTTGAAGAACTAGGCTCAAGTAAAACCAATTTTCTAGATTCTTGACCCCCACCATTTTTAAGTTTAAAAGGGAATTTTTCTTCATGAAAAATTGCATCACCTGATTCAAAGATAATTTTATTTTCCATATCAAAAAATTTGTAGGCTGTACTATTTATTGCATATCTAAGAAAAGCACAAGTGGTAGCTCTAACACTCAGTTTAGGTCTTTTAGGGTCTGAAAGCCTCACAAAGGCCAAACAACCCCAAACTCTCAAATATCCCAAATTTGGCTTATGACCTTTCCACAACTCAAAAGGTGTAATTTTAGTCTTTTTGTGTGGCACTCTATTTATCACATGACAAGCCGTTAAAATTGCTTCTCCCCAGAGATTTGAGGGAGCGCCTGCTTCAATAAGCATGGCATTGGTCAAGTCAATTAATGTTCTATTTTTTCTTTTAGCCACACCCTTAGACTCAGGCGAATACTGTGGAGTAGTTTCATGGATAATTCCCAAAGACTAAGCAAAAGAGTTAAATCCAAAAGATTCATACTCACGGCCTCTATCACTTCTAATTCTTTTAATCTTTCTACCGAATTGATTTTCAACTTCTTGGAGGAATTCTTTAAATTTGTCAAATGCATCACTTTTATGTTCACACAATACACATAAGTATAATTTGAATAGTCATCAATAAAAGTGATAAAATATCTATTTCCTCCACGAGTTAAAATTCCTTCAAACTCACATAAATCCGTATGGATTAGTTCTAACAATTCAGTATTTCTTTGAACACTTTTATGAGGCCTCCTTGTGATTTTTGCTTTACTACATGTTTCACATTTCTCAAAATCTTTACTGTTTACATGACATAGTCTAGCATGCCAGAAATTTAAAAAATACAGTATGTAAACAGAAACAGTAGCTGGTTTATTATTCTCAATGTTTAGTTTGAACATTCCATCACATGCATATCCCTTACCCACAAACACTCCTTTTTTAGTAATTACAAACTGATCAGATTCCATAGTCTGCTTAAAGCCAAATTTGTTGAGTAGATAACTGGACATCAAATTCTTCCTCATGGACTGTGTGTAAAGCACATCTTTTAGAGTCAACACACGTCCAGAGGTAAACTTCAAATCAACCTCGCCACTCCCAAGCACCTTGGTAGTACTAGAGTCACCAAGCATCACAATTTTTTCTTCTGCAAAGGGAGTATAAGATTTGAACCAATTTTTATCATAGCAGACATGCCTGTTGGCACCAGAGTCTGCCCACCACCCTTCCACACATTGAACCATATATATGTCTATAATCATTGCCACAAAAGGCTCCTCGGCAACATTAGCCTGTGGAGCATTCTGCGTTTTTCGAAACTTGCAAAATCGAGCAATATGCCCACTCTTGCCACAGACAAAACACCCACTAGTTTGTTGTGCTTGTGAAGGGGGTCCTTGGTTCCAATTATTTTTTCTCTTTTGCACTTCACCGCGAGGTTTACCCTTATTTTTGAAGTTTTTCTTATTTGGCTTTAAATAGGCATTCTTTGGAAACTATCCTCTGGGTAAGTTATTTTTTGCGGAAACTAAATTTACCTTAGTGGTGGAATGTCCGTTACCCTCATGAGTCATAAGTGCATCTTGGCCTCTAGCCTCCTCCTCCACTCGGATGAGGGTAATCAAAGTCTCCAGGGACGTCTCCTTTTGCTTATGGCGCATTGATTTCTGGAACTACCTCCACAAAGGTGGTAATTTGTCAATGATGCTTGCCACCACAAGATTGTCCCCAATTTTGCTGCCTTCAGACCGGACCTCCGCCACAATCATTTGGAAATCTTGCACTTGCTCCACAACAGATTTACCATCTATCATCTGATAGCGGAAAAAACGGCTAGCTGCATATTTCTTTGCACCTGCCTCCTCAGTATCATATTTGCTCTGCAAGGCTTTCCAAATTTTCTTTGCAGTGGAGTAAGTAGTATCATAATAATCATAAAATTGATCTGCAAGGCAATTTAAGAGATAATACCGACAATTATACTCATCTGCATTATACTGCTCAACTTGTTCAAGATGAGCATATTTTTCGTCATCGGTCATCCCATCTGTGGAGACTTTGTTGGGATCCTTCTCAGTTAGGATGTAGGCCACCTTGAGTAGACTGAGATAGAAGAGCACCTTGCCTTTCCATCGCTTGAAGTGAGCTCCTTTGAACTTGAAGGGCTTGTTGAGATCTCCGATATTTTCATTGGGCTTCTCAGCTGTTTGGTCCATTATTGAATCTCCTTAAAATTGTTGGGGATATTACAAGAGTTTACACCAAAAATAAATATTACAATGGACAAATTAACAGGCTGAGTCGCGGAAATCTCGCTCTCTTTAAGGAGATTCAAGCCCTCTACGGTAACAAACCGGTGCAGTAGAAAATCTCTGACTTGTCCCCTCCAGGATATAACAGCCCGATAATTTATCGTATGGTTCGAACCTACTCTGCACAAGTAGGAGAACCCAAAGCTCCACAAAAGAACACCCTTACACTTTGCCCAAGACTCTCACGTTCATATTAAAACTCACAAACTAGAATTTTTTGAGAACAAAGATGGAAGAAAAGAGTAAGAGAGATAGACCAAGTGTTGAAAGGAGTTCTCTCTCTCTCTCTCTCTCTCTCTGGCTAGGATACTACTTACTTAAACAACCACTCAAGCATACCTTATATAGGCAAGAAAGAATCCAAATCATATCTTTTCATTAATGACTAAATCCCATAGGATAGATATGAATTCAAACTATATCTTTTCCATTAATGACTAAATCTACTTGGATATGGATAGATTTGATAGATATGCTCTAGATTTGCTAGATATGGATAGATAAGCTCTAGATTTGCTAGATATGGATAGATATGAAAGATATGCTCCCGATTCTTTCTAGATTTGCTAGATTTTTCTAGGTTTACTAGAGATTCTCCTTGATCCTTCTAGATTCGCCTAGAAACACCCAATTAAATGATGTGATCGCACGATTGGATATGATCTTGCAAGTGGATATCCAAATAAACGCTAAGATAAGAGCCTCCCACACAGATATACACGTGACTTGTAAAAATTTAGCACCAAAAGATGTACAAAAATTTAATATTAAAATAATAAATTTCCAACACATAGCAATCAAAATAAGCCATATATTTGCAAATCCACTAGTAATTCACTAGTTTTATTTATCTAATTTGTAGGATGATGTTTCATGGAACACGTATGGCTCAAACACTTAAGATGCAAAAAAAATCATATATCCTAAATAAAGAATGCAGAGCCACAAATTTTTTTTTTGCAGTTACATTTAATATTTTTCACCTTTGTTGTCGAGTAAAAAGTAAAACATAAGGGGGCAGCCAATGTGTGACAACTCTCCTTGTGCGTGACTAAGGAGTCCTAATTGCTGAAACAAGGTCTAAAGAGTCTAAATGGCCCCAATGCACGTGGTACACAACACAGCGAATGCCCAGACACCCCCTATCATAGGTGAAAGGCCGACCCTCGTCCCACCTGGGGAATAGAGGCAAGGAGATGGGCTGGTAGCCTCCCAACGATTAATGGGCACGAGGCTCCCCAAACACCACCTAAATACTTGAACACATGTCCTCCTAATTAGCAAACCACATCGAGGCAAGCTACTTACCACTAGAACGAAAGTGGTGGGTTATTCTGTTTACAATTGTGTCACCAGAAATAAAATCACCAAATTGAAAGATTATCCACACAAAAAAAACTAAAAAATTCAATCAGCTGAATGAGATGAGATGACCAATGCCAAAACATTTGCCTTCATGCAAAAATACACAAACACGCAGTTCTTTAAATAGCCAAGTGCTCTCAAATCCAATAAGCATTGCGTTGACGCATACACATTCATCCAAATGTATGCCCAAAAACCTATGTACCAAAATTGCCCTCAAATTCAAGAGCTTTCGCATCAAAGGAGAGATTAATGTATTCGTATTACCTCCAAAACGGTCATGGCATCTTGATTAATCCCTTTTCTTCCTTGTTGTGTGAACATAGATATAAACCTGGATGAGCCTTTCACCCCCACATTTGCCCCTGCGCAATGTGAATTGGGTATATCTATATGATCATCCTCCTTTTCAGTTCTTGTTTGTTTCCTATTAGGCACCTCCTCCACCATAGACCCTTCAATCCTCTCTCCGGTACTACAGCATGCACCCATTTCGAAGAAAACCAGAGCCAGCCCAATAGATTTGTGTCAAGTCCCAATAACTTGAGGGGAAAAAAGGATTTTCTTGGGGACCCAGATGGTAGGTAACAAAAAAAGGATTTTCTTGGGGATGGAATGGGAAAATGGGTTGAATTCATTGGCAATCCTATTTTGATGCGTGGAAATGAGTAACAAACAAAACCGACAGGAAAACATGGACAAAAAGGGCCAAATTGACGATTATATATTCCCAACTATATCCAATTGGATAAAGACATGTTCCAAATTTCGGAGAAAAACCAAATTCCGTTGTTATCTCAACGCCATGTTAACTTAAGCTAGCAAGCTATTTTGGTTGTGGCTAACTATATCATACTCCCTCCGTCCAATTTTGATAGTCCCTTTGAGATTTTCAACTTTCTAAAGGGTATGCACGCATTTAATGCATGTCTCCTTATAATTAAAATCGATTTCAATCTATTGTTGTCCTTAAATTCTCACTTTTAAAATTATTTTTACACATTTATAAGGTTTAGTTGAGGAAATCTAGACACTTTTTTCTTTGACTTTTCAAACAGGAATTGCATTTTAAGAAATTCCAAAATAGAATAAGGGACTAACAAAATAGGATGGATTGAGTATATATCAAATTTACACCTGTGACTTGTATACCAGTTTTTTAACTTTCCTTATCTTTATCCTAATACAAATTGGAAATCAAATGATCATAATTAGGAAACTGATAATGCTAGAACAATTTTTTTTGTTAACGTCGAAGTTTCATTGTGTAAGAGCCTTGTACCTTGTACATGGTACGTACAAATATTTTATGCCCTAAAAATTTTGACTTTAACAAAAATAGTTCTATCATCAGCATTACTTTAATATATTTGGTATCTTCCACCTAAAATAATTACTTTCAAAGTAGTAAAATGAAACAAAATGATATCTTTCCATGGGGCGGGGGAGCGTGCTCCCTCTCCAAGTTGGCCTCCAAGGCAAGCACTCCTCTATAAATACTACAGTGATAAATCCTAACAGGTATGCTCTCTTCTCTACTAAGTTTGAATTTCCTCTTTTTGAGTTGGAACTAATGTAGACACCTTATTTTGGACTTTCCAGATTAGTTTACATACGGTATTTGATTCCCCAAGGATGATATAGATCAAGAACACCTCGGGAATGTTAGTGTGTTCGAGTTTTGAGTGGTTAAATCCCTTCTAAACCCTTTAAACCTAACCCAAAGAGCTACAGCAAAACCCTACCTGTAAACGCTGGTCCACCACCAGCGTGCGCTGGTCCACTTGCCACGTGTGAGTCATCGGTTAGCTTTGACCGTTGACCAGGCTTGGACCCGTGCACGCAAGCCATCCATCAGCGTACGCCAGTCAAACCTTGTCCCATCACCTTTATTCAGCCATGATCACAGGACTTTTGGGGCACCCTATACTCTGTATATTCGTTTGAAAGTTGATCTCGGGGCAGGGGATGTTCCCTACCCCCTCTCACAAGTCTCCCATCACCCTCCCCTCTCATTAATGAGAGGGAAGCCTACACTCCAAGCCAACCAGCCACCTCTTGGCTGGTTACACTCCATATATCTCCTATATATACCCCCTTCATTTCTCAAGCAAAGGGTTACCAAGTTATAAGGTGGTAAGGTTTACCAAGTCCCATTTTTGGTTATTCCTTGTTCATTTTCCTCTTGCAAGGGTACTAACAAGCAAGTAACTCCATACACCACTACATACACCCATCCATACACAATCTTCATCCCTCAATCTCAAGCTCAAGTTCAAACACCTTCCAAACTGAAAAACCAAAGGTAAAACACCTTGTAAAAACTCTCTGTTCTAATCCCCGAGGGGGGCTGCCAGGCAGAACTGGCATGGCGATCAGTGTCTAGTTGTTTTATGTATTTCTTTCCATATTCATCACCCTATGAGCATGCTAAGAACCAGTTTACTGTTTTCCATAGTTAGAACTGCTAGTTTTAGTTTTCAATATTTATAACTGCTGCTATGGAATACCTCTAAGGTCTTCTGAACATGTCTCAGAACCCAGAAAGTGCAAAGCCAAGCACTGGTCAAGTGACTACAACTGCCGTACCGCAGTGATCTACCCGCGTACGCCAGTCTAACCATGACTCGTGGCTGGCCATTGCATGGTAACTAGATCTTGGCCTCTGTTTTGTCCCCACACTATTTATGGGGTTTTCTGTGCATTTTGTGTCTTTATAGCCCCTTTTAACTGTCTGTAAATTATATATAGCTGTTATATGAATTGCTTGGTTTGTCCTGGGTGTGCATTGGTCATTTCCAGAGCCCAGAGGGTTGAAAACAAGAGCTGTGGAATTAGGCTTACTGGCGTACGCGAGTTCCGTAGTGGTGTACGCAGGTGGAGTCAGCATGCAGTGACTTGATCAGTGTATGCTGGTTTCTTCCTGTGCATGTCACTCCAGAATAGCTCCCTCCAATCTGTTTAAAACTCCCACAGGAGTCTGTTTTTCATCCTATACTAACTATTTCAATAAAGCGAGCATGCCATTTATCACATCCTACCAACATGTTATAGTTTTAATCCCCTTAAACTATTCCCCCACCCCAACTGGCTAAAAATGATTAATGAGAGAGAAGCGCAAATGTTTTATATAAATGCCTGAGTATAGATCGATCTCCGGATTGGGCGAGAGAGGTGCCTTAAAACCCTTCCCCTCTCGTAACCTGGCTCCCGAACCTTAGATATCAAAGTTGACGACGGACCAGTCCAAACCTTTTCCAATCAAAAACAACGTAGCAAGTATTTCAAGTTCGGTTCCTTGAGTGGCATACCACAAAAACCCAAGTGGCGACTCTGAATTGAGCATTTCACTGCGCTTTCAAAAAGGCACACCCAATTTTACACAAATTTTAGGGGCGTGTGCCCACAGTGACGACTCTGCTAGGGACTTATTGCATTGGTCTATTCTTGAAAATTAATACACTTGAGAACAATCCTTCAAAAGTCTGTCAACATAGTATGCTTTGTGCTGCTGAAGAACGGAATGGTAACTTAATAGGATCCCGCATCTGACCAATCCAAATTGGGACTTTTTCAATTGTTCATTTGTGTTGTTTTCTCCAAGTATGGATTAATAAAAGTGAGCCATGCTTTAAAAGGCATTTTGCAAATATTGCGATTCTCTCTCATTAATCATTCCTTTGGCATTCTTCATGTACATCGATGTTGGCTAGCCCCGTTGAGCTGTTTTGGGAAACCGACACAGTTTACTAGAGCCCGGAGTCCTCAAATGCCCAACAACCTTGGACGATGATGAGTCATACTACCGTTCAACCGTTGCTCTGCAATACGCATTGCAGGGGGAGGTATATCATGGCTCTAGTCTGAGGAACTCCCTCAAACCAAAATCGGCCTCTTCATGTACAAAGCACTAGAACTCTCCAAACTAGGATAGGTACCCGTAGGGTAAGATTATTTGCATCTAACCTCCATATACTGTCTATGTGTTACTGCTTTCCCTATCGCATGCACTGTACATACATACCGTCTTGCGTAGGAGCATGATAGGGAGGCTCTTAGGTTGTTTCTCTTTCGAGTCTGTCTTATAATTATTAGGACGCTGCTATAACCCAATGAAGAGTCGTGCATCTTGTGGTGCACGTTATGATGAGCACCCAATAGTGTAGATATTTGGTGCGACTGGTCCCGTTTTATGTCATTTATCTTATGTTTATTTGTCAATATTAGTGATTTTGCGCTTAAGGTATTTTGTTGAGCATTTCAGGTAATACGCGAATAAAAGGGCATGTTGTGATGCCATGAACAACCCTTGAGGGTATCCGAGTGGAAATACCCTATGGAGCGCAACCGTCGGGCTTTTAGAAAGCATAACCGAAGGGCCAAAGAGTGCCAAAGGCCGTCGGGTGCCAAAACGAGGCACGAAGGACTTGATCTGCCAGCAAGCATCTCGGTATCGATACGGTTATCATCGTATCGATACAGCTCCAAAACAGTGGGAATCTCAAGCTTCAGTGTATCGATACAAAGTTTCCTGTATCGATACGGTTACTTTTGTATCGATACGGCTCCACTACGGGGAATTTTGGAGATGCAGGGAAGACAACTCGGTATCGATACGGATATTGGTGTATCGATACGGGAGGCTTACCGACTTACTTTTTGATAGCTTTTAACTTTCCATAAGTGGCAAATTTCTACTTTTGGCTGTATTTTGGATATTTTGGAGGACAGAGAGAGCCACTTTGTATAACGAATATTTAAATATTCATCCTCTTTATTCATGCCATGTAAGAATTCATCCCACCCTTTTTCATGCTTATGATTTCATCCTTTTACTGTGTGAATTACCTTTTTTACCCTTTTCACTATTTTTAGGAATATAACATGATAAATTGACCACATCTTTGCATTTTTCTTCATTCTTCAAGTTGGCCAACAAAACATGGCTAAATTGTCATGAAACTATTTCATGGTTAATTATTTGGACCGTTTACCGTGAAACTAGTCCGGCGAATATGTTAGGCCGCTGCGCGGACCAATTCATATAAGGATAGTTACATGGTTAACTTACCATGACATTACATGGTTATATTACCATGACATTACATGGTAAATTACTTATGATTACATCCTAAAATTCTCGACCTATACAGACAAGAATTTCGGGATGTAAAATACTTATGATTTCATCCTAAAATTCTTCGCCTATATGGACAAGAATTTTGGGATGTAAATATTTATGATTTCATCCTAAAATTCTTGGCCTATATAGACAAGAATTTTGGGATGTAAATTACTTATGATTACATCCTAAAATTCTCGGCATATTGTTTGGGATGTAAATTACTTATGATTTCATCCCAAAAATTCTCGACCTATATAGACAAGAATTTTGGGATGTAAATTACTTATGATTACATCCTAAAATTCTCAACCTATACAGATAAAAATTTTGGGATGAAAATTACTTATGATTTCATCCTAAAATTCTTGGCCTATATAGACAAGAATTTTGGGATGTAAATATTTATGATTTCATCCTAAAATTCTTGGCCTATATAGACAAGAATTTTGGGATGTAAATTACTTATGATTTCATTTTAAAATTCTCAGCCTATATAGACAACAATTTTGGGATGCAAACATAAGTATTTGTACATCCCAAACTATCCTTATATGAATTGGTCAGCGCAGCGTTTAATAAATTTCGCCGGACTAGTTTCATGGTAAACGGTCCAAATAATTAACCATGAAATAGTTTCATGGTAAATGGTCCAAATAATTAACCATGAAATGATTAGAACAGACAGACATATTTCATGGTAAATGCTACAAATAATTTACTATGAAATTGAAAAGCTTGTATTACATATATGGTTTAAAATCAGAAGGGCAATAGCGGTATTAAAAGTATGAGAAGGACGAAATCATAAGTTACTGAAAAGGATAGGATGAATTCATAAGTGAAGAGGATAATAAGGACGAATTTTTAAGTCTCCCCTTTGTATAAATAGGCCCCTCTCTCTCCCTCCTTTATAGCTAGCACATTATAACTTTAGTTTTTTTCTCCATTAATGTCTTCTTAAGCCTTTTCATGTGTAATTTCCTTAGAACTCAAGTAAGTAATTCTCGTTTATTGTTTTCTCGTTTATTAATGTTGTAGCTACAGCTTGGATCTTCCTTAATATCAAGTTTGTTTTCATTTTCATCGGTTAAAATTAATGTCTCGTTTTTATGCTTTGTTTGGTGCTTTAGCTATGTGTGAGTAGTCGTTTGGCTAAGTCTCGGGATAATCTTTCCCAAGGACTTAGGTGGTTATTTGGTTCTCGAACCTTCGGGCTTAAAAGCATGATTATTGGAATTAAACTAACCTAGCCATTTTGGTCTAAACGAGGGGTGTTAACTACTTAGTATGTCGTTTAGTCAAGCGGTCTTGGCAAGTGGCATACCGAGGGCTCGTGGCCTCCTACGTGTTAGATACATTAGCAAAAATAGGTTGGTTTGATTCCAATAAATCACATCTTTTGATAAGCTTAGTCGTTAAAGCTAAATCTTCCGAGCATGAGCACGCGGTCGTGACTCTCGCTTGAGTTATAATTGAGAACCGGCAAAGGCCTTCGTCAAGGGATAGACAATCCCAAGACTTGCCTCTTTTTAGTTTATTAACGCTCATTTCTAGTCTTTTTATTACTGCTTCCACCATTTAAAGCAAAACCAAGTTGGCCGTCTTAAACGCCGAAATCCACCATATAAAACCTACAATCCGATTAAGCTATATTCGATTCTCTGTGGGTACAATCCCGGACTTTCAGAAATTATGTCGATACAGTTGTCGACGTTACCGTTGGCGACGAAGTTTGGATTGTCAACACTACTTTGGTGGATGGAGGTCTTTGGGACGTTTCGTTTGTTACTAACCCGGGAATACCTTTTGAGGAGGC
Organism: Rhododendron griersonianum; assembly: GCA_018127125.1. NCBI lineage: Eukaryota > Viridiplantae > Streptophyta > Magnoliopsida > Ericales > Ericaceae > Rhododendron > Rhododendron griersonianum. Next base: position 25,874,828 of record CM030791.1, on the reverse strand, counting down.
TACTGCTCAAAACCCTGCTTTTTGGGAGGGATTGGTTATGGAAGACTTGGCACAAGATTTAGCTCTGGGGCAAGACGCGACACCAACGGTGGCTTCAGTCAACGAAGGAAAGCGCAAGTTGGGGGAAGTTCCCGCCGACCTATGGGATAAAGTCGAGGATCTGTGGGATGTTGCCAATGTCACGAGGAGTGGCCGAGTCTTCCAACCAGCTAATCTGTAGGCCGGAAGCTCGTCCAATCCTCTTGTTCAAAGGCCCAACATTCCTGCTGCTCAAACGAATGCTCCTTTTTTCATCCCTATAGTTCCAAGTGGTGTTCCGAGGGCCGATATCATTCAGAAGCAGCTCGAGTGGATCCCCGCTGTAATTTCTATTTGGGGTCTAATATTTTCCTCTCGGGAGCATCGTGAGAAGCTGTCTTCAACGCTCGCTCATCTCAAAATGCCTAACGACATAACCCCTGAGGCCATGATTGCCCTCATACTGCCGCTGCTCTCTAAGCACTCTGTTACTTTCACCGAAAGGGATCTCCCTATCGAAGGAACTGCGCACTACCGCCCGCTGCACATCACTGTTAAATGTAGGGGACATTAGGTGCTGATTGTACTCATTGAAAACGGCTCTGCAATCAATGTCTGCCCTTTGAGGGTTGCATACCGCTTGGGTCTCGCCAAGAAGGACCTTATGCCGTCTAACTTGGCAGTCAAGGCCTACGATAGCACTCGTCGCGTGGTAGAGGGGATGCTAATGCTCAAGCTCGATGCTGAGGGCTTTGAGATGGATGTTGAGTTTCACGTTGTCGACATCCCTCCTACCTTTAACCTGCTGTCAGGCAGGCCATGGCTTCACAAGGTAGACATCATGGCCGTTCCCTTAACTCTTCACTACAAGGTCATGCTGGGACTCACCTCTGGGACTTTGACAACCTGCGGGGACTCTAGTATCCATCCGCACACCGAAGATGGAGCACCAATTTTGGAAATCATGCACGGGGAAGAGGATGCTGACTTTAGAGGTTTCTCTTTTGACACGTCTGGTTCGGTCCTTGCCATTACCATGGATGATGACTTCATTGTAAGCTCTGCTGCCTTCGATATAACTCTAAGACTCCAACACCATGCAAAATGAAAACAAAGAAAAGAGAACACCTCCAAAAAAACAACTTAAACTAGCCCCACAGAAGAAACTGGAACAAGCACAGGCAAGCAGCAAACAAAAAATAACCTCAAAACACCAACACCAAGCCGCCAAAAGAACAGCAAAGCAAACCCAAATAGAGAAACAAAGCCAAGACCAACCCTGGCTAGGCAACAACTAACATTAGAAAAGGAACGTAGCAGAGGACAACAACGAACACCCAAATAGAGAATCTAATCGAATCAGAACTCCACAGAGACGGAGACACCATCCTCCAACTCATCAAAATCACCAATCTCCTTTTCTGAAATTCCGACCCCCTCTAGTTCAATATATTTCTTGATATTAAAATTCTCCCCCTTGGTATTTAACTCCCAACAAAGCATCAATATCCATACACTTACGAGCTTTATTAATTAACAGGGAGTTTCTATTAACGAATGTCACTAGAAGAAAGAGAAGATAAAGGAACCACCTTGTTGTTCTTCTTCACCTTGACCACCTTTAACCCAAAATCAAAGAGAGATTTCATCTTACTGCTTTTCCTTCTCGATCTTTTCAACCTCCTATCCAATTTTTGGATTGCTTCATGAATAGACTTTTCTCCTGGAATACTGAGCCCAACACTCCTATCCGTCACTTTGGGCCTTGAAAGAGAAATTGGACTAGTAATAGAGTGACACTCAGAGTTGGAAGAAGAGACCAAACCATCAACCTTTCTTGTATGGGCTTCAACATCCTTGACAACAATATGCTTCTCATTCGCCAAAAACCTAATCTCTATTTCTACTGCATTTGATGAAGAAGGAATCTCTCTAAAATCATCTTTCACTTCCTTTGCTTCATCAACTTTATCCTTCTCACTGTCTCCCTCAGACTCGTCTTCGGACCTCGGATTAGAGTCCATGTTATCCTTGCAAACAAAGTTAGCCTTCATGATGTTATTGACAACCACATGCTCCTCCAACACTACTCTAACAAGGTATGAGTTACCATTTAATACCAAACAAATCTCCTAGTTAATGGTTTCGAAGATACCAATAAGAATTTTCACCTTTCCAACTGCAAAAGAAGACCCGTTTGAAGTTGCTTCATCTAAAGTAATGAAATCACCCCACTTTTGCCAATGTTTCTGAAAGTGTTCGAGTTCTAGAAATTCAAAGGAACCCCATAACAGCTCAGCCAGACCTCTTTCTTACTATCAATCTTGAAATCAGGATTCCATTTCTTAATTACATCCACAAACCAGTTCCTCAACCAACACATACCTGATTCTTCTAGCATTAACGACATATCCTCCACGGAATCGAAAGTCAGAAGAACAAAGTTTCCCCCCATAGCACGCGTCTGAATGTATGATATTCCCTCCGCAATGAAAGCTTCTCTTAGTAACACCACATTTCTTGGAGAAGGAAGTATTCCAATTGAGCTTCTATGTAACCATTCAAATTTTCTAGTTACTATAACGCCCCTAATTTTGGGAACGTTAAATAGATATATTTTTTTATTGAAAACTAAATAGAGTCTGGCTCATTGTTACATCTTAACTCTCACAAGAGTACTTTTATTAAACAGGGGAACTAGGGTTCCTATCTACTGCTCCGCCTGCTCCTCCATCCTAGCCAGCTTCTTGGCTCCGAAAGCCTCTAAGGTATTGAGTTCACCTTGTTCATCTACAAAGTCTGACACATTATACTAGTGTCGCCACTAATATAATATGTCAAGGTCACCAAAGATAACACCATGAGCTACAAAAGCTCAATAGAATAATCCCACACTTTCTAACCCATAACTTTCAACAACAGGTCATAGATATAGCATACAAGCTCATGATTTTCAAATAACACATGCTATATCAACAAATAGTTAACAATGTCACATCCACATTCTCTATTCATCTAACGTTGGTGTCTGTGATATCTAAGTTTCTCCTACGCGACTTTTCGTAAACCGTGTCACCATTTTCACCGTTCATTTGCCAAATCAATATTTCCCAAATCGTTTTTAACACACCCAACCTCGGTTCCGCCGTTCCGGTCTCCCGAGTATCCTCACAATGGTTCCGCCATCCCGAGTTCCCATTGGCACACAAAACTTTGCATTGGGTCCTCTCCGCGGATAACCAAGCTACACACCCAACCTCGGTTCTGCCGTTCCGGTCTCCTGAGTATCCTCACAATGGTTCCGCCATCCTGGGTTCCCATTGGCGCACATACACACACCTCACAATGGGCTACTATGTCCGGCCACATTGTGGTTTCAAAACATTTCCTTTTTCAAAACACGCTTTTTCGTTAACCACACCCTAGGTGTCATGTTTCTAACTTTCTCGATTTTTGTGTCTCGTTTTCATGCAATGACTCAGCGGCAGGACTTTTCACTTAAGAAGACATAAATCATTCGTTGTAATCTTGAAACTAAACTAGCAAGATCATCCAACTCTATATTACTCATCATGGTCATATTATCCTTAATTCACTTATTCATGCTCAAACATTCAATCTAAAGCATAGTGTCACATGGACGAACACCTTTAGAGTGGAAACCACTTATGCTTTATCACACGTCAAACAAATAATCCAAGTAATCATATATACATGCTCATAACCATCCTTAATATCAAAATACGAATACTTCCAATCAAGCTATTATTTCCTTCATTTCGAAATCCGTTTTCCTTCTTTTTGAGAAGTTCAAAACAACCTATGTTTATTCGGAATAAAAGTCGATTTATCCAACATGTTCATACTTCATTTCGAAAAGTAAAACAAGTTTACTAGCTATTTTTCTTTCATGCATTTTAAACGTCCGAGTAATACACAAAACTTTTTGTACTTAAAGTAGAGAATAGAAGTATTCTACTTGCATTTCAAACAATACACATTTCTATTTATACTTAGGGTAGGGATAAGAATATTCTACCGTTCTTCTTGGCAGTAGGGAGGCTACGGAAAGGTAAGTTGGCAATCGAACGGAGTAACTCCCTACGGTTGGCTTTCGGTAGTTTCGAAAGAGATAGGTTTTTCTCGAAACTAGTTCTTGACTAAACTACTAAACTTTTTGGATCGAGAGGGTGGTCGGGTGGTGGTTTGGTGGCGGTCTTGGATGAGTTTCTTGAAGAACTCAAGAAGAAACTCAAGAACGCCAAGAACAAGAAAGAACAAAGAACAAAACACAAGCTTTCTAGAGAGAGAAGTTGAAGGATTGGAAGGTGTGAGTTGAATGGCATGAGGGGGGTCCTATTTATAGCAAAATTTGGCCCTCTCTCTCCCTCTCATAGCTGGCCCTCTCTCTCTCTTTTTCTCCCTTGGATTTTTCTCCATTGAGTTGTCCAATCAAGCCTTTTATCATGGCATAGCCTTGCCTCTCTTGTCATTTCCACTTTAGGTCAAAATCTAGGTTATCATGAAGGGTTTTGGTCTTGTCTTGTCTAGGAAATTTTGCTTGCAAGGAAGAAGAAGATAAATGGCTAGGATTATGGTTAAAGTAGTCTAGAAATGGGTTGTCAAATAGAATTAGGCTTAAGGCTAATAGGTAGCTTGTGCAAGTGTACAATCACATGCACACACTTCACTCTCCCTCTCTCTCTCTCTCTCTCTCTCTCTCTCTCTCTCTCTCTCCAATACCATGAGTATATATAGCTATATATATATTTATGCATACATAAGTACTATGTAGTCTTACTAGGTCTAAGAAATAGGAAATGATGAGGGGTAAGGTTCTTAATAACAAAACAATGTCCAAAGGTTAAAACTTTCCTAGAAAGTCTAAGTATGTATATATTTAAGTAGGCTGTTATGGCTAAGAAGTATATATACTTATAAATATACTTAGAGAAAGTCTAGGAAAGTAACTTTGGTGGGTAATTTAGGGTTAAGGCTAGTATCCTTAGGTTTGCATGCATGACAAGGCTAAGTTTACTTCTTTTGGAAGCATCATGATTACTATCCTAGGTCTAAAAGGTTCAAGTAGGGTTGAAAAGATTCATAATTAAGGTTCATCTAGGGTTAGGAGAATGTAACTAAAGTGAATTGGTAGTTAGGTTTCTTCAACTAGTTGGTTAGAAGCTAACTATACTTGCCAAGTAGGATTTCTAGCCAAGAAATATAATTTTAAGACTTTATTTCAATTACTAAGAATATTTACTAGTGCTTCTACAAGCACACTTGTCTTTAGAAAATGACTAGATCGTCCGGTGTGATGTAATTTAATTTTATAAGTCTTAAATCTAATTATGACGGATTAAAAAGAAAATTATAAAGCAAATTCAAGAATAAATAATGAATTTCCAAATATTAAAAATGAAATTTTTATTTACAAAAAAAAATTGAAGTTGTTACAGTTACAGTGTGATAGATTGAACAAAGCCAAAGGCTCCATCCGATTCATCTCCTAACTTGTTTTTGTAAAATAAATTTCAAATCTTACGTTTTTTGTCATTTACAGTGGTTATACATTGGTAATTAATTTTTTTCCTCACAGAATAGAATTACAGAGGTGTAGCAAAAATATTTTGAAAATCGAAACAAGAAAATTTGAGGAAAAATTATTTAAATTGCTTTTTGAAATAGAAATAAATTTGAAAATTATGTGAGAAAGTCTAATTGATCGAGCAAAGCCGAAAACTAGATAATACAATGTAAGCTACAAATTGTCCAGAAAGATATGTATAGTAGTCTTTAATTAAGACTTTTCAAATGACATTTGAAAATTTGTGGAATTGGAGATTATTCACTTCAAGGGTTATTATGTATTCTAGGAACATTGTAACATATCATTGCAAAAGCTAAAAAATAAAGGCTCGAATCCAGTTCATCTCCTAAACTGTTCAAATTACTTTTTGTTTAGGTCATTTACAGTTGGTGCATGGAAATTTTTTTCCTCATAAAATAGAACTAAATAGGTTTTGAAAAAATATTTACAAAAACCGAAACAAGAAAATTTAGAAATAATATTGAAATTGCTTTATGAAACAAAAAATTATGTCAAAAAGTCCGATCGAGCAAAGCCGGAAAAACCGACTTTCTAGATCCTCAAAATTCCTTGGCATATTCACCTCCCGGTTTTTAGTATAAAATTGTATATAATTCAGAAGATCGTTAATGATACGATTATACTGTATAAGAAAAATCGCGAATTTGTATTTGGTATCGTGCCGCGGTAATTTTGAATTGAAAGACATATTCTATAAAATACGACCAATTCTTTTGACTAGTTTTTTTCTACATTTTATTTACATGATTCTATACTTTTCGAAAATGTAATGGAAATAATAAGTCAGTGAAAGAATCTCGTAGACACAGGAAAACAAGCACGAAAGACCGATCAGAAAAAGAATGCCTAAGAGTGGGAACAAGATGTAACTGATTCATCCCCACTAAATAAAGAAATTAGAAATAACTAAATATATCTCTATCTTATACTTAGGAGTTGAACAAGGAAGCTATAAGCCAAAATATTCATTAAATTACAATATTAATCTATATATATACAATAAGATAGAGAATCAGATATTTCTATAGACGTTGTAACTAGCAAGGATGCTTCGGGCTCTTGAAGTTACCATGATGCATGCTCTTGGTTTAGCCGATTGAGTAGTGATACAATGTATATATGCTAAAATTGTGTACAAAGATATGACATTTGAAAATTCACGAAATTGCAGATTATGGCATACTTGTTGATATCTGTATTATCATCAGCGATTCCCCAAACAAATAGGATGCGAGAGTGGAAAGACACAATATTCACGGACTCCTCTGCTGCAGCAATTAGCATGGAATTCTTCGCATTCCTCGCACTTGCATTTTCTGCCCTTATCTCTGGTTATAAACTATCTAATCAATCATATGTCTAAGGAAAAGGCAAAACAAATCTTTGTTTTGTAACAAATTTTTTTCTTCGCGTTACTAGATTCAACTCGTAGTGCTAAAGAGTATGATTAATCTTACCAAACAACTTTGAAGACTTAAACTCAAGTATTCAATGAATTTCAGTCGAGTTTCTAATAAAATTTTATTGCCGATCAAAAAATAATTCAATGAGGAAATTACTTAGTGGTAGAAACCTGACTTTGATTGCTTTACGGGTGGGGGAAAAACCGTCGAACTATGAATCTTATCCGAACTAGTCCAAACTAATCTATTTTGTTTGAATTTTTAGTAGTATGGTTTGGTTGCAGTTAAGAGATATAAAAAATCGAACCAAATTGCTTGGTTTGCGGATTTATTCTCACAGTTCTGAGTCCAAACCGATCCGAACCATAATTTACATTATGTAATTTAGTTGATACTATTTAATTGATAAGTTATTTAGGTACATTGCATAATAGGGTAAAATATGTACTTGCCGTTGAACTATTTAAATTTTGTTTATTTCGTACTTTAACTATCAATTGTACATTCTTGCCCCTTTAACTAACAAACCGTTACTTACTTCATCTAAATCTCATCTTCCACTGATGGAAGATGGGAATTGGATGAAGTAAGTAACGGTTTTTAGTTAAAGGGACAAGTGTGTACAATTGATATTTAAAGATCGAAGTACACAAATTTTAGATAATTTAAGAGACAAGTACATATTTTACCCTTGCATAATAATAAACTCAATCATCATAGATTTTCTTCCTATGTAATTAATTATATCTTGTTAGTGACTTACGGTGAGTTTGAATGCATTTTAGTAACCTTTAACGCTATTTTATCGTAATGGGTTCTAACACAAGTTCTACTTTGTAGATTTTATATGGGAAAGTTAATGATACACATCCCTTAAAAATGTGTACCATATACACCTATTGTATGGTTCATTCATAACATTTTAGTGTGTTTCATAACTTTTGTTCTAGAACTCATAACTTTTCAACAATATGATTCATAACATTTTCATTATGATTCATACTCCTTTCGTCCCTTTTTTAGAGTCCAGTATTCCATTTTGGGCTGTCCTTTCATAAGTATCCATTTTGTAAAGTTAGTGGGTAAAAGTTGGTGAATTTTCCATTTTGCCCCTAAAAGTAGATTCTATTTTGAAAAGTTAGTGAGTAAAAATGTAATGATGATGTTTTCATAGAGGGTAAGAAGAGAAAGTGGAGGTAAAAGTTGATGTAAAAGGTATAATGATGATATCTTTTTAATAAGTTGGAATTACGAAGCAAGACCTTTAAAAAAGGACGAAGGGAGTAATATTTTGGTGCATTCGTAACTTTTATACTAAAATTGTAACTTTTTAGCAATACCATTCGTAACATTTTCTCTATAAATCATAACATTTTGGAGGTGCATATGATACACACCCAAATAAAGGGTGTGTATTGTAGCATTTCCCATTTTATATATGCAAATTCTTCATTGCTTCAAATGCTTTTAGAATATAGCTAGTATGTCAACCTAAAATAAACCGTGGATTGAAACTAAAACCAAATCATAGTCTAATGGTTTGGATTGGTTTGATTTTATACGTTTGTGGATTGTTTGGTTCTCAAAATCTTTAATCCGTAAGAATTAGTTTAGTTCTTGATTTATGACAAAACCGGACCAATCACTCACCCCTAGATTGCTTCTGTATAATAAAGTTTTCGGATCTTCTAGTACTAGAAATTTTTTTATTTGTCAAGATACTACTCCCTTCGTCCCTTTTTAAGTGTTCTGCTTCGTAACTCCAACTTATTAAAAAGACATCATCATTATACCCTTCACATCAACTTTTTCCTCCACTTTTCCTACTTACCCATCATCATTACACATTTACTCATTAACTTTTCAAAATGAAATCTACTTTTAGGGACAAAATAGACAATACACCAACTTTTACCAACTAACTTTACAAAATGGACATTTATTAAGGGACAGTCCAAAATGAAACACTAGACTCTAAATAAGGGACGGAGGGAGTATATTTAAGAAGCGTTAGAATAAAACATCTGCAAGAAGCCACACAATCCAATCAGGGGGCAACATAAATAAACCAAAATAAACCACAATTGGTTAAAGGTTGAAACTATTGATACTTCATCAACATGTTTGCATTTATTGATTTATATATAGGAGGTCAAATTTTGTTAGTAGGATCATCTATTTTATTTGTGGGTTAAGTGCTAGCTAGTAGCTCCCAATTATGGACTTGGCTGCTCTGCTGCCCACCTGGGACAGCAGCTCCTACCCATACCTCAAAACTGCGTAGTTTTGAGGTAACTGATGTTCTTCTTCTTCTTTCTTTCTTTCTTTCTTTTACTGATAAAAGCCCTATTTGTGAAGATCTTATATTTTTCATCATTTTATTCTAAAGGGTCATAATTAATAAGTATCTGCTCTTTATTTGGGACTCTGTAGAACATAAACTTAATTATGAGAGTCGTAGAGACAAAAAATAATTATGATCCTTTAGAATAAAATGATCAAACAAATAAGATTTTCACACCTGTTCAAACATATTGAAAATTGGACCACTTAAATTTTTTTAAAGACTTTTTATATATTTAAAAATGTGGTTAAAACATTAAGTGGTCCAATTTTCAACCTGATTGAACAAGTGCGAAGATCTTATTTTTTTGATTATTTTATTCTTAAGAGTCATAATTAATTTTTGCCTCTAGGGCTGTCATAATTAAGTATCTGCTCTTTATTTGAAATCCTGTAGAGCAGAAATTTAATTAGGAGAGCTTTAGAGACAAAAATTAATTATGATTCTTTAGAATAAAATGATCAGACAAATAAGATCTTCGCACCAGTTCAAACAGATTGAAAATTGGACCACTTAATTTTTTAACCATATTTTTTCATTTATAAACCGTCTAAAAAATTGTTACGTATATTATAACATTTTGAAGAAAAGGAAAAACGTTTGGCTTTACCGATCCAAGCTACGTCGTTTCGGTTTTATTCATTACTACTATTAGGAAAGGGAAAAACATAGGGCTGGGCTTTTATCAGATTTTTTTTATAAGAAAAAGAAGAACAGCAGTTGCCTCAAAACTGCCTCAAAACTACGTAGTTTTGAGGTATGGGTAGGGGCTGCTGTCCTTGGTGGGCAGCAGAGCACCCGAGTCCCCTAATTATATGCATGGTCTATTAAGATTCGTGACGATTTATTTGGAATAGATATTATATATATCATGTGATGATGTCTCATATGTTTCATAATCTAACATAAAATGCGATCTACCACGATTTCATTCGACGATCTGAATGGTTCATTTTGTAGACTGTGATGTGTGTATGGCCCATGCTAAAAACTAAGTCGAGTCGGGCATAAGCAAAGACTTGATCGAACCATGTTTATCTGAAGAGAAATAAAGGATCAAAGTTTGATTGTTCATTTCTTTCTTTGTGACAAAATATAATTTCTTCAGACGGCTACCAATGCGGATCGACCTGCAAAGAAAACAGAAACACCGAGAGGATAAGCAAATTGTGGTGGATCTATATATTTTGTCACATGATCGAGGGACCACACGAAGAATTGTATATTTTCACATGAGGAAATCTTGATTCTCCATATATGTAGCTTGCAGAAAGAAAATAGTCGAGTTTAAGATCCTTACAAAGACAACCGTATTGATAGGGTCATGGCCTACGAAATTTGATTTCCTTGGTGGACTACTAGCGTTGCACCCGGTTAATGTGCCGGACAAAAAGAAATTTACGATTGTGTTTTATTCTATTCTCATGTATCAAGCATGTACTACACTAGTTATATTTCTAAAATCAAGAATAAACAGACAATATTCCAATTCTGATTACTCCAATAGTCCTAAATTAATCAGTGAACTTCATCATTATGTGTATTAGTATTTTGTTACGATATTGATAATGTTAAAATCCTTTTTATTCATCATTATAAATTAGTAGTGCACTAATAACATGTGCATGACTACGAAAGTCTTGTATATTGAAAATTTAGCGTTTTCATTTTCAATATTGTTACTGTTTAATTTGATTATACCAAAGTAACGAAAGTAATATTTGCCAATGCAAGTGGTAATAACTTTGTTAATTTTTATAACCAATTAATTAGATTTTGAACACTTGGCGGAATTAGAAACATGGTACATAGAGTTGGATCACCAATTCAGTACAGGGGATAGCCCCTCCCACTTCCTACTCTCCCACTTCTCACTCTCTCCATCTCCCATAGTCCCATGTACCACATCTTTCTCTCTCTCTCTCTCCCAATTTAAAAAATCAAAAGTCTAGAAAATTAGAAATGGAAATTTGGAGACTTTTGAATCCAAACATGTAACGACCCGAATTTTGGCCCTAATTTTTTTGAATTAAAAATAAATGTTAGTAGTAACTTATTTTAGTTAATTAGTTAATTACTAGGTGCTAATAAGATTAAATCTAGGATATCTTCAAAAAATAATAATAATAATAAAATAAATATGTTACATATATGCATGTGCATGCATGTATCTCTCTCTCTCTCTCTCTCTCTCTCTCTCTCTCTCTCTCTCTCTCTCTCCTTCCTTCCTCGGTTGTTTTCTTTTCTACCAAGAAACAGCCACCACTTCACCCCACCAACCACCTACTGCCACCCACCTGCTTCCTTCCCCTCTCCAACCCTCTCCCATACCCAAGAGCCAAGTCTTTCTCTCTCTACCTCTTTCTCCCTCCCTTCATCCCCTTAACCGAATTATTCCATCTTATCCTTCGAAATCCGAGCACCAACCCCGCCATACCACCTCCTGCTTACCTTCTTAATCCCTACCCCGGCCCGTACTGTCCTATCCCGTCCCTTGCAAGCCCTAGAGCATCACCTCCATTAATGCCACCTTATCCTTCCATCTTCGAATTCCTTATAAATACCCAACCTCACTGCCATTCGAACACAAAAACCTCCTCTCTACCTCCCAACACTACTAAAACTCGAAGGAATTAGAAAAAGAGAGCTCCTATACGATCGAGTTCTAGAGAGAGAGAAAGAAAGAGAGTAAAAAGTGGGTTTACTAGCTACAACCAACTGAAACCCAAATTGATCACACCAATCATCTCCTACAACCAAGAGCATCTCCTAACAAGTCCCAATTCGATTCCAAGATTCCCCCATAATCGTACCTGAAGTCACCTTCTTCAAATTCCAAGTTTCGGTTCTTGAATCAATTCGAGCAATTCAAGGTATTATAATCCTTTCTATCTCTTCTCTAAGTATATTTAAGTGTTTTTAGGTCTAACCCATAACCCCATGAGGTCCCATGCATCAAACCATGGAAGAAAACAAGAAAATACGAAAACTGCATTCAACTTCGCGGCCGCAAGGTGCGGGCTGCAAAGTCCAAAGGAAAAGCAGCTGTGGAAGCTCCCACCACAAGGTTGATCGGGTCATACCTTGCGGCCAAGGCTCCAGCCGCAAACTCCATTCAATTTTAATAAAAAAAATGTTCGAAACAATTTTGCGACCTCCCGAATAATGTTTTTGACACCCGAACTATTTTTTCTAGACTCCTTGCACCTCAAAGATGATATCTTGTTAACATGAATTTTTTTATTTTAGTTATCTATTTATTATTATTTTTTTACAAAGTTTCCAATCGGAACGACTTTGCAACCTTACGAACCATGTCTTTAACGCCCGGATAATTTTTTTTAGACTCTTTATAATCCTAAGATAAAATCTTGTTAACCTCAACATATTTTATTTATTACCTAATTATTTTACTTTCGGTAATATCTTTATTTAAAATAACCTCGCGACCCTTCGGACCCAATTTTTGATACTGAACATGTTGCGTAGGACCATTAGGACTCCTATTAAGGTCATGACTATTTGTAGACACCCCAATCCGGACCTCGGAGGTTCTTTGGACGCCCTGATGATGAAATAAAGGAAACGGTACCTTTGCGAGCTTGAATAAAAGATTTCCTCAGCCCAGAAAACCCAGATAACCCAAATAGCCCAAAAGCCCAAAAGCCCTAGACTGGACCTGGAATACCGCGCGCGCGGAACACACCTGCAACGCGTGGTGTAACAAAACTTATTACACCATGCGACACCCCAAGGTCAATCACACGGCATTTCAGGAAAAGTTCTGACTGGCTCAGAAAGCTGTCGGTCACGCCCATTTGAGCCACAGCTGCAAAATAGCTCAGCCGAAAATGCACTTCTGACCCGCCCAGAAAATACCTCCACCATTTGAATTTCAAAATCCTTGGCTCTTGCCTATAAATACACCCCTCCACTCAAGAGAAAAGGGCCCTTGATCATTGATCCCAAAATCTTTCTCTCTCTTCTAGTCTTTGCACCCATTCTCTACTTCCAAGCCTTGAGAATGCCATTCCCAAAAGACATTCTCTAAGCACTTTACTCCATTTTTTTTTCCTCATCATCAAAGTTAGTCTCTTACTAACTTTGAAGCTTCATCCACCCAAATACCCAACAACCACTCACAACCACACCTATCTTTTCTCACCCGATCTCACCCACTCACATCCTTTATCATCCGTCTTCATTCTTCATCATCCGCTTTCATTCAAGCTCAAGATCAAAGGTAAAAATCAAGTTTCCTTGGGCTAGGCTCTGTCCTGATCCTGAGGGGACTCTTCTGCTGTCAGACTTAACCCCTTTCGATTAAGTTCTGGCCTAAAAATCATTTTTACAAAACAAAACATCCCCTGTGCTGGACAAACCATGCTGCGCGGCGCTTTGATGCGTCGCACAGCATAGCGTGTTCACGCGCGGCCTTTTCATTAACTGTTGTTTTCTTGCTCAAGTTGTCTAGATCATGGTTGTTCTTCGTCGAGCCTGCTTCTTCGTCGAGCCTGCTTCTGTTGTTAAGATGTCTGTTGTTAGTGTCTTTAGAATAAGACCATATCTACAAGCCATGTTCTACCTCATAAATAAGATTTTCTTGATCATCTCGAGTGATCAAATGCATCAAAAGTTGTTTTATATTCATGGCTTGAAGAAATGGTACTGTTCTGAGGTGATCTAGTGGCTGTGCATCTTCTGATATTTCTGAAGGATGTCGCACGTCATATACAATATGTTGGGCGATGTTCTGGACACTGATGACAGGATAGGTACCACGCGCGGCGTATCATAAGGCCGTGCGCTTTATTATGGTATGCCGCATGGAAGATGACCGTAGTCCAGACAGTTTGTTGGTTAGCTTTGCTTTTCTTTTCTTCACCGCATCATCTTTACTATCTCTGCACAGTGAGCACCACGTGCACGCTAATGTGATATACTCCTCGTGTCCCTTCCCCCTTTATTTGCTTTATTAAAGAGCTTGATTTTCCAAAAGATATTAAAAATTTCCCCTTTCGAAAATGCTTAGTAGAGACCGGTTTTACCGGGCGAGTGATGTGCTTTTTAAAGAAAAACCTTCCCCATTCGTAACGTGGCTCCCGAACCCAAAGTCTCGATGTTTTCGCTAAACCAAAAGCCTTTTCCAAAGGAGTTTCTCGGTTTCTCGGATCATCCATCTCAAAAATCCGGGTGGTGACACTTCGAGTGAGTGCCGGGCGGGGAGCCCACAGTGGCGACTCCGCTAGGGACTTTATTATTCGAAACTTTGGAACTTACTTTTTATTTTTCAAAGAATCGAATAATTGCGAGAGTCAAGCTTGAAAGGTATTTTCAAAAAGGGGATTTTCAATATCTTTTGGAAAATAAAGCTCTTTTATCCTTTACACTCTGCACCGCACAAGCCTCGCTAGTGTGTTTCGGCTATCTTGCCTGGTATACCGGTGACAAGCTCTCCCAGGATGCTTAGCAGCCCTCGACTATGATGAGTCATCGTGCTGTTCGACCATTGTCTTGCAATACACTTGACATGGGAAGTACAACTTGGCTCTAGTCCGGGGAACCCTTTTGAGACCACAACCGGCCTTCAGCACTTGTACATAGCCATAGAACCTTCCCAACTAAGACAGGAACCCGAATTTAGGACTTATGTGATATATTCTGTTTATGTGCATTTCTTCTCCGTACTTGCATTTCAATCATACATCATTACATTCTGCAAGCTAGGGGAAAGGACATCCTTAGAATCCTTTAGCTTACTTCGGTCAGTCTAGGAGACCTTAAATCCATGGAGTTTGTGATACCTCTGGTGTTTATCGTGCTCGAACGGCTCCCTTGATTTGGGTCTAACCTTAAGTGCGTGCGTATTTGGATTCCGATAGTCACATTGCTCCGCCTCGGATGGTCAAGGTAAGGAGATTGGCTCTGATTCCAAAACGTTCAGAATTTAACCTGCCTGACGGCACCTACCCGGACTATCGGAAGTCTTCTGTGCAAATGCCTTAAGTGAGATCCAAGTCACGGTAGGTCTTAGGTTAGTCTCTAGGAGGCACGTAGAAGGTAGGGCGAGCATTCGTGATCAGTGGTGAGTTGCTCCTTTTTGCTTTATTGCCAGTTCTGAAACATTGATCGCCTGCAAAAAGAAGAGGTTGTACCCAATTGGTTTCGTCCACTCCGAAGATTAGTTCGCATAGACACCCTGGAAGGAACCCATCTGTTTGACATCCAAATAGAGCAGGAAGGGCAGCCATTATTAGAAGTTGTATCCGAGCCGGTGATAGAAGAACCTATAGTAGAAGAGCCTTTAGCAGAAGTACCGTTCAAAAATCCTTTACCCATGGCTGACCAAGGAAATGGGGTAGAAGAACTCAGGTAGAACATGGCTGCTTTAGATGCCCAGCTCAAACAGTCCATCACCAACATCGACGCCCAACTCCAGGCTTCCGTTATGTCCATGCAGAAGGACATGATCATGATGATGGAAACTATGCAAGAAATCATTGATAAGCTTCAGACCAAGCCTCCCCCTCAGTCCGAGCAACCCAAAGAAGAAATGCCAGTGATGGATCCTAACCTAGCAGCTCTGGTCGCCAAGATTAGTAAGCTGGAAGAGTTTGTCCAAGAAATCAAACGACTTGGGAAAGGAGAAATAGACATGAGCAAGCTGTGCTTATTTCCAAATGCCAAATTACCGGAGAAGTTCAAAGGTGTGGACTTTGTAAAATTCGATGGCACTGGTGATCCGAAGGCACACCTCCAGGGGTATATCGGTTCCCTCACTATGCGGGAAATTGAAAAGGAAGCTATGGCACAATTATTCCATGAGTCTTTGTCTGGCCCAGCCCTGCAATGGTTCCTTACTCTTGAACCATCCAAGAAAAGGACTTGGGAGGATATTGGGACAGCCTTTGTGGCCCAGTATGACTTCAACGTCGACCTGAAAATGACCACGAGGGAACTAGAAAGCACCAAAATAGGTAAAAAGGAAAGCTTCGCTGATTTTGTGAAGCGTTGGAGAGCCAAAGCCACTCAAATGCAGAACAAATTGGATCTTAAGGAATATATACGGATCATAACAAAGAACTTGCCAAGCTCCTTTGCCCCGTACGTGGTTCTTTCCCAAGCTGCTCCGAATTTCAAAACTTTTTATGACTCTGGGTTGGCCGTAGAAGAAGCCTTACGGGATGGTACCTTGGAGAAAAAGGAAACAGGATCGAAGTCCAAAAGAGCATACTCTGGCAATAGCAATGTCCTCTTCGGGAACACCAATCAGGTCGGAACCTCATCCGCCAAACCCGCAGAAGTCAACCAAATCTCTGAAAAACCAAAATCCCAAAACCGAGCCTTCACCCAGTTCAGTACCCCTAGGTCTACCCTACTTAAGAAACTCACAGAAATTGGGGTATTGAAGCCTCTTTCGCCACCACAAACCATTCCGCCAAATCTAAACCAAAATGTCTACTGTGAGTTCCACCAGATGCCGAGCCATACCACTGATAACTGCATCCGCCTTCGTCTTGAGATTCAAAATCTCATTGATGATAAGGTTATTGATACCCCTCCCCCGGACAAACCAAATACCATTTCAAACCCCTTGCCACAGCATAACACCCCCTTTCGTATTAACCAAATCACCTTAACCGATGATTAAGCTGCCCGAGATTTTGATCCAACCCTTTTCATTGTCCCTGATATCGAACCAAAACCTATTGTGAAGGTTCTCGAGGAAACGGCTCTTTGCTTTCTAAGGGAATGGGAGAATGCATGGGGGGATCTGATTTCTGATTGGGAGGAGTTTGAGGCTGCCAATTTCCAGAGAGTTGTTGAACCACCCTTCGAGCCTAAATGGGAGGTTGATTGGCAGAATGTTCACGCTGACCCTCTTGATTGACTCTCCCTATACATGATGTTCTAAGGCCAGAACGAGGACTATCAGGTCCCTCAAGAAGCTCCTGAATTGGAATGGGACCCGATCCCAGTTGCATGCCCGCTGTTAGCCATGGGAGATCCCCTCGATATGTTCTCCTTACCATGATGTTCGCTGAGGAATGCCAACCTAAAATGGCACCTTATAATTGGCCAGAGCTTGCTCCATTTCGCCCGGATTTCTCTCACTTTAATGACTTTGTCATTGACAATTTGAACAGCAATATGGACTTTGGCCCGTGGTGCTTAAATCCGGGACCCCTAGAGCCTGAAGAAGAGATAGCTAGTAATGAGTTTGATCCAATGGACTACATTGTGGACGAAGCCGAATCAGAGCCGTCGGTCACTTTCCCAGAGGAAGCCAATGTCACCATGATGAATTTGTGGGAAGACGAACCAAGGGCCAAAGCAAATCTGGGGGCAAACTCTGAAATTGTCAACATAAGGGTAGGAAATGAGGAATGGACTGTGAACAAGGCAATGATGGAAGCTGAGCAATGGAAGCCAGAGGATCTTTGGGAAGATTTGGTTATTGCTGACCTGGCTTCCAACCTCCAAGATACCACCATTGGAAGCAAGCGCAAGGCTCCTATTGACTTATGGAGTGAGGAACCAAAATACCGCCAGGTCAATCATCTGACTAGAAGTAGCCGCATTTATCAACCTCCTAACCTCCAAGTTGGAGAATCCTCTAACCCTGTAGCCCCACCAGTCAAAGAGCCTCCCAACCCTTTCGCTACACCAACCAAAAATACTTTCCAACCCTTTGCTCCACCAGCCAAAGAGCCTTCCCGTCCTGAGAAGAACCCCGAAGGAATGGTCAAGCAACAACTTGAGCAAACTCAAGCTAAAATGTCTGTTTGGGATGTACTTGTTCACTCCACTCGCCATCGTGAAGGACTCATCCAAGCCCTCTCTCACCTAAAAGTCTCGTCCGCCATAACCCCCGATGAGCTTGTGGCGCTTATCAACCGAGACCTGCCCGCCGAAGGAACTGACCACAATAGGCCACTGCATGTCACCTTGAAATGCCATGGTAAATGGGTTCCCGTAATCCTGATCAACAATGGTTCAGCAATCAACGTTTACCCGCTCCGTGTTGCCTACTTCTTGGGGTACAAAAATAAAGACTTCTCTCCGTCAGAAGTCAAGGTCCGAGCATATGACAACACCCGTCGGGATGTAGTCGAAACCCTCATGCTTCCTATGACCCTCGGATCCTACCAAACTGAGGTGGAATTTCATGTGGTGAACATTTCCGCTTCCTTCAACTTGCTCCTAGGAAGGCCTTGGCTGCATCGACTAGACATCATGGCCGTACCTTCTACTCTCCATCAGAAAATCTGTTTGGGGCTTGAAACTGGGGTGCTTACCATTCATGGAGACTCTGGAATTCGTGCACCCACTGAAGATAATGCCCCGCTTTTAGAAATTCAGCATGGGGAAGAGGACATTGTTCTGGGAGGATTCTCGCTTGATACCTCCAATTCTGTCTTCTCAGTCCAGATTGATGATGACTTTGTCATTAGCAATGTTGCCATTAAGATAATTGTAACAACTCCGATTTTCAGTGAATAAAAATCTCGTTGTTTATTCGATAATTCCTTTATTATTCTTGAGTGACTTTATAATTTCCTTTTTGAATTCCTATAATCCGTCATAATTAGATTTGGGACTTGTAAATTCAATTTCATCTCGCCTATCGATACAATCATTTTCTAAAGACAAGCGTGCTAGTATTTGTCTCCTTAATTAGTAAGACAAGAGCTTAGATTATATTTCTTGACTAAAAATCCTACTTAGCAAGACTAGTTAGATTCTAACCGATCTTTGAGAAACCCTAACTAGCGATTCATCTAGTTACTTCTCCTAACCCTAGAAAGACCTTTTGAACTTCATTAGACCTTTTGAACTTCCCTGAACCGTTTGAACCTTTTGAACCCTTGAACCCTAAATGAAGCCTTCTGACCAAAGTCAACCTTTAATCTTTTATCCATTGGTCCATAAATGTTAGGAGAATTATTACCCATTGGATAATAGACTAGTACTAGAGTATATTAGATAATTCATTGTCTAGATTTTCCATGGGATTCCCTAAATAAAGAAATAGAGTTATACCAAGTATTATATTACCCTAGGATTCTCTATGTACCTAATACTATATTTTAAAGAGACATGTGTCAATTTGACTTAGTTTAATAAAGAATTTTGACTTAGAAATCTAGGAGAAGATCATATAGTACCTTTGTCCTTTGTAGTTGGTCATACATATACATATATATTAATCAAGGGAGGGAGAGAGAGAGAGAGAGAGAATCCGAGAGAGAGAAGGGGAGAGAGAGAGAAGCCGAGAGAGGGAGAGAGAGAGAGAGAGAGAGGGAGAGATTGATGTGCTAGCCTTAGATTTTCTTCTACCAAATCCTAGTTTTAATATTACCAAGTACTTGTACTTGTGGAAGAGAAATATAGGAAGACATGGGAGAGATTTAAAGTACTAGATTTCTCACAAGATTTTCTTACAACTTAATTCTTTATTCTTACTCTTTCAACCTTTGTACTTATATATATATATATATGTATGTACCTTGTACTAGGAAGAAGGGAGAGAGAGAGAGAGAGAGAGAGAGAGGGAGAGAGAGATGAGAGAGATAGGAGGGAGAGAGAAGAAGATATGATGTACTTTCTTGGATTGTCTTCTACCAAATCCAAATTATATATATGTATAAGTACTTGTACTTGTATATTGGAAGGGATATAGAAGATATAGGAGTACAAGATCTCTTACAAACCTTACAATCCAATCCTATACTCTTTCATAAGTCAATCACCAACCCTTGTCCTTCCATCCTTATATGAATATACATTGTACTAAAAAGAAAGAGGGAGAGGGAGAGAGAGAGGGAGGCCGAGAGAGATAGAGAGAGAGAGAGATGGGCCGGATGAGAGGGAGGGAGAGAGAGTGAGATGTGTGTGCTTGTGTACTCACTTTCTTACATCACCAAGTACTACCAAATCTAGTCTTTCTTACCCTTTCATATCCAAGGACCACCAAATCTAGATTTCTTGCTCTTTCTTATTCAAACAAGTACTAGACAAGACAAAAATCCCATTAGAATAGCCTAAATTTGTCCTAAAATGGAAATAAAGAAAGGGGAAAATCTTTGATTGTCTTTCAAGCCTTGACATGACAAGATATGGAGCAAAATCCATTGGACAAATGGAGGAGAGAGGGCCGGCCAAGAGGGAGGAGGGAGAGCCAATTCTTGCCTATAAATAGCACCCCATGTTCTTCATTCAACTCACACCTTCCATACTTCACTTCTCTCTCTAGAAAGTTTAGTGTTCTTGCTTGTTCTTTGCTAGTTCTTACTTGTTCTTGAGGTTCTTCCTAAGTTCTTCAAAGAACTCATCCTAAGCCGCCACTAAACCGCCACCCGACCACCCTATCGATCCAAAAGTTTGAGTAGTGTTAGTCAAGATCTAGTTTTGAGAGAAACCTTTCTCTTTCGAAGCTACCGGAAGCCACTCTTAAGAAGTTACTCCGTCCGACCACCGACGTACCATCTTTCTTCTGTAATTGTCACTACCGCCAAGAAGAATGGTAGATAGATCTTACCCCCTAAACTCTAAGTATAGCGTATCGTATGCGTATTGTATAATCATGTTGAATAATCAACTTTTACTCTAAACATGTTAGATAGTGGACTTATTATCGCTTAAACTGAAGTATTTGTATTTTGATCTTTTAAAATGATAATAGACTTGCTATGTGCTTACTTGCATTACTTGTGGTTGTTTCAAGTAAAGCATAAGTGATTATCACTCCAAAGGCGTCCGTACATGTGACGTTATGCTTTACGAATGATTGAGCATGCTAAATGATATAGAGTTGGATGATCTTGCTAGTTTAATTTCAAGATTACTATGATTACATAAAAAGTCTTACCGCGGAGTCTATGCATGAGAACGAGACACGGAAACCGAGAAAGTTAGAAACATGACACCTAGGGTGTGTTTAAAGGCGTTGCCTTGGTAAAATATTTTTGAAACTACATAATGACTAAGAATGGGAGTCGTTATGGGAGTACGGGTGTTTTGTGTGCCAATGGGAACCCGGCGCGGTGGAACCATTGTGAGGATACTCGAGAACCCGGCGCGGCGGAATCGAGGTTGGGTGTGTGGCTTGGTTATCCATGGAGAGGAGCCAATGCAAGATGTGTGCCAATGGGAACCCGGCGCGACGGAACCATTTTGAGGATACTCGGGAACCCGGCGCGGCGGAACCGAGGTTGGGTGTGTTAAAATGGTTTTGGAAGTGTTAATGAAGTGGAAAATGGTGACACGGTCTACGAAATGTTGCGTAGGGGAAACACAGAAAGGCATGACACCAACATTAGAAAGATAGCAAATGTGGATGTGTAATTGCTAACTATGTTGTTGAATGAGCATGTGTAACTGTCTTTGTGCCTTTTTGTTATAAGTTAAGGGTTAGTGGGTATGGTTTACTCTATTGAGCTTCTGTAGCTCACGATGTTGCCCTTTGGTGACCCTGACATATTATATGGGTGGCGACGCCGGTATAATGTGTCAGATCTCATAGATGAACAAGGAGAGCAGTACACATTGGAGGCCTTTGGAGCCGAAGAGCTTGCTAGGATGGAGGAAGAGGTGGAGTAGTAGATAACCTTAGATTTCCCATCCTTAATGTAATAAAAGTACTCTAGTAGGAACCATGTTGTAATAATGAGCCTGACTCTTCATCTTTTATTTCAATAAAATGTTTATTTAACGTACCCAAAAATGGGGGCGTTACAATAATGAAGAAGATGTCCTACATGCTGGGACTGGGACTAGGAAAGAATTTGCAAGGACCTGCAAAATTTGAAGCCTAAGGAACTCTAATACGCACAACCGGTCTTGGCTATCTACTCTCAAGTGACGGAAAGGTGAAAAGGGGAGACAGATTGGAAGACTATTTTGTCAAAGAGAGAGAGAGCGAAGCAGATCTACCAAGGTCAGCCAGAACCCTTTAGGGATAAGAAAATCAATACCCTGCTGCCTGGGTTCGAGATATTCGCCAATGACGTTTGGCCGGAAAGCGAGGAAGAGCCTGAGGCTGCAGAAGATCGAGAGAAGCTGACTGATTGGATTGAGGTCCTTGCCATGGGTAGTCAATCTTGTTTAAGGAGAACGAACCAATGGGTACAGCCATGGAAGCAGAAGTACTAATGCTGGGGCAGGAGGCCCTCGAAGATCCAACTTCGCTCATCGTGGATGCCGCTAGAGAATACAAGAACTGGACTTTCATACCGAGTGTGACCTGCCATGGATCTGATTCTGAGTCTGAATCCGAGTTGTCTAAGTCCTCCTAGTCATCTGAGTCTTCTGAGTCTGTCGAGTCTAAGTCGGTGCCTCTTGGCCCAACTCCTCATAGTCTGTACTTCGAATTTGAGTCCACTCGTGTGTATGGTGCCCCTGAGGCCTTTGCTGACGATGAAATAAATGAATCTGATTCCGCTTACTTCCCTGATTTTGAAATAAATTGTGTCGACCCTGATGATGAAGAGATCGATTTCGATGGGGACATCCCTAAAGAAATCCGATCCCTAATTGAAAGGGAAGACGAAAGGTATGCTCAGCCTGTAAAAGAAAAAGTTGTTTTAATAAATTTGAGAGATGAAGGGAATCCCCGGATGACTCAGGTCGGTTCCGCGCTATCCACAGAGGAGCGCCAAGCTCTTGTGAATTTACTAAAAAAATTCGAAGACGTTTTCGCACGGTCGCATGCTGATATGCCCGGAATCGATCCTGAAATCGTGGAACACAGGATTCCCCTTTATCCTGACGCGAAACCTGTAAAGCAGAAATTGAGGCGCATGAGACCTGATTGGGTGCTTAAGATAAAAGAATAGGTCACTAAACAAATCGATGCAGGATTCCTAATAGTAAACGAGTACCCTCAGTGGGTTGCAAACATTGTCCTCGTCCCGAAGAAGGATGGCAAAATTAGGGTCTGTGTTGATTTCAGGGACTTAAACAAAGCCAGCCCAAAGGATGACTTCCTGCTACCACACATTGATGTACTGGTCAACAATACTGCTGGGCACGCCTTGCTTTCTTTCATGGATGGTTTTTCAGGCTACAACCAGATTCTCATGGCCCCCGAAGATCAAGAGAAAACCATGTTTGTCACTGAATGGTGAACTTACTGCTACCGAGTCATGCCTTTCGGACTGAAGAATGCTGGGTCTACTTATTAGCGGGCTGCTACGACCTTGTTGCACGATATGATTCACAATGAAGTAGAAGTTTACGTTGATGACATGATTGTCAAGGTGAAAGAGCGAGAGGGACACTTACCTGCGCTCAGGAAGTTCTTTAAAAGAATCAGAAAGTACATAATGCGCCTTAATCCAGCCAAATGTACATTCGGAGTCACTGCTGGGAAGATGCTTGGATTCATGATTACTACACGTGGTATTGAAGTCGATCCATTGAAGATCAAGGCCATTCTGGAAATGGAGCCACCGCGGTCTGAAAAAGACGTAAGGAGCTTTCTTGGCAAGGTGCAGTTTATCAGTCGATTCATTACAAAGTTGACCTCGACCTGTGAACCGATATTTTGCTTACTCAAGAAAGGAGTACCGTTTGCATGGGATGATAAATGCCAGAAAGCTTTCAAAGCTATCAAAGCCTATTACAGAATCCGCCAGTGTTGACACCGCCCGTGGCAGGAAAACCTTTGATCCTATACCTGTCAGTCACTCCGTCTTCGATGGGGTGTATGTTGGCACAAGAAGGAAACGATGGGGTTGAAAGGGCTGTTTACTACCTTAGCAAAAAGATGGTTGGCTGCGAAGAGCGTTTTACTCTGCTGGAAAAGACATGTTGGACACTCGTTTGGGCTTCCAAGAAGTTGAAACATTATATGCTAGCCTATCCAGTAAGGCTAATTTCTCGAATGGATCCACTCAAGTACCTATTTGAGAAACCAGCCCTTACGGGAAGAATGGCACAATGGCTGCTAATGCTGGATAAGTTCGAGTTGAAATACGTCACTAGGAAGTCTGTAAAAGGAAAAGCTGTTGCTGAGTTCTTACCTGATTGCCCAGTGGAGGGAGGAGAAGACGTTGAGTGTAAGTTCCCTAATGAATACATAATGACAATAGTCAAAGATGCTTGGCAGTTGTATTTCGACGGAGCCGCTAATCAGAAAGGGTTTGGCATCGGTGTGCTACTAATCTCACCTGATGGATCACATATCCCGCTTGCTTTTAAGCTCAATTTTGAGGTTACCAACAATCAGGCGGAATACGAGGCTTGTATCGTAGGCATGGAAGCGGCTATCGAGATTGGAATAGAAAAGTTGGAGGTTGTGGGAGATTTGAACCTGGTTGTATCACAAGCTAATGGCGATTGGAAATTCAAAGAAGAGAAATTGAAGCCGTATCACCAGGATCTCGAAGATCTTATTCCTCATTTCAGCAAGGTGACGTTCACTCATGTCTCGAGGCTCAGAAATCAGTTTGCAGATGCCCTGGCAACACTGGCGTCCATGCTTGAAATTCTTGTCGGAGTGAAGCTAAGGCCAATCGTGATCGAGCAAAGAGATGTGTCGGTGTACCAGCACGTCATGGTCGTTGACGAGCTCGACGATGGTCACCCTTGGTACTATGACATTTGGAGATTTGTGGAAAGAGAAGAGTACCCTGCTCAAGCAAGTAAGAAAGACTGAATCGCTCTCCAAAGGATGGCGGCTCAATACATCATCTGTGGAGGAAATCTGTATCGAAGGTCACACTGTGGTATGCACAAGCTATGCATCCATGGTGCGGAAGCGAAAAGGGTAATGGAAGAAATCAACGAAGGTGTATGTGGTCCTCACATGAACGGCATGATGCTCGCCAAGAAAATCCTCAGGTAGGGATACTTCTGGTCCACCATGGAGACAGAATGTGTAGAGTACGTGCGAAGGTGTCGCAAATGCCAGATTCATGCCAACCTCACGCATGTCCCGCCACACGAATTGCAGCAAATGACCTCACCATGGCCTTTCTCAACATGGGGTATCGATGTTATCGGAAGAATCGTACCCGCAGCTTCTAATGGTCACAAATTCATTTTGGTGGCTGTTGATTACTTTACAAAGTGGGTAGAAGCTGCTTCATATGCCACTCTGACCGCGGTTCAAGTCGCGCACTTTATCAAGCAGAACGTCATTTACCGGTATGGAGTCCCTCAGGCGTTCGTGTCCGATAACGGGGTTCACTTCAAGGGACGAGCTAGGGAAGTCTTGGATGAGTTCCAAATCCAGGTACACAAGTCAACGACCTACCGTCCGCAGACCAACGGAGCTGTGGAAGCAGCTAACAAAACAATCAAGGCCATCCTGGAAAAGACCATTCAATCCGCAAGAGACTAGCATGAGCAGTTGCCGCTAGCTTTGTGGGGGTATCACACGTCTGTACGTACGCCAACAGGGGCAACCCCTTACTCTTTGGTCTACGGTATGGAGGCTATAATCCCCATTGAGTTGGAAGTTCCGTCCCTTCGGACTATGATCGAGTGTGAGGTCTAAGAGGCAGAATGCTTAAGCAATCGATTTGAAGAGCTCATGCTATTCGACGAACGCCGATTGTGGGCTCTCTATCATATTCAAGGGTATCAGAGGAGGATTGCATGTGCGTTCAATAAGAAGGTAAAGCCTAAGGACTTGGTAGAGGGTGACATGGTTTTGAAGGAGATCCGGGCACAAGTCTACGACCCATGCGAAAAGTTTCGGCCAAAGTGGTCTGGACCGTACATCATCAAGACCATCCTGTCCGGAGGGGCTACACAGCTCATAGACTTGGATGGAAACGAATTCTCAACTTTGGTTAACCTGGATCAACTTAAACGCTATTATCCCTAAGAGAAGCTCGCTGGGCTAAAAACAGCAAGGGCGGGAAGTCCCAGGCAAAAATTAGAGCAAAAGCCTGCTAGGTTGAAAACCCGCAAGGGCCTCTTAGGCAAAAGTTAAGGCATGCAATAAAACGAGCTCGCTAGACCGAAAACCCGAAAGGGCGGTACTAGGCAAAAGTTAGAGCACAAAGGAGAGTGTCAAAACCAGAGTGAACCCTACCCTGAACTACGTTGTGACCTGATTCCTTTGCCAGAAGGATACGTAGGCAGCCTCGCTCCGGGGCCCGGTCACAATCAGTCAAAATAAAAATCCAGGTTGTGAGAATTCAAAGCACAGAATCAAAGAGGGGGAAACCCTCCACAACTCATTTTATTAAAATAACTGCTTCTAATACATAGGGCTGAGCATGATTTTCAGGAATAAGAAATGCAACATAATGAAAGCGGGTCCACAATTCATTCTATGATCAGGGCGGTAGGATTGAGTCAGTTTTCTTGAGCTCCGGCCCTCACAGCAATGTCCCTCCTTAGCCATTTCCGGTAACTCCCACGTACCGCCCCGGATGGGTAAGGATGAGCATCAGTGACCTCGCGAGTCCTCCAAAATTGCTGATAATTGCAAAGGACGGAATGGCGGAAAAGAGGAAGGACCACATATACCAAAACCTCTGCAGGTGCCTCCTGTCTCAGACCAAGCTGACACTGACGCTGAATCCGGTAGGGGATATAGAAGGTGAAAGCCTCCAAACCAGCAAGGATGACCCATTGGGGGCCCATGAAGTGCACTATCATAGGTGGAAGGTCTAGCCACAGACACCTCCAAGAAATGGTCTCAGCTCGCCGACGCTTGAAGAAATCGACCCACTCAGAAACTCGTCTGTCCGCAAACTCAAAGCATCGTTGAGACAACAGCCTAGCCTCATACGTCCAATTGCCTGGAGGGATGGTCAGCATATTCACCTTATCGTAAAGCCAAATCTATAAGAAGAGAGAAAACAAGTAAGAAACCGTAGAAAGCCAAGCCGAGCGTTGAGGAAAAATGAGAACGTGAGAAAAACCCAAAAAAGGAGAGCTGAGTGAGAAGCCAACCTGTAGGAGGAGATGACTACCCCCGAAAGTTCCAGTCTCTCCGAAGCGCACCTTGTCCAAACCCATCAATGTCTCAGCCAACACCATCGGGATCACGTCCTTCCGAGCCTCAATCTGAATGGCAATGCTGACCAAGGCTAAGCTAGCATGGCCAATGGAAGGGACCAAGAGGTAAGCTGCAAGTAAGCACATACAAAGGGCGGTCATGCGCCGAGTCTGATAGGTCATGTCCGCAAGGTCACCAAGAGGGGAAAGCATCTCAATAAGTCGCATTACATTGAGATGACCATCGCTAACTAAGTAGCGGGCAGCACCACCACTCAATCCAAGAACCGCGGCCAAGACCTTATAGATGCTCTCACGCACAGGAGGAACAATGACCTCTCCCGAGCCAAAGCCACCAAGGTACGCACGGAACTCCTCCACGGTAGGACAAAGCTCCTGCTCGCCGAAGCGAAACACGTGGACCTCTGGATCCTAGAAACTCGCGGCTGCCCTCAAAAGCTCGGGGCGAAGGTGGATGTTGCAAAGGTACCTCATGGAATAGAAACCATGAGCCTGAAAGTTGAGCCAATCAACACCTTCCATTGACACCAACCATGGGCGGAGAGAACCGGTAAGAGAAAGAGCCATTAGGAGGAAGAGGGAGCATTAGAAAGATGAGAGTAGAATGAGGTGAGAAGATTTGAAGTTGAAGTCCTGAATTTATTGGAAGGATGGGTGAGACAACTTCAACTTCCAAAGAACCTTGGGCTTCCAAAAGTAAAAAATTTCCATGAGTCTTGCATGGGAAAGGGTTTGGTCATGCCCTAATAGCACAATGCAGACATGTATTGGGTCAGAAATGCCATTGCAGGAGTCAAACCTCAGCCATCGTGCAATCTGTCTTGGGAAGCAGCAAACTGTAGGCTGTCAGCAAAATAGCCACGCGCGGCATATTGTAGAGACATGCGGCATATTAAATCCGGAAATTCATCACGGTACACCGTTGATATCCTGCGGAACCATACGACATGACGCACAGTGGTTTGAAGCTGTGCGCGGCATAATAATGTCTGCATTTCTGCAGTTTTTGACATCAGAGGCATGAAATGAATTTGAGGCATCTCGGGGCATCGCCAACTACCAGAACTCACTCTAACGAGTATTTGGGACTTCAGGGCTGTTCTGTTTCGGGTCAACTTTCAAAATCCGAAGTCATGGTACAAAAAGTCGATAAAATCCCGCTTTTAAGCCATGTCGAGGTATCAAGCCATGTCAAGTCGTTTCTTTGAGTCACACGGGTCGTAATAGTCAGAAGTGACTTAGTCCAAATTCCCGTTCGAGTCCCAGGTCAAAATTTGAAGTTGTCACCTTTCAAAGTCAACTTTTTCTTAGTCTTCAAGTATAAGGTCAAACTTGCAAGTCAAATATCAAGTTTTCAGGGTTGTCCTTGTCATATATAGTCGTGTTCAATCCTGTAGCAAGGGCGTTTGTGTAAATTCTCATCTACAACGTCAAATTTGGAAGCATGTTCGACTTCTTCTTTGATTTCTATTTCTTTTGTCAAATATATTCCCTATTGTAAACTTGTATCGGACTCAGTTTTGTGATCTATGGCTAGTTGCACATTCCGGTAAAGTGTCCTAGCTATTCAATTTTCTTTGTACAACAGTAATAAAAGAAGCTGAATGACGAAGACAATGAAAGAACAATCTTTGCATATATATAATCCCCAAAGGCGTTCATGAGTCGAAGTACATAACAAAATGAGGCATGCAAGCCTGAATGCTCAAAACCCTATCTACCAAGGGTAAACAGGCACCCTACAAAAAGGAAGCACGCAGGCTCCACCTAAAAGACTAAAAGCAAAAAGAGGAAACTCAGTCCTCATCCTCACCGCCGTCCTCGCCATCCTCGGAAACCTCCTCCTTCGCCTCGGAGCTAGCAACCTCCTGAGTACAAGTGACCCTAGGCACGGTGCTTCCTGAAGTGTCCTCCAAGTCGACATGTGTAGGCTCGTCGGTCTCATCGGAAACTGCGATAGGCTCCTCCTCGGTGCTCGCAAAGTGTCGCTGCCTCTTCGACGGGGGCTCCTCGCGAGAGCCAGCTGAAGAAGCCTGTTGCACTGGCATACGAACAGACTTCCTGCGCAGCCCCCGTGAAGCCCCTCCTCTAGCCTGCAATAGCATAACATTCATGTATCATTTGCATAATAAAGGCAATACGCGATGAAGTAAATAGCTAGGGATCAAGGGGTTACCATCATCCCACCGACGCGAGGAAGCACCTCTGGAGGATGGCCCATGGCGTCCTGCTGCACCAGCTGCTCCAAGCCCATCATAGCCTCTGCCATCTCCTTCACGTACTCCGGAGTTGCCTGCACAATAAAAAGGTTAATCAGAACATGCAATAACAATAGTGAACATGCGAAAAGAATAAGGGCATGTCATACCTGAGCAAGGAACTCCGGAACCGAGACTGTGGGACGTGGCACCAACACTAGGCCAGGGCCTCCCTGAGCGGTCATCACGTCCACTATCCAGGAGAGCGCAGGGAAGCTAGTCCCGCTCGGGCTCGCGCCATCACCGCGACCTCCTCTGCCTCCATCTCCTCTTCCTCCTCTCCTTCCTCTTCTCCCTCCTGTACCACCTCTACTGCCTCGCGCTGGCTGCGTCGCCTCCCAAGCGGCGCGTATCCTAAGGCTCTACATCAGGTACCAAGCCTGGTACTCAGTGTAGTCAGCAGCATAGCCAGCGCCCGCTTGAAAGAACGACTCCAACTCGGGGTCTGGCCGCGTGAACCGCTCGATTTCCACCCGAGTGTATTGGCTTGTCCTCCACACCAGAGGAGGGAGTGGCCCAGGGACTCGAAAAGCGTCCAGCCTCAGTGACTGACGTGATACCCGATCACCCAGGTACCACTGCCAGCCATAAGGGGACTCGAGAAGCACTCTCCCCCTCGCTACCTCTCTGCTTCGCGCGACATATGGAACCTCGAAGCGGTCCCAGATCCGCCAGTAGACCTGCTGCAATGCCCCGGAAAATTCAACCTTAACACGCATCATAAATGCATAAATATCGCGTTGAAAAGTCAAGTCTTCGTCAAACATTGGAAGGGTTGACCAAAATAAAGACTTCTTCCTTTAAAACCTTAAGGCAATTTATCTTTTTTGAATATATATATTTTTTGTCATGAAACTAACAAGTTTTCTATGCCTTGAAGGATATTTCATCAATCATAACTCTTTATAATCAAATTAACCATATAACTTTATTCCCATATGTCTCCAAAACATGTTCTTTACATAATCTTTAGTGCCAAAAAGAAGTTCTACAAGCCATAAGATAAGCTTCCCAAAAGATGAGTACATAACTCCTAATTTTACAATTCCAAAATAACAATATAAGTTTTCGGTTCCACAATCAAACTACAAAAGAGATTGTATCAAATACGGACTTATGGCCTTACACATTTCATGACATATGCTAACAAAATAACAACGCAAAAGAGACTCCATGTAGCTACACTTCACTAAGTCTCGACGCCTCTTTGCCACCTGAAATGGTTAAACAACATGAGCCGAAGCCCGTAGGAAACAAGACTAAACCAAATAATTTGTTCAAGTTTAACATAAATGCCGTGAAACAAGCACAAGTTAAAAATCTACTCATAATTCTCAAGTGTTAATAAATTTACCATATTAATGACCTCATACGTTCCCCGCCTAGTCAACCTAGCCCAACATTCGTAGGTTCAATCCAAATTCATAGCCATACGCTAACTCAAATATCTAACCAAGGGTAGCCGGGCACAAGTACCACCCCATGAACCGGGGTGATCGGGTACAAGCACCACCCTCACAATCCAAGGGTAGACGGGTACAAGTACCACCCCATGAACTGGGGTAATCGGGTACAAGCACCACCCTTGCATTGGGGTAATCGGGTACGAAGTACCACCCCATCAATTTTCGGTCTTTCACCGAGGAGCTCGCCAAGCCCAGCTTGCTTTTTCCTAGGTGCACCATTTAGATCTAGACCAACATAATCTGAACACAATCATCTCAACCTATCTCTCCGAACGAGATAATTCATATCCAAACATCGTCCACATAAGTCCTAACCAAGTATTCAAGCCCCAAGCGTTCAATAAACTTTAACCATACATGAACTCTTCCAAATTGATACAAGTAACTTTCACAAGTCATAAGAAAATAAAATCTAAAAGTGCAAGTGTCATCGTATTTGCATCTCAAACCAACCTTAATTCCTCAAGTAAACATTTTTTTTTCTGGATGTTCAACGCGCAACATGGATACAAGGTCTCAAATAAACTTCGTATATTCCCAACACTAAACAACTCTACACTCCAATAACACTTAAATTTTAAGAATTTAACAAGTATCAACAAGAACCCATACTCCTTATCAACAAGAACCCATACTCCTTATCAACAAGTATCAACAAGATCTTAAAACCCTAACACAAATTTTCACATAATCTAAAGAATATTCATGTTCTACAACAAATTCACAACATTTATACTAAAAAATAAACATATCAAGAGGGTTAGTCATGTATCCTACCTCAAAAGAGCCAAATTTCGAAAAAGTTAGGAACTCCAAAGTTGGCCGATCGAGATTTTGTTAGGATCAGTGTGTAGCCCTTTGTCCGTAGATCAACTTTTCCTCTTGCCTTTTTGCGAGATTTGCGAGTCTTGGCCTTCGATTTTGGGTTTGAAGTGTAAGGGTTTGTATGGAGTTTTGAGAATGGGAGAGAGAGACAGAGAACGGGAAAGAAAAAAGAGAAAAAAGAGAACTCTGGAGAGTTCTCGGCTGTCCTCAGCCATTTTAAGTGCAAAATTGCACTATGGCCCTCCAAGAATCAAGCCATCGCTCCATCTTCTAAAATGTTTTGAGTCATTACACTAATGCCCATAAGACCAACAATTAATAGTAGTTAACTCTAAAAGCTTATATTAAAAAAAACTCCATCACATATTGGTCCCACGCACTTGGTCCTTATCACACAACTCATGCCCGATCAACCAAACACACATACACACGTATATGCACGTCTATATATAAAAAATCCATGTCTTACTTAATTACTTAATATAGTTACACGGAGCCACATTAAATAAAATAAATTAATGTTTGGGACGGGTCTTTACACCTGCCATCAAGAATGAGCAATGTCAGCATGCTTTTCACCCCTCGATACTCCTTCGACTAGGAGTATCATGTCGTCAGGGCACGTAGTCTCGGGAGGGTACATGCCTATCACCTCGTACGTCCAAAGCTGCAAGTCAAGGCATCGAAAGTTAGCACAAGATGTATATTGAATAACAGACGAATGAAAAGCTAACTATTCAAAGGAAAGGAATCGAGATATACCTCCCATACTCTCCAATAGCCGCCAAGGCTCACCCCTACCCCTCGGGAAAGAGATCCCATGAAGGCGTAGCACGCCCCCAGTGCTGCACCTCCCCAGTCGAAGCGAGCGATCTCCCCAACATTCCTCAAAGCCGGTAAGAACGAGAGGTGTACCCGGTTGCGCCAGTTAGGAAACAGGGACGCACCGAGCATGTACAGCAGGAAACACCTCGCCATCTGCTCCTCCTGGGCCCTGTCCACCAGGAGCTCCTCCTTCCAGAACTCTAAAAGCTGGGCGTACTGGGCATCGTCCATCTCCGCCCTCAAAACGTACCCCAGCATCAGCCGTTGGAACTCTGCACTTTTTCCCGTCGTGGTGTCGAAAGGAATAAGGTCACCTCCGACCCTCAGACCGATGATCGCCGCAAAGTCCAATGGTGTCACCGTCATCTTGCCGAAAGAAAAGTGGAACGAGTTCGTCGTATCCCACCACCTCTCGACAAGTGCTCTCACCACCTGGAAATCCTTGCTCGCCATCGTCAACACGCCGACAAACTTCCCGAAGCCCGCCTCCTTCACTATCTCCCTCACTGCCTCAGGGAGCCTCTCCCAAAACTTCGGTACATCCGCTACGCCACCGTAGCATGAGATTGGAATCACCTGTTGCAATAAATTGACAATATTCAGTAAACAGGCATAGCATTCAAGACATGTATGATATTCAAAGCAAGGAAATGAAAGCATGGAGCATTGGAATTTGAAATGCAAGTATTTAAAGTATACCTCGTCTCGGCATAAGGAAAGGTGCTGCTGTGGGTCCCTCAAGACCGAGGCCTCATCGTACATAGGCCTCTCTGGCCTATAGGCGTCAAGAAGAGAAGGCACCACCACGTGCTGAAAGGGCACATAGGTCGCCTCAGTGTAAGCTCCTCGCCCTTCCAGGGACTCCGCTGCCTCCTCTACAACACTCCTCCGAGGGGCTACCTCACCCCCAGCCTCCTCCTCCACCTACGGCTCCCTCGTGGCCCTGACCTCGAGCTCAGCCTGAAGCTCCCTCTCGCGAGCGTCAAGCAAGGCCGCCGCCAACCCAGGCACTCCCTGTAAAGTCTCAACTAAGTCCTCAAGTGACGCCGCCTCCAAGTAGTCGCCCAGTCCTACAGGCCATGACGACCCAGCAACCTCACCATTACCAACAAACATGGCCAATGTCTCCCGCTCCTCCATTGGATCCTCCTCGACAATGGGGTCCTTCCCCAAGCTGGCTCGAGGCTCTCTCACGAGAGAGACCTCCGTCTCCTCCTCCGCCCTGTCCAAGCCACCACCATCGCGAGCCTCCGTAACCCTCTCTTCTAAACCAATAGCACCATCCGATTGGCCCGTCACCGTGTCCTCGTCCATTGGCACCATTGCACTCGAACTCTCCATACCTTGACCATATCTGGCCAACATTCCACTACCATCATCACCACCGTTGCCGACCACCTCGGTAGTCGGGATCGTGGCCTCCTCAGCCATGGCTACCCGGGCTGAGACCCCCGGGGTCTCCAAAACCTCCCCGATCACCGTATCACTCTCAGGAGGGACCGGGCGATGTAACCTCGACCTGTGGTGGTTGATCAACATCGGATATATCGCCCCGATCCATGATTGCAATGTCGAGAGAGAGAGAGAGTAGCTGTGGGCTACCACAGCCCCGGGTGGATCGGGGCAGCCCAATAAAATATCGCGCGCCTCGGCTTTGGATCGATTCGAAAATAGTTTGAAGAGTCGCCACCCGGATTTATGGTCTATCACCCGAGAAACCGTTTTGTTTTGAAAATGGTTGATTGAATTTGAAAACCAGAGATTCGTTTTTGGGAGTTCAGAAGCCATGTTACGAGGGGGGAAGGGTTTTATGGCACCCCCCTCGCCCGACGCGATGTTGGTCTCTACTAAACGTTTGTGGGATTTTCAAAAGGGATTTTGTTTCATTGAACCAGCTAGCAAGTATCCACAGTTATACCAAATAAGGAGTGTATACATGTGCATGTGTACAGAAGGTGATGAAATGGCCATGCATGATATACAAGAAAGCTGAAAATGACAGACTGTTACTGAATTCACTCTCGAGCGCTCGGGAGTGGTCCCGAGCGCTTGGGAGTGTTAGGACTCAACCTGCAAGTTTTGTTAGTACCAACAAGATATAACACTAAACTGTAAACTGAAATAAACTTTAAATATATTACAGGCTCAACAGTGGATTTGATCAACTGAGACAGAACCTCAATCTTTCAAGTCATGCATCCTTGCCCTTGTAAAATTAGATCTACAACTTTAAATGAGCAAATGCGTACATTCAGGCATGCTGAAAGTCATGCAACACAGCAAACTGGGAAAATGGAAATCAGTAGCATGCATGCACTCCCGAGCGCTCGGGAATGGTTCCAAGCGCTTGGGAGTGAGCTGCATGCCAGCTTACTCTCAGATGGAAAATGGTACTGTCTTGACATGCAAAACCCTTTGTTTTGATTTTTCCCAAGAGAAAATCAGCTTTTAACTTTGGAAAGACCTTGTTCTTCCATGAGAACCCGTGAGAAATGTTTCTGTTTTAAGGAAACTGACTTTCTACGTTTGCATGCCATGATAAAACCATTTAATCTTAGAATGTACCTCATTCCCAGCCTGTAGTGTACCAAAAAGCCATGTATGGGACTGGAAACAGTCCCGAGTGCTCGGGAGCACTCTCGAGCGCTCGAGAGTGTTTCCAGTAAGGGTTTTTAGAAAACATTTTTGTGGACCCTTTGCTCTTCTTTTTACACTAAGGTCTCCCAACCATGCACCCAGTATTAGAGACTGGGACAGGCTGAGAGACCCCCCCTCAGAAGGGAAAGATAGCCCCTTTGTTTTGAGATCAAAGTAGGAAGATTTTTCTACCTTTGCTTTGAAATTGGCTCCTTGAATGGCTTTGGAAAATGGATGCAGAGAGAAGAAGACCAGAAATCAGAAACTTGGAGTATTCTGGATTTCTACCCTTTTTTTCTGCTTGGTGATTTTTGAAAACCTTTGAAGTTTGAAGTTGAAGAAGAAGTTTGTGTTTGAAAACTTTTGCCTTGAGCAAGAGAGGGAGGAGAGTGGTTTAGAGAGAGAGAATTTCGTAGCCCCTTTCTCTGCAGAAATGATGTTGGATTTATAGGCCAAAATAACCTAAGGTTTTGAAATGAAATAGATTTGAATAAAATGTTTTTTTAATGGGAAAATCTCTTGGCCTGAAGATCTCTAACTGAGATTGAGTGCTTGACTTAACTCTCAGCTGGCTCAAGGAGGTTGTAATGATGGATTGCATGGGTAGTGGGGAGCCCTGCCATCCATTGGGCAGCACAGGAGACTCGAGCGCTTGGGACTTCACTCTCGAGCGCTCGGGAGTGAGCCAGGCCAATGGTTTTGAAAAACCGTTTTGAGTGCTCGGGACTGCTCCCAAGCGCTTGGGAATGATTTCGACCATTTATTTCCTTTTTCAAATGTCCCTCAAGAAGCAAAGTTCTGATCAATCCAAGGCTTGTTATAATCCAAAATCATCATCGGGGAGCCTCAGGGCCACAAATCAAGGAAATTCGACAAGTCCAAATTGGGGTGTCTACAGTTGCCCCTCTTTGGGTGACGCTCGGCATCATGTCTGGATACAAGTGCCGTCCAAAGATTGAGACAATCCAATTCGAGCCAAATCAAATCCTCAATTCAAAAATCGAATGCAAGTAAGAACCATTCAATGCATGAGGTCATGTCCTTCCGGACTGCCTACGTACCCTTTTCTGCAGGGATCAGACCAGCGTAGTTCTTTGGGGCGAATGCAAACACGTGTAATGCATGCACTAGAAAAGAAAACATCGACAAGACATTGATAAGACAAATGCACGGAGAGTCCACCTGTTGCTCTGTTTGGCAGACAAAACGAGGATAAAACATTCTGCGAATGCAGTGAAAGTGAAATGATTAGACTAATTTGATCGACTTTGACATAAAAAACCAATTTTCAAACGTGAACCAAATGTGGATTACCGAAAGAAGTTCGCGATCAATTGCTCTGTATTGATACGAACAGAAATTAGGACTGAGATTGATTTTGTAAAAAGCCTCGACATTGCAACAATTGACAAAAAGTGGAATGAACAGGGAATCGAATATCTCGGTACAGCGTCTGAAAAATAGAGTGAAGCGCTTGGGACCACTCCCGAGCGCTCGGGAGTGGTGTCGAGCGCTCGGGACCGCGGCTAGGGCCCGCCGTCCTTCTTCTTCCTTTTTCAAGTCCGGGGTTACACACTCCCAAACTCGAGCGCTCGAGAACCAGAACGTCAGACATTCCTATTCTCTCACTGACTCTCGACAAACTCTCTCTCTCCCACTTTCCCAGTTGATCTCTCTCACGATCTCTCTCTCTCTCCTAAAAACCACCTCTCTCTCTCTCCTGAAAACCACGGACCGATTTTAAGACCTCGAGATTTCTTTGATCTTCCAGTGGGCAATCGTGTGCCAGGAGGTTCGAATCAAGGGTAAGAAGAAACTTCAGGAAGAAGAAGGAAGGAAAATGGCTAGTGGGGAGGACAGGGCAGCGATGGGTGAGACCCGCGGTGGCGCTGCTACGCCTGGCGACGGCGTGGTGGCAGCTGCAGCCACGACGGCGCCAATGGGTGAAGATGGTGGCAGCGGGGCTGGTAAGACAACGACGGGCGAGGACGGTGGTGGTCCAGCTGCGCCTGGCGACGGGAGGGTCGCCGGCGAGAACCCAGTGGCGGTAGCAACCACTGGTGGGGGCTCGGAGGTGGTGGTGAGTGCTAGCGGAGGTTCGACGACGGTAGGGGGTGTTGGTGAGTGTGATGTTGAGAGCACAGAGCCCGGGGGAGGTGACGGTGGTGACCCTACGGTGGTAGAGGAGGCCCGGGGAGATTCTACGATGATGGGGGATGCCGGAGGGGCCGTGGCCGAGCCCGACACAGGTGGGAGTCAGACAGACGGAGGCAGAGATGCCGCGGGCGGCCGGGGCGGCGCCTCAGGCAGTGGAGGTAGGGCCACGGGCACTCCTCCTACTCCTACTGTGGAGGAGTTGTTCGTGGCCGCGGATCAGGCCCACGACGAGCGACAGGCTGACGAGGTGGTGGTGGGTGGCCGCGTTGTCGCCACCCCCGCCTTGAGATCGACAGCGGCGGTACCGAGGAGGGAAGATAGCAGGATTGGGGCATCACGCTCCGTTCCTTTCGAGGAGGGTGACTTCCTGGACTCTGCGGAGCCACAAGATATACTAGATGCACTCGGCCTAGGTTCGGAGGTTGCGGCCGTGCTGAGGGGTGCTGAGACTCCAGAGGACCGGGTCGCAGCGCTCCTGTTGGGGGCTTTGCTGAGCGGCGCGGGGGCGTCGGATACGGGAGGACACAGAGTTGAGGAGGAGGAGGTGGAGGAGATGGAGATGGAGGGACCGGAGCCGGAGGCGGCTGCCGAGGCGCGGGTCACC
The DNA here is from genome assembly GCA_018127125.1 of Rhododendron griersonianum. Classification (NCBI taxonomy): domain Eukaryota; kingdom Viridiplantae; phylum Streptophyta; class Magnoliopsida; order Ericales; family Ericaceae; genus Rhododendron; species Rhododendron griersonianum. The sequence continues at coordinate 25,836,698 of CM030791.1, read as the reverse complement.
GCGGTCGACGAGGTGAAGGCTTACCTGGGAGGAGAGCGTGCTAGGTTTGCGATTGCGACTTGCGCTCCGCGAGCTCACTTCTTCGAGCCGGTGGGGATGGACAGTTACGTCCCTACTCTGGTAGACTACTCCGAGGACTTGCTCCTCCGAGACCGCGACTCGCACATCTACACGGGCTGGACCACAATAAGTTTTCGACAACCTGAACTCTTGAATTTGATACTTGAGTTGATTTGCAAATTGCTTTATTGATGTTGATGTTTGATGCTATTTCTTTACTCTGTTGAAACAGCGCACAACAGGCGTGTATGGCCACGGAGGCTCAGCTAGCTCGCTGAAGTACTTCAAGGGGCTGCCCGAGAGAGTACGGGAGTTAGTGGAGGCGGCGGGATTCGGGCCATTCATCCAGTTGATGACGTCGGTGAGGGTGGACCGCGCCGTGCTTACGGCGTTGACCGAGAGGTGGTGGGATACCACCAACACCGTCCACCTTCGGTTTGGGGAGATGACGCTGACAACGCTGGACTTCACAGCGATCACTAGGCTGAGAGTGGGAGGAGAGCCGATCCCCTACGACTCGAGCTTGGTGCTGGACGACGCTGCGTTGCGATGGTTCCTCGGGCGGGTTCCACGTCACAGCGGAGGGATGGCGGCGTACGGGCAGTTCGTGGAGTACTGGGATCACGAGCCCGCGGACGACAAAGACGCGGCAAGGATGGCCCGGGCGTACCTGCTCTACCTATTCGGGGCTTCTCTGTACCCGACTAGGCGGTCGCGAGTGCACCTCTGCTACCTGGCGGGCCTAGTCGACCTGAGGACCGCAGGACGGTTCGACTGGGGAGGGGGTGTTCTGTGCACCCTCTACTCCTTTCTAGGGCTGCCTCACGCGGAGTGGGCAACACAGTGGGAGGGTACTGGAGGATCGTCGAGGTATGGTTTACGCTTTAAATTGCTTTCCATTGCTCATTCCTTGAAATGCATACTTGAAATTGAATTGACTTGAATTCGACCATCTGCAGCTTTGGGCCTACGAGGTTCTGGGGATGTTCCCGCCTGAGAACACATGCCGAGATCCTGGTTTGCTTCCTCGCAGGCTCGCGTGGAGCAAGGCTTATAGGAGGATAAAGGAGAGGAGAGGGGAGGTGATGACCTTCCGATGCTGGTTAGATGCCCTGACTGGAGTCGCGGTATGATTCATCCTTATTCCTTTTCTTTTTCGCATTTGACGTATGCTTTTATTGATGCTTCAAAATTCGACGTGCAGGTTCACTGGGATAGGTGGTCGAGGGTGGAGGCCGACTTCCTTCCGAGGAGTCGCGAGGTGACACGGAGCAGGGTGCTGTTGGAGTGTCCCTTGGGCTGGCAGTGGTACCTGGGGGATCGAGTGACCCGACAGTCACTCGGTCTTCCAGTGTTTGTAGTACCTGGGACACTTCCTCCACGCGTGCAGAGGACAGAGACGTACACTCGTGTGGAGTTGGAGCGGTTCACGGTGCCTGACACCGACTTGGAGAGGCACCTTCGACGTACGCTAGACTATGCCGCTTACAGGGAGCAGTACTTGGCTACGGACCTAGGAGTGGAGGCGGAGCTGGAGGGACGGGTAGGTGAGGGAGGGCGAGGCCCTGGTGCTGGAGGAGAGGCTAGGGTGCGAGGCCGTGGCGGCCGGACCGCACGAGGTAGGGGTCGAGGTGGGGATAGCCTGCTGGTGGTCGAGGCGACGGCCCACCAAGCGGAGGAGAGGGTGCGCGAGGGTGCCGGAGACGGTAGAGGCGTCAGGTTCGACTGTGCTGCCGACGTTGGAGTGGACGGTAGGGGCGATAGACCCTTCGGGGGCACGGGTGGTGATAGACGTCCCGCGCCTTCCGCAGCCGCCGATGCGGCTCCCTGCTCAGGTATACACGAATTCGCACTTCTGATTGCTTTAAATGATTGTTGCTTGCACATTTCTGACTTTGAATATTACAGGTACCGCGAGAGTGGGCTGAGACGGTCATAATGCTGATGGTGGGAATGCGCCATTTGCTGAAGGGCTGTGCGAGAGGGAGGGTCCTGCAGACTAGACCTGTCCCTGAGCCTGTTTCTCCTGCTGTGCCACAGGTATGGAAATGCATTCATATATAGTACCTTAATGAATCAATTGAGTTTCAAACATGTGTAGAATGATTGCATGCTTGTGATATGCAGGTGCAACCACGACGTTCAGCCAGGGCACGACCCCAGGTTACCACGAGCTCTCCGGCTTCCGCCAGCACACAGGGACGAGGGACACAAAGAGTGTCGCGGCCCGCTGCGGAGGCCAGGCAGTTCGAGGTTTTGCCCAGGGCGGTGTCCCAGCGGAGACTCGCTCGCGTGGAGTCTGAGGAGGAGGAGGAGACAGAGGAGTCCTCTGAGTCTTGCGTTTTAGGGACGTCAGACTCAGAGACTACTTCTGGCTCTCCAGACGACGACGGCGGCGACGACGAGCCTGAGAGTGAGAGCACAGAGCCCGAGGGCCATTAGCAGAAGAGGACTCATCGAGACTGAGCCTTAGGTTTTTGCTTTGCTAGTCTTTCTTGTACATGGGCCTGCGTGCCAACGTAGTTGTAGTTTCTGGGCCTGCGTGCCTTGATTTTGTTTGGGCCTGCGTGCCCTGGTAGTTAGGATTGGGCGTGTGTTTGCCCCAGCTTTTGTACTTCCTTCCTTACTCATTGTAAATACCGTATTTATGAAAATTTGCACTTCGTTCTTTTCATTCGTTCGCACTCCCTTTATAGAATTGTATTTTATGAAATATGTTCGTCTAGCTTTGAAAGAAAATTAAAGAGCACGTGTATTTCGACCGATACTCTCAAAGTAAGAGTGAAGACTTGACATTGACACACACGACGAGTTTTTGAGCGATCGACCGTGAAATTTAGATTTAAGGGCGTTTGATTGTGACCGAGCGCACTGTGCGATTGACGACGAGCGTCATGACCTGTGAGGACCATTAGGACTACCAAAACACCCTTGACATGAAGATCGACATTCACTTACACTTGAAAATGATGATTTCGGGACAAATGAACGATGAAAACTTGAACTAAGAGCGTTAACGCGCATTTGATCATGCCATACAGTCACTAATGCACGTCGTGACTTATACACATCGTTGGATTCAATCAAATACGCCTAACATGGAATTCAACATACTCAAGGGATGAAAACCTTGGAAACCTTGGTTTTTTTTTGAGAAAAATGGATGAATACACGAGAAAACGCATAATGGAAACCGCTGTATTCCCTGGGAACATGATAGGAGTCTTGTGATCTGAGCTTCCTGCATTTGCGGTGTTGAATTGAGGCTGGAAAGTTGGGATCAGAACCTGCTGCAAAACAGCAGCACTCTCGAGCGCTCGAGAGTGGTCTCGAGCGCTTGGGACTTCACTCCCGAGCGCTCGGGACTGCTGCTGTTTGCAGTCCCTTGTTGCTTCCCAATGCCACTCACTAGTTATCCCCACGTCGTTTTCTTCTGCATGCACACTTCCAAGGTGCTTTGTAACCCTGCACTAACTGTTTCCCAGGAGAAATGGCTTCCCAAAGTAAGACTTGAGCTTTTCCAACACTTTTTAAACTTCCAAAGTTTGAATTTTTTTTGAAATTGTCTTGAAAATGTTAGATTTGATGAGTTTCAAGGCTAGTGGGAAGTGGCATTGTACCCCCAGGCCTCTATAAATACAGAGTCTCACTTTGGCAAACCATTCACACTTCATTTCATCATTCTCCTTTCAAAAATCCTTCCTACTCATGGCCTTGCTAAACCAAGCCTTGCTTCGACCTTGGTTGGACAGCCTCGAAGGCATCGACTGGCTGAATTTCCGAGGGCACCGACTTTACGCCCTAAGGCATCTCCGAGAGGTTGCAATCCGTCCTGCCTTGTTACATGCGGTGGCGCGCTTTTGGGATCCCGAAGTGCATGTCTTTCGCTTTGGTTCTCAAGAGTTGTGTCCTACCGTCGAGGAGTTCCACATCTATCTTGGAAATCATGACTCTGATGAGCCAATTGTTCCAATGATCAGAGAGAGTATGAAGAACATTCTGAAAGCCAAGCTAGGCGTCAGCGGGAATACTGCTGAGTTTCTCACTCGAGGCAATGCCATCAACATTGTGCAGTTGTACGAGAAATTCAGTCCACCTGGAGACTTGACAGAGTTTAAGTATCAAGGTCGTCAAATGATGGCTTGTTGCATTTGCCTCCTGGCAGCCTTCCTGCTAGTTCCGTCCATCGGTCAACCCAATTCTCTATTGGTGGGAGTTGCTGCTCAAATTGAGGCTCGCAAGGATGTTGCACCTTTGGTTCTTGCTGAAACCTTGATGGGGTTAGATGCTGTTCATGCTGGTTGCACAAGGGTTTTCGGTGATAGCCCGCTGCTGCTGCAGATTAGGGATCTCACTCAACTCTCCTTTTTCTATTTCTCTCATTAATTTTACCTCAACACTCGGTTTTAGGCTTTATCTGGCTCCTTACTTGTTTTCTCTCTTTTTCTGGTAGATGTGGCTTTGTGACAAATTGAATCTGCTGAGACCTCCGGCCAATGATTGGTGGTATCGTGCAAGCGGATGGAACCGTCCCTTTCTAGTGATGTACGGTAGTGACGATGACTGGGCTGATTTCCTTGCTTCTGCAGAGGAAGATGACATTGTTTGGCGGTGCCATTGGCAGAGACTTCCTGCTATGACTACCGGCAATATGGGTTCGACACACGTGCTTGTGGCTGGCTTGACAGGCTTCTCATTCTATTCACCCTTCCGCATCCTCCGTCAGTTTGGGCTTAGCCAAGAAGTGCCGCCGTCGGGCTCTGAATTGCTTCGTCTCCCTCCCTTCACCATTCCGGGCCTTCGAAGTTATGTTCAAACGTGGAGGGCTTGTAGGACTGAGCCAAGTGACCCACTCTTCTCTATTGCTTCGACCGGAAGGTACCGCAAATGGTTAAGGAGAGATGTGGAAGCAAGGATGGGCTGACCGCTTACTTTGCCGCTTTTTGAAATAAAAATTGTATTTCAGTTATGTGTTTTCCCGTTTTCATGCTCAGCTTGTAATAAATAAATAATCTGAATAAAATCGACTGATTAAGGGTTTCCCCCTTTCGGTTCGTTAATCGCATGCGCCTTTGAGAGAACATTCCGATTTGTCAATTTGGATTTTGATTTTTTAAGATTTAGGACCGAACCTCAGTGTGAGATTGCCTACGTATCCCTCGTGAAAGAGAATCAGGCCCATACGTAGTTCGGGCTAGGGTTTGCTCGGGTATTAACACTTTCCTTTTGCGCTCTAAATTTTGCCTAGAATCGCCCTTTTGGGTTTTCGGCCTAGCGAGCTCTTTTCGACTTTTTGCCTTAACTTTTGCCTAAGCCGCCCTTTCGGGTTTTCGACCTAGCAGGCTTGCTCTAATTTTTGCCTGGGACCGCCCGCCCTTGCGGTTTTCGGCCCAGCGAGCTCTCTCAAGGGTAATATCGTTTAAGCTGATCCAAATTGACGAGACTCAAGAATTCATTGCCGTCCAGGTCGATGATTGAGACCGCTCCTCCGGAGAGAATGGTCTTGATGATGTAGGGCCCTGCCCACTTAGGTCGAAACTTCCCTCATAGGTCAAAAACTGGCGCACGGATTTCCTTGACTACCATATCCCCTTCCTGCAGGTCCCTTGATTTCACTTTCTTGTTGAACGCCCGGGCGATCCTTCGCTGATAACCCTGAATGTGGTACAATGCCCGTAGCCTTCTTTCATCGAATAGCATGAGCTCCTCAAATCTTCCACTGATCCATTCGGCTTCATTCACTCCGCACTCAGCCATGACCCTCAAGGATGGTACCTCCAGCTCAATGGGGAGAACGGCTTCCATACCATACACCAAATAATAGGGTGTTGCCCCCGTCGGTGTACGAATAGACGTCCGGTATCCCCACAAAGCTAGTGGTAGTTGTTCGTGCCAATTCCTAGCCGACTGAGTAGTCCTTTCGAGAATCGTCTTGATAGTCTTGTTCGCTGCTTCGACTGCCACATTTGTTTGTGGCCGATAAATGGTTGAATGGTGCACTTGAATCTTAAACTCGTCAAAGAGTTCCAAAACTTTTCCTTTGAAATGAACACCATTATCAGATACGAAAGCTTGAGAGACCCCATACCGATAAATGATGTTTTGCCTGATAAAATGAGCCACTTGAACTGCCGTCAAAGTCTTGTACGAAGCCGCCTCGACCCATTTGGTGAAATAATCCACTGCCACCAAATTGAACCTATGACCGTTGGAAGCTGCGGGAGTGATCTTTCCAATAACGTCGATGCCCCAGGCGGAGAATGGCCATGGAGTCGCCATTGAGTGTAGTTCCGAGGGCGGGACATGAATAAGATTGGCATGAGTCTGGCACTTGTGACATCGGCGCACATAATAGATGCAATCTGTTTCCATGGTCGACCAATAATATCCCAACCTCAAAACCTTCTTCGCTAGCATCATTCCATTCATGTGGGGCCCACAAACACCTTAATGAACCTCTTCCATAACTGCCCTCGACTCGTCGCCGTGGATACACAACTTGTGAACCCCGCACGGAGAACGCCGGTACAATTTCCCACCACAGATAATGTATTGAGACGCGAGCCGCTGTAAGGCGATCCGATCCTTCTTAGTTGAATCCGTAGGAAATTCCCCCTTTTCGACAAAATTCCAAATATCATGGAACCACGGGAGCCCATCGTCTGGTTCATCGATGTTCATGACGTAGTTGTACACGTGCTTTCCCCTCTGCTCAATCATGACAGGTCTCAGCTTTACCCCGATTGGAAGTTCCAGCATGGATGCCAAGGTAGCTAGTGCGTCCGCAAAGTGGTTCTTCATCCTTGGTACATGTGTGAAGGTCACCTTTTGAAAATTCGGGACAAGCTCATCGAGCTGCTGATGATAAGGCTTCATCTTCTCGTCTCTGACTTTCCATTCCCCGTTTGCTTGTGATACGACCAAGTTGGAATCTCCGACAACTTCTAGCACTTTGACTCCAATCTCCAATGCAGTTTCCATTCCTACGATGCATGCTTCGTACTCAGCTTCATTGTTCGTGACTTCGAAGTTTAACTTGAAAGCGAGAGGGATATGTGACCCCTCAGGTGAGACCAGCAGTATGCCAATCCCAAAGCCCTTCTGATTTGCAGCTCCATCGAAGTACAACGTCCACGTTTCATTGACTGTCGACATGACATCTTCATCAGGAAATTGAAACTCTGTGTGTTCTGGCCCATCAATCGGACGATCTGCCAAAAATTCCGCTACCACTCTTCCTTTCACTGACTTGCGAGTGACGTACTTGATTTCGAATTCTGCCAACAAGAGCAACCAACGTGCTAACTTACTAGTAAGTGCTGGCTTCTCGAACAGATATTTGAGGGGATCCATCCGAGAGATCAGTATCACCGAGTAACCGAGCATGTAGTGTCTCAACTTCTTTGTGGCCCATACAAGCGCCCAACATGTCTTTTCCAGTGAAGTGTATCGCTCTTCGCATCCCACCATCTTCTTGCTCAAGTAGTAAATTGCCCTTTCAACCCCATCTTCTCCCTCTTATGCCAGCATGCACCCCATTGATGAGGGCGTGACGGACAAGTATAGGATCAAAGGTTTTCCCGGTGTAGGCGGCATTAGAATCGGAGGGTTCTGGAGGTAAGTCCGCACTGCTTCGAAAGCTTTCTGACACTTGTCGGTCTACTCGAACTTCACATCTTTCTTGAGTAGTCGGAATAATGGTTCACAAGTCAAGGCTAGTTTGGCGATGAATTGACTGATGAATTGGATCTTTCCCAAGAAACACCGGACCTTCTTTTCAGACTGAGGTGGCTCCATCTCAAGAATGGCCTTGATCTTAGAAGGATCCACCTCAATCCCCCTGGTTGTGATCATGAACCTGAGCATCTTACCAGCCGTGACTCCAAACGTGCACTTCTGCGGGTTGAGACGCATCCTTAATTTCTGAATCCTCTCCAAGAACTTTCTCAATGCTGGGAGATGATCCTTCCGCTCCTTTCCCTTTACTATCATGTCATCGACGTACACCTCGACCTCCTTATGGATCATGTCGTGCAACAGCGTGGTAGCACCCCTCTGATACGTAGGCCCAGTATTTTTCAACCCAAATGGCATAACCCGATAACAGTATGTCCCCCATTCAGTGATGAAAGTGGTCTTTTCTCTGTCTTCCGGAGCTAAGAGAATCTGATTGTACCCAGAGAAGCCATCCATGAAGGACAGTAAAGCGTGCCCTGCAGTGTTATCAACAAGTATGTCTATATGCGGCAATGGAAAATCATCTTTAGGGCTCGCTTTGTTCAGATCTCTGAAATCGACACACACTCTAATTTTTCCATCCTTTTTAGGGACGGGGACGATGTTTGCGACCCAAGTGGGGTACTCCGTCACTATTAGAAAAACCGGCATCGATTTGTTTTGTGAGTTCTTCTTTTATTTTTAGTACCCAATCGGGCCGCATTTTTCTCAGTTTCTGCTTAACGGGTTTTGCATCGGGATAGAGGGGGATCCTGTGCTCGACGATCTCCGGGTCGATTCCGGGCATGTCCGCATGAGACCAAGCAAAAACTTCTTTGAATTCTTTTAGTAAATCTGTGAGCTCTTGAAGCTCATCAGGGGACAACTCGGAACCGACCTGAACCAATCGAGGGTTCTCCTCATCACCCAAATTTATCGAGATTATTTCTTCTTTTAAAGGCTGAGCATGCCTTTCGTTTCCACGATCGATGAGGGAACGGATTTCCTTGGGGATGTCCCCATCGAGATCTATTCCTTCATCGTCGGGATCTAAGCAATTTATTTCAAAATCCGGCAAGTAAGCAAAAGCATCGTTCTTCTCATTGACAGTCTCATCAGAAGAGGGAAATATAGCGGTAGACTCAAACTCAAAGTAAAAACTACGATGTGGAGGGCCAACAGGCACAAACTCCGACTCGGTGCTAGACGAGGAGTCAGTGTCAGACTCTGACTCAAATTCAGTGCTAGTGCCGTGAGTGCGAGTTACAAGTGGTATAAAAATGCAGTTCTCATAAGCGCCTACGGCCTCCACAATGAGTTTGGAAGGGTCTTCGATTTCTTCTTCTGCTCCAAGCATGAGCACAGCAGCGCCATCTACCATACCCTCCGGATCCTCGCCCTCAAACAGAAGTTGGAGACTGCCCAAACCGAAAGCTTCAAGCCAGTCCAGTGCCTCAGATACTTCATCCATCTTGGTCACCGCTTCATCATCTTCCCAGGTGTCATTGGCAAAGATCTCAAACCCCGGGTACTTCACCTTTGTCTCCAGATCCACGAAAGGCTCGAGTTCTCCTCGGTACAGAGCTTCCTTCTCTTTCAGCATTACTCCGGCTGCATGAGCCCGGGCGCGATTGCGCCACCTTCTTGCAGGGTCACTCTTTTTGAACTCGTATCCCAGGCCAAAGCGCTCGTTACTTCCAAGGAAATCAGGGAACTCGGGGGCTCCTTGCCCATAGAGCCCCAAGCCCATGCCCGACAGATAGTTCATCCTTTTCATAATTTCCAGCGCTGCAGAGCTCACCAAGAAACCATCTTCGGCCCGAATAGTGCACACTTTCGAGGTCATGACTACAAACCCCCCCATGGTAACATCTTCTTCTCCATGCATAATTTCTAGCAGCGGGGAGTTATCCTTGGAGTGAGGACGGATGCCAGAGTCCCCGTGAATGATGAGTGTCTCGGAATCCAATCCCAGGATAAGTTTCTGATGCAGCGTAGAGGGCACTCCCATGACATCCGAACGATGCAGCCAAGGCCTCCCTAGTAGGAGGTTGAACGAAGCAGGTATCTCCAGTACACAGAATTCAACGGTGGTTTTGAACTTCCCAGTTACAAGCTCCAAGTTGACAGTGCCCAGAACATCACGCCGTGTGTTATCATAGGCACGAACACCAAGAGTTGACGGCGCAAAGTCCTTACTTTTAAGGCCCAGGCAATAAGCAGTGCGGAGTGGGCACACGTTAATGGCCGAACCATTATCTATGAGAATTGCTGGGACCCACTTTTCGAGGCACTTCATGGTCACATGGAGCAGCTTGTTATGATCAACTCCCTCCGGCGGGAGGTCTTTCTCGGTGAATGAGAGGGTGTGTTGGGCGAGGTTCGGGGTTATGAGGGCAATCAAGGCTTCCGGGGCTATATCGGAAGGGACCTCAAGCTTGGAGAGAGTGTTAACGAGCCTTCGGCGATGCTCATGAGAAGCCGCTAACACTCCCCACATAGACATGCGAGCAGGGGTTTCATGCAGTTGTTGGATAATGGGGTCGGTGTTGGTACTTGGATTTTGCTGTTGGGAGGAGTTGGGGTTTGAACTCACGAATGGGTTAAGATGGACGGGTGGGTTAGGCTGACATGGAGGGTTTGTGGAGCTAGAGGGGTTATTTGGTGGAGCTTGAGGGGTGTTAGGGCTTGCAAAGTTGACAGGGTTGTTCTGCTGCGGCGGAGGGGCTCTGGACGAGTTTTCCTGTTGGAGATTGGTAGGTTGGTAGACTCTTCCGCTTCTGGTAAGATTGCTGATTGTTTTGGGAATAGGCTCCCACCAAGTACCCTCCCAAAGTTGGAGAAATCAGTGTCGCAAGCGTCGGCCTTGCGTTTTCCTTTGTCGAGCTCTGTTTTCTCCAGGGATTCGTTGAGAATTTCCATCTCCAGGGCGTGCCACATGTTCTCTTCCTCCAGAGAACTCTAGAAGTTGACATTGTTGCTGTTGCTGTTGCTGACCTGCAGGGAGCCTTCATCCAACATGGCCTTGTTGACAGTGAGCTCTTCACCATCAATCTACACATTTACCAATTCAGATTTACCCCAAAGATCTTCAGGATCCAATGCACAGATGTCAGGCTCATCGGGGATTTCGACTACTGGCTGCGGGAAAAACTCCTCAATGATGTACTCCTGCAGGATGAAGGCCTGATCCATGACATGGTTGAGGGTGTCAGAGCCTCTGGAGAGATTGACGATGGTTCTGACAGTGAGCCCCGAGAACATACGGGGGTTCATCAAGTCCATCTCTTCCCGTACTTCCTCCTCCCAAAAGAGGTATGCCAATGACGTCTCATCTAAAGGGTCAGAATCATCAATCCAGTGCCACTCGTTGGGTTCGTGCTCCCACTCCCATTCATCTTCTTCCTTGATCGGCTCAGGTTCTAAGTACAGAGCAAACAGGGAATACCCGTCCAACGGGTCGGCCATCATTTCCTCCCAGTCTTGTCTCCAATCACCATGCGCCAATTCTTGTACTTGGTGAGCATTGAGCGACATGGGCCACACTCCAGTTACGAGAGCCCGGTTTTCCACTGCAAAGAAATCGCTCGCCAGATCCTCCCACCTCCTCTGGAAGTCCCAATCTACAGACTCGAGTGCACAGATAGTATCCTCGGCCGGTATCTCGACAATTGGCTTGGGTTGGGCGGTAGGGACGATGTAAAGGGTTGGGTTGAAGGGGTGGCTTTGGGAAATGTGATTGACGCAGGGGTTGGAGTGCTTTGGGAGCGGGTTTGAGACGGTATTTGGTTTTTGTGGTGGCATGGGGAGAGTCTTGTTGTCTATGAGATCTTGAATGGTGTGGCGCAGGCGGAAACAGTTGTCGGTTAGGTGGCCCACATTCTGGTGGTAAGCACAGTATGCGTTAGGATTGTGGGATGCGGGGAGCTTTTGAGGTAGGGGAGTAGGGGCGAGTGGCTTGAGCACGCCACTTTCGACCAACTTCTCGAGTACGACAGAGAGAGGTGCCGAGAATTGAGCAAAAGTGTGGGGTTGGGTACGGGGTTGGCTGGCTTGGGTTACAATTTGGTTAACGGGCTCGGCTTGAGTTGTGTTTGAGGAGATGTTGGGAAGGTTGGTGTAGTTGGAGTTGCCAAACAGGGCGTTGCTGTTTCCGGAGTAAACTTTCTTGGGTTTGGGGGCAGGTTCTGCTTTGTCAAGGATTCCAAGCTGGACCGCTTCTTTGACGGCCAAGCCTGTGTCGAAGAATGTTTTAAAATCTGAGCATGCCTGCGCCATAACCATATGCCTTGCAAGATTGGGTTGAAGGTTCCGGACAATCATCCGGATCTGGTCCCTGTCGCTCGGTCTATCCTTCATCTGTGCTGCCTTTGCTCTCCACCTCTTCACGAAATCGGCAAAGGCTTCCTTAGCTTCCATCTTGGTTGACTCCAATTCACGAGTGGTAACTTCCAGCTGAATGTTATAATCATACTGCGCCACAAAAGCCGCACATATGTCCTCCCAGGAACGCTTCTTCCTTTCATCCAGTGAAGTAAACTAGTGCAGAGCATGACCTACCAAAGTCTGCGAGAACATCTGCGCCATGGCATCCTTCTCTACACCCCACATGGACAATGCTCCGATGTATCCAGTCAAATGTGCTTTAGGGTCCCCAGTTCCGTTAAACTTAGCAAAGTCGATTGGCCTAAACTTTTCTGGAAGCTTTGCATTGGGAAATAAGCAAAGCTTGTTGATGTCAAAACCAGTCGATGATATCTTCTCATTTCTCGCTACTAACTCCTCCAGCTGGGTGATCTTTGCTAATACTGCTGCCATCTCAGGGTTCTGTGGAGTTTCCATCTCGAGGACCATTGGCTCCGGGTTTGGATTCGGGTTAGGGTTAGGATTCGGGATTGGATTTGGGATTGGGTTTGGATTTGGGATTAGATTTGGATTAGGGTTAGGGTTTGGGTTCGGTGGAAGTCGTCGCGCAACCCCGGTAATCATCATCATGAGTTGGGCGATTTGGTTGTCAGTACGCTCGCCCAAGCGTTGGATAGCCTGCCTGATTTCCCCCATTTCTCCATTTGGGACCTCTGGGTTTGGTTCCGGGTTTGGGTTGGGATTTGGATTTGGATTGGCATTTGGGTTGGCGTTTGGATTTGGATTTGCATTTGGGTTTTGGATTTGATTTGGATTTAGATTTGGGTTTCCTCCGTTTGGATTGGGGTTAAGGTTTCCGATTTGTAGATCCATCTCCACCCTCAAATCTGATGCACTGACTGAATCTGCCCAAAGTTGGAGCCGTTCCAATCTCTGTCCCAAAGGTCTGGTCCAGGATGGTATGGTGTCCTTCTTCTTTGGCCCAATTGCTCAGAACTGACAGCAAAGCAAAAACTGTGCTCAGACGCGATCCCTGTTTACATTTTATGAAATTTGTTCATAGCTTTTAGAAAACGTGCATCACCGTCACCGTCATCGACTCTAATTTTTCAAAAGTGATTGAATGCCCGCATGGGAGGTTGCCTTGATCCTCAGATTTTTAGGATGTATCCTCATTTAGGCAGCGTTGTTTCCCAAAGGATGCTAAAACAAGTTAAGTAGTACTTGGCTAGCATTTCGTCAACAAATCGACCATCGGTTTGGAATGACTTAGGGTGAACAACGTGATACGATAACTGAAGTGGCGTAAGTAGTGCGTTTGCTTTTAGCCTGGGTGGTGTTGGTATCACGACGTTCCGCCCCCTTGTCATTCCTTCCTTTGGTTAATTCCCCGATTAAACACTAGTCAAGGAGTTAACTAAATTTTAGTTTCCATTAGGCTTTAGCTCGAGGACTCATATGGTTAAAAACACGCGTTAGGGCGCGTGACTCTTCATCGGGTCTTGGCAACCTCGCAAAGACCGCGCGAGCGAGTCTCGAGAACCGTGGCTGACAGCATGATGATGCAAAATGCAATGCAGCACGTAAACAGGATATAGCACATAATCCTACCCTGCAGGCTCCTGTCCTAATTTGGAAAGATCTATGGCTTGCTAAGCATGTACAAAGGGCCGGTTTTGGCTTGAAGAGGGTTCCCCGGACTAGAGTCAAAGTATACCTCCCACTATTGAGCGTACACCCAATAATGGTACAAGCGGTAGGGATGACTCATCACGGTCGAGGGTTGCTGAGCATTCCGGGATTCCCCATCACCGGCAAGCCGGGTAGGATTGCCGAAACACAACAGCGGGGCTGCACAAGATATATGTACAAGAAATAAACAATGAAACAAAATAACTTTGAAAATCCCACAAACGTTTTTCAAGCTTGGCTCACAAGTTTAATTGATGCTTAAGGAAAGCGGGCCGTTTTATCAACATACCAACTTTTTCTCAAGTATTAATTAAACCTTTTCCCCAGCGGAGTCGCCACTGTGGGCTACCACAGCCCCGGGTGGATCGGGGCGGCCCAATAAAATATCGCGCGCCTCGGCTTTGGATCGATTCGAAAATAGTTTGAAGAGTCGCCACCCTGATTTATGGTCTATCACCCGAGAAACCGTTTTGTTTTGAAAATGGTTGATTGAATTTGAAAACCAGAGATTCGTTTTTGGGAGTTCGGAAGCCATGTTACGAGGGGGAAGGGTTTTACGGCACCCCCCTCGCCCGACGCGATGTCGGTCTCTACTAAACGTTTGTGGGATTTTCAAAAGGGATTTTGTTTCATTAAACCAGCTAGCAAGTATCCACAGTTATACCAAATAAGGAGTGTATACATGTGCATGTGTACAGAAGGTGATGAAATGGCCATGCATGATATACAAGAAAGCTGAAAATGACAGACTGTTACTGAATTCACTCTCGAGCGCTCGGGAGTGGTCTCGAGCGCTTGGGAGTGTTAGGACTCAACCTGCAAGTTTTGTTAGTACCAACAAGATATAACACTAAACTGTAAACTGAAATAAACTTTAAATATATTACAGGCTCAACAGTGGATTTGATAAACTGAGACAGAACCTCAATCTTTCAAGTCATGCATCCTTGCCCTTGTAAAATTAGATCTACAACTTTAAATGAGCAAAATGGGTACATTCAGGCATGCTGAAAGTCATGCAACACAGCAAACTGGGAAAATGGAAAGCAGTAGCATGCATGCACTCCCGAGCGCTCGGGAATGGTTCCAAGCGCTTGGGAGTGAGCTGCATGCCAGCTTACTCTCAGATGGAAAATGGTACTGTCTTGACATGCAAAACCCTTTGTTTTGATTTTTCCCAAGAGAAAATCAGCTTTTAACTTTGGAAAGACCTTGTTCTTCCATGAGAACCCGTGAGAAATGTTTATGTTTTAGGGAAACTGACTTTCTACGTTTGCATGCCATGATAAAACCATTTAATCTTAGAATGTACCTCATTCCCGGCCTGTAGTGTACCAAAAAGCCATGTATGGGACTGGAAACAGTCCCGAGCGCTCGAGAGTGTTTCCAGTAGGGGTTTTAAGAAAACGTTTTTGTGGACCCTTTGCTCTTGTTTTTACATTAAGGTCTCCCAACCATGCACCCAGTATTAGAGATTGGGACAGGCTGAGAGACCCCCCTCAGAAGGGAAAGACAGCCCCTTTGTTTTGAGATCAAAGTAGAAAGATTTTTCTACCTTTGGTTTGAACTTGGCTCCTTGAATGGCTTTGGAAAATGGATGCAGAGAGAAGAAGACCAGAAATCAGAAACTTGGAGTATTCTGGATTTCTACCCTTTTTTCTGCTTGGTGATTTTTGAAAACCTTTGAAGTTTGAAGTTGAAGAAGAAGTTTGTGTTTGAAAACTTTTGCCTTGAGCAAGAGAGGGAGGAGAGTGGTTTAGAGAGAGAGAATTTCGTAGCCCCTTTCTCTGCAGAAATGATGTTGTATTTATAGGCCAAAATAACCTAAGGTTTTGAAATGAAATAGATTTGAATAAAATGTTTTTTTAATGGGAAAATCTCTTAGCCTGAAGATCTCTGACTGAGATTGAGTGCTTGACTTAACTCTCAACCAGCTCAAGGAGGGTGTAATGATGGATTGCATGGGTAGTGGGGAGCCCTGCCATCCATTGGGCAGCACAGGAGACTCGAGCGCTTGGGACTTCACTCTCGAGCGCTCGGGAGTGAGCCAGGCCAATGGTTTTGAAAAACTGTTTTGAGCGCTCGGGACTGCTCCCAAGCGCTTGGGAATGATTTCGACCATTTATTTCCTTTTCAAATGTCCCTCAAGAAGCAAAGTTCTGATCAATCCAAGGCTTGTTATAATCCGAAATTATCATCGGGGAGCCTCAGGGCCACAAATCAAGGAAATTCGACAAGTCCAAATTAGGGTGTCTATAGTAGCCGAGAGAGAGAGTAGAGTAGACGAGAGAGAGAGAGAGAGAGAGAAGAGGTGTCGAGAGAGAGAGCAGAGAGCGAGAGAGAGAGAGAGAGAGAGAGAGAGAGAGAGGGAAATTCGAACGGTGGGGCGTACTGTGTACGCCTCACCTATATATTCCCCCCGTGAACCGGTTCGTCTAGAATTAAATCAGGACCGGGTTCAAAGCTTATACCGCCGCACGGTGTTCTGTGTCAAACGCGCGGCATAATAATCTGAGCATGCGAAATTCTTTGATTTGTTACGACGCGCGTCTCTCCATAGGCTCTGCGCGGCATTCTGGGTTATTTCGACAGTTTAGATTCTGAGAGCGGTTCTTAACGTTCGAGTTTGTGATTGTTTGGAATTACATGTGTTTGTTCGAAAGAAGAAAAGCAGTAAGTAAGAAAAGGGGACTTTTCATTCCATAAAACCCAGGGTAACCCCCAGGATTTTCATTACATTTGCTCGGAAAAAAAAAAAAAGAAGTCCTACTGCCCCTTTCTCTTTTCTTCTTTGTCCTCGTCCTCAGTCACTCCCCTCGCCGAAAGCATCGTTCACACCATCCGAGCGGCCGTCGGAACCATTCGGATTCCCCTCGGAATCCTCCGCGGTGTCGGTGGACTCGCGCTCCGGTGTGAAGTCAGGGTCGTGCTTGTCGTCCTGCGCATCGAAGGCGAGATCTTGAAGGTTAAAAACCGCACGGCGGAGGGTGCGGATGGTGGAGATCAACCTTACAATCTGCACATTGAGTTGCTCAATCTCCTCTCGGTAGAAGGCCATCTCGGCCTCGAGGGAGATCACACGTGCGATGAGACTGTTGTCTGCCATGGAACCTGCTCTTGACTGGAATGCGGTTTTTTATTGAAAAGTATGGAGGAGATTTGAAGAGGCTTGAGTAATTTTGATAGTGGGTGCATGGAACGAGGCACCACCACCCTTATAAAGACGTTGCAGTCGACGAAGGGGCACGCATGTATTAATGAGCACCCATAAACTAGCCGTCTGTTTTGGGAAATCGAAGAGTTGCATGGGAAATCGAAGAGTTGCATGGGAATTCGAAATGCCGCGCGCCGCCATGCTGAACCGCACGGCATTATGGCTCCGTGAGAATAAATCATTTTTCTTGGGACTCGTTTAATCCAGCCACCAAAATCCCCTTGGGAATGAAATATCTCGGCCGTCTTGCATTGGGAATCTACTAGAATGTTGCACCTCGGTTCAAGGATCCTTTAATTTTCGTCCTCCGGGACTCGTGGTATTTTTCGTCCCCTAGGACTCGCCGTATCCGTGTTTTTCACTGTATTTGTCCTCTAAGACTTGTCACAATTTTTCAAACCTCCAAAATTTACCGTGATTTTTCGTCTCTCGGGACTCACAGTATTTTCATCTCGCCTCCTGAGGGCTCGTCTCGTCTCAAATTTCGACTCCTGAGGCTCGTCTCAAATTTTTACCCTTCGAGGGCTCGTCTCGTCTCAAATTTTGCCTCTTGAAGGCTCGTCTCATCTCGTCTCGAATTTTTGCCCTTCGAGGGCTTGTCTCGTCTCAAATTTTGCCTCCTGAAGGCTCATCTCGTCTCAAATTTCACCTCCTGAGGGCTCGTCTCGTCTCGAATTTTGCCTCCTAAGGGCTCGTCTCGTCTCAAAATTTCGCCTTCTGAGGGCTTGTCTCGTCTTGAATTTTGCCTCTTGAAGGCTCGTCTCGTCTCGAATTTTCGCCCTTTGAGGGCTCGTCTCGTCTTGAATTTTGCCTCTAGAAGGCTCGTCTCGTCTCAAATTTCGCCTCCTGAGGGCTCGTCTCGTCTCAAATTTTGCCTCCTGAGGGCTTGTCTCGTCTCGAATTTCGCCTCCCGAAGGCTCGTCTCGAATTTTTGCCCTTCGAGGGCTTGTCTCGTCTCGAATTTCGCCTCTCGAAGGCTGGTCTCGAATTTATAACGTTTGTTTCACGACACTTGGCGCTATAGGCACTCAATCTCAAGTTTATTGCATGAGTTTGTTAATCGTCCTCCGGGACTCGCTTTTCTTGCATTGTCCCGATTGAACTACGTTGGTCTGATCCCTAAAACGAGGTACGTAGGCAGCTCCCTGAGCGCGACCACCATCGTCATCTGCTTGCATCTCGATTTCCATGTGTTTCTGTCTCCGTTCAAAAACTTTAGATCAATGGATTGGGATGCCTATTCTTTAAGCGTCACTTGTATCAACCAATGGTATCCGAGTTACGTTAAAGATGGACTACTGTAAACACCCAAATCCGGACCTCGGAGGTTCTTTGGATGCCCCGATGATGAAATAAAGGAAACGGTACCTTTGCGAGCTTGAATAAAAGATTCCTCAGCCCAGAAAACCCAAATAGCCTAAAAGCCCAAAAAAGCCCTGGACTGGACCTGGAATACAGCGGGGAACACACCTGCAACGCGCGGTGTAACAAAACTTATTACACCGTGCGACACCCCGAGGTCAATCACACAGCATTTCAGGAAAAGTTCTGACTGGCTCAAAAAGCTGTCAGCCACGCCCATTTGAGCCACAGCTGCAAAATGGCTCAGCCGAAAATGCACTTCTGGCCCGCCCAGAAAATACCTCCATCATTTGAATTTCAAAATCCTTGGCTCTTGCCTAAAAATACACCCCTCCACTCAAGAGAAAAGGGCCCTTGATCATTGATCCCAGAATCTTTCTCTCTCTTCTAGTCTTTGCACCCATTCTCTACTTCCAAGCCTTGAGAATGCCATTCCCAAAAGACATTCTCTAAGCACTTTACTCCATTTTTTTCCCTCATCATCAAAGTTAGTCTCTTACTAACTTTGAAACTTCATCCACCCAAATACCCAACAACCACACCTATCTTTTCTCACCCGATCTCACCCACTCACATCCTTTATCATCCGTCTTCATTCTTCATCATCCGCTTTCATTCAAGCTCAAGATCAAAGGTAAAAATCAAGTTTCCTTGGGCTACGCTCTGTCCTGGTCCTGAGGGGACTCTTCTGCTGTCAGACTTAACCCCTTTCGGTTAAATTCTGGCCTAAAAATCATTTTTACAAAACAAAACATCCCCTATGCTGGACAAACCACGCCGCGCGGCGCTTTGATGCGTCGCACGGCATAGCGTGTTCACGCGCGGCCTTTTCATTAACTGTTGTTTTCTTGCTCAAGTTGTCTAGATCATGGTTGTTCTTCGTCGGGCCTGCTTCTGTTGTTAAGATGTCTGTTGTTAGTGTCTTTAGAATAAGACTATATCTACAAGCCATGTTTTACCTCATAAATAAGATTTTCTTGATCATCTCGAGTGATCAAATGCATCAAAAGTTGTTTTATATTCATGGCTTGAAGAAATGGTACTGTTCTGAGGTGATCTAGTGGATGTGCATCTTCTGATATTTCTGAAGGATGTCGCACGTCATATACAATATGTTGGGCGATGTTCTGGACACTGATGACAGCCTGATGACAGGATAGGTACCACTCACGGCGTATCATAAGGCCGTGCGCTATATTATGGTATGCCGCGTGGAATATGACCGTAGTCCAGACAGTTTGTTGGTTAGCTTTGCTTTTCTTTTCTTCACCGCATCATCTTTACTATCTCTGCACAGTGAGCACCACGTGCACGCTAATGTGATATACTCCCCGTGTCTCTTCCCCCTTTATTTGCTTTATTAAAGAGCTTGATTTTTCAAAAGATATTAAAAATTTCCCCTTTCGAAAATGCTTAGTAGAGACCGGTTTTACCGGGCGAGTGGGGTGCTTTTTAAAGAAAAACCTTTTAAAAGTCTCGATGTTTTTGCTAGACCAAAAGCCTTTTCCAAACGAGTTTCTCGGTTTCTCGGATCATCCATCTCAAAAATCCGGGTGGCGACTCTTCGAGCGCGCGTCGGGTGGGGAGCCCACACTATTATTATAATATTTTATTTTATTTTATGTATTTAATTTAGCAATTCTAATATTTTATTTATGTAATTATTAGATTAAATCAAGTGTATACCATTAAATCCGTTCTTTTGTTATAAAAAACTCATCTAAACCAATTCTTTTTCTTTTGAGCCACAATAAATAAAAGTAAAATGAATAGAACCTTGGCGGCATAATGTGCATAAATGATGATCAAATAAAATATAGTAACAATAAGTTTATTTTTCTACTAATGATTTTAATCTATTGTTTTCGCAACTTTATAATTAATATTATAATTGCCTCTCTTCTACTTGTTTTTCATACAAGATTAAGGGCAATGGCCCATTAAAATATTAATATTTTATAAGTAACGATAAGTTTATTTTTCTACTAATAATTCTACTCTATTATTTTCGCAACTTAAACGATACAATTAGTATTATAATTGCCTTACCTTATTAATCAAACTTGTAAAATACTCCCTCTGTCCCATTTTCATTGTCCATTTTCGTTTTTCGTGTCATTCTTTCAACACTTATATCTTCCAATATGAATCTCCAAAAATATACAATATGGATCTTGTTTGATAGTTCTCGATTAGATCTATAATACAAAATTTCCAAAATTATTAAAAACATTGTAGATTGGGAGATATAAGCTTTGAAAGAACGGCACGAAAAACGAAAATGGACAACGAAAATGGGATGGAGGGAGTATAATTAGTTGTTTACATCCAAGATTAAGGGCAACGGCCCGTTCATGAAACGTTGTGTGATTTTATTGTTTTATTCTTATGGTTTCAATAATTGTTGTCTTATTGATTATTGTCTCGAATCGTTAATATACGTGCTAGATCGGACTTAGAGACATGGGTTGGTATACGCTAGAAATCACCTAGACGTTGTTAGGTAAAGGATAAATTGGAAAGTTTCAGGAATAGAGGTTGCCTGCAGGCGGATGTCGAGTGGTGATTGTTTTGAGATGGGTGCTAACAGGGGCCCAGTGATGTGATTTGAGACAGGTGCTAATAGGGCCCTAGTCTTCGATATGGGTGCTAACAGGGGCCCAGTGGTGATTTTGAGACAGGTGCTAACAGGGGCCTGGTCTTCGATATGGGTGCCAACAGGGGCCCAGTGATGTGATTTGAGATAGGTGCTAACAGGGGTCTGGTCTTCGATATGGGTGCAAATAGGGGCCCAGTAGTGATTTTGAGATGTGATTTGCGAGGGGTGCTTATAGGGGCCCAGTGGTGAATGTTTAGGCGAACCCTAGTCATGTCATGGCATGATAAGCTACCCCTTTGTTTGTGGTTGATTTGAAATCACGACAAACAAAAGGGAGTGATCTCATGGGACAGGACATTGGCTAGCGGTTGGGGAGGAAAGTATCTTGGGGATAAGATCTTAAGATTACACAACAGGTTAAAGGATAGTAAGAAAAAGAGTATGTGTTATCTATCTGTACTATTTTTGTATCAAAATTATCCTGCATACTTGTTAGTTGTAAAGTAAGGGGATAGACGGGTAGGATTATTCTACTGGGTGAATTATCACTCACGGATATGTTTGTATCTGGTAAATCGGTTGCTTCGGTGATCAATTTGCCAGAGGGTGCAGGATCCAATGAAGGAGCAGTTTGACTCAAGAGGAATACTAGGGGCAGAGACCAAGTATGCTTGGGGAAATGTATCAAGATTAGAGTCGCTCTAAAGATGTTGGTTCAATTCGTTAGATTTAATATATTTGATTTAGTTAATTTATTTCGGGGTTGTAATAATTAAACCTCTATTTTTGTTAAATTGTACTTAATTTGTCATGGATTTTTGGTGAAGAAAGAAATCTTTTTTGCAAAATAAATATTAATGCTGTCGATATTCGTTTAAAATATCGGGGCGCTACAAATGGTAATAAAGAAATCCTTTTCGCAAAATAAATACTAATGCTGCCGATATTTGTTTAAAATATCGGGGCGCTACAAAACACATTTGTATATAGTATTGATTGATGGATTGATTGATGTTTGCCGGATAGAGAGAGTACTTGTTTGGGAGGACATAGCGAACATATTTGTCCTTTGGAAGAATTTTATGTGGACAAAATGATCCAAGTTTGGAATTATTACCACTAGGTACAAAAAAAATAAAAAGTATTTCCCATTAAGGTAAGATAGAATACTTAATTACCATTAGGTCCACTTTTTACAAAATATATTTACCATAAATGGAAGTACCATCCTAGGATACCCTAAAACCTTATGGTACCTTAGGATTTTAGGATACCATAGAATTTTAGGGAGCCCTAGGATTTTAGGGTTTAGGGTACCCTAGAGTTTAAGTTTAAGCGCTTTCATAGAGCCCTAGGGTTTAGGTTTAGGCACTTTCATAGGGGTTTTAGGATGCATTTTTCTATTATAGGGTTTTTGCAATTTAGGCACTTTCATATGGTACATTAGGGTTTATGCATTTTCATAGGATACCCTATGGTTTAGGTACTTTTATAGGGTACTCTAGGGTTTGGGCACTTTCATAGGGTACCCTAAGGTTTAAGTACTTTCAAGGTTTAGGATTGTAGGTACTTTCATAGGGTTTTGGTATTTCATTAATTGAAGGTGACCTGATGGGAAATACTTTTTATTTTCAGTGCCTAGTTGTAAAAAGCCCTTGAAGTTTTTTCTTTATCATAACGATTAATTTGAGTTGTATGATTAAAAAAATAGGTAAAACGATTTGAGTCCGAGTTGACTCACTATGTCCCACATATCCGAGGGGAGGATCCTACCCAGTTTTGGACCAACTAGTCTGGTCCAGTTTTGTGCTATCATTTGTGGGCTATTTTTGGGCTAACAACAACAATTGAAACTGTTCATTTTTTAGAAATTGTTGAAAAATTTTGATCACACCAAAAATCACATTAATCGGATATCGTTTGATATAATTTTGAAAAGCATTGTGTTTGTAAGAAAAAAAATGTGTAAATTGGATTGCAATCCGTTTAACATGAAAATCAATGCATTTTGATATCATATCAACGACATTCGATCGACGTGTTTTTTTGCGTGGCAATGTTCTCACCGAGCTCTAAAAAGTGAACGATTCCAATCATTATTATAAGGTTGGAAAGAGCCCACAAATAATTCAAAACTGGACCGGACTGATTGGTAGGGAAACTTGACGGGATCCTCTCCCTTGGCATGACAGTACCAGCTGAACATTTTACAGTCTGCAATCCTTGACAGTTAGTCCAGTGGTAAACTGGACCACTGAACTCCAGTGGGCCATGAGGAGATAATCCTCTACAGCCGGCCCACGGTCTACTCAAAAATCTGCACAGAAACGAGCTACCAGATTATGCCACGTCATTAATCAGAAACCCAGCGAAGCTTCTCTTTCATGAACAATCACGATCAAAGAGCAATTCCGTCACGCGATTTCCCTATTACTATCGGAACACTCCACCTCAATTTCCTAGTCACTTCCGCACTCCGTGGGACCATTCTTCCTTATATGGAAGAGCACATTCTGTGCGATTTGTTTTGTCAACGCAACTGAAAAGTATTAAATTTAGATAATCAAAATTTGTCGCCTCTCTTTTTTCTGTTATTCATATTTAAGGGATTGTTAAGCTTGATAAAAGTCTATAATCAAAAACACATTTTTAGTAGAAAGAGATAGAGAGAGAGAGTTGGGACTTGGGAATATATGTAAGTGGGTGAGACTATTGATAATAATGGGATGAGAGAGAAAGAGAGAGAATCACCCACAGCCTCCCTCAGTTGGGACTTGAATGCGGCTTGAGTTCAAGCCCCATGAGAGCCGGTTGGGGTTCAAGGTTATGCGCAATTTCTGAATCTCCTATAAACTAACTTGCTAAACTCCTCCTAACCCCCGCTAATGTATATCGTGTGAAGAGAGAGAGAGAGAGTGTGTTTGGTCCCCATTAAATTTGGTTATCAAAGAGAAAATATTACTAGTTTTGCTTATACGAAAACCAAAATTTAATTATTGGTTAAGGGATTGCTAAGTTTGGAGACATAGAGATAGGTTAGAGATGCTCTAAATAATTAGTGTAACGCCCCCATTTTCGGGTACATTAATTACACATTTTATTGAATTAAAAGACTAAGAGTCAAGCTCATTATTACAATATAGATCCTACTAGAGTACTTTTTATTACACAAAGGATGGGAATTCTAAGGCATTCTATTACTCCGCTTCTTCCTTCATCCTAGCAAGCTCCTCGGCTCCAAAAGCCTCCAATGTGTATTGTTCACCTTGTTCGTCAATCAACTCTGACACATTATACCAGCGTCGCCCCCAGTATAATATGCCAGGGTCACCAAAAAGGTAACACCGTGAGCTACAAGGCTCAATAGAATAAACCATACCCACTAATAACCCTTAACTTATAACAAGAAGTAGATAAACAATTACACATGCTCATTTAACAACATAGTTAACATTTACACATTTGCATTCACTATCTTACTAGCGTTGGTGTCATGCCTTTTCTTGAGTTTCTCCTACGCGACTCATCATAGACCGTGTCATCCCTTTTCACCTTTATTTGCAAAATCAACATTTCCAAGTTTCATTAACAAATTGCTACTAAAGAGGCTACCAAGTCCGGCTACATTAGCAACACACACGATGGCTACCAAGTCCGGCCATATCATGGTTTTCAAAACTCCTTCTTTCAAATCTTACATTGGCTCCTCTCCTCGGATAACCAAGCCGTACTACCAATGAAACTACCACATCCGGCCCCATTGGTAATCTTCACAATGGGCTACCAAGTCCGACCTCATTACGGTTTTCAAAAACATACTCACATTGGGCTACCACATCCGGCCACAATGTAGTTTGAAAAATATTTTATCCAAGACCAATTATTTCCTTTATCCACACCCTAGGTGCCATGTTTCTAACTTTCTCGATTTTTGTGTCTCGTTTGCATGACATGACTCCGCGGTAGTTCTTTTCACATTTTAAGTAATCTTGAAACTAAACTAACAAGATCATCCAACTCTATATCTACTATTATGCTCATATTATCACATAATCATGCTCAATCACATTTAAGCATAACGCCACATGTACGGAAGCCTTTGGAGTGATAAATCACTTATGCTTTAATCAACAACCACAAGTAATGTAAGTAAACATGTAGTCATGCTCATCACCATCTTAAGATCAATTACGAATAATTAAAGCTAATCTAGTAACGTTATCTTTCAAAAACTCATGCTCCTTTTTAAAGTTCAAAACAACATATGTTTAATGATATTTCTACGTATACTTAGAATTTAGGAGGTGTAGGGAAATCCTACTATACTTGAAGTTAGGGTGTAAGGAGTATTCTACCGTTCTTCTTGGCGGTAGGCGGCTACGGATTTGGAAAGTGGTACGTCGGACGGAGTAACGGCTTAAGAATGGCTTCGATAGCTTCGAAAGAGAAAGGTTTCTCTCGAAACTAAGTCTTGACTAATACTACTAAAACTTTTGGGTCGGTAGGGTGGTTGTATGGTGGTTTAGTGGCGGCACTAGAAGAGTTTCTTGAAGAATCTCAAGAACAAGCAAGAACTAACTAAGAACAAGCAAGAATAATAAGCCTTCTAGAGAGAGAAGTTGAAGGTTGGAAAGGTGTGAGTTGAATGAAGGATATGAAGTCCTATTTATAGGCAAACATGGGCTCTCCTTCTCCCTCTTTGGCCGGCCCCTCTCTCCCTCCAAATCCATTGGATTTTGCTCCAAAATCTAGTCCTTTCAAGTCATGACATAACTCTAGATCTTTTTCTTCCAAACTAGGACAAGGTTTAAGTTATTCTATGGGGTTTTAGTCCAATCTAGTCCTTTGAAAGATTAAGAATTTAGATTTAGTTGTCCTTGGTCAAGAAAGAACAAGAAACCCTAGATTGGGTGGTACAATGTGATGCAATAGGATGATCAAAGGCTAGATATGGGAGTACACTAGTCACACACATCACACTCTCTCTCCCTCTCTCAACCGGCCCCTCTCTCTCTCTCTCTCTCTCTCTCTCTCTCTCTCTCTCTCGGCCATTCTCTCTCTCTCCCTCTCTCCATGGTACAATGTACCAAAGTACAAAGGTTGAAAGACTATAAGACTTCCTTTGTTCTTTCTTCCACTCTAGGACAAGTGTAAGCAATTCTATGGGTCTCCTAGTCTTGTCTAGTACTTTGAAAGGGTAAGAAAACTAGGGTTGGTTGTCCTTAGTATTGAAAGAGTAAGAAAACCCTAGATTTGGTGGTACATGATGAGGTGTGAAGATTGGTCAAGGGTTGTGACTAGGCTTGAAAGAGTACAACATCACACACTCTCTCTCCCTCTCCCATCCGGCCATCTCTCTCTCTCTCTCCCTTCATCTCTCTCTCGGCCTCTCTCTCCTCTCTCTCTCTCTCTCTCTCATTGGTACATTGGACACCTAAGCATGAAAGGACAAAGGGTTGGTGGTTGACTATGTGAAAGAGTAAGATTTTGGTGTAAGGCTTGTAAGTGATTTGGTAAGGAAGTCTAGTACCTTTAGTCCACCTCATGTCCTTTATATCCTTCTTCTTTCCTTAGTACATGTACATATATATATATATAACTTATATTTGGTAGAAGAAGGTCAAGAAGTACATGCATATCTTCCTCTCTCTCTCTCCTATCTCTCTATCTCTCTCGGCCTCTCTCCTCTCTCTCCTCTCTCGGATTCTCTCTCTCCCTCCCTCTCTCTCTTGATTAGTATATGTATATAAATAAGGATGACTAACTACAAAGGACAAGGTACTATATGATCTTATCCTAGATTTTTAAGTCAAAATTCCTAATAGAATAAGCCTAAATGCCACCTATGTACTTATGAACTATATTCTAATACTTAGAATCTTAGGATAACATATACATATTACATACTTTAATTAAATAAGTACACATCATATCTAGTAAGTAATTAACTAAAATAAACCTAGTACTATGGCTTGACTTGGCCTTATTGACCAATGGACCATAATTCCCCTAACTTTTATTATCCAATGGATAATGGATGGAAGTACTATGCTTATATAATTTATCTATATTAGTACAATGACTCATGGTGAATCTAATTAAACTAATAGATCTTGTACTAGGTGGAAAGACTAACCTATTGTCCAATGGTTAACAATTCTCCTAACTTTTATTATCCAATGGATAAAGATGGTAAGTAATATATAAACATATAAAGGTGTACCTAGCAGTCTAGTCACAATATCCTAGGTAGAAACCTATTGTCCAATGGATAAAGATTTCTCTAGTATTTATCGTCCAATGGTTAAAGATCGAAGGTTCGATTAGGTTTTCCTAACGATTAGTAAGAAGCTAACTAGGTTTGCTAAATAGGATTCCCAGCCAAGAAACGTAACCTTAGGATTTACTATCTCACTTGTCTTTAGAAAATGACTATATTGCATGGCGACGATAAAACTAGATTTGAATTGAATAAATCTAATTATGACGGATTATTAGAAATCAAGAAATTTATAGAGTCAATAAAATAAGTAACGAGATTTTTATTCACTGAAAATCGGAGTTGTTACAATTAGTCCACCTAGACCGTGTCTTTGGGTTTTAATTAGTTTTTTGGGCTTTTCTTGGATATTTTCAAAAAAAAGAAGATAAAAGTCATAATTTTGTATTTTTTCTATTCCTCTGATCGACATGAATCAATAAACTACAAAAGTGTGGCGCAAAACTAACAAATGCAAAAAAAAAATATGAATAAGGACCAAAAAAAAAAAACCCTAAAAACAAAGGGGAACAACACATTACTAGGATGAACTAGTGATTTATTTATCGAATTCTATCAAAATGATTCATTATGAAAATAAATAAGATCTCGACGCAATTGTTTAATGTGCGTAACCGGCCAATCATACCATATCAAATCAAATGTTCCAAAACAAGGGAACATATATAATACAGTAGATTTTGGGAAATGATATTGGCACTCCAAAAAACAAAGGAAAGTGGCTTTGGAGTTACACTGATTTTGGAGTGCCTGCATCAATTTTTGGAGTGCCAATATCATTTCCCTAGATTTTTGCCTCAAATATAATGTTAATTAGGGCGCCTAGCCTGCTACAAGATGAACAACTAAAATCATGCTAATCTTATGAAAAACAGAATATCACAGTTCGGTTGGTCTTCCCAGTCCCACTAGGGAAAATGTTCTGTTTTTTCATAACCAGGGCGAGAGTTTTTCTGTTTTTGTAACCATTAGGCAAAATGTTTTTCTTTAGAAAACCGAATGTCACGGTTCGCTTTTGTCTTCCTAGTCCCACTAGGCAAACTGCTCTATATTTATTTTTTATAATTAACTAGGGCGCGCTTTTTTTATTTACAGTTTTGTAACCATTAGGCAAACTGCGAATTGTGATCCTAGCTTGGTCTGACTTGGTAAAATATAGATCCGGAACCATCGCTCTCATTCAAGGCCACTGAAACCACTTAGAAATAATTTGGCCAAAAGAATGTTGTCTACTTTTCGAATACATTTTTTTGGAAAGATTAATTTTGGATCAAAGCATTTGACTTTTCGAATTCATCTCAACAAGAAGATCATTGAAAATATAAATTGTAATAAAAATCTAAAAAAGTTTACTAACGGAAAAATAATCCAAAATTGGTGCATTATTTACTCTTTAGATTTATTTTTATCTTTGTAACTTTTTGATATCCGTTTTGTTTTTATTTTCCTGAATTCTCTTGTTAAGACAAATTTAAAAAGTCAAGTATTTTTACCAAATGCTAAAAAAGTTTGGGAACAGATAATAAATCATTACTTCAGAAACGCTCCCTCTTTTCAAAATTATTGTCCATTCTTTAGGAATCATGCATTATTCACTCCTTTTTAAAATGCAGTGATCAATTTTTTTACTTGTTTCTCTCTAATTTGTAACTCAATTTAAATATGAGAATGAAGGGCAAAAATAATAATTCCATCTTTTCTACTAGTTCAAAGGGACTAAAATTATGCAACATTAAAAAATAATGGACTAAAATTTTGGAATGAAATGAGTTAGTAATTTGCTCCAAACTCTTAGTGATAAATATCATGCCATTGTGGGTTGTCTGCCATCATTGAAGTGAGGGAGCCCCTGTCAAGTTTTCCTTCCCTCCGGTCTGGTTCAGTTTGGGTTCTTTCTGAGCCCATAACAATGATCAAAATTGTTCATTTTTTAGAGCTCATCGAGAACATGGACCTCGCCGAAAATCAAGATAGGAATTTGAAATGAATTAAACTTCACATAATTGTGTCAAATGCGTTGTTGCAATCCAGTGTCGCACACTTTAATTTACTTTTACAAGATTAATGCAT
Organism: Rhododendron griersonianum; assembly: GCA_018127125.1. Classification (NCBI taxonomy): domain Eukaryota; kingdom Viridiplantae; phylum Streptophyta; class Magnoliopsida; order Ericales; family Ericaceae; genus Rhododendron; species Rhododendron griersonianum. Next base: position 25,807,340 of record CM030791.1, on the reverse strand, counting down.
TTCAAAATCAAATCAAACAAAATCTAATAAATGTAATTTTTAACATGGTCAATGTTCGATGATCTCTAAAAAATGAATGATTTCAATCATTATTGTGGACCTGAGAATGGCTTACAAATGGTCCAAACTGGACGAGACAAGAGGCAAGGAAAACTTAATAGGAGCGACCTCCATTGTCGTAACATTTTAGATTAGAGTTCCAGTGCTCTTAGGTACCGACAAGTGGTGTCTCAGTCTCTAATGTGGGGTCCAAGATAAAATGCAAAAGAATAACCTTAATTTCTCCTTGAAAAGAATTTGGGGTACCACACGACAATGCACTTGGAGCACTGAATAATCTCTCTGCCTTATATGACATGATAATTAAATTGTTCTAGAACTACAAACATATGCACAATCACTTTACACACACTCATATTATTTTGTGGGTCCTACACACAATGAAAGTGTAGTGTCTAGTGTGCGTGGGTTCTAACGTGATTGTGACTATATTTGTTTAGATATTTGTGTAAGTATTTGTGGTTGTAGATATATCTGTTGGATGAGTTATATACCCGTCGGATGAGTTGTAACATGATGATCTCGTAACACCTAATAATTCCTCCTTATGTAGTACTCCCTCCGTCCCGGTTTGTTTGTCATCTTTTTGACTTTTTGAGAGCGTTTGACCTCTCAAAGAATTGTCTATAATTTTCAATTCGTAATGTTTTTAATATGCAATATGGATCTTGTTTGATAGATCTCAATTAGTTTTATTATACAAAATTTTCAAAATCATAAAAAACATTATAAAATGTAAGATATAAGTATATTTTTGAATGACACGAATTTCGACAATTGGACAAACAAATTGAGACGGAGGGAGTACTATATATATACCCGCCGGGAAAATTTCAAAATGACACCTGAACTTTGCACCAAATGTCACAGAGACACCTGAACTTAAGTTTATTTCAATTAAACACCTGTACTAACAAAATCCCCAAATTTAGACCCCTGCCGTTATTCTCTGTCCCAAAAATTGCTAACATGGCATCTCCAACCCGTTTAAGTTGCCCTATTACACATATTTCCAACAAGGGACGATGCACCCAAGCGAATGTAAAGTACTTATACGTAGTGGGTGCATCGTCCCTTGTTGGAAATATGTGTAATAGGGCAACTTAAACGGGTTGGAGATGCCATGTTAGTAATTTTTGGGACAGAGAATAACGGCGGGGGTCTAAATTTGGAGATTTTGTTAGTACAGGTGTTTAATTGAAATAAACTTAAGTTCAGGTGTCTAAATTTGAGAATTTTGTTAGTACTGGTGTTTAATTGAAATAAACTTAAGTTCAGGTATCTCTGTGACATTTTGTGCAAAATTCAGGTGTCATTTTGAAATTTTCCCATACCCGCCGGATGAGTTGTAAAGAAGGTGGAGGCCAATATAAAATTGGGAAAACAACCACCCAATTCCTCATTTATTTCTGCCGTGGTTTCGAAACTCTTACGAATGAATTGTCCTTCCCTCTGTTCAGATCACAGTTTTCCCCCGTGATTCTTTAATGTAATAAACATTTGACGCTTCCAATTGACCGAGAGAAAAATGACGAGTACCGAAGAACCGACGAAGACGGCGCCGACGGCACCGCCTGCCGGAGACGTGGAGAGCCAGGCGCCGGCGACGGGGTTCGGGGTCCCGGGGATCCTTAGCAGATGGAGGAGAGAGGATTTATTGAAGAAAGGGTCCTTGGTTTTGAGGGTAATAGGTTTTCTGTTTTCGCTTCTTGCTTTCATTATCATGGCCAGTAACAGTCACGGCGGTTGGGAAGATTTCGACAAATATGAAGAATACAGGTCTCCCCCAATCAATTCAATTCAATTCAATTCTCTCTCTCCCTCTCTCTCTCTCTCTCTCTCTCTCTCTCTCTCTGTACGTGTGTGTGCAAATATTTGAATGTATACATGTGAAATGGGTTTAGGTCCATCCTTGATTGGTCAGGCTTGTACAGCCTATTTGGATTGGGAGAAAGGATGTGACAATATTGGGAAGAAATACCTTATGTGAACTTTTCTCTTTGTTTTTCATCACACCACATTCAAATCCTTTCTCTTCCTTTTTTTCTTCTTTCTTTTCCTACCAAATCAATCTATTTTAGTTTTTTTTGGGTTTTGTGTTCGTATTTCTGGAAAAGCACAAGAACTTATTTGGTTAACCCTTCAAGAGAAATCGGAGCAGACAATATTTTTCGGGAGAACGCAAATGAATGTTTCCATTCAAGAATAATTACAACTCGATAATTTTAGTCCGCTGGTTGGTCCATATCCTGCATTACTACAAAAAAAGAAATACTAATTGTGATTCGAAAATGATGGGCGGCGTTGTTGACTTCTTGTCAAAAAATAACTTCCAAAAACCAATATAGAATAATGCTATGTAGAGATGTGCATAAACTAACCCAGATGGTTATCAAACGCTTTGCCTCTCAAAAAGTTGCATTCGAACGTAAGAAATAAGGTCCATGGGTTTTTTTTAAAATCCTATCTTGTATCTAAATTTCTTTTCTGATCTATCAAATTGTCCCTAAAAGCTACTATATATAATTGGGATTACGGATTAATTTTTTGATTATTTGCAGGTATGTGTTGGCAATAGCGATTTTATCAACGCTGTACACAGGGGCGCAAGCTCTGCGGCAAGTTCAAGAGATGTCAACTGGAAAACAAATTTTCCCTTCCCGGACTTTGGCGTTGGTTGACTTCTTTGGAGATCAGGTTGGCCGTTAATTTCATTCAATTTTAAGAGTACCGTGTTGTTTCGATCATATCCATTTACGGTGAAAATGCGTTCTCGGAAATGGGCTTAATTCACAATCCATTGCTTTTCTGGGAGATTTCCAGACGTTTGAGTCACGCAGGGTATACAGGAAGGAATCCTCTTTCCTTTCCCAGGGAAAGGAATCGTCCAAGTCACATTGGATTTTACAAAACAACTATACACAAGACTTTTGACAAAAACAAAATTGTCCCCCCATGTCTGTATCGTAATCATTTTCGAGTGGACACATCTTTTTGGTTGTTTCAGGATATTTCCTGCCAGAAAAGGTTCAGAAACAAATCACGTTTGAAGCCAACTCCATACCTTTTCTTTTCTTTTTCCCCCTCTCTTTGACCGAATAGATGGAAATACTTTTTAGGCTGTATTGTGTTCAAGCAACGTATTGTCACGGTAGCTAGAATCTCATAACTCTGATGCAAGTACGTTACAATTTCCAATACCAAACTTAAGTAGTTTGTCATTGACATTTGAAGATTGATGGGAATGCAGATTGTGGCATACTTGTTGATATCTGCAGCATCGTCGGCCATTCCCATCACAAATAGGATGCGAGAGGGGGCAGACAACATATTCACAGACTCCTCTGCCGCGGCAATTAGCATGGAGATCTTGGCATTCCTTGTGCTTGCATTTTCCGCCCTCATCTCTGGATATAAACTATCAAATCAATCTTATATCTAAGCAAAGTTTCTTCGTTTGGTTGCATATTCTTTTGTTGATGTTACTATTGCTTCATTTCTCACCCCACGTATGACCTGTATACCTGAATTTGTGTTTGTGTCCATAGTCGTTTATCTTCTATGTGTAGTTGAATATACCCGCCCATTTGTTCAAGTGTCCGAAGCCAAACAGATTGAGAGACAGAGTACTCCTCAATGGTAGTCTTCACTCTTCACGTTGTTGTACGTGGTTGTAATTACTTTTTCAATGATAAATGTTTTGTTTGGGAATTTCTGTAGCATAACTTTTCTTTTGTTCCTTAAATTTGATGGCATTGGATGATAAGACAAGTTTTCGTGTGTGTGTTTGTGTGTGTCGAAGGAGTTATAGAAGGTTATTGCTGGCACTAATGCCACGAGTAATAATGTCAAGAGCCACGAGCAATTATCTGAAACGTCATATTTACCCAGTCAACCACGTCTTTTGTCTTCGCATTCTCCTCTTCGGTCTCTCTTTAACATAAGCAAACCAACTATCCAAATGCAAAATGACTGACTAAAATCGATCGCGGCCGGCTATATCTCTGAAGCCAACGACTGAACTTCCAAAAAGTTTATTCTACCTAAAGTAAAACAGCAGAGGAAAGAGAACTTGAAGATGTACAAACAGAAGTAGATGCGAATGCAGCGTTACGAAGGTGGAGAAAATAAGCCAGCGGAGGAATGGGACTCTGGACCACGGCTAAAATCAGCAGCTAATGTTCCAAAATTGCTGAGTGATTTTGGATGGTTAAGAGTCACTTTATAGAGGAGATATTTATTGATTCAAAATGTAGGTTTGATTGATGGCAAGTGGAGACGAAAAGAGTATCTGTGAGGTCGTGCTGGAGACTTGTGGTTGGCCGGAGAGAGAGAGGATAGAGAAAAGACATGGGTAGGTTTGGGCCTGTGCCGCATTAGAGAGAGAAGTGTAAATGTGGCATTTCGTTTTAATGTTCGTGGCTCAAACACATCTGACCGTGGCATTAGGGCCAGAAGTCTAAACTCTTAACTGGTGTAATTCAGAAACGCATGTTCTTGAAATTTTCTATATGAAAACTGCATTTGGTAGGACAACGAACGGCTACTTTAACCTACAATGGAAGCCCTTCGTGTAAGCCTAATCAGGGGAATACGCTGTCCTGAATCCAACATATACGTTTAGCGAAAGCTCTGTATGTAGATTTGGAGTAATATATATCTTATTACGGCGGATAAAATTTTGAACAGATTAGAGAAATATTTGGTTGAAGTTACTCTTGAGAACACCCAGCACTCTTTCATTTCAGGATGTCTTTGGATCAGAAACCTACAATCTTTCATCATGTTCAGTCGATCAAAATCATTCAAGGAGGAGCAAAACATGATAGATCAAAAACCCCAAACCTTGTAATAAAATATCCCGAATGTGATCCCAGTTACAAAACTTAATAGGCAGAAGAATACCCAAGTGATTCTTTTATCAAATACTCTCTACCCTTACTATCAAATTGACCTTGATTGCTGGCCATGATAAAACTACACAACACACAGCCCTTCCTTAGAGAGCATGCACAGTTCATTGAACATTAATTCTTCATGATTTTTAAATCTCTTCAGTCAACAAAACCCGCATCCATAATACACACGATTGGCCTCTGCATTATCCAGAGTGATTGTAGAGTGAAGAGAGGGAGCTGAAACTTCCCAACCAGACTGAAGCTTCAAAAACAGCTTACTGAACATCTACAAACTGTAATTTCCAGCACTTCGGGTCCAATTCAGCCTGACCAAAAAAAGAAAAAAACAAACATTAAGTCCTATGGAAAATGAAAATAAACAGCTACACTCGACATTCTGAATGAAATAACAATTTGGTAGTGTTCGGTTCGCTGGAATGATTTTGGAAAACGAATGGAATGGTCATTCCTTTGCCTCCACTTTGGAAAAGGACCATTCCATTCCAACTTCATTCCAGTTAACCTAACATTGCCTTATTACTGCTCAAACCATAGGTTTTTGAATTCCCCTCACAAACAGTTACGACCAGCATTAGGTTTGAACAAAAACCCAAAACGAAAAAAGAAAATAGTCGGGCATACCTGAAGCACCTTCTCTCTCCACTGAAAAACACACCCGCGGGCTTCTAGATGTTCAAAAAGGGGTTTCGGTAACAATGACTTAAAGGAGGCCTGGAGCTTCACTTTTGTAAGCGCACCACATGCCAATAGAGCAGCTGCCAATCCGCTCGGAGTCAACCTTTTCAAGTGCAATATATTCATGCTCTGCAAGCAGCTGATACCGGCAAGCGACAACAGCCCCACTTCTGTCACTGAGCTATATGACAAATTTATCTGTGCATATAATTGAGAAATATGTTAGCGTTAGATGCCAACGTCTTATCCCTACCTTGCAGAGAGAGAGAGAGAGAGCCTACTTGTCTGAGGTTTTGAGAGAAGTGAGCAAGTGGGATCATTCCGGTGTCATCGACATTGCAGCATTTTTTTATGTCGAGCTTGATGAGTTGCTTACATCCAGCAGCAATCGCCATTATACCTAATGACGTAATAAGGGAACACCCTCGACTTTCAAGTGTGTTCAGTTTAGAACATTTTGACAAGGATATCAAAGAGCTGTTAGTGATATCTTGACAATATGATGTATTAATCATCTCAAGGCCAGGACAACCACCAGCAACTGTCAGAATGCCAGAATCCGTTATTCCTGCTGACCTGAACAGAAAAGCAACATGCACATAATTATAAAGAGCTGCACAGGAGAAAAATAAGGGGAAAAAATACACAACTCAGACCTTAACCTACATGAATTAAAGTTCAAACTCTTACCTGTACAAATCAAGCTCCATAAGTTTTGAGCAGCACATGCCAATATGGGCAAGCCCTTTATCCGTTATGTTAAGGCAGATACCGAGTTTTAAGCTGGAGAGTTTTGAACATCTTGAGATGGACTTCAAACCTGTATCCCCAATAGCATTAGTAACTGACAAATCTAACTGTGCAATCATAAGAACTCAAGCGGAGAAGTCCCAACCTTCATCGTCGATTTCATTATCTGTAAGGTCAAGCTCTTCGAGAAGAAGGCAACGCTGTCCAATTAGTACAAAAGCTTCTTTTGGTACCAGAGTACATGACTCCATTTTTAGGGATGTAAGAGAGGTGCATGAATTTGTAATGTGGGCAATTGAGACGTGAGTGATCTTGCGGCAGCATGTGATATCTAACTTCCTCAAGTCTTTGTGTTTTGTAACTAAGGAAGAAAGACCTTTGTCTGTCACTCCCAAGCATTTACTCAAGCTGATCTCTCTTAGTGATACGCACCAATTTCCAATAGCCTTCAGTCCGGAACATGTGACTGGACAACAATCTAGTTTGATTGATTGCAATGTGGAAAGCCTTTGCAACGTATCAGCAAGAGCAGGAGTGACCTGAGCCACCATTCAGTGAAAAATGAGCCCCAAGTTTGAAAGCAAAACGAAACAAGGGGTAACCCCAAGTATTCAGAGGCAAACGAGTTAAAGGACTTACAGGAGAGCCATATGCTAATGTAAGTTGCCGTAGACATCCAGTACCACTTGTTAGAGAAGACAGGCCCACATGACTAACATTTTGACAACTTGACATATCAAGGGTCTGTTGAAAAAGAAATAAGTTCACAAATTAGTGATCAAACGACAAACAGCTACTTTGGACAAATGTAAATTCAATTGCAATGGCAGAAATAACAACAGCATAAATCATGAAGTTGTCTTTTAAAAGATATCAAAAAGTGTACTTCATAAATCATAAGTTCTATTATCTCTCCATTGATAGGTACCTCTAATGATTTGCACCCTTGTTTGAGGACTGCAAGGCTGTCATCATCAATACCAAAGCATCCCTCCAGAACCAGATTTTCAAGGTATTGTAGTTTCAAGATTGATGGTAGGCATTTATTGGTGATCTGCACAAGAAGAAAATGAGATAAGGATCAAGCCACGTTTATTATGAACATACAAGCAGTAACACATGTTAGCCACATACATGGACGTGAACAAAAAGATGAACCACATAAGGAAGAGGACCCACATAATTTCAGTCAAGAACACCTTGTAGATTCGGGAGGAGCATGGAGATTCAGAGTCTAAAAGCAAGAGTTTTACAATACTAAATATAAATCTTATATCTTAGTAATCAGTTGAATCAGATTCATGAAGTTGGCCCCCTACAACACGAACATGCCAAAACGAATAGAATAGCACAGTTTGTTTGTCATGTGAATATCCAGTTATGTGTTGAATAAAAGATCTAAGCATCACTTACCAATTGAATCATTGCAGAATTCAACTGTTTTGAGCTTGCCATGAGAAATGTTTGTTTAATTTACGCTCGATGACCAAGTCAATCAGCATACGATGGTTGTGAAAGGGCTAAAGAAGCTACCAGAATTGCGAAACAGGAAAATAAAATTACATATTGGTACTGAATGTTCACATCACAAGCCAAGGAAAATAACTTCAGATCTCATAATGCAAGAGATATAGCATGCTTAAGTATGTCGTGACAATATCACACAAGCAGGAGCAAGGAAGATGCAGTTCACCATCTTATCATTAATATCCATCAACTCATAGTAGTTGGTAATGTGCATCCTACTTCTAGTTTATTTACCTCTACAACACATAGAGGTCATAGACTCATAGCATGATATAACTAATCGAACAAATTAGAACTCCATCTTTGCAACTATAAAATGCAAAATAATTTTAATAACGTATTGAGCTGCCAGATCAAATAAAACACTTTCTCAAATAATCAGTTGCCCAATTAATAGAAAAAAATCACATAGCATGTAACATATGGCGAGTATTTCATAATAAACTGGCTATTATTTGTTACAGACAAAGGAAGCGGTTAGACACACATCAGCCCACGCTTTTTCGTTGTAGTGATGCAGTCATGAATGAGTGCATATATTCTAAGCAAAGATAAATATTGATCCGTAGGCACAACAATCTGTTTTCATCTCTACATATTCTCTATGTGTCTAGGCGTCACATTTACGCAACTACATGGTATCCTGCCTTCCCTATAAACTACATGCTACAATAGAAAAGATTTAATTCATAAGGCAAGCACTCAATCAACTTTTCCTTTACATCATAAATTATGAAGCCATATTTGAAGGCACATATTCCTTGCAAGACCCACGTCATCACATAAGCTTACAAAAATCTATTTTCAAAATCCTAGACAGATATGTGCACATCATCCTTCCATTTAGACGAATCACATTTATCAAATGTCCAACAAGAATAGATCATTCCTGTAAACTAAACATGCTTTTATGGAAGAGATTTAATTCATAACGCATCAATCATGAAGGAACATTTTCAGATGCACTGATTAAATTCAAACTTCCAGGAAAAGCCTTGGTCGACTTGTAAAAACTGCAAATATCATACTAATGAAAAACCAACATAATACTAATCAAAAAAAAAAACCAACATAATACCAACACCCTGCTCAAATCAATTGAGCAACATATACCCAAATAAAAGTACAGATCTCCAAACATAAGTGCCAGTCAAATCATCTACTTTGGGATTGTAGTTTCCAGAACAGTTTTTTTAACAAACCGTGTTTGGAACTAAAAACTAAAACACTCATTAGTTTTATATGGTTCTTCTTGAGTCAGATGTATTTTGCCTTCTAAAAAGGGTTTCTTTTCCAAATCTTGTCCAAAAATCGACAACCAAACAAATCATGTTGAATGAAAAGAGAGGCCAATAAATCCATCAGAACCATAAATTCACTTCTTATTAAGACTACAAATAAAAACCATAACACTAACAAACCAGGTGCCAGGAGGTTCAATTGCTTCCCCAAGATGTTGATCTAACTATTCTAATGACTTTGGTGGATTAAAAAAGAACAGTCTTAAACCATATCGAATAAAAAGAGTAATAGAAAAATTTAATTACCGGCAAGTAAGAGAGATCCAAGCTACGGATCTCGTTGCACTTAACAGCAATCAAACCCACACCCAAATCACCAACCCCCAAACACCACTTCAAGTTAATCGACCTCAACTTCCTACACCCAACAGCGATACACCCGATCCCCATATCCGTAATCCCCTTGCACCTCGCCAGCCACAACCGCTCCAGATTTTTGGCCTCCCCAATCGCGGCCGCGGCCGGATCCCTCAACTCCGTCGCGTTGGACAGGTCAATCTGGACCAAGTTCGAGCAATTCGTCACGAGACCTGACAGACCCACGTGGGTAAAGAACTTGGATCTCGAGAGGTCGACGGACCTCAGCATTCCGCCGCAGACGGAGGCGGCGGCGGAGAGGGAGGCGTCGGTGATGCGGGGGCAGAGGGAGAAATCGAGGTGGGTTACGAAAGGGTACCGGGTCAGGGTCTTTTTGAGGTGGTCGGAGCGGAGGGGCTTGAGGGTGGTGCGGTGGTGGGACTCGACGGAGTAAAAGGATTTGCAGACGAGGGAGAATGATTTCTTGTCGAGTGGGTTCGAATCGAGGCGGTCGAGGATTGAGAGGATGAGTTCCTCGGAGAGAAGGTCGAAGTTGTTGCATGGTGATTTTTGCCTTTTCATTGTGGTCATGGAATGGTATGGACGGAGAGGGAGATGATAAAAAATGGATTTGAAGGTTGAAGAAGATTTATGGATGGGGGGAGTTTTATTTTTTGTTTGTGAGAATCTTGTTTGAGTGGCGAGGCGAATGAAATTATGAGAGAGAGAGAGAGTGGTTGGAGGAGAAATGAGAAGTAGTACTAGTCCGTAACTGTTGGAGTACCAGAAAAAGACTACACCTTCGGGGTTGGTTTAGGTGAGAACAGAGGGAGGAAGAAGGGAAGGGTGTTCAAATTACACAACTATCCTTTGGCTTTTTACCGAAGTTTGGTACGGTGGGGTCTACCTCTTTTTATGCGGACATAAATGACCAACTATGTGAACAATACCGTACATGTTCCTCTCGGTTTATACTACGAGTTTTGTAACTGTACGGTCGTCTAGCTCATGTCAGAATAATTGAGGGGAAAGAGTTGACCTACTGTACTCGACTGTTCCAGTTGATCCCTGTGCTATAATCCTTGAAACAACAAGGGAAATGATTTCTATATTCCTTTTTTTAATTACAACACTTTTTTTTTTCTTTTAATGAAAAAATATACACCAAAATTTTAATACTAAAAGATAAAAAAATGGGATGTCATAATTAAAAAAGGGAGTGTAGAAATTATTTTTCAAAAATAATGGGTTGTTTATGATATTTGATGGAGGCTTTAGGGTAATAAGTGGTAAAAAAAATTTATTGAAACCCATGATGTAAGAAAGAGGTTGGTTTTAGGAGCCAAAACCAAGCGGAGTCCATAAAACTTTCATTTCGTCTAAGACTTTGGGTTAAAAATTTAAGTATAAGGGGGGAGTAATTAGCATTTGTGCGCAAACTGATCCAATACTCAAAGTCACATGTGATTTATTTGTCCTTAGCTTTAGGGATGGAGGTAGCCAAGATCCTGAGCAATCCAAAAATTTGTGTACTTTTAGTTTCAAACTTTTGCGTATTTAAATTGTTATGATAAGAAAAAAAATAGTCTCCTAAATAGTATATTAATTAAATTTGATCTTTAATACATTAAATTTACTTTGTCTTAAAATAATTGTTTTAACTATTTTCATAAAACATAAATGACAATAAGTATACAAGTGTTCTTCTATCCTTTCCCTCCATACTTGACTCCTAAGCTTAACTAGACATATTCATAGTTTTTCATAGCCTATGGATTCCTGTGAATAACAGTGACAAGAAATTTTTGGGACAATTCTAAGGTGGCGTTCCGCTAAGGGATTTTTGGGTTTTTTTGTTTTGTTTTTGTCCTTATTCAAAAAATCGCATTTGTTAGTTATGTGATAAACTTTCGTGGATTATTAGTTCGTTTCGACGAGACGAATCGAAAAACCACAAAAGTTAAGGCTCAAAACTAACAAACATGAATATTTTTTAATAAGGACAAAAATCCCAAAAATCTAAGCAGAACGGCAGCAATTCTTGGTCTTTATACCTATAGCAAGCAACTCCGAGTCCCACGCCATCTTACCCAAACTTTCATTTAAATTCAAGTATCATGTGGTAGTAGAAAAAAAATGTAGTGAGTCCTTATAGTCTCAAGGTAAGTAGCTAATACGTGCACAACAAAATAGAATTTTGCGTCAATGTTACCCTACAATCCTTTCTACACCATGGAGCAAGAAAGCAAATTTTAATGTGAAAAATAGTATTACAAACTGTGATCTAGTTATCATGTAAAATTAATTTAAAACAATTTCCTTGTTTTCAATTTGAAAGGAGTTAGCGTTGAATTAAATTAACAAAAATCTCATGAGAACAAATGAGAAATGCACCAATGGTGCATGCATCGGCGCGCAAGACCCATTCCTAATTTCCCTGAATTAGATTAAGCATTTGCAGTTATTCAATTGAGCTCCATTTTTTTTATCGGTGCATTTTGGCCGGTACCAAAACAAATTCTTTGTCAGTCTCGAAATTTCAAGTATATACGAGGAGAAGGTACAATTAATAATGTACTCCATCTGGACTAGAGTAGTTAATTTGAGGTCAATGGGGAGGGGTATTTCGGTCTTTGAAAGGCCCAATGATAAAAGCCGTACTGGAAAGGACAGAAAGGACGGAAGGCAAGTTGAAAGAGACAAGCAGGGGTAGTGTTGGGCATAGAAAAGTCAATCTACACGTCTGTCTTGGGAGGTCATAAGCGAGACCAGTTGTATTCAGTGGAGAAAGTATGTGAGGAAGGACATATTCGAGTCCGGAACGGTACGAATACATATATCCCTCCAACAAAACAAAACGTCACCACCTCCATAAAACATTAAACTACACAGAACCCCCCGATAATTCTATACAAATACCCCTGTCGCCCCAATTCTTTTCTGAAATACTCACTCCTTCACTTTTTTACAGCACAGTATGATTTTGAGTAACACGAAGGAGGTCAGTTGACCCCATCTATTGACTAGACGAAAAAGAATTGCATCATCACGTACAGATAGTAAAACTCACACCTTTACTCACTTGATTTCATTTAACATAATTAGCCGGTGTGCCCGAGATCCGTTTAATCTTTGTAATCCTTTTCAAAGATTAATAAAATCTTTTTTGTTGAGCAAAAGAAGAAGAAGAAGAAGAAGAAGGGGATGACATGGATATTTCAGCAGAATATAGGGGATATCAGTGCAGTTTACACAAAACACAATACTAGTAGTAGTATAAACAAGCTAGACAATTAGAAAACAATTTTATTTTATTTTATTTGGGGGAGTGGAGTGGAGATTAAATTAATATTTTAATGTGGAAATAGAAATAAAGATATTCTCCGGCTTTGAGGAGGTGTTGCCGTACTTATGAGTGGACCAAGGAGTACGCACCTTACCCTGATAAGAACGGCTAGAGAAGGGGGGGGGGGGGGGGGGGAAACCATATAAAAACAAACCAAATAAAGTGGAGGATTATTCTAGAGTGGAGTAGTTGGGAAGGAAGATTCTAATAGTATACGAGTAATAAAAGTCAGAAACATTGTTCTGGAAAATAAGGAATCGATTGCACTTTTTTTTTAATTTCTTCTTGTTGCAATAATGGAGCATATCTGGGGTCATTTTACGCCCAATGAATAATATTATATGAAATTTGCAGTAACTATGATTACTCTTCTAGTTGATATGTGATATATCCTCAATAATATACAACTCGCTACAGAGGACGTTAGGTTGGAGAGAATAGAGAAAATCTTAACATCTTAACATACAATACGAGTAACAATTTTACTAGACAACTTAAGTTTTCTTAGTTTTTTGAAAGAAGTAAAAGACGATTTTATATGCATGAGGGCTTTGTAAAAAAAAAATTTACCTGTATTATAATCCATATATTTATTATTATTTTATTGCTTAATACAAATTTTCTTTTACAGTTTTTTATTTTTCATTAATTTTGACCGTTCTCCTACCAATCAAATGACTTAGAAAATATTAATAATATTTTTGTTAATAGTATCACTCTTTTTTTTTTTGAACATATAATAGTATATCACTTTAAGCTGCTCAATAATAATAGTGTCTCATGTTGATGAATTGTTATCATTGTCTCTTTTTAGTTTGATGGTCTGGATTGATTTTGTGTTCTAAAGTTTATGTACATATATAAATAATATTACTATAATTTAACTATATCCTATCATATATGTCTGTCAATAATTGCAATACTAGTGATAAATAATGACTAACGATTTTTGCACTCTCTTTTTTTTTGAAGAAGGCACTCCATTTATTTTCTTGGTGAAAAAATTAAACATAAATTTTTTACTAAAAGACAAGAAAAGTATGAAAAATAATTTCCCCGAATAAACCCCCGTAAAATATAACAGCACGTACTTTGGCCTCTTTATATTAAAACTGGACTAGTTTCCATTAATTATTTCTGTTGTGTTAACATTTTCATGGAATAATGCTCTTGTAGTATACTGTATATATCTTTATCGGAAATTTGCTTTAGTGATTCCATATTGGTATACTCCCTCCGTTCCAAATTAATAGTCCGGTTCGGTCTTCAATGCATTTTTTAAAATGTTAATATCTTTCAATCTATAATAAATTTTATGTGCAATATGGATCTCATATAATAGATCTCAATTAGTTCTATTATACAAAGTTTTTAAAATCTTTTAAGACATTATAGATTGAAAGATATTAACAATTTAAAAGTTGCGTTGGAGACCGAACCGGACTATTAATTTGGAATGGAGGGAGTAGCATCTTATTACGTAGTATAAGAAGAAAGTACAGATATTGTTTTAGGAGGAGAGAGAAAGATAGGGACGTTGGTGCCTTGCGAAGCATACTACTCTCTCTGAGTTGGAGTCAAAAGTGGAGCAATCCCCATCTTTTTTCTGAGGGAGGTGGTGACTCATTCAGGCCCCAATTGCAACTAATAATAGTACAACTCCGTGTTCATTCCGTGTGCACGTTCCCCCACTACTTTAGCATCAATATAATACTACTAGTACTCCATAATTGTATGATCGCTGTGCCAAGCCAACACAACGCGCGTATCATTGTTCATCAGTTGATAGTGATTTTCATTAGTTGAATGCCATGTAGTTAGTTTTTGTGTCTATCAACTAGTACAAGGCGTATATCCTATGCCCAGAGTCCGCAAAACAACTTTAGAACACAATTGAGTTCAGAGGCGTTCGATTTAGATGCGCGATTCTACGTCACCACATATATCCACTATTTACCACATGAATATGATCAGTCTCTTAGAGTAAAAATTTATATTTGAGTAAAAATTTGACCAAAAAATTCATTTGATACTGTTGAACGAAATTTAGAATGTTTATTCCCATTGGAGGACAATTCATAATACAAGCTACTTATTAACTAAGGAAACAAAATCTTGAAATAAGGAAATACACATAATCAAATATACAGATTCCTAAACTAGCTACCTAAATTATTTTCCTTTCTAATTTAAATATATACAGCCAACACTCCCCCTCAAACTGGAGAGTATATATCATGTACACCCAGCTTGCAACATATAGAATCAATGGTAGCTTTGCGAAGAGCTTTGGTGAAAATATCTGCGAATTGAGACCCCAAAGGAACGAAAGGAGTAGTAATCTCCTTAGACTCCACTTTTAATCGAATGAAGTGACAGTCAACCTCGATGTGTTTAGTTTGCTCATGAAATACTGGGTTGTTAGCTATATGAATAGCAGCCTGATTGTCACAACAAAGAGGAGTAGGATCATGCACTGGAATCCCGAATTCACGTATAAGAGTGCGTAACCAAGTGAGTTCACATGTTGTTTGCGCCATAGCTCGATACTCAGCCTCAACACTAGAACGAACAACAACTGACTACTTTTTATTTTTCCAAGTAACGAAATTACCACCAATAAAAGTACAAAAACCGGTGGTGGATCAACGGTCTGCAAGAGATCCTGCCCAATCAGCATCGGTATATCCCTCAATGCGAAGATGACCAAATGATCGATAAAGAAGTCCAAGTCCTGGAGCATTTTTAAGATACTTCAGGATACGAATGGCTGCCTCCATATGAGGAACACGAGGACGAGTCATGAATTGACTAACCACACTGACTGCATAGGAAATATCAGGTCGAGTAATAGTAAGGTAGATAAGTCTACCTATAAGTCTCCGATAAGCTTCAGGATCATCAATCAACTCACCATCGTCAGGAAGTAACTTTAAATTAGTATCCATAGGAGTGGCAACAGGTTTGGAACCAAGATAACCTATATCTCTCAAAAGATCAAGAGTGTACTTCCTTTGAGACAAACTGATGCCTGCTTTGGATCGAGCAGCCTCAATACCAAGAAAGTACCGAAGCTTGCCCAGATCTTTAGTAAGAAAACTAGAGCAGAGGTGATGAATCAAGCTTTGAATTCCAATACTATCACTGCCAGTGATGACAATATCATCCACATAAACAACCAGAATCACAATCCCACGATCGGTCCTTTTAAAGAACACAGAGAGATCAGCCTTACTTCGAATCATCCCATGAGCAACAACAGAATTGCTGAACTTATCAAACCAAGCACGGGGAGACTGTTTGAGGCCATATATAGAATTACAAAGTTGACATACACTCTCCCCCTTGGACTCAAACCCAGGCGGTTGAGCCATATAAACAGTCTCAGATAAATCCCCATGCAAAAATGCATTCTTGACATCCAGTTGATGTGAAGCGGCCAATCACGATTAGTAGCGAGGGATATAATAACACGAATAGAGTTGAGTTTGGCCACTGGAGAGAATGTCTCGGTATAATCAATGCCATAGATCTAAGTAAAACCTTTGGCCACGAGGCGAGCTTTAAGACGATCAACGGTGCCATCAGGATTATGTTTGACACTAAAAACCCATCGGCAACCAACAATATGAGCCCCAGAAGGCTGGGGAACCAAATCCCAAGTATGATTCAAATCCAGAGCACACATCTCTTCTTGCATTGCTGAATGCCAACCAGGATGAGAAAGAGCTTCTTGATAAGACTTGGGAATACTAACAGAAGAGAGTGATACAAAAAAAGCTTGAAACGAGGAGGATAAACGATTGTACGAAACAAAATGAGAAATAGGATGAGATGTACAAGTACGCGTACCCTTTCGCACTGCAATGGGTAGGTCAAGAGAAGAAACTGAAGGTGGATCTGGAGACGGGCGGAGGAGGCTGTGGGGGAGGATACGGAGAATCTACTGGAGTAGTAGCCGGAGGGTAATGAACATAGACCTGGGTAACCGGGGGTCTGGCAATATCAGGAAGTACCAGTGGAAGAACCGGAGTATTGATTAGTACGTGGATCCTGTAAGTGAGTGCCTTCTTGAGAATAATAGGGAACCGTCTCAAAAAAAGGTGACATCAGCACTAACAAAATGCTTACGTAGTGTAGGACTATAACACTTGTACCCCTTTTGTGTTCGTGAGTAACCAAGAAAGATACATTTATGAGAGTGAGGATCAAGTTAGGAACGATTAGGGTGCAAGTTGTGAACAAATGCAACACAGTCAAAAAAATTTGGGGGAAGAGGAAAGGGATTCTTATCGGGAAACATGACTTGAAAAGGGGATTTACCCCGTAAAACACGAGTTGACATTCTATTTAAAAGGTACCCAGCAGTAAGAACTGCATCTCCCCAAAAATATTTTGGTACATGCATGTGGATCATGAGAGCACAAGCAATGGCCAAGACAGAACCATTTTTTCGTTCAGCAATACCATTTTGTTGTGGGGTACTAACACAAGTTGTTTGATGAATAATGCCTTTAGAGTCTAGAAATTACTGAAAAGGTTTAGCCAGATACTCTTGAGCATTATCGGTACGAAAAACCTTTAAGTTGGTATTAAATTGATTTAGGACTTCAGAATAAAAAGATTGAAACACAGTAAAGATTTGTAATCGAGCTGTAAGCACATAAATCCAATTTAAACGAGAAAAATCATCAATAATGTAACAAAATACCTAGAGCTACATAAACCAGTAATCTGAGATGGTCCCCAAATATCAGAGTGAACAAGAGCAAACAGGTGCAAACTAGGTGAATCAGTGCGAGGAGAAAAAGTAACTCTCCGATGTTTACTAAGTTCACAAGTTTCACAATTAAAAGTAGAAAAATCAGGTAAAAATGGAATTAAAGATCTAAGGTTTAACAGATGACGAGTGCCCTAGACGATAATGCCATTGATACGATGTTGTGATAGAATGAAGAGCAGATGGATCCGAGGAACTAGACGACTAGAAGTAATAAAGGCCATTCTTCTCATATCCCCCACCAATCATCCTCTGCGTCTTGAGATCCTGAAATTCACAATGAGAGGAATAGAAGGTTACTGAACATTGGAAATTGTGGGTGAATTTTTGAATGGATAGCAAGTTAAAAGGAAAGCAGGGTAAATATAAAATAGAAGTAAAAGTGAGACCAGAAGTACAATATGTGTCAATGCCATGCACTTGAGTTTTTGTTCCATTAGCAACAGTAACATAGGAAGGAGCAGAAGGAGAAATAATATCAGATAAGAGGGACAAATTACCAGTCATATGGTTAATGGCTCCAGAATTGAGAACCCAAGGTGCATGGGAAGAGGAATGAAGACATGTGTTACCAGAATAGACAGCATTGGCAGTGGAGGAAGAAGATGCATGTGCTCTTTAGATCATAAAATCATACTCAGATTTAGAAATAGTGATCTGATCTGACTGAATAGACTCAGATGGCTCTGATTGTTCCTTGTTTTTATCACCCATGATGAGAAAAGGAAGACAACCAACGATAAATAGAATCAAAGATACCTCAGATTGATGAAAAACAGTCGAGAATCTGAGAGAGAGGGTTCCAAAAAGCCTTTAATACTCTGACCCAGTGAGTGCTGAGTCAAGTTGGAGGTCGCCGAGAGGTTTTGAGGAGACTAGTGAGCAGATCGAGACTCGTCAGAGGCAGAAGAAGACTCGTCGGATGTCAGGAAGGACTTGTCGGACGTTTCTGGAGAGATTTTGGATGGTTTCGAGAAGATCCGAGGCTTGTTAAGAGGATACGAGAGTTTTTTTTTTTTCGAGATTTGCTGAAGCAAAACGAGGGTCGCCAGAGACTGCTAGGGTTCCAGTGATGAGGCGAGAGAGAATCAACGGTCGCTGATCTGAGAGATCCCGATGCGAAGCGAGAAGAGAAACAAAAAGAACGGTATGATTATGTAACCCGCTCTGATACCATGTTGAACAAAATTCAGAATGTTTATTCTTCTCCCATTAGAGCTCAATTTATAATACTCCCTCCGTCCCTTTTTAAGTGTCCCGTTCGTAACTCCAATTTATTAAGAAAACATCATCATTACACCTTTCACATCAACTTTTACCTCCACTTTCCCTACTTACCCTCTATGGAGATATCATCATTACATATTTACTCACTAATTTTTCAAAATGGAATATACTTTTAGGGGCAAAATGGAAAATATACCAACTTTTATCCACTAACTTTACAAAATGGACATTTATTAAGGGACAATCAAAAATGGAATACTGGACTTTAAAAAGGAGACGGAGGGAGTACAAGCTACCTATCAACTAAGGAAACAAAATCTTGAAATAAGGAAATACACATAATCAAATATACAAATTCCTAAACTAGCTACCTAAATTATTTTCTTTCCTAATTTAAATATATACAGCCAACAGGTATGAAGTACTCCAATGGACAAACTTACAAGCATTTGAGGAAAAATTTCAATCTCCCTTCATTAATTTGATAAAAAATTTGAGTAAAGCTCAATCAGATATGAGTTTGACTCGAGGATTGAAATAAGTTTAGAGGGGTTTTGCTTAGAATTTGGTAATGGCCCAATTAAAAGAGCAAGGCATGGAGATACTCTCTTAGACAACTTGTGGGGAGATTCATGCTTAATAATCTTAATCTATTTTGGGGTTATTAATTTTTACTCTTTAGATTATTTTTGTTCAGACAAATCAATAATTCACAAAAAAAAAAAATGTCGCACAACCAACAGATGCGCAAAAATTTGAATTAAAGAATAATTTATTAAGCCAAAATAGGCCTTATAGTCTTATGAAATACGGTCACATTTGTGCTCAAGCAATACTGGACAGTGTTATGTTATACTCTCTCTTTTTTGACAATTAACATAGGAGGTACCCGCACACTCAAACGAGGTGAAATTAATCCACCTAAGGCTAACCGCATGGAACCAATTTCCACATAAAGCAATGAGAAACAGCTAGGAGGGGAATCACTTACTATTGGTTGGGGACAAAAACGTATCCATATTCCTAAAAGCCTGAATGTTATTAACTCAAACTCGCATTGCTGGCCCCATTTAAGCCCCTCTGGACTTTTTTTTTTGTTAGATGATCCCCGTTCCGTTTTTTCAAATAAGTACTTAAAAAATAAAGACCCATTTTCAAGCTTAAAAATAATGAACTTACAAAAATAAATTTTGTAATTTTTTGCAGGGTGTGATAGATCTCATCAAAATCTAAGAAACAAGATCCATATTGCATATTTTTTAATTTTAATAAGCTTACTATTTTTAAGCTTGAAAATTGTAAATAAGTACTTATTTTTTAAGGAGCAAAAACGGAACGGGCTTAGTACTATATATGTTATAGTATTTGTTAGGTTATTACGAGCGCTAATCTCTTGTCCATAGGAATCGGACCCTAGACCTCACGCTTCAAAGAAACGCTACAGACAACTGAGCCAAACCCCAAGGTCCTCTACCCTTTTCTACCGAACGTACAAGTTGTGTACTTTAATTACCATGTTAGTTGTTCTTAGCAACCAACTTATAATCTTTACTTTGTTAATAATTAAATTAATATAGGAGCTTAATTAAGGCAAGAAATGGGATATGTGCATGGACATGCCTTTAATTAAATGGCATTAAAAGCAATGTGTAGGGAGTAGGAAGATAGATCACCAGCTAGCTCCGGTTTAAATTACTTTTGTGAATCCAATACTCCATATATCTATCTATCTCCGCATAGCTCGAGCTTTCTTAATTTTTAATCAGGAGGGAGAGATAGCAGCTGATGCGCCAATAAAATAGCTAGGGAATCGTACCAGTACAAACATTATCCGGACCGGTATTCCTATCCTATAGTACAATAATAATGAAGTTGGACGTACTATCGAGTTTAGTTTTTCAAATTGGGAGAGAAGAGCGTAAATTAAGGGTCAAGATAATATGCCACTAGCTATACCACTTGGCCCATCACCAGATTAAACAAACTATTATTCAACTGAAAACGCAGTCAAGATATATAGCATTCCACCATGTGATTGAAACACCAGTATAATCTACGTACGGATTCACCTAATTAATAAAACCAACATACTTACTGGACAGAAATTTTGAAAATTAATTGTACGGTAATGACACACCGATCAAGTTTTTATTTGTAGATTCTATCTTATATATACTCCTATTCTCAAAATGAATTTGTCTACCGGGGGCGCTTTGAATTATTAATTAATGTTTGTAATGATGCGCTAGTACTAATTAAAATAGTTATTGTTGTCTACTTATTTTGTGTACGTTCAAGTTTTTGATGCACTACTAGTACGTAGTTACTGTAAAATATTTTTACTGTACGTCTACAATGACCACTGAGAACGCGTCCCCCAGAAAAAAAAGCCCATAAAGGATCGATACACATAGATATCGATCATATGTCTATTTTCACACATTATTGACCGATTTGTAGATAATTATTGCTTAGAAATTTAAAATCATGTCTGCTATACAGTACACATGATCGGGTTTAGAACCTTATCCAACCATTAATTGAACTCTTCAATTTCAATGACTTTCCGGCTCTGTTGTGATCACCCCTGCAGTAAAGAAAGTGAAAAAGAAAAAAAAGAAGAAGCAAAAACAAAATCACAATAGAAATCCTAAAGAGTTCAAATTGTTTAAGATATTACTCATCACCATTCTCCATTCCAAGTTGGTCTTCCCGACTCTTCAATTTCAATCACTTCCCAGCTCTGTTGTAATCACCCCTGCCGTAAAGAAAGTGAAAAAAAAGAAAGAAGCAAAAACAAAATCACAATAGAAATCCTAAAGAGTTCAAATTGAATAAGATATTACTCATCTCCCTTCTCCATCCCAAGTTGGTCGTCCCATTTTGACAGTCATATATATCACTTAAAAAATTACCTATATTTCACAATTTATAAGGCTTTTTTTTAAAAAATTTAGAATCTTGTTCAATAAAACTAATAAAGATCTATAAAAAAAAGATCCACATTTAAAAAATATTATAAATAAAGAAAATGAATAGAAGTTTGAGAGATTCGAAATAGTGAATAGAGACCAATTTAGGATAGAGGGAATATAAATGATGCAACTATAACTACTACTCTCTCCATTCCCTTTTTAAAGTCCAGCATTCCATTTTGGACTGTTCCTTAATAAGTGTTCATTTTGTAAAGTTAGTGGGTAAAAGTTTGTACATTTTCCATTTTGCCCCTAAAAGTAGATTCAATTTTGAAAAGTTAGTGAGTAAAGGTGTAATGATGATGTCTCCATAGAGGGTAAGTAGAGAAAGTGACGATAAAAATTGATATGAAAGGTGTAATGATGATGTTTTCTTAATAAATTGGAGTTACGAAGCGGGACACTTAAAAAGGGACGGAGGGAGTACTTTTTTTTCTGTGACTTTTTGTAGTTACTATATATGTATATCAGTCAGGATCCTATGAGGGATCCCTTACGGCCTTACCGTAAGGGACTCTCCTTTCCCAATCGAATTGCGACGATCCGAGCCGCTCAATGTATTCAGAACGTGATTTTAAGGGTACTCGCAAGAAATTGCCCAAAAAAATGACCGGGAAGGGATGGCAACCCCACCCGAACCGATGGTTAACCAAACCGATCAAGTCGGTATTAAACCAATTAGTCCAAAAAACCGGCTGCCTGCACAGATTTGGTTTCAATTTCATACGATAACCGCACCGTAACTGAAACCATAACCGAACCGCAATGTAATTACGAAAATACCCTAGTATTTATATACATATGTGTCATATATATAGTTACATTCATATATGTGTCTGTGTGTGTTTACCGTTATATATATATATATATATATATATATATATATATATATATATATATACACAGTTAGGATCCTATGAGGGATCCCTTATAGCCTTACTTCTCTTGTATCACACATTTATGTGCAACTCATATACATTAGTCTTGGGCTCACATGGTTGTGTTGTGAACGAGAGGCTTGGATCATCATGTGGAGGTGCCCCATGGACATTGAATAATTTTTCGACAAAATAGTCTTAAAACAATTTACAATAATGTGTAAACGGTTCGATTTGGTCCGGTTGGGGCATTTGTTCAAATCAAACCGGATATTTTGGCTTGGACATTTTACAATTTTAAAAAAAAAGTAACTGGAATTTTACAATAATGATCAAGAGTGTAAACGGTTCGATTTGGTCTGATTTGGTTCGGTTTGATCGATTTATTCTTGTCTTCGGTTTGTTACTCATGCCGCATTGGCACAATTTAAAAAAAAAAGTAACTGGAATTTTTTTTGGAAGAGCTAAAAGAATTGAAATTTAGATCACATGCAACTATCCTAACTCTCTCTATAAGAAGAATCAGTTTTCCAATTCAATCGCTAGACAAATTTTCCCAATTTGGATGATTTTGCCCCTTGATTGGGAAGCCACTGATTTCTTGGCGCAGGGTAATTTCGTCTTTTTAACGATATCACTTTGTTATCTCCGCTTCCTCCTTTTTCTTTTCTTCCGCTTCCCACTCTTCTTTTCTTCCTCGGGTTTAGAGGAAAACAGAGAGAGAGAGACGCTGGTCTTCTCTTGGCCATCAGCCATTGATGGCCATAGCTTCTTCATTACTGACGACGCTTATCTCGCCCATCAGCCATAAGCTCCGGCTGGACAATTCCACCATCAAATCTTAAACCCTAGGTCAGAAATTGCAGGTTTCTGTGTTTGATTTGTGTGAGTAGAGTTATTTAGAGTAGGAGTTTTCCATTTTACAATTCTTCTTTGTATTGTATTTATGTTGCATGTATCGTTTCCTCATTTCATGAAGGCTTTGGGTATTTTATACCATGCAGTGTTTTGCGTTTTGCCGCATTGAATCAACTTCCACAAAGTTGAAAGAAAGTAGCAGAATAGAATACAAAGGTCTACAAAGTTTCCTTTCTTTTTTCTATTCTATTTGTGTTGCATGTGTTCTGTGTGCTTTGATAATCCCCTTCTCATCTAGAATTTACAATAATTGATACTGAAGTCCACAAAAAATGAGTCAGTTGGAGGGGAAAAAGAAGAAAGAAGCCGCATTGAATCAACTTCCACAAAGTTGAAAGAAAGTAGCAGAATAGAATACAAAGTTCCACAAAGTTTCCTTTATTTTTTCTATTCTATTTGTGTTGCATGTGTGCTATGTCTTTTGATTTCTTCTCATTTTTTATTCTCTGATTTGTTATTTTAAGGATTCTGGGCTGGTTTTTAAAATTGATTATGGTTCTTTGTTTTGTGAATTTGTAGTAGTAACTACGTTGCACCTGTAGTAAGGCACTCTGAACATTGATTTCTCTGATGCCTAAATCTTGATGTGCAAAAACAAATAGTGGGATCTATTTTGCAGCTTGAACTTCACGTGTATCTGTTGCCTGTAATGCCCTCATATCGTTAACACTTAACAATTTCCTTCCTTAGATGATATTGTTGTAAGAAAATCCGAAGATGGTTCATCTGTAGTCAGAAAATTCAGATGATGCAGTGTGTTTTTATCTTGATGCAGCATCTCTATACATGCTACTGTCATGTGTTCGTTGAGTCCTATATATGTGAACTTATCTAACTTTGCGAAGTACCTATGCAGATTGTCGGATACTTGAACATTGGAGCAAGGGTATAGATTAAGTACTAGCCGGGCTTTGCAGATGTATCTGTCCCTCCAAAGTTTGATGGACCATTGATCTGGCAATAAAATCTTAACCCATAACTATTTAACTCTGCCCTGTGCCAATTTGGTCTTCCCTCCCCAATATTTTGTTTCTTCATTGTGGGCAGTGTTTTGAAATTTCAATGTGTAGTTTTTTTTTTAATCCGATTTCAATGTGTAGTTTGATCAATGCAAATGCTATACTACTTATTATTGCGTAAAATTGAGGTTCACTTCTCTTGCAAAGAGTTTGGTTCATGGTACAGATTACCTTGCACAGTACTAAGGTACTGTGAGCATTCTATTTCCTTATGCCTATTTTCAATGTGTACCAAACATTATTGCTAATCTCTCTCTCTAATAACATTGATACATTTTAATGAAGAGAATACAAATCTCTAGCCTAATTACCATAGAATACCATTAAAAATAACTTAAACCCACCTTAGATCAGATCAAAACATCACGCCAAAAAAATACATAATTAAAGACAAAACATATTTTGATTTCTTCTTTACAAAAGCTTGCCATTTGCCACTTTTTGATTGCACCCCTTAAAGCCTCCACTTTCAAGCTTTAGCTCTTGAGCAATAAGTTTTGATTTCCCCACTTTGTACGTTTGTCTCTTGAGCAATACAACTTTCTTACTCTACCTTAACCATGTAGCTCCTTAACCTTTGCCACGTTTTTCATCTACCAGTTAATTCTACATTTTCTAACTCCACCTCTTCACTTTTAGAATCCTACAGTCATGTCACTCCTTGCACAAAAGAATCTGTCTCAAACACTCAGCTTTTCATCTGCATCAAAGCTGTGAATCTGATCTACTACTACACCGGCCAACTCTTTAGTAATTGAACTTCTGTTCAGTAATCTTCAATACTCTGGCTTCCTGGTACATGTATTCTTCTCTTCTTCTGTACATGTATTGTTTTCATGTATTAGTACATTAACTTTGATATGAAATATATATCTCTGCTATATTTAAATGATGCTTTAAATTTCTGCGTTTCTTATCAGTTTTGTTCTATTTGCTATCTTTTGAGAGTATGCATGTTTATTTGATCAATTTGTTTGCATTTTATTATCTCATAAATTCAATGCATGCATATGGTATCTCTTAGAAAAAAACCCGGACACTCTAGGAAATGTGTTGGACACGTATTCGGAGAGTGCCCGAAGAGTGTCGGTGTCCGAGAAGTGTCTAACACCGATACGTGAGCCCGACGAAGTATCCGTACTATATAATCTCTGTGTGTGTGCAGATATAGAACAAAACAAAGAGCACTGAACAACAATAATATACTTAATCTAACTAAACTTTAAGAACTCATTCTCTTCGACACCCCAATACACAAATTTTCAGAAAATGCAGACACAACACGTTGGGGGACACAGAAAGTATCCCAAGAGTCTTGCAAGGGTATTAGACCCCAAATGTTGGGGAAAAAAAAAAGGACAGTAGGACACTCTAGGAGAAGTGTTGGACACGTGTCCGGAGAGTCTTGGTGTCCAAGAAGTGTCCAACATCAATACGTGAGCTCCAACAAAGTGTCCGTGCTACTAAATCTGTGTGTATGTGTGCATATATAGAACAAAACAAACAACACTGAACAAGGATTATATTCTTAATCTTACTAAGCTTTCTATAGGGAAAAGTCCCATTTTGTCATTTCGTAGATCTACTACTTAAGTTTTTACTTTCTAGCTCAATGCCTTAGGATATTAAAGTAGTGGAGTAACAGTATTTCGACCAACAAGTTTTCCTTTACCACTGACTTTTGGTTATTATAAGGAAACTCAGAATTTAATCTACTGCTAATCAACCATTTTGCTCATTTACACTAGGCTAATGATATTTGCCATGTTTTCTGTACTGATCTGATCTAGACATCAGAAAAATAGACTCAAACCTGGTGATCTTGATATGTAGCTGTAATGTAAACTATTGTGATAGCTGAATAAATGCGAAGAACCACTGAGCCACGACACAAGACTCAGTAGAAAGAGTTAGACACATACCAGGCCCCCAAATGTACAAAAGAGAACAGCAGACTCAACTCAAAAACCACCAATCCTTAAGAAAACAGCCCAGATCAGACACACACACAGCAACAGACAGACAAAAAACCAAAGAGCAGCAATCAAAGAAGCCACAGCCTGCAGAAAAACAAAACAAAGCAAGACCCAAATACTCCATAAATCCCCAACAAAGGAGCCAGCATTATAGTTCAGTTTCTGTTTTCTAGCTCAATGCCTTAAGCTTTAGAATATTAGAGTAGTAATATTATTTGGACCAAGAGCTTTCCCTTTAGCACTGTCTTCTTTCCGATACCTCAACACACAAATTTTTAGAAAATCGGGGACACAACATGTTGGGGGACACAGAAAATATCCCAAGAATATTGCAAGGGTGTTAGACTCCAAATACTGGGAAAAAGTCTCATGCTTGTGTTACTCTTACTGATGGTTTTATTATCTTGGACCACGAAGACCCCAGTGCCAATAAAGAGTGGGGAAGGGACGGATTTGAGACTACCGACGTTTCTAGCTCTAATACATAGAGCTGCCAGGTAGTGGATTTTTTAGAAAGAGTGTTTCCTGGTTTTATTAGAGTATAGGTTTTTTCCCTAACAAAGTAAAAAACCTTCTCCCCTACCTTCATGCAATTTGTAATTCAAAACAGAAACCACACCATCCCTGCACAACTAACACACTACTAAATAAAATCTTCCTAATTTGCAGGATCTAATTCAATATCTAGATCACAAGCGCAACTGGAAGCATCGAGGCAGCAGTCTTTTCAGAAGTTGCAGCAGAAGCCTACGGCATTACACAAAAACGACCGCAAAAGGATCTCCACAACAGGCATGACGAGTGTGCTTTGCACGCCGCCCTGCATCTAGTATCAATAAACATTTTCCCTATTAAAATCTATCCGCTGCCTACAAAACAACATAAATTTGGGTCACATGCAAACTTTTTTTGAAGAGAAAAAAAGGAATTTTATTAATGTTTGAAAACAAATTACAAAGATTCAAAGGACCTAAAGCGAGAAATGGATCATATGTGTAAACACCCGAATTTGTCCCACTCTTTATTTCACCAATCCTAAAGAACAAGAACATCAGCCTTCAACATGCTAACGTGGTTGATCCCAAAGAAGAGTGCGAAGCTTCCGAATAGGTACAAAACGACGTCGAATAAACCAGCTTTTCTCACGAATAGTCAAATGGTCATTTAATTTGGTAAGTATCCTAAAACATCTACATGTGCATAGCCTAGCAGTGAGGCATGACATTTCTAGACTAGAATAGTCCCCTAGCCTCTTCGGCCAACGGTCATGAAGTGAGTCCCAATAACTCTAATCTGGGCCGAAAAACTAACATATACTTTTTTTTTTTACTAAGCAAAAAGATTTTATTAATCTTTATAAACGATTACAAAGATTAAACGGAACAAAACCAACATATACTTCAAAACATCTAAATCACTATATATTGGCACCGTTAGATGTGCTTATTTCATCATTTTTAAGTGACATGACAAGTCTCGTCACAATCCGAGGACGTTTCACCGTTGAATCATCACCAGATAAAATACCCGATTTAATCCCCAAAATTTTTGATCAAGCCAAATCTTCTCCAGACCTCACCAAACATTGTGCTCAGTGATATACTCCCTCCGTCCCTTTATTACAGTCCAGTATTCCATTTTGGGCTGTACCTTAATAAGTGTCCATTTTGTAAAGTTAGTGGGTAAAAGTTGGTGAATTATCTATTTTGTCCCTAAAAGTAGATTCCATTTTGAAAAGTTAGTGAGTAAAAGTGTAATGATGATGGGTAAGTAGGGAAAGTGGAGGAAAAAGTTGATCTGAAAGGTATAATGATGATATCTTTTTAATAAGTTGGAGTTACGAAGCAGGACATTTAAAAAGGGACGGAGGGAGTAATAAAGTATTCTAAGGTCTCTAGACAAGTTTCATGCAAAATAGAACTCGTTCGATATTTTTGCGCGCACCGCAATTTTTGAAACCGACAGTACTTTGTTCTCATACTTTGTGAACGAGATTTTTCAATCTAGCCGTACAACAGCTCATTCTTATGATCACGGAGCTCCCCGTAAAGTTCCAGGTCATTTGAATTTTGTTTGGTCTTCCAATCGCATGTATCACCTGAAGTCAAACAAGAATCGACCGAGTAATTTTTCTGCCAATTCGGACGTAATCTTGAAAAACAGACGTTGCCACGACGTTCGTAACGCCTCAAAACCTTAAGGAGGTCACCCTGAACGAATTCATATCAAACTTTCTGGCACGCGAATTGATACAGTGTTTCACTAGTCGGTCCAGGGCCTGAATGCTTGCCTGAGGACCAGCCACATCACCCCCTGGGGCACCTCAGACCTCTGGTTAGGCGTCCCCCCACCAGCATAAAAGGCCTTGAAGGCCTCCAAGTTAGAATCACCCCTTCTTCATCTTTCTCCTTCGAAAGCTCTGACTTTCCTCCTCCGAATTCTCTCTAAATTTCATTCTTCAGAGCTCCGCCATGGTTTAAGTGGTGGGTAAAATGCGCTCTGCCACTACAGACACCAGGGGAGGTTGTTGGAACTATGCAACGAGAACATTGCATCCCTAAGAAGAGAAGATTGTAATACCCCATATTTGAGGAGTTGAGAGCGTTTAGTCCCATATTGATTGAGAGCTAAAACCTCATATGGAATATTAACACCCACCTAAAATTACATGGTACCTTCTTAGATATAAAGGTCAAAGATAAGCTTACTCCACAAGGCTCCATCACCAGTATAAGCTAAAGTTTAAAATAGTAGTATATAGTATATGAGTCAAGATAGTACTCCTCTGTATAGTATGATCTTAGTACGGATTTAACCCAACCAATTAAAATGGGGATCCCTTAAAATGGTACGGCAATGAGTCATTTGTTCAAATTTCTCTATTTTTTTGTGTGGCCCGTGATCCTCCGGTCCTCGATCCTTCGTAGGTGGTTTGATGGTGGGTTAGCTTTCTTCTCCTAGCCTGCACAAGGAACGCACGACTAAGACCTGGCCGGGGGTTGTCCCGGCAAGGCCCTCCGGCGAGAGGATGAGTATAGCGCAGAGAGGAAGCAGAAAGCTCTGGAGAGGGAGTAAGTGTGAGTATTGAGTAGCGTGTACCTGTTAGGATTACCATCTCTAGGTATTTATAGTGCCTTCTGACTTGCCCTCCAAGTACCATCGCGTGCCTTCCACGGGCCAAGTGACATCATAATGACGTCGAGAAATAGATCTGATAACCGTTTCCAGGGCTGAGCTGGCACACCCATGTGCGCCCGTGATCATCTTCTGTTGTGCACGTGGCAGGACGCGTGGCTTTACAGTCAGCCGCCGTCGGCTGCATGCCGTGCTCTGAAGGTAGCCGACCGCGGGAACCGCCGAGCAAAGCCATGCGTTCAATGAAGGAGGTAACGTCGCCGCGGACTCCGTCGACGGCACAATCCGAGCGCGGGTCTGCCCACTGCCGAGCCTGAGGCGAACCGGATATACACGACGAGTCATCGTCGGCTTGCCGCGCACGAGGCCTGCGATCGGACCACGGCAGGTATGGTCCGCGTCATGCGAACAAACCATGTTCGGCCCGCTACAATAGCCCCTCAATTCCTGCCGATGCTGTACGCATGGTAGGGATTGAATTTGAGCCTTAGGCCGAACTCGTCAAACCGCCGAGCGTACATTTGTTTGATGAAGGTAAGTTCCAGCCGAGCCTGAACCGTTTCATCCTCAGGAGTAGTCTCGACCGTCGATGAAGTACTCCAATGGTTGGACGCCAGATGTCACCTTGTGGCTGGGTACGGCAGGCGGGAGGTGGGCTGGCAAGCCCTGCAAACCGTCCTGTCAGTGCCACGTGTCATGCGCTGGGTGGCCAAAAGTTCGGCGGAGTAATGATGGGCGGGAATTTCGATTTCCCAGCCCTAATTCTATAAAAGGAGCGGAGTGAGGAGAGAGAAAGTCACATGCCCTTTCTCTCTCTAGAACTCCATCGCCAGAGCTTCGAAGCCCAACGGTTCGTCTTCTGGTCGTGATTCCCAGCGATTGAGCTATCAGATCTCGCTGAAAGTTACAGGTATGTGCTCGATTCTTGCCCCTCTTTACTTTTCTGTAGTTTTTCTGCATTCTCTAGTTTACTTTCTGGGTTTTTTGGGGTGTTTTCAGTTAGGGCTTGTACTGGAGATGGACGGACTGTTCATCTCCATCTTCAACGTGTTCTTCCGAGCACAGAACGTTCATGGTGTCAGGGCTTTGGCCGACGATGGGGTTGGCCGAGCCCCAATTCTTGATGTTTCGTAGGATCAGACCGAACACAGATTTGGCCGAACCTTTGGAAACGATGATGGGGTGGGCCAATTAGGATGCCGAGCGTAGTGAGATCCTTGCTTTCTAGCAGATGCCGAGGTCTCATGTTTTTGTTTCTGCCTTTGTTAGGTCTGGCTCACCCAATCATCATCATTTCATCCGACTCTGAGAATTCAGAGGACGACTCCGCCGACCTCGTGATCCGGAAATACGTGGAGAGATACAGAAGCCGACGTCGATCTTCCTCCATAGACTCAAACATGTCAGACTCTGGTGATTCAAATGCCGAGCGCGACCATGAGTACGGCGGTTTTAATACCGAACCGGAGATAACCTTTTCTACTAGCACAGAGTCTGAAGCCGAGCATGAGCTTGGGGCCGAGGCTGAATCCAGACTTCGTTCTCAGGCCGGGGCCACGACCTCTTCCCGTTCCGCTCCCGTTGAGACGTCTTCCGACAATAGGGAGTTTACCGACTTATTCGAGAGGGGGCAGGTCTGTCCACACGCCCATTACTTCAGCGGACGTCCCGATGAGTATGATAATTTCTGCCGAACATACCACATCCCGGCCGACGCCGTAGTCCACCAGGTAGCCAGCAATAGGATAAGGGATAAAAGGGAAGACCGTCCCGAGCATATAACGGTTCCTCTGATGGCCATCTGCGAGGCCGGGCTCCGTTTCCCCCTTCATCCTTTTCTGAGGGAACTACTGGCCAGGTTCGGCATAGTACCCCATTT
Organism: Rhododendron griersonianum; assembly: GCA_018127125.1. Lineage (NCBI taxonomy): Eukaryota > Viridiplantae > Streptophyta > Magnoliopsida > Ericales > Ericaceae > Rhododendron > Rhododendron griersonianum. Next base: position 25,775,678 of record CM030791.1, on the reverse strand, counting down.
CTTTGCCATCAATAGTTATAGGATAGTGATGTCCATAATTAAGCTGAAAGAGCTACACAACCTCGAGTTCACCGTGGCCGACCTCTTTCACACGTACATCATGTCCAGGCACGGCGGGACCGAGCGCAGGTACCTGTCCACACGCAGTGGCAAAGAGCCCCTGATAGATGGGCTTCCCGACACCGACAAGTGGGCTAACTTCTATGTTGAAGTTAGTGGGAATTATGAGTTCGGCAGTCAGTCAGTGCGGCTACACTCTGTGCCGAAGATAAAAGACTTTCGAGGTTGGGTTTTAATTTTCTTTACGTCGCCGAGTATGGCTTATTTCTTCTTTGTGTCGTTTGAGTATTCTGAAGATATCCTCTCCTTGCAGATAACCGAGCAATCACCAAGACACAGCATTCTTTGTCAGTTGAGGCAAACGTTGAGGCGTTGAGGGCTCAAATTTGTCGTGACGCGCCGACGCTGCTCGACTACATTCCCTCTTACAAGGGAAAGATGAGGATGAAGAAGAAGGAAGAAGGGCCGAACACAAGGGGTAAAGGTAAGAAGAGGGCAGCCGAGGGTCAAGCGGGAGAAAGCAGACCGAGCAAGAAAGCGAAAGAGCCAAGGGTCAAGTTCCCATCTTTGAAGAAGTCAGCCGACTTCTGGTTCCAAAGCAGTCTGCCAGCCGACTTTCTGGGCATCAACATTCCGCCCATCCGAACCCTCATTCCCGAGTATACCGACGAGATGGGAAGGAGGAACGTGGTGAAGTTGAATCTGAGAGACGGGGCTGCGACCCGTCAGAAGGAGGCTGCACAGGCTGACCATCCTGCGAAGAAGCAGAAAGTCACCCAAGACTTTTTTCCCACGAGGCCGCCGACGCTACATCCTAAAGAGAAGGACCAAACTGAGTCTTCGGCTGCGGGTGGCTCCAAAGCCGTGGAACAGGCGGCAGGCTCAGGTGGCCGAGCGATTGTGCAAGAGTTCGCGCCATCCTTCGCGATGGCCGACGGCAGGATCGTTACTGTGGAAGATAGTGTAAAGGTTGAGCCTGGGTTGGCCGTTACCTTGCTGCACGGTCTCGCTCTGCCGAGGGATATGGAGAGAGTTCCAGGGAGCTGCAGCCGAGCATCACTCATTTAAGCGCCTACCTTGTTCAGGTACTTGATTTTGTGCTATCCTTCTTTCCCTTTTGGCCGAGCTTGACCATCTTTCCTTTTAACAGGCTGGGCAGGCTGCTCTGCGAGTGTCCAACCAGGCCGATCTGTTGGCGGCCGAGAGAACGCGGTACAGAGATGATGCTAAGACCGAGCGTGAGAAAACTAAGGCTGTTAAGACTGCGCTGAAGTTGGCTAAGGCAAAAGTTGCCGAGCTTGAGAAGGAGAGGGATGAGGCCCTTGAAAATGCTAAGACGGCCGAACGCGAGCTCGGTCAAGTTGTGAGGAGAGAGAAGAGGAAGATGAAGGAGGTGGACGCGAAGGCGTACCAGGCGGGATATGATCGAGCAGGAGCTGAGTATATGAGAGATGCTCGGTCGATGGTGAATGAGGAGGTCGAGAAGAGGGTTCCCGTTGCGTACCGAAGAGGATACAAGGCTGGGGTGCTGGCTGCTTGTGCTGTTATGCAGCTGGAGCCTGATATGAACTTGATGAAGACCATCCCTGCGGCCGTAGTGCCCGAGCTCGTGCTGCCGTACACGGAGGAAGAATGTGCCCCACTTCCGCCGGAGGAGTTTCCTGAGAGCGAGGATGATGTTGACGATCTGACTGTGGCCGACGCTGAAGGTGGAGTGGGTGGTTCTGGTGATAGGACAGAGGCCGAGGTCGAGAACGCCGAGGAGGACGCCGAACAAGCAGATAATGATGAAGTGGTTGTTGGGGCCGAGGACAGTGCTGCTCGTCTTGCTGAAGCTGCAGCCGGTGGTGATCTGCCCCAACCATAGAGCTTCAAGTTTTTTTTTTTTTTTTTTTTTTTTTTTTTTTGAACTTCTTGAATTTTTGTTGGACTGGACGGCTCCGAACTTGGGAGTTTGCCGTGCCAGATGTAATGGTTTAAGGGGGGTCGGCACCGAACGATTTACTACGCCGTACCTCCTAGCTTAGGATCTTTCAAAACACTTGTCTTTGTTTCGAAGTTTTAGATGAATGCATGGCTTCTTTCGCAACGTCTCTATTATTGCCGAGCTTGTCTATTATTGTCTTCATGTCTTCATAAAATTCTTGTAGTTCTTGCATGTTTGTGAATGTGTAGTTGTCCGTAGCCCCCACTTTTGGTTTGGGTTCGGCAGAATAGTTGAGAGCATTTCGTGATTGAAATGGTTAAGTATAGATATTGCAGCCGAGCCCTGACCAAAGTAGTATGGCCGTAGTTGCTATAGGTCGCCGAACATCGATGTAATGTAACCTGTCATGATCCAGTCTTTGACTTAGTTTGAGAGTGTGAAGTGTCCCCCTTGCCAGTGGATGGGGCTCGGTCTAGGTGTTAGCCCCTGACCATGGTAGAGGAACGTTGGAGAGTAGTGAATGTTTGTGGGTGGTTTGCTCGCCAAATTGCGAGTGTAACCATTCGGTGGCCGACCATAGTGTCTTGCCAATCCGAGCCTAAGCCTAAGTTCCAAAAGTGTATTTCAGGCTCGGCGGACCATATGTCCAGTGATTGCTTCTCTGGGCGGTAAAATTGGCCGAAGCAATGGGCTTTTTAAGGAGCCGGTTGGAGGGTGTGACCGAAGTCATCGTTTGTGTACGGCTTTCTAGCCGAGAGTGGAATCAATGCATAAAATGATGTTTGAAGATTTTTGGATCAAAAAGGATTGTCATTTCATTGATATTTTTTGTTGAAGTACAGTGAAAGTAAGGAAAAACAGTAACAGTGGGTCGAAGCCCTTCTTTGAAATGTAAAGAAAAATGTAGAAGAGTTATGCCGAAGCTGAAGAAATAGAAACTCTGTATGCACGATGTGTTGGCCGAAGGTAGTTGTCTGATTGAAGTGTCACATGTAAGCCTTCCTGAGGTTTCGTGCATTCCACGGGTTGGTGAGCACCTTGCCGTGCATGTCTTCGAGGGTGTAGGCCCCTTCACCAGCAACCTTCACAATACGAAATGGCCCTTCCCAATTGGGCATGAACTTTTTCTTTTTGCTTGCTTGGACGACTTTTCGCCAAACTAAGTCGTCGGGCTTGAACTTCTTGATCCTGACACTTCTGTTGTAGCCCTTGGCAACAGTCTGTTGATACTCGGCCAGCTTTAGCCGAGCGTCATCGCGTTTTTCCTCAGCCAAAATTAGTTCTTGCTCGACGGCTTCGTCATTGGACTGAGGATTGAAGTTCTCCGTTCGAAGGGTTGGGAACCTTGATTCTAGTGGGATTACGGCCTCCATGCCGAACGCCATTGAGAACGGTGTTTGGCCTGTAGAACGGCGGGGAGTGGAGCGGTAAGCCCATAAAACCCTGGGGAGTTCCTCTGCCCATTTTCCCCTCTTTGAATTCAGTCTTCGTTTTATCCCTGCACAGACCGTTTTGTTTGAGGCTTCGGCCTGGCCGTTTCCCTGAGGGTAGGCTGGTGTTGAGTTGAAGAATCTGATGCCGAACTCTTCACAGAGACTCGTGAGGCCGTCCCCGACAAATTGGGTGCCGTTGTCGGAGACGATGGCGTAGGGTACGCCGAACCTTGTCACGATGTTTCTCCATACGAATCGTCGGACGTCTGCTTCTGTTATGGTGACGAGGGCCTCGGCCTCGACCCACTTGGAGAAGTAATCTGTTGCTGTGAAGCCCCCAGGTGTTGTTGGGAGTTTCCCGACGATGTCGAGCCCCCATTGTGCGAATGGCCATGGACTTGTGATTGGAGAGAGATTCTGAGCTGGCTGCCTGGGGATAGGTGAGAAGAGTTGGCATGGTCGGCACCTGCGTACGATTTCCTCGCAGTCTTTCTTCATGTTTTTCCAGAAGTATCCTTGACTCATCGCGCGCGGGCATAACGAACGTCCACCAGAGTGGCAGCCGCAGCTTCCGGAGTGCAGTTCGTCAAGGATCTCGGCAACTTGATTTGGGTGGACGACAAGAAGATAAGGTCCTGAAATGGATTTTGTATAGAGCTGGCCACTCTCTGAGAGCCAGTAGTATGCGGCCTTATTTCTTATTCGGAAAGCTTCCTTTTTGTCGTCGGGTAAGGTGTCGTTCCTGAGGAAGGCCACGATTTCATCCATCCAACTTGGACCAAGGTTGATGTTGAGTACCTCTGGAGTTGTATCGAAACTTGGGTTGTCGATGTTGCCAAAATTTATGGTTCGAAACTCAGATGCTTTTGATGCCGAGGCGAGGCCAGCAAGTGCGTCGGCGTGGGCGTTGTGCTCGCGGTTGATTTGTTCGATGTTGAAAGTTTTGAAGCGAGTAATGAGTTCTGCTGCCGTGGCCTGGTACTTCATCATCCGTGGGTCTCTAGCTTCGTAGTCCCCAAGTACTTGATTGACTATAAGTTGAGAATCACAGAATACGGCCAAGTTGTCAACTTTCATCGCGATTGCCGAGCGTAGGCCAGCAAGCAAAGCCTCGTATTCAGCTTCGTTGTTGGTGGCGGGGAAATCGATGCTGATGGCACTTTCGTGAAGAGTTCCGCAGGGAGAGACCAAAACTACTCCGGCACCGGCTCCGTTGTTGTTGGAGGCACCGTCGACTTGCATCCGCCAAGTGTCTCCCTGGAATAGGAGCCACCGGTCCTCTTTTGGTTGGTGTTCGGCAAACTGTTGGTTGGGAGGATTGTGTAGGATCTCCGAGTCTTCCGGTGTGAGTTCAGCAATGAAGTCGGCGAGGACCTGCCCCTTTATTGCTGTCCTCGGTTCAAAACGGATGTCGAAGTTCGCTAGCTCGACCGCCCATTTTGAGACTCTGTTTGAGAGGTCGGCTTTTCGAAATAGGGCTTTGAGAGGGTGCTCGGTCAACACCGTTATGGTGTGCGCCTGAAAGTATGGCAGAAGTGTCCTCGCCGCGGAGACCAGGGCGAGTGCAAGTTTTTCCAGTGGAAGGTACCGAGTTTGGGCTGGGAGGAGTGTCTTGCTTGTGAAATACACTGGCATGTCGTCGGCCCCTTCTCGCCGAACAAGTGCTGAGCTAATTGCGTGGCTCGAGACTGAAAGGTAAAGATAGAGATTTTCGTACTCTTTGGGCTTTACCATTAGTGGTGATGAACTCAGGTAATCTTTAAGTTCGGCCAACGCTCTGTCGCAGTCCGGTGTCCACTCAAAACTTCGTCGGCTTTTCCCTTTGAGAGCGTGAAAGAAGGAGTGGCACTTGTCGGATGACTTGCTGATGAAGCGATTGAGAGCCGCTGCCATTCCAGTTAGTTTTTGCACCTCTCTGATTGATCTTGGTGGCCGAAGATCTGCCACTGCCTTGATTTGGTTGGGGTCGGCTTCGATGCCCCTCCGTGTGACCAAATGGCCAAGGAATTTGCCGGCGCTTACGCCGAACGCGCATTTCTCCGGGTTTAAACGTAGCTTGTGGAACTTAAGGATCTCGAAGACCTCGGCCAGCTCCTTCAAATGGTTGTGCTCCTTTTGACTTTTGACGACGAGGTCGTCAATGTATGCTTCCAGGATGTTGCCGATTTGGGCATAGAGCATCTTGAAGATCGCTCTGTTGAATGTTGCTCCGGAGTTCTTGAGGCCGAACGGCATCACCCTATAGCAGAAAATTCCATGAGGAGTTATGAATGCTGTTTTCTCCATGTCGGCCGGGTCCATAGCAATCTGGTGATAGCCACGGTAGGCGTCCAGAAAACTAAGCCGAGCATGGCCGGCAGTTGCGTCTACGAGCTGGTCGATCTTCGGTAGTGGAAACCAGTCCTTGGGACAGGCGTCGTTAAGATTCGTGTAGTCGACGCAGACTCGCCACTTTCCATTCTTCTTCTTGACGACCACCGTGTTGGAGAGCCAGGTTGGGTATTGTACTTCCTGAATGGCGTTGTTGTCTAGTAGCCGGTTGACTTCTTCTATCACGGCGTCGGCGTGCTCTGGTGCCGAACGTCGAGCCCGCTGAATGACTGGTTTGGCGTCCTTTTTTATGTTGAGGGAGTGGCAGATAAAGTTGGGATCCACTCCTGGCATTTCCTCCGGGGTCCATGCAAAAACTTCAAGATTTTGTTTGAGGAACAGGAACATCTCCTCTCGCTCGGCGTCAGAAAGTGAGGAGCCAAGCAAGAAGAAGCGTGATCCGTCCTCGTTGATGGGCATTTTTACCAGTTCCTCTTCGGCTTTGTCTTCGGCTTTTTGACCGACGTCGTCAATGACGGCCATGTCTGGGACTTCAACCCATTGCACTTGTTTTGCCTTTGAGGAGCTGTGGACGGCGGAGACATAGCATTTCTTGGATGCAATTTGGTCCCCTCGCAAGTCTTCTTGTCTGCCTGTTGTGCCGATGAAGCGGACAACTTGGTGGTATGTTGAAGCGATGGCTTGCATTTCATGAAGCCAAGCTCGGCCGAGGATAGCGTTGTATGGGCTCGGCGCATTGACAACTATGAATTCGACAGTGATTGTCTTCGAGCCGACGACGACAGGCAGAAAGATTCGGCCGATCGGCCAGACAGGAGCTCCGCTGAAGCCAATGAGAGGTACCTCGGTGGGTTGCAAAGCTGACTCTGGTAGGTCCAGCTTCTTGAAGAGGTCATAGTACATGACCTCAGCCGAACTTCCCTGGTCGATGAGGACACGTTTGACATCATGGACACCAATCTGGACGGTGACAACGAGTGCATCCGAATGTGGAGTCTGAACGTGTTCAAGATCGCGTTCGGTAAAGCTGATGGTCCATTTGGGCAAGTCTTGTGGTCGGGAGCGTTTGGATCCGCAGCCGACGGAGAGTATCTCTTTTGAAGTTGAGGCTTGATCGATGTCGGCTCTGAGGGTGGTCTCGAATGCTTTTGTTACCGGTCCATGGATGACGTGGATCAATGGTCGTTGTCCGTTGGGGTTGGGACTTGTCTGCCGGGCGGGCGTCTTTGCTCGATCAATGTATTGATCGAGATGGCCTTGAGCGGCAAGCTTTTCAAGGAGAGCCTTGTATGGTGCACAAGCAATCGTGTAGTGGCCGAGCTCATTGTGGTAAGTGCATTTCTTCCTTGGGTTTTGATCCGGTTGGCCGGTGTCAGTCCCGAGCTTGGTCGTCGGCCACTCAAACCACGGTTGTCTCATTATTTCCTTCAGAAAAGACCAGATTGGCTCTTTGAAGTGAGTGGTTTCGGCCACGTGGTCATGCTCCTTCGGCTGACGTTCCTTCCCCTTTTTAATGTTGTGCACTTGCTTCTTCGGCTGCACTTGTTGGGTCGCCGTTTGTACCGGCAGCTGGTGCACGGTCGAGGAGAACGGATTGTTAGAGCTCGGGATTCCCTGTGCGGCTCTGTCTGCGTAGAGTTCTTCGAGAGCACAGAATCTTTCCACTACACGCATCAGTTCACCCATGCCGTGTGGTGGGCGAATGGCGAGTTCGTCTAAGATCTTGCTCCCAGTTTCCAGGCCGTTCTTGAACGTACGTGCGGCCCAGTACTCATCGATTCCAGGGATCTCGTTAAACAGCTGCCAGTAGCGCTCGGCATATTGCCTGAGTGTTTCCGATGATAGTTTCCTCATCTGTGACAGCGATTCGGGCTCTTTAGCCGTTTTGTTGCTTGTGATGAAGCGAGTGTTGAAGGCGCGTTCGAGGTCGGCCAGGGTCCTTACGGATCCGGCGGGCAATTTGTTGAACCACTGGAGCCCTAAGGAGCCGAGGCTGGACGGGAACGCCTTGCATTTCACCTCATCTTTACTTGTGCAGAGTTCGATGGTTTGTCTGAAATGGATGAGGTGAGTGTAGGCCTCACACGTTGATGGATCGAACTTAGTGAACTTGGGTAGGTGGAAGGTGGGTTCCGGCGGCGTGTTGATTATGTGGGAGGTAAATGGGGAGACGCCGAGATCTTTTAGCTGCCTTTCGAATCCTGGGCGCGGCGGTTTGCCGTGCTCATCCGTTTTCGGTCGCTTTGAATCCCTGTCTTTTTGTTCCTTCGCCGCCGTCTTCTCCGCTTCCCTTCGGCGAAGCTTGTCTCGCAGGTCTCTCTCCGTTCGGCGTGGGCCGTCGACTGTTTTGTCGTTGTGGCGTCGGGTTTTGTTCTCGTCGTTTGCGCCGTCGACGCGTACGTCTTTCCCGTTGCGCCGAGCGTATTGCTCATCGTCTTTGTTTCCTATCGGGATGTTCCCCAGGCGCTCAGAGATATGGGGTCTGGTTCGGGCAGAGTCTCGGCTACGGTGCGAGGCCGTCGTGCGAGAGAACTCTGCGCGACCAGTTGAGTACGTGCTGGTGAACGACTCGGTGTCCCTTGTCCTGGTTCCATCGTGATGGCTTCTGGAACGATGCGTCCCAGATACTGTGGGTTGCTTATAGAGGATCATTCCCCTGGCGTCATCTTGTGCTGGGGTGAAGCCTAGGCGGTCTTTCACGGACCCGCGTTGACCTCCTTCGTTCTGACGCCCTTGCGGTGGTGGAGGTGGAGGTGGAGGCGGTGTTTGCCCACCTCTACCCCTGTCTCCACCAGATCGAGATGCGGCAGGAGTGGCGTCCTGCTGCATATGTCGCTTCATTTGGGCCACTTCCGCCCTTAGTGCCGCCAGCTCGTTGTCGCGTTCGTCGTCGCGACGCTGCAACAGGCGGATGTAGGCCGAAGCGACGTCGTCCGAGACCGGTGAGAGCCCGGATCCAGGGGCGAGAGAGAGGGACATGTGCCTGTCGACGGTTGGCGTGGAATTGACGTTTCCACCTGCGTCTTTGGCCCCTGAGATGGTGGCGTCCGCTATGTCTCCGCCCATGGTGAGTAGTTTGGTTGCTGTCTTACGGAGGAGCGAGGGAAGTTTGGAGGATGAGAGAGCCGCTGAGATCAGAAGGAATTTCACGTCGGGTTCACCAATTGTGTGGCCCGTGATCCTCCGGTCCTCGATCCTTCGTAGGTGGTTTGATGGTGGGTTAGCTTTCTTCTCCTAGCCTGCACAAGGAACGCACGACTAAGACCTGGCCGGGGGTTGTCCCGGCAAGGCCCTCCGGCGAGAGGATGAGTATAGCGCAGAGAGGAAGCAGAAAGCTCTGGAGAGGGAGTAAGTGTGAGTATTCAGTAGCCTGTACCCGTTAGGGTTACCATCTCTAGGTATTTATAGTGCCTTCTGACTTGCCCTCCAAGTACCATCGCGTGCCTTCCACGGGCCAAGTGACATCATAATGACGTCGAGAAATAGATCTGATAACCGTTTCCAGGGCTGAGCTGGCACACCCATGTGCGCCCGTGATCATCTTCTGTTGTAACCGCTTCTGCACGTGGCAGGACGCGTGGCTTTACAGTCAGCCGCCGTCGGCTGCATGCCGTGCTCTGAAGGTAGCCGACCGCGGGAACCGCCGAGCAAAGCCATGCGTTCAATGAAGGAGGTAACGTCGCCGCGGACTCCGTCGACGGCACAATCCGAGCGCGGGTCTGCCCACTGCCGAGCCTGAGGCGAACCGGATATACACGACGAGTCATCGTCGGCTTGCCGCGCACGAGGCCTGCGATCGGACCACGGCAGGTATGGTCCGCGTCATGCGAACAAACCATGTTCGGCCCGCTACATTTTTCTTTACATATACTATTGGGGTGTTTGCTTAAATTTTGACTTCTTGTTATTAAAAAAATATCGATCCTAATGTAAGAGTGCAAAAGCGAGTGTGAAAGCATGAGCGCGTACAGTAAAGGGTTGGTGCAAGTAGTTTGGTATTCGATTTAATCTTAAGCTTCCAAATGTTTTAATCTCTAAGTTTCAAACTGAAATTTCTAAAGAGATGCTAGGAGTACTTATTTCGCCTTACTAGATGACTTCAAACACACCACGAAATCAACCAAAGAACAGAACACCAATCTTACGTGGAAAATCCCAAAATCGGGTAAAAACCACGGGAATGAATCATGCACTAAAACAAATGTACGATTACAAGCAATCTTAATACTGACTGTGTATCCTCACCATGAGTCTTGAGATCTACCTGCCGAATCCACATTCATCGTACCCTTGCATGATCACCGTATCTTGAATCCTCAAGCCTTCCAAACGATCGCCTTTCGAACTCCACGAAAGGACTTCTACTCAAAAAGACGATTTTGTTGTGTTGCAAAAACCTCTCGAAGATGACTCTGTTGCATGGAGATTCTATCAATCTTTATAGTTCTTCGAGATCCCAAATTGAAGCTCTCCAGACTTGTTTTGATATACTCTTTCAAGAACCCAGAAAACTCACGGCCGCCCACACTTATTCTGAACTAATCGCCCTAATCTCAATAGCGTTGGTGGCCTCCTTAAAAACAAACTTAGGTCGGTCACGCCAATTCAATACAGCGGCAACACCTTGATGTAATAGAAAATTATCTAGTGTTGCCGTGTCTTCTGGGAAAAAATGCTGAACCCATTTTTAAAGATACTCGAGCAATCCAATTATTTGCTTGAGCGAAATCCTCCCTTCAACATGTCAAGAACACACCCTTTTGCTTGACTAACAACTACCGCACTCAATCATTACCCTTTTGTAATAGAAAATTATCTAGTGTTCACTTCCCATTTATCTTTAGTTTTAGTTTAGTTTTTCAATCATTACCCTATATCTTTCTCCAATCATTACCCTATATATCCAATTATTAATTTCATTTCTCTCTCTATCTCTCTCCAATCATTACCCATCTTTCCAATCATTACCCTATTTCTCTCTCTACCCACTACCAAAACTAAACTAAACTAAACTACCAACCAAATAAAGCCATATAATGATTCCTTTCCACATCCTAAACAGACGCTTCTAATCAAAAGAAAAAATTACAACTCGATAAAATGGGATACATGGAAAGGTGTTATTTGGTCATGAATGTGCCAACCAAAAGGGAGCTCGGCCTATGGAGCTTCAATCTCCCCCTTCAGCACTTCCATGACAAAACACACTCAACAGAAATAACACCTATCCCCTAAGAAAGTTGTGAGTTGGAAATCTGTATCGCTGCACCATCGAAAACATCTCACAGCTATTAGAATGTTAGAAACACACAAACAAAAGCAGGGAATATCATATTCTCCCCCTTTTTGTCAAGGAAGGACAAAGGAACCTGCAATGTACTAGTGAGAATGTCAAGGAATAACACCCTTAGCCTTACCAATTACCATCAAGATATGTTCAGCTGCAATAATCACATGCACATAGTGATTTAAGCAAAGACTCGAAGCTGGAAATTGGTATAATAGATGCCCAGCACCCAGACACACATACCAGTAGAGCAACACAAAACCAACTTCATCCATAAGCCAAAGACAAAGCCCAAAAGAAATAAATGCAGCAGCCATACATCCACGTTAAGATCCCAAAATAAATCGATATTATCCATAAACCATGAGGAATAGCAAAGTCCAGAAATCAACCTTACAAACCATGCTAGCCGGAGTTACTAATCGATACTAGTGCAACAAAAATAGCCAGAATAGATTATAGAGAAACAAACCATACGAATCCCAAATGCAGCATAAGTAATAAGAGGCTAAACTGTAAGCTAAGAAACATAAGTTACTGAGGGGGATTTTGAGTTGATGGATTGCAAAGAGGCTGAAACTCGTTTGATGGATTTGAGTGGCCTACCAATGATAGAGCTGTTCACCCACTATAAGTGTATATAGACTCGACCAAAGTTGCTCAAGTGGGTAATTAGTTGCTCGAGCATAAAAAAAATGCACCCAAACAAAAGATGCTCAAGATAATAATGGAGCGAGTATACTAAGGCGGTTGAACGAAAAGTAAACTAATAGGAACAACGAAACAAAAAGATACTCCATATAATTAGATATTTAGGACAAAATACGTCTTTTTGTTTTTATTATTATTATTTTTTAAAAAACACACTCGGGGGCAAAATAAATTCAATAGAGTCCAATCTTTGAGAGCATATTTCGGTGGCAAGACCTTGATTAACAGTAGGGGGTTGAAAATCATGAAAATACACACTAGGATAAAATGGTGACGTGAATTTTTTGAGGACCAAATCATGTATACATCAAGAGCAAGATAAGTATTATGAATCAAGACCCAAATGACAAAAGTATGTGTGTGCATCACGCCAAAGATATGCAGCTCGACCTAAGAGCTAACCTTGGTCTCTCATGTATGTAAGATGGCCAAGTGGTCGCCCCCTCAAGAAGTCAAACCAAGACATTTCGAAAATCAATTACTACAAACTCCCCCTCAACCAAACTCCAACAACTATAATGTGGCCGTGCAATGCCGTGGTCCCTTAAGCTTTCTAATTGACCCTTGTAGCGAGCTTTAGGCTAGTGACACCCAAACCAGACGGTCTTAGGGCACTAGATGTAGAGAACACCCCAACGGACTTACTTACTCGAGTAAAAAAGGTTACGAACCCAAGCAAGCCACAGAAGACACTCTTGGTACTCTTCACCGTTTGACGCGAACACTCACTGCTTACTGAGGCAAGAGGCCCGGTTACTAAGTGAAAAGCCCGAAAGGTCATAAGAAATACTCCCTCCGTCCCTTTATTACAGTCCAGTATTCCATTTTGGGCTGTCCCTTAATAAGTGTCCATTTTGTAAAGTTGATGGGTAAAAGTTGGTGAATTGTCTATTTTGTCCCTAAAAGTAGATTCCATTTTGAAAAGTTAGTGAGTAAAAGTGTAATGATGATGGGTAAGTAGGGAAAGTGAAGGAAAAAGTTGATGTGAAAGGTATAATGATGATGTCTTTTTAATAAGTTGGAGTTACGAAGCAGGACATTTAAAAAGGGACGGAGGGAGTAAAATTCACCATATACAAAACCTCCTCTCTCTCTCTCTCTCTCTCTCTCTATTTTTTTTATATACTTCCGTTCCTCCTCCTGCTACCTTCGATGAGATATATATATATATATACACACATACATATAACAAGGGAGGGGAGGATTCCAAAATAATGTTCATGACTCGTGCCATCTCTTGAATCACTCTATTCTTACGTTCAACCACCCCATTTTGTTGAGGGGTCTTAGGGGCAGAAAACTCATGATTAATTCCTAGATCCTCACAGAACTTTGCATATTCACTGTTTCCAAATTCTTTGCCATGATCTGAGCGAATGCGAACTATCATACCAATTTTCACGCTATTTTCATTTTGTACACTTTTGACAAATGACTTAAAGAATGTAATGGTTTCAGATTTTTCACGTAAAAAATTAACCCATGTAAACCGTGTGAAATCATCCACTATAGCGAAAATGTATTTCTTTCCAGCAATACTAGCTACCCTTGAGGGACCCTTTAAGTCCATGTGAAGCAATTCTAGAGGTCTAATGGTGGCCAACGTGTTAGTCTTTTTATGAACAACTCTAGTTTGCTTTTCAATCTGACACGGACCACAAATATGATGAGACGGGCGACTCAGTCTAGGTACTCCGCGAATTAATTCCTTTTTAGTTAATATAGATAGGTCCTTGTAATTGATATGGCCTAACCGTTGATGCCAAAGATCTATCTCATCTAATTTAGTGGAGTGACAAGTCACATTATCTAAGGGTATAATACCATAGCAATTGTCAGAAGTTCTAGTACCATGCATTACATTAGCCCCGTTCACATCTAAGATATAACAATCATTCTTCGAGAATCTAACTTCATGAAGGGAATCACACATTTAACATATACTAATCAAGTTAGCTTTGAGTCCTTCTACAAAAAGAACATTTTCCAAAGTACCAACTCTAGGGGCCTGAATGATCCCTTTTCCGACAACTTTGGACTTACTACCATCACCAAACGTAACAGAACCTCCATTGTAATTTTCGAACTTTGTAAAAAGTGATCTGTCTCCTGACATGTGACGAGAGCATCCACTATCAAGATACCACATATTAGTGTTCTGTGCTTTTAGTGTAGTGTGAATGACCATGCAATGCAAATCAGCACTCCTAACCCATACATGCTTAGTCTTAGAACTGTAAGTTTTAACATGATCTTTCTCATGGGGTTTATTCTGTTTAACAAAATTATGAGTTTGTTCCTTATGATTGCCACTCTTCTGATGCATACTTTTCTTGCTACCATTCATAAAATGACATGTTGGATAACCATATAACTGAAAACAATAAGGCCGAATATGTCCTACAACACCACAATAATGACACACGGGGATGAATCTCCCAATAGCAGTTCTTTGAATATGAGCAGGCATCTTAATAAAAACTTGAGGTTTAACAGTATTGTAACTAGCTTTTTATTTTACCTCTTTGTGTTGATTTTCAAATATTGACGAACTTACAGGATTTTTTAAAGCTGTTGCCTTATGCTTTTCTTCAGATATCTTCCTGACATTTTCTTGATTTGAGCATGTGGCTTTGAACCCGAGTCCAGATCGGTCACTGACCGATCTTTGTACATCAAGAATATCATCTAAATGCTTAGAACCTGCATTCATGCGCTCAAAAATAGCATTAGCATTAGTCAAGTCAGTAATCAATTTTTTTTATTTTACCTTTGTTTATCCCGTTCAGCTCTTCCAACTTGCTAACTTTCTCTCGAAGTTCCATTACTTCCAGTTTGAATTGATTCCTCTCCTGAGTGACACTTTCAAGATTTTCTGACAACTCCCTTGCTGAGGATAGTGCTTTTGACAGATCAGCCACAGCTGCCTCATTCTTACTAGCGAGCTTATCATTTTGTTTGGTGAGTTTCCGGCTTTCTTCACATAACTTGTTATAAGCCTCATGCAACTCGTCAAACTTCACTTCCTCCTCTTCATTGTCACTATCATGGGTTCCTTCATTCCCCAACTTTTGCTGGGTCATATCACTTTCGTGATGATTTGCTGTGAAGGCCAATAAGTTTTTTTTCATTGTTTTCCTCATCTCTATCACTATTCGACTTCTCACTATCAGTGTCATCATCCCAAGTCGTCACACTGAGTATTTTCTGCTTAGCCTTTTTATTTGCGCAATCCTAAGCAAGATGTCCATACCCATGGCACTCATAGCACTTCGGCCCTGAGGGTGGTCCCTTCACTCCTTTCCGATCTTTGTTACTAGAGGACTCAAATTTTCCTTTACCCTTCTTCCCATTGTTGTCACTATCGTTATTCTTTTTCTTAAAAAATCGTTTGAAGTTCTTGGTAAATAATGCCATAGCCTCCGTATCGTAACTTTCATCGCTGTCCGACTCATTAGATTCATTACTTTTACTAGAAAAAATAGTTTGTTTTTCCAAACCTTTAGTAGTATTTTTACTAGAAAAAGCAATTTGTTTTTCCGATCCTTTATTAGTACTTTTAGTAGGAAATAAGTCTTGATCAAAATGAGTAAGCTCATAATTTTGAAATTGCCCTATTATTTCTTCCACAGACATTTCAGGTAATTTTCTCTTACCCTCCAAAAATCTACTTTAGTATTAAATCGTTCAGGAATAAATCACAAAATTTTCTTAACAACACGAAATGGAGTAATAGGCTCACCCAAAGTACAGCTGGTGTTGACGATGTGGTTGAGTTTGGCATAGAACTCGTCAAATGTCTCATCTTCCTTCATACGCAGCATTTCAAACTTGGTAGTGACCCGTTGCAACTTCCCTTGCTTTACTGTATTAGTTCCTTCGTGGGTAGTAACTAGAATATCCCACGCATCCTTTGCTGTCTTGCATGTAGATATACGGTGGAACTCCTTTGTATCAACATGAGTAAACAGTACATTGAGTGCCCTGCTATTTGCTGCACGCAGTGCCTTCTCCTCCGTCGTAAACCTCGCAATAGCCTTTGGTGTCGAAGTTCCCTCAACAGTTACAGTTGGCGGCATATACCTCACTTCGCATGCATTCCAAACATCTTCGTCAATGGCCTTTAAATAGGCCTCCATCTTTGCCTTCCAATGATCAAAATTAGTACGATCCAAAACAGGGGGCCGATTCGTGTTTAACTCCATTGCAACCTAAGGATCCACTAATAATTCGAACAATTCCAAAATATAGTGACCCGCTCTGATACCAAATGAAATTTCTAAAGAGATGCTAGGAGTACTTATTTCGCCTTACTAGATGACTTCAAACACACCACGAAATCAACCAAAGAACAGAACACCAATCTTACGTGGAAAACCCTAAAATCGGGTAAAAACCGCGGGAAGGAATCATGCACTAAAACAAATGTACGATTACAAGCAATCTTAATATTGACTGTGTATCCTCACCACGAGTCCTGAGATCTACCAGCTGAATCCACGTTCATCGTACCCTTGCATGATCACCGTATCTTGAATCCTCAAGCCTTCCAAACGATCGCCTTTCGAACTCCATGAAAGGACTTTTACTCAAAAAGACGATTTTGTTGTGTTGCAAAAACCTCTCGAAGATGACTCTATTGCATGGAGATTCTATCAATCTTTATAGTTCTTCGAGTTCCCAAATTGAAGCTCTCCAGACTTGTTTTGATATACTCTTTCAAGCACCCAGAAAACTCACGGCCACCCACACTTATTCTAACCTAATCGCCCTAATCTCAATAGCGTTGGTGGCCTCCTTAAAAACAAACTTAGGTCGGTCACGTCAATTCAATACAGCGGCAACAGCTTGATGTAATAGAAAATTATCTAGTGTTGCCATGTCTTCTGGGAAAAAAATGCTGAACCCATTTTTAAAGATACTCGAGCAATCCAATTATTTGCTTGAGCGAAATCCTCCCTTCAACATGTCAAGAACACACCCTTTTGCTTGACTAACAACTACCGCACTCAAAATAAAAATACAATATAATGATTCCTTTCCACATCCTAAACAGACGCTTCTAATCAAAAGAAAAAATTACAACTCGATAAAATGGGATACATGGAAAGGTGTTATTTGGTCATGAATGTGCCAACCAAAAGGGAGCTCGGCCTATGGAGCTTCAATCTCCCCCTTCGGCACTTCCATGACAAAACACACTCAACAGAAATAACACCTATCCCCTAAGAAAGCCGTGAGTTGGAAATCTGTATCGCTGCACCATCGAAAACATCTCACAGCTATTAGAATGTTAGAAACACACAAACAAAAGCATGGAATATCATATTCTCCCCCTTTTTGTCAAGGAAGGACAAAGGAACCTGCAATGTACTAGTGAGAATGTCAAGGAATAACACCCTTAGCCTTACCAATTACCATCAAGATATGTTCAGCTGCAATAATCACATGCACATAGTGATTTAAGCAAAGACTCGAAGCTGAAAATTGGTATAATAGATGCCTAGCACCCAGACACACATTCCAGTAGAGCAACACAAAACCAACTTCATCCATAAGCCAAAGACAAAGCCCAAAAGAAATAAATGCAGCAGCCATACATCCACGTTAAGATCCCAAAATAAATCGATATTATCCATAAACCATGAGGAATAGCAAAGTCCAGAAATCAACCTTACAAACCATGCTAGCCGGAGTTACTAATCGATACTAGTGCAACAAAAATAGCCAGAACAGATTATAGAGAAACAAACCATACGAATCCCAAATGCAGCATAAGTAATAAGAGGCTAAACCGTAAGCTAAGAAACATAAGTTACCGAGGGGGATTTTGAGTTGATGGATTGCAAAGAGGCTGAAACTCGTTTGATGGATTTGAGTGGCTGTAGACACTAAAATTTCGGCATGACTTAATCACCGTTCGATCAATTGGGATAAATTGCCCTAATTAATTAAAGTCAAGATTGGTCAAAGCACTCGAATAACTATTGGACCCATCAAATTTCTACGGCTCAATACATTTGAGATACAGTGAAGTAAGTTGGGCTAACTTAATTAGTCTATTGGATTAAAGAGTTGGGCTAACTTGATTGGCCAAATGGATTAAGGTTTATAAGCCCAAAAGTGCAGGCCCATTTCAAATAAATCCTGAAAAAGAGTCAAATAATAAATATACTATTTCTCTTTTAAATTAAAATCATTCCCTATAAAGAAATATAAAATCTTCTTACATAGGTAATGAAATAGAATCAATATCCAATCAAGCCAATCCAATCAAATCAAGTCAATCAATCAAGCCAATCAAGCCAATCAAGATCCAATCAAGCCAATCAAATCAAATCAAGTCAATCAATCAAGCCAATCAGATCAAATCAAGTCAATCAATCAAGTCAATCAAATCAAATCAAATCAAGCCAATCAAATTAAATCAATCAAGCCAATCAAAGATCTTATTATAAGATCTTGCCATACTTGGCTCCTCTCCTGGAGCCTATAAATAGAGGCTCATAAGAGGGAGAGAAGACACAACTTTTTGCTTGACATTCTTCAGAGCTCTGTAGACACCCCAATTTGGCCTAACGATTATTTCAAGTCCCACCTTGGTACAATCCCGATGATGAAATGGATACAGTGATTGCTGATTGCCTCCTTGAGAACCTTAGAACTTTCGGTAAGAACTTTGAGCCACTTAGAGGACCCAATTCAAAGCCATACAGCCTTTCAGACAGAAATACAGAAGCCTAGGAGAATCCATCTGTCGGCCGTGACATCGATCCCACGGCCATAACATCATTTCCTCACCCGAGCAACCTGTTGCCAGCAAAATCTCCCTGAGAGATCAATCCTTCGGCCGCAAGATCTATCCTTCGGCCGAGACATCCATTCCTCGGCCGCTAGATCGACCTTTTCCCAGACTCTGGAACGTGTTCTGTCAGACGTTTGATCCGATTACACTACCTTCCCGATGCGTTCGGGCTACGCTCAGGGATTACGACGTAGAGTTAGAGATGCATTGCAATTGCAATTGCCATCTCGTGATTTGATTGGCCGGAGTGAGTCACCAATTGCCTATATAAAGGGCCTTTGGACTCCGAAAATAAACACACGAAATTGATATACCTACACACTCTTTCAAGCCTCAAAGCTCTGCAGAAATACTCCCTCAAACCCACTCTTCAAAAGCCCTAACCTTCCGAAGGCAGCCGTCAATCCGGCGATCAAACCCTGAAGTTCAAACCCTAACCCTAGGGTTTTCAATCAAGCAATCAGTCAATCACACCCAATCCGAAGCAATCAAGCAACTGAGGGATCAAGGTGGTGAGGCCCAACGGCCTCTGGTTTGTCTTATCTACTGCATTTTTGATTAACCTTAGCGATTTGATCATCTATTAACGTTTCTGTCTGGTGTGAGGAAGAACACCGACCGGGGTTTAGATCCCTCGGCCGGTACATAAAACCAGGAGGATCCCTCGGCCGTGAGATCCATTCACCGGCCGCGGGATCCATTTCCCTGGGACAGTTTTGTTTGTTTCCTGCTTTCCTATGCATGCTTTCAATTACAGTCCTGGCTCACCTTTACCTGCTTAAAGGCTAAAAACAAACTATGTGTTAGAATTAAATAAAGCATTTATGTGTCTCGTGTTGAACGATTATGGGCCAGTCTCACGACTGGGCAAAGAGGGGTGCCTAACACCTTCCCTTTATTGTACTTTTGGCTCCCGTACCCAGAATCTCTATCTGTTTTCCTAGTTTTAATAAACTGGGTGGCGACTCTGTTTCGATGATAACCACTATCATGTGGCGATGTTCCTAGCCATGGGAATGTCCATGATTTTGGTTTATGAAGCAAGCAACCAATCGAGCAACAAACATGATCAATCTGTATGGTGATGCCCCGTTTGGGAGGTGTCTACAAGCTCTCAAGCACTCTTCAAGAACTCAAGCATTCTTCAACATCCTGCAGAGAATCATCAAACACCAATACTGAACAATGAATAGAAGGCTAACTATTCAAAAAGAAAGGAATCGAGGCATACCCCCCAAACCCTCCAGTACCCACCGAGGCTCACGCCTGCCCCACGAGAGAGAGAGCCCATGAAGGCATAACACGTCCCCAGTGCTGCACCTCCCCAGTCAAAACGGGCGATCTCCCCGACGTCCCTCAAGGCCGGTAGTAGCAAAAGGTGTACTCGGTTGCGCCTGTTGGGAAATAGGGACGCACCAAGTAAGTACAACAAAAAGCACCTCGCCTTCTGCTCCTCCTGTGCCCTGTCAGTCGGGAGCCCCTTTGTCCAAAACCCGAGAAGCTGTGCGTACTGAGCGTCGTCCGTCTCCGCCCTCAGCACGTTCCCCAGCATTAGTCGCTGGAACTCCGCACTCCTCCCCGTCGTCATGTCAAAGGGGATGGGGTCACCTCCAACCCTCAGACCGATGATCGCCGCGAAGTCCAGAGGCGTCACCGTCAGCTCACCAAAGGAGAAGTGGAATGAGTTCGTCGTATCCCACCACCTCTCGGCAAGTGCCCTCACCACCTGGCGATCGTTACTCGCCCTCGTCAACACACTGACGAACTCCCCGAAGCCAGCATGTCTCACTATCTCTCTCATAGCCTCGGGGAGTCTCTCCCAAAACTTCGGCACGTTGGCCGCACCATCGTAACACGAGATGAGGATCACCTGTTGTAATAAATTGATAGTATTCAGTGAACAGGCATAATATTCAAGGCAAGTGCGATATTCAAGTAAGGAAATGAAAGTACGATGCATTGGAATTTGAAATGTAAGTATTTAAGGCATACCTCGTCTCGACATAAAGAAAGGTGCTGCTGTGGGTCTCTCAAGACCAGGGCCTCGTCGTACGTAGGCCACTCCGGCCTGTATGCGTCTAAGAGAGAAAGCACCACCACGTGCTGGAAGGGCACGTAGGACGCCGCCACGTAAGCTCCTCGCCCCCTCAGGGCCTCCGTCGCCTCCTCCACGACGCTCCTCCGAGGGACCGCCTCACCTACAACTGCCTCCTCAGCCTGTGGCTCCCTGTTGGCCCCCACCTCAAGCTCAGCCCAGAGCTCTGTCTACTGAGACTCCAGTAAAGCCTCTACCAACCCAGGCACCCCCCGTAAGGTCTCCACTAGGTCCTCCAAGGACGCCGCCTCTAAGTAGTCACCTAGACCTATGTGGCGCGACGACCCTGCACCTGCACCACTGCCAACAAATATGGCCGGTGTCTCCCGCTCCTCCACTGCCTCCTCCTCGACAATGGGGGCCTTCCCCAAGTCGGCTCGAGGCTCTCTCACAGGAGAGGCCTCCGTCTCCACCTCCGCTCCGTAAAACCCGTCACCACCGCGAGCCTCCATGGCCCTCTCCTCTAAACCAACTACACCCTCCGCTCGGCCCGTGGCCTCGTCCTCGCCCCTAGGCTCCACTGCACTCGAACTCCCCGTGCCCTGGCCATAGCCGGTCACTACCTCATTGTCATCACCGTAGCCACCCACCGTGGTGGCCGAGGCCATGGCCCCTTCGGCCACGGCAGCCTGAACTGAGACCTCTATGGTCTCTGGCACACCCCCGGCCGGTGTATCCCCCTCCGGAGTGATAGGAGGAGGTGTGTACTCAACCCTCGGCGGGTGATCACCCTCAGGCATGTCCGTATCGTCCATGATCAATGAGAGAGAGTAGATGTGAGAGAGAGAGCAGAGAGAGAGGCGTGAGGGAGAGAGAGAGAGCAGAGAGAGAGATGCGAGAGAGGGAGAGAGATGATCGAGAGAGAGAGCAGACGAAAGAGAGACGCGAGAGATAGGAGGGAAGTTTGAACGGGGTGGGGTGTATCGTATACGCCTCACCCGTATATACCCCTCTCGAACTGGTTCGTCTGGAATTAAATTGGACCGGGTTTGAAGTCAGACGTGCCGCACGACATATTGGAATGAGCGCACGGCATAATAATTTGAATGCATGAAATTCTTTGAATTGCCACGACGCACGGCATTATGTCTGTTTCGACAGTTCAAGTTCTGGACGGTTTCTTTACGTTCGAAGCTTTGATGCTTGGTTTATTTGAGTTCGTTCAGAAACAGTAATGAAGACAAGATCAAATGGACAAAAGGAAAGGGGAGTTTCATTCATTGAACCGAGGCGATCCCCGGGATTCCCATTACATTGTTTAAAAAAAAAAAAGAGAAAAGAAGAAAGAAAACAAAAGAAAAATCCTACTGCCCTTCCTTTTTCTTCTCCGTCCCTCGTCTTCAGTCGCTTCCCCCTCCGGAAGCATCATTCCCCTCACCCGAGCGGTCATCCGAGCCGTTCAGATTCCCATCCGAGTCTTCCGCGGTCTCATCTGAGTCACGCCCCGGTGCATACTCTGGGTCATGCTTGTCGTCCAGTTGATCAAATGCGAAGTCCTGAAGGTTAGAGACGGCGCGACGAAGGGTACGGATCGTTGATATGAGCCTCGCGATTTGACGGTTCAGTTGCTCGATCTCTTCGCGATAAAAACCCATCTCTGCCTCTAAAGAAGCCACCCGTGCTGCCAAATCGCTGTTCGCCATGCTCGAGTTGGAATGTAGAAAGGCTTGGGATGTTTTTGTTGATGGTGCATAGAACGAGGCGCTACCATGCTTATAAAGAGGCCTCAGCCGTCGAAGGGGCACGCATGTATTAATGGGCACCCTTGAACCAGCCGACTGTCCTCGAAAATCGAAGAGTTGCATGGAAAAAGAAATACTGCACGGCATTCTGATGTCGGAGGATTAAATCCAGTTTCCTCGGGAATTGATCCCCCCAGCCACCAAAATCTTCTTGGAAGCCAAATATTCTAGTCGTTGTTGATCCAAAAATCTCCTTGGATATTGTGCTTTGGTTAAAGAGTTGCCCAACTTTTGTCACCCGGGACTCGTAGAATTTCTCGTCCCCCGAGTACTCGCCGTATTCACACTTCTCACAGTATTCGTCCTATGAGACTCGCCGCTGTTCCTTTCGCCACTGAAATCTTTCCAATATCGACTCACGATATTTTTGTCTCGAATTTTTAAGCCTCCCGAAGGCTCGTTCTGAATTTTAGCCTCCCAAAGGCTCGTCTCAAATTTTCTAAGCCTCCCGAAGGCTCGTCTCAAATTTTCTAAGCCTCCCGAAGGCTCGTCTCGAATTTTCAAGCCTCCCGAAGGCTCGTCTCGAATTTTCTAAGCCTCCTGAAGGCTCGTCTCAAATTTTCAAGCCTCCCAAAGGCTTGTCTCGAATTTTCTAAGCCTCCCGAAGGCTCGTCTCGAATTTTCTAAGCCTCCCGAAGGCTCGTATCGAATTTTTCAAGCCTCTCGAAGGCTCGTCCCAAATTTTCAGCCTCCCGAAGGCTCGTTGTGGGCAGCATGCCCTTAAAAATGGGAGAAGGATTCCGTTCCTTTCCCGAGGCAATGGGCTCGGATCGAGGGAGCGCGAGCGCAGGTGGCAAGCGCTCAAAAATACAGAGTCGCCACTCGAGTTTGAAGGTCCGACACCCAAGGAACCGTATTTCGAAGCACCTGCCGCGCTGTTTGTTTGAAAAAGTTAAGGAAACCAGTCCGTCATAACCATATCTGGGTTCGGGAGCCAGGTTACGAGAGGGGAAGGGTTTTAAGGCACCCCTCTCGCTCAATCCGGAGATCGGTCTCTACTTAAGCATTTTGAAAACATTGCGATTCTTCTTTTATTAATCAATTTTAGCCAATTAGGGCGGGGGAACAGTTAATCGGGGATTTAAAACTGTAACAATTTGCAAGATGTGATCAAAGGATAGCATGGATGGATGGTATGACAAGTAATAAATGGGATGAGACCTAAAACAGCGATCAAATGCCAAAACTAGGCTCGGGACAGATTTGCCTTGCAAGATGGCCAACTTGCATGCATGAACAAATCTGCATGCAAGTGAACCATCGCGCGAGACACCCGTACTGTCGCGCGAGTGTTGTCATCTCACCATAGCTTGAATTTCATCCCCTTCTGGGCTCTGAAAGGACCAGTGCACACCCAGGAAGCAAACCAAGCAGTTTATATGGAACTGTAAAAATACTAATTATTACAGATTGCTTCAAAAGGAGCCAAATGAAACGAAACACAACCCCTAAACAGTGGGGGCATCAAAATAGAGGCCAAGGGCCTAGTTACCCATGCAAGGGCTATTCATGGAAATCACAGAACTGTCGCGCGACAGAGAGTGAGTCTCGCGCGACATTCCTGACTGGACTTCCAGGAATTGCTTTGCATGCTTGGGGTCCTGAGACAGATTCAGGGGATCCCAAGGGCATTCCAAACTATTTAGAGTATCAAACTAAGCTACTGTATTTTGTTTTTGCATGCATAGCAGTGATTTAAAAATCAAAATAAAGCACAACAGGCATGAATATATTGCAAAGCAGAAGAGGGCTAGCCTCCCTTCCCCACGAGGTCCATTCTCTTGCTGACACAAGTGTCGCGCGAGTGTGGTGGACCATCGCGCGAGGGTGTAGCTGCCACGAATTCTTGTAACTCTGCTGGCTTTAGGACCAAGACATGGTATTAATTACCAGCCTTGGCCCTGTCAGCCCCCCTCAGGGATCAAAACAGAAACAGGTTAAATGTTATACCTTTGCTTGAAAAGGGTTTGGAAATGGATTGGATTGATTGGTGTGGCCTTGCAACTAAGTGTACATTGAAACACTAAGTATGTGAGATTAGAATGAGGTTTGGAGTTAGTAACTTTGTGCTAGCTAGTGTTTGCCTTGTAAAATAACAAGTGAACTCCTTAGTCAAATTCTTGGAACCCTTAATATGGAGGATGAAGGGGGGTATTTATAGGGAGAGTGCAAAGGCTAGGTAGTGACCAAACAAGGCCTTAGGACCAGCCAACAAGGCTGGTCACAACTTGGTTGTGAAGCTAGCCAACAAGGTGAGTGGGAGTGGTTGTGAGGGTGTAGCCTGCCAGAACCCTGTTCAGCTGAGGAAAACGGGGTTCCAGCCCATGTGACACCTAATGATCACCTGTCCAACTGGATTCTGTGATAGGGACAGGAGAGAACCATCGCGCGAGGGTTTGGAAGTGTCGCGCGAGGGTCAAAAGTCAACAGTTTGACTTTGACTACACATGGCAAGCTGAGTGTCGCACGAGGGACACAAAGGCTCGCGCGAGGGTCAACTTTGGCTCTAGGGTTTGACTGAAGGTTCTGAAAGGTTCAAAAGGTTCAAGCAGGGTTCCAAGCATTCCAAGCTTAATCCATTCCCAATCCAAGCTCGTTTGATCCGATTTCATCATCGGGGAAACAAGAAAATCGTAAAACAAAGTAAAACGATTGGGAGATCTTGATTGGGGTGTTTACAAAGTGAAATTGGACGGATGGATGGTCGTGGATTGATACTCGGACGGATAGATCGTCGCTGATTGATGATCGGACGGATGGATCATCGCTGATTTGAAATTGGACGGATGGATCGTCGTGGATTGATAATCGGACGGATAGATCGTCGCTGATTGATGATCGGATGGATGGATCGTCGTTGATTGATAATCGGACGGATAGATCGTCGCTGATTGCGGGCGGACCACTGCTGGGGATGTAAAAGTCTTTGGGTTTGAAGACAAAGCTTTCAAGATAACCCTCAAATTCAATGTACAACATCTCAAAGAGCCATGGACCCCAACGGAGAGGCAATTGAGATTGGGCCGGACTTAGAATCTGGACTGGGCCTGAGGCCCAAAACGAAGTGTCGCGCGACACTTGTGAACCATCGCGCGAGGGTTTAAAGTTAGGGCTTGGATCTAAACAGGCCCAAACCCGGCCCAAACCTGTTCTATTCGTTTAAAACCCCGCGAGACGTTACAGGAACAGTAATCAGCAATTTCAAAACTTTGAAACTCTCCCAAACCCTCATCCTCTCTCACAAAAACTTCCTCAAACCTCTTCCAAGCTTTGATTTCATCCACGAAATAGGCGAACCCAACCTTGATCACCCATCCATGGCCGACCATGGCGACGGGGAAGGTGGAGGAGAGGTTGTGGACCAGTCGGAGGACCGAGGAGGTCCAATGGTTGTTGAAACAGGAGATCAAGCACCGACGGAGGCCACCGCAGGGGCCAGTGCAGCGGTGACGTCGGGCGGAGATGGCGAAGGAGCCCGCGAACAGGAGGTTGGTGGCGGCAAAGAGAGTCGCGCGACAGAGCCAGGGGCTCGCGCGACTGTTGATACAGGGGCCGTGGGCCACAGCGTTGAGCGACTGGATCCGGTCATGGCCGTAGAAGGGTCAGTGGTGACCGGAGTGGGTCCAGGGGACACAGGAGAGATTGGTGCTGGAGAGCACCCTCGCGCGACAGAAAAGGAGCCTCGCGCGAGGGTCGAAGCTGGAGGAAGCAGTGGCAGTGGGGCTGGAGATGATATCGTTGAACCGACCGGGTCCCCGCCGAGGGACTCGGCGAAGGGCAAAGGCGTTGTAGATGCAGAGGAGGAGGTCACAGAGACTCCGGTTGAGGTCCGAGAGGAGGACATATTGTTTCGGCCCGCGGTGACATCGTCGAGCCATAGGCCGATCACAAAACATGACGTTGCCGAGTTCTTGCCCGATGAGGCCTTGGCAAAGCTTCTGGAGGTCAACCCCCTGATTGGGGAATTGGTCCTAAAGGCTAGAGAAGGTCGTGCCGGGGCCATGGAGGCGTCGGAGGCCGCGGAGAGGGCCGAGAGAGAGAGAGAGAGGAGAGAGAGGAGCTCTTGAGAGATGCAGAGGCCGAGGAGAGGGCCAGAGTTGAGGCACAGGGGCCTAGGGTCACGGCCGTGGCGGAGGCGAAGAACACAAAGCGGCCCAAGTTTTCAGCAGTGGCCTATGTACTTCCCACACCACACCTTTTTGTGCCGTCGGGCATTAAGACACGCGTACCGTCGCGGAGAGACTTTGACGACGAGTTGGTGTTGAGAGATCCTCGGGCCCACATTGCAGCGACGTGGATGGAGGTATATTCCCAGAAAAACACCCTTTGTAATTTGACTTCAATATTTTGCTTTCCATAGTTCAATTCAATACTTGCTAGAACATGCTTGAACTTAGGATTGTATAGATGACCTGCGAGCCAAACCATGCCAAAACTATGTACTTCTTGCAACGTACACCCAGCATGACATAACTTGAACCAACCATCCGTTGCAGACTTCATTGATTACCTAAAACTTGAAAATGAAACTCCGTGTGCACGGGAATCTAGAACAGCACACCGCACTCCCGAGCTGTGCTATGGCATAGGACTTAAGCCGAGCATGTGTCCTAGGCTTCATTGATTACCTAGAACTTGAAAGTGAACTTCCTGTATACTGATGAACTCTTTGCTGCTTGTCTTTGTGTCTGAGACAGGCTGGAGCAGGACAGAGGGATATCCGCAGCTTCGGGGGCGCGTGCATGTCCTTGCAGCTGTATGAGGGGCTGCCGGAGAGAGTGAGGCGACTGGTGGACGAGGCAGGCTTCGGGGAGTTTGTGCGGATTTTGACCCCGGCGAGGAATGACCATGCCGTCCTGGTAGCACTTGCTGAGAGGTGGAGGGATACTACCAATAACTTCCACCTACCTCCTGGGGAGATGACAGTGACGCCTGCAGACTTTCCAGCGATCATGGGGCTGAGGGTTGGAGGTGAGCCCATCCCATTCGACTCGGGGATCCAGGAGGATCGGGCCGCTCTGGAGTGGTTTCTGGGCAAGGCGCCCAGGATAGAGGAGGGGATGGCGAGGTACGACCAGTTCAAGGACTACTTGAAGAAGGAGGTGACGAGTGACCGGGAGGCGGAGCAGATGGCCCGGGCGTTTCTGCTATACCTGTTTGGTGCCACACTGTACCCAAACAGGCGAAGTAAAGTCCACCTCTCTTACTTGCCAGCGTTGAGGGACTTGAGGACAGCCTCACGCTTCGACTGGGGTGGAGCTGCTCTTGGGACGGCCTACCACTTCTTTGGTCACTCGTCGAGGACGGGTAAGAGCACAGCCGGCTACTAGAGGGTCTGGGAGGTACGATTCTAACCCTTTATTAAGCACGATTTGATTATGCTTGTCCATTGTTTAGTCTGCTTGACTGTTTCGATATCAAATACTGTATGCCTTGACTAATGCTTGAACTTGTCTAAACATTGCAGCTTTGGGCCTACGAGGTTTTGCAGATGTATCCGCCGAAGTGCAAGCATCCAGACCTGAGCACTCTCCCTCGCGCGCTGAAGTGGAGCAAGGCAAGCACGGGGAAGAAGGAGGGGAGAGGTGAGCTCAACGCCTTCAGACTGTACCTGGACGAGCTTAGGGCCTCACAGGTATGAACACGTAATCACAGGCATCAGACATGTGTCCATTTCCTTGCTTTAATGCTGTCGCTGATCAATTGTTCGTATTGCTTGTTCGCCTTGAATTGCAGGTCAATTGGGATCCCTGGAGGAGAGCGGGACCAGAGCCAGAGTACTTGGCCCGGAGCAGGGTTGTCACAGCCAGCAGGGTGTTACTGGAGTTAGCCTTCGGTTGGCAGTGGTACTTGGGGGACCGAGTGACGCGCCAGTCGCTTGGTTACCCCGAGTTCTGGGTGCCAGGGCCGCTCCCACCTCGAGCTTCACACACGGGAGAGTACACACGGGCTGAGCTAGAGAGGTGCGCGAGGCCGGATACTGAGCTTGCACATTACCTGCGTCCTGGTAGGGACTATGCTGTTTACCAGAGAGACTTCCTGGCGGGTCCACTGGGGATCCGTGGTCTGAGAGAGGTGCGAGGCCAGGCTGCTGAGGAGAGGAGAGCAGTTGGAGAGGGACGGAGAGGAGGTGAGAGCCGGGCAAGGCGAGCCTCGAGCGGACCGGCAGTTGGTGGACTTCCTGCGCTGCTTTAGAGGATTCCTGTGGTTGACAGCCAGGGGAATCCTGCAGAGTTACAGTTAGTGCCCGCGAGAGCGGAGCCCGCTCCTGTGACTATTTCGGTCAGAATCAGCTTCCAATATTGCTTTTGAATTCCAAATACTTAAATTATCTGCTGAATAGCTTGATAAACTTGAATTGCATACAGGTGCCAACTGAGTGGGTGAACGAAGCCGTTTGACGCATGCTAGCCTTGGAGAACGTGGTGAGAAGAGCGGCGAGCGGCATGCCACTGGAGCTGCAGTACGAGGTGCCGACACCACAGCCGACTCAGCCAGCCGTCGTCCAGAGGACCCAGGTACGAAAACGATACATTCCTGCTTCCGATACATTCCTGCTTTGATAGCTTGATAGACCGTACCTGTTTTCAATACAGAAATACGATATGCACAATAGATACTCATGCTTTGAAATGAAATGCCAATGCAGGTGCAGGGGAAGATGAACCCTAGGAGGAAGAGTACGCGAGATCCACCACCGAAGAAGGCGGCGGCGAAGAAACCCACACCTCCGGCCACTACTACACGGCGACAGACGAGGGGCTTACAGACAGCGCGCGCACGCGAGGAGGAAGACAGACGAGCCGCAAAGCAAGCTGAGCTTCGGTATCAACTCAAGAAGCGCGAGAAGCCGTCGATAGAGGAGCCGGCTTATAGGAAGCGGCTGATCCTGAGTCGAACCTCTGAGGACGAGGAAGAAGAGGGAGGGGAAGAAGAGGAAGAAGAGGAGGGAGAAGAAGAAGAGGACGAAGAGCACTCGTCCACTAGCAGCGGCTCCGACGACTCCATCGACGATCCGGGGTACAGAGACGATCCCCAGGAGCTACGGGACAATACAGATAGCGGTGAGGAGCTTTGAGTGCGCATAGGGCAATGACAAAGGCTCCGTTACCATTTCGCATGCTGCTTTTGCTTTTGATTCTGGGCCTGCGTGCCCAAGTAGATAGCTTTTGACATATAGACGTTTTGAGGGCCTGCGTGCCTTTTGACTAGCGGGCGCATGTGCCCTGACTTGACTTGGCATTTTTGATCGGCCGATGTGCCGTTGATATAGCAGTTGATATGGATAGATCATGGTTGTTCATGGAATTATGGAAATTTTGCATTTTCAAGTTTATTGCCTCTCATTGTGCATAAGAGACAGTAAAACCCGCCACTAATACCAAACTTGTATTGACAACACAACGAGACTACTCACAGACACATATGAGTGTAAAAACTGGCCTAGTTCCAAAAGAAATGAGAAAGGTACCCTAGGATACGGCTAGGATACGAGGATACGAGAAATAATGAAATTTTGAGCATTGATACGCCAAAACTCACAACATTCTGTTAAAGACAAAACTGACACTCATGAAAGGTCAACAGCGGTCAACATGACCTGTACCAATCAACGGAACTGAACAAAACGTCCCCAGAAAAGACTTATACCGAAAAACGCATAAAATGACGCAAAATGGCATAAAATGCCCAAGAATGACTCAAATATGTCCCGGACTGAAACCGACACCTCCATACAGTCACCTAAGGTCCAAGTGACCTGTATGGCATGACCGAACTAGGCCAGAGCCTACGGAACAAGTTTCGACCTCCTGAAACCTTGATTAGAACTTGAAACGGGCCTCCGAGGGTAAAAAATCTTTGTTGAACACGACATTTCGAATCCGATGCTTGGACACAGTCACATATGCTCATAATGACTTGCTGGAACCATCAAAAGTACCAAATGACCTTCGGAATGAAAAACGACCAAAATGGACAGTGGCTGTTGGGAATCTGTCAAAACTGCAGATCAACCATCGCGCGATGGTTTGGAAGTGTCGCGCGAATAACTTCTGTCGCGCGATGATTTAGTAGTGTCGCGCGACGGTCAGATCCTGCTGGGCTGCCTTTGTCTGACCAAATTATTGCCATGGACCTGTTCATTGTTCCACGTCTTGAAAGTTATTCTGAGTTTGCAGAAGGAAGGCTGTTCTTTCATGCAAGGTGGTAGGACACCTAAGCCTTGATCTCACCAACCCCTTGGCTATTTGAAGAAGGGTTTTAAGACATGATGAAGTGTACACCCCTCCACCTTATCTAAAATGGGAGATTCACTAATGGAAGCCCTTGATCCTTGGCTAATGAGAGACGAAACCATAAATTGGGCGAGCCCCCGGTCTCGCTGTTTATCCTCGATTCGGGATCTCCGATTTGCTCGACCGTGCATCGAGCTCCTCCAAGCCGCATTGCCTTTCTGGGACCCGATCGTGCATGTCTTCCGATTCTGACAAGACGAGATGTGCCCGACCATAGAAGAATTCCAAGCATACGCGCCAGGCTTTGCCAACCTAGACGTTCTTGCAATGCCACCCGTTTATGAAGACATGGAGCAAATCCTACGGGCAGAACTCAATATTCCCGAGGCACTGACGGCCAGCATCATTCAGAACGGCGAGCTCAACATCCTTCGCCTAATTGAACTGTATGGCCCCGAGGGTGGCCTGGGAGACTATGTTGGGGAAGCTCACAGACGCTTCGTTTTGTCCATATGCGCACTGGCCGCGTACATGCTGGTTCTTATCGATGGAGGGGTAAATCCCAAATTGGTGAGCATCGCCTTGCAAATGGATAACGGGAAAAACATCATGCCCGTGGTTTTAGCGGAGACGCTCCTGGGCTTAGATATGTTGATACTTGAGCAAGCCGATTCCTTCAGCGGATGTCCTATCCTGCTCCAGGTAGATTCCTATTCGACATGCTT
This sequence comes from Rhododendron griersonianum, assembly GCA_018127125.1. Lineage (NCBI taxonomy): Eukaryota > Viridiplantae > Streptophyta > Magnoliopsida > Ericales > Ericaceae > Rhododendron > Rhododendron griersonianum. Next base: position 25,744,325 of record CM030791.1, on the reverse strand, counting down.
TCTTGCATCTTCAGCTTCACCCTAAACACTTAGGCTGTATTTGATTTCTGACCTGTCCTCTGTCCTCATGCAGCTCTGGCTAGCGGACAAAGTGGGAGTTTTAGAAGAGCCGCAGGCTGGCTTTGAAGACTTCCCCAGGCTTTTGGTCGAGAGGCCGATGATATTTCCCGACTTGACGGTGGACATATGGTTCGCCTTTCTAAACGATCTGCACTCTGAGGACATAGTCTGGAGGTGTCTCTGGTTAAATCTTCCGGAAATGACGCTCAATTCAGCGGGATACAAAAGAGTGATAATCGCTGGTCCATCGAGCTTCACGTTTTACGTCCCAGGGCGTACACTCCGACAACTCGGGAGAAGCCAAGGATACAAGCGATACAGAGCAGAAGACTTCGACCTCCCCGTATTCACCTCATGGGACTTGCGCTGCTATAGAGACAACTGGGGCGATAGGACGTTGAAGGAACCAATCCCAGAGTTCAGGACATGGCTGGAAAGTCGTTACATAAGGTGGCTCCGCGTTGAAGTCGAAGCAAGACTGAGGGGATATTTTTGAATCCCGTGGGAAAACGAGTTGTAATTAGTAAAACCATTAGGCTGAGCTTCTGGCTCCGCTTTTCAATACTCGCCTTGTAAACCGTACGACACTTTGCCCGGCCTGACCGGCTAAATAACAACTTCAAATTATCCGGCCGTTATTCATTCGAGGGACCGAACTCGTCACTGAACGTGTAATTTGAACAAACAACGCTTCGACGTAGTCATAATCACCCATAATGATCTACTGAAAGCATCGGAACTTCAAATTCTGGCCTGAGTCAAAATCTGGAAAATAACCCCAAAAAGACAGTAGCCTGCCTTACTGTGTCGAATCTAAGCTTAACCTTCGCGCGAGTACAAACAGTTGCGCGACACTTCAGGACCATCGCGCGATGGAGAACTCCTGTTACAGTGGCCAGTCTTGACCCATTCGGACAGAAAAAGGTGGCAGGCTTTGTTGGCAGGTCTGGGCGTGCAGGGGCTCCTGGCTCCTCCCAGAGGTGTTCCCTTGATCTTTAGTAAGTGGAGGGACACCTTGCATGGACACCTCATCCAAAGGAAAGACTTTACCTACTTCCTTGGTTTACAAAAGAGGAGTAGCTCCCTGAATGAAGGGTGTGCTCTCCGTGGAAAACTTCAGACACTGTTCCCCAAATGGCAAATCATCTCCCCACATTAATCAGCCCGTGGCTTGAAGAATTTGTCGAGAGTGACTGGCTATGCTTCCGTTCTCACGGGTTGGCCGCCTTTCGCTTCTTACAAAGTGTAAGGCTCCGCCCCGAAATTCTGAGAGCAGCCCTGCAGTTTTGGGATCGGGACGTCCATGTGTTCCGGTTCGGGGACAACGAGCTGTGCCCGACCGTAGAAGAATTTCAGGCATATCTCCAAGGCTTTGCTTCGAGCGTGATTGTCGTGCCACCTTACAGGCAAAGTATGTCGAAGCTGTTGAAAACGTGTCTGAACATTTTCAGGGGCGCGGCGGAAGGCCTGCTGATCGGCGGACAGATAAACGTCGTGCGCCTAATGGAATGGTACGGTCCTGACGGCGACCCAGCGGATATGGTTCTGCAGGCTCAACGTCGACTCGCCATATCAATTGGCATATTGGCCGAATACTTGCTGGTGTCTCCGTATGGACGACCCGACCCCTCGTTAGTTTACGTGGCTACGGAGATGGGTGTTCGAAAGAACGTAGTTCCCCTGGTGCTTGCCGAAACGCTCATTGGTTTGGATTTGGTGGCCACAGGTCAAACGAATACGTTTGGTGGCAGTCCACTCCTGTTGCAGGTAAAACCTCACTCAGCTCACCTTTTCTGGCTTTCACACAGTGTGCTTTTACCTCAACTCTCGGCTAAGGCTTTATAGAAGCTTCTTACTTGTTTTTCTTTCGCTCAGGCTTATGTGGCTTCTTACTTGTCTTTCCGCTCATACAGTTGTGGCTGTGCGACAAACTCGGACTAATCTCGGCTCCTGGAGCGAACTGGCCCCGTCTGCCCGGGCGAATGCACCAAAGGGGAATGTTGTACCCAGAGATGTCTGAGGAGGAGTGGTACGCCTTCATGAGAGAGATGTCTCCGCACGAGATTGTCTGGCGGCATGGAGCCCTGAACATCCCGGATATGGCTCTGCACTCTGCAGGTTTCGAGAGAATGGTGATTGCTGGGCTGTCCAGTTTCATGTTTTACATTCCAGGTCGTATTATGCGGCAGTTAGGCATGAGCCAAGGCCTTCATCGAGCTGGGATAGAAGATTTCCAGATTCCAGCATTTACGGCCCAACATCTAACAGGGTATGAGCACAACTGGGGTTTGAGAGAACTCGGAGGAATGGAAGACGATTTCAGCACAAGACTCAAACGCCGCTATGTAGCATGGTTAAGAGAAGAGGTTGCAAGGAGACAAAACACAGACTGACTCCTGACTCAACTCCAATGATCTAGAATAAACTATGAGCCCGTGAGGGCCTCTTAGCATTTCGTTCTGTTTTTGATGCTTTACTATTTTTCTTAGGGCTCTGCTCAGCCTATGTAATAGAAATAATAGTTTTGAATAAAGGTGAAAGATTAAGAATTTTCCTCCTTTTGGTCCAAGTGTTGAACGCCACGTCGTTTGAACGTTGAGGTACACTTTGGAATAAAAACCCTGGGTCGAGTTGATTGATTGTGACCGAATCTCACAGAGAGACTGCCTACGTATCCCAAGCTAGGGAATCAGGTCAAAACGTAGTTCAGGCTAAGGTTCGCTCGTGTGTTTTGGCTCTTTTTTTGCGCTTTAATTTTTGCCTAGAACTGCCTTTGCAGGTTTCCAGTCTAGCGAGCTTTGATTAAATGCCTATTTATTTTTGCCTAAACTTCCCCCTTGGGTTTTCAGTCTAGCAGGCTTGCTTTAATTTTTACTTGGGACCGCCCACCCTTGTGGTTTTTGGCCTAACGAGCTTCTCTCAAGGATAGTAACGTTTAAGTTGATCCAGGTTGACCAGAGTGTTGAACTCGTTGCCGTCCAGATCAATGAGCTGAGCCGCCCCTCCTGAGAGGATGGTCTTGATAATGTAAGGTCCCGCGTTTCGGGCAGAACTTACCACGTAGATCGAAGATGGGAGCCCGGATTTCCTTTGTGACCATGTCCCCCTCAACCAAGTCACGAGACTTCACTTTCTTGTTGAATGCTCGAGCAATTCTGCGCTGATACCCCTGAACGTGATACAAGGCACGGAGCCTCCTCTCATCAAAAAGCATGAGTTCGACAAACCTCCCGCTAAGCCATTCAGACTCCGCGAGTTCACATTCAGCCATGATCCTCAAAGTTTGTACTTCAAGCTCGATGGGAAGGACAGCTTCCATCCCATAGACCAGGGAAAAAGGGGTTGCCCCTGTTGATGTTCGAATTGACGTGCGATACCCCCAAAGGGCTAGAGGCAGCTGCTCGTGCCAGTCCCTGGCGGACTCTGCGGACTTCTTGATGATAGTCTCGATGTTCTTGTTGGCTGCTTCGACTGCCCCATTCGTCTGAGGGCGGTAGACTGTCGAGTGGTGAACCTGAATCTTGAACTCTTCGAAGAGTTCCAAAACCCTGCCTTTGAAATGGACCCCATTATCAGATTCGAACGCCTGTGGAACCCCGTACCGATAAATGATGTTCTTTCAGATGAACTGAGCAACCTGAACCGCCGTCAGGGTCTTGTAAGATTCAGCCTCGACCCATTTGGTAAAGTAATCTATGGCCACCAAAATGAACCGATGCCCGTTTGAAGCAAAAGGCCTGATCATGCCAATAACGTCGATACCCCAAATAGAAAAGGGCCAAGGCGATGTCATGCCAAATAGTTTAGAAGGAGGGACATGCATGAGATTGGCATGGATTTGACACCTATGGCAACGGCATACATAATCCACACACTGGGACTCCATGGTAGACCAAAAGTAACCCTGTCGCAGGATTTTCCTGGCGAGCATGACCCCGCTCATGTGAGGGCCACAAACTCCTTCGTGAATTTCCTCCATGATTTTGGTGGCCTCCACACCACTGACACAGAGCTTGTGCATTCCGCAGTGAGATCTCCGATATAGTTTCCCACCACAGATAATGTATTGAGCGGCCAATCTTCGTAGTGCCGCTCGATCCTTCTTAGTGGCATCGGCCGGAAACTGACCACTTTCGACGAAGTTCCAGATATCATGATACCAGGGTAGGCCGTCATCGACATCGTCGACGGCGTTGACGTACTGATAAGCAGGCAAGTCCCGCTGTTCAATTAGGATAGGGCGAAGCTTGACACCCACTGGAAGCTCGACCATGGAGGCTAGAGTTGCTAGAGCATCAGCGAACTGATTCCTCATCTGAGGGATGTGCGTAAACGTGACTTTGTTGAAACGAGGGATGAGATCCTCCAAATCTTGATGATAAGGTTTCAGCTTGTCTTCCCGAACTTTCCAGTCCCCGTTGGCCTGAGAAACGACAAGGTTGGAATCGCCGATAACCTCGAGCTTTTCCACACCAAGTGTAAGAGCAGCTTCCATGCCAACAATGCAGGCCTCATATTCAGCTTGGTTGTTCGTGACATTGAAATTGAGTTTGAACGCGAGCGGAATATGAGCACCATCAGGGGTTATAAGCAAAACCCCAATCCCGTATCCCTTCTGATTGGCTGCTCCATCAAAATAAAGAGTCCAGGTGTCTTCGACCACCGTCATCACCCCTTCGTCTGGAAATGCAAAATCCGAGTCCTCTAGCCCATTGACAGGATGATCGGCTAGGAATTCAGCAACCGCGCGCCCTTTGACAGACTTCCTAGTGACATATTCGAGGTCAAACTCTGCGAGCAAAAGCAATCAACGTGCTAGCTTACCAGTAAGCGCGGGCTTCTCAAACAGATACTTGAGAGGATCCATTCGAGAAATCAACTTCACTGGGTAGGCCAGCATGTAGTGTCTTAGTTTCTTGGATGCCCAAACAAGAGCCCAACACGTCTTTTCAAGAGCGGTGTATCGTTCTTCAGCGCCAACCATCTTCTTACTCAGGTAGTAAATGGCTTTTTCGACTCCCTTTTCTCCCTCTTGAGCTAGCAAACACCCCATAGATGAAGGATTTACAGACGAGTAAAGTATTAAGGGCTTTCCGGGCACTGGTGGCATCAAAACCGGAGGATTCTGCAGGTAGGTTTGAATGGAATTGAAAGCCGCCTGACACTTATCTGTCCAGATAAATGGAGTATTCTTCTTCAATAGACGAAACATCGGCTCGCAAGTTAGGGTCAACTTGGCGATGAATCTGCTGATGAACTGTACCTTTCCCAAAAAGCTCTGCACCCCCTTTTCCGAATCTGGTGGCTTCATATCAAGGACTGCTTTGATTTTTGATGGGTCGACCTCAATTCCACGGGAAGTGATCATGAAACCAAGCATCTTACCAGCTGTAACCCCAAAGGTGCATTTCTGAGGATTTAGACGCATACGAAACTTTCGTAATCTCCCGAAGAACTTCCTAAGCACAGGAACATGACCTTCTCGAGTTTTAGATTTGGCGATCATGTCATCGACGTAGACCTCGACTTCTTTGTGCATCATGTCATGCAGGATGGTGGTAGTGGCTCGCTGATAAGTAGGCCCGGCGTTCTTCAAGCCGAAAGGCATGACCAGATAGCAATAAGTCCCCCATTCAGTGATGAACGTGGTTTTCTCGCGGTCCTCGGGTGCCATGAGAATTTGGTTGTAACCAGAAAAGCCATCCATGAACGAGAGCAAAGCGTGCCCCGCAGTGTTATCCACAAGCACATCGATGTGTGGCAAGGGAAAATCGTCTTTGGGGCTCGCCTTGTTCAAGTCCCGGAAATCGACACAAACTCGAATTTGTCCATTTTTCTTAGGAACGGGGACAATGTTGGCCACCCACGTAGGATATTGAGAGACCATGAGAAAGCCAGCGTCAATCTGCTTAGTAACCTCCTCTTTAATCTTCTGAACCCAATCTGGCCTCATCCGTCTGAGCTCTGCTTCACAGGCTTGGTCCGAGAACAAAGGGATTCGATGCTCCACAATCTCGGGATCAATACCGGGCATATCTCGGTGCGACCATGCAAAAACGTCGCTAAACTCGGTAAGCAGCTCTTTGAAATCACGATGCTCCTCTGGCGAAAGTGTGGAGCCCACTTGAACCATCCGGGGATCGTTTTCATCTTTCAAACTTATAGAAACTATTTCTTCTTTTAATGGCTGAGCATGCCTTTCGTCTTCCCTTTCGATGAAGGCGCGGATTTCCTTGGGAATGTCCCCATCGAAATCTATCCCTTCATCGTCAGGGTCGACACAGTTTATATAAAGATCATTGAAATAGTCAGAAGATGTCTCGTTCATTTCACAAGCCCCTGAAGGGTCGCCAAGTACAAGAGAGTCAAACTCGAAATAAAAGCTATGACGTGGAGGGCCAAAAGGCACAAACTCCGATTTAGAGCTAGACTTAGAGGACGGGACAGACTCAGACTCAGACTCGGACTCAGACTCAGACATGTTGTCAATACAAGTCAGGCGTGGCCTGAAAATGCAATTATTTAAAGAGCCCTTGGCTTTCACAATGAGAGAGGTGGGATCCTCGAGGGCATCGGGCCCGAGCATGAGTACTTCAGCCTCTTCAGCTTCCCCAGCCAAACCCACTTGGGAGAATTCCTGGAACAGCAGCTCCAAATTTCCCTGATTGATAGATCCCAGCCAGTCAGTCTTGATCTTCACCTGATTAAGCTTCCTCTTGAATTCTACCTTCGCTGGTTCATCATCACTGCTTGACCAGGTGTCATCAGCGAAAATCTCAAACCCAGGCAGCAGCTCCCCGGTTTCGGAATGAATAAAGGGCTCAGCCTGTCCAGTGTAAGCGGCATTTCCCACTTCACGCACGAATTTGGGACCGCTGTAGAGGGTCCGAGGTTTTCCCATATATTTCCTCCGCTTGGCATCTTTGGCAGAGGCGATATACCCCAAACCAAAGCGGCCCTCGTTGAAAGGAAAAGTAGGGAACTCCGGGACCCCTTGACGGCGAGAGCCTAAACCAATGCCTGGAAAATAAGACATCCTTCTCATAATGTCCAGCGCGACAGAGCTTATGAGGAAGTTCCCGTCCACATTGATGGCCATTACTGTGCCTGAAGTATCGGAAGAGAAACCCCCAAGATCGACGTCTTCTTCACCGTGTTGAATTCCCAAGACGGGAGTCCCATCCTCCTTGAGCGGGCGGATGCCAGAATCCCCGCAGATGGTTAGAGTACCAGTGGGTAGTCCCAGAATAACCTTTTGGTGGAGGGTAGATGGCACGGCCATGATGTCGGATTGATGGAGCCACGGTCTACCCAACAGAAGATTGAAAGTTGCAGGAATATCCACGACATGGAACTCCACGTCCATCTCAAAACCCTCAGCATCGAGTTTGAGCTTCAAAATACCCTCGACCACGCGATGGGTGCCATCATACGCCTTGACGGCCAGATTAGAAGGTGCCAGATCCTTCTTGGTGAGTCCCAAACGATAAGCGACCCTCAGAGGGCAAACGTTGATAGCAGAGCCGTTGTCAATAAGAACAGTTGGGACCCAGAGTCCTCGACACTTGACAGTGATGTGCAAAGGGCGGTTATGGTCGACACCTTCGACTGGCAGATCCTTGTCCGTGAAGATCACTGTATGCTTGGAGGTCGGAGGTCGGATGAGAGATATCATCGCCTCCGACGTGACGTCGGCCTGGACTTCAAGGCGGGATAGGGCGTGACACAGCCTCTGACGATGCTCCTTGGATGAACAGATCAGTGCCCAGATAGAAATTGCGGCTGGGATTCGCTCAAGTTACCGCTGAACTAAATCAGGAATTGGATTGCCAGCTGATACCTCAAGAGGTGCAGACCTTGGGAAAGAAACAGGTTCGTTCCTTTGATTAGTAGGATAGGAAGAATTTCCAGCCTGCAGATTAACAGGCTGAAAAATCCGTCCGCTCCTTGTAACATTGTGAACGTTCCCCAAAGAGGGCACGACTTGAGGGTTTTCCTTCACATCCCAGAGATCAGCAGGGACATCTCCCAGTTTGCGCTTTCCCTTGTCAGTAGTTGGTGTAGAGATGGGCACTTCCATATCTAAGCCCAGATCCTCAGCCAGATCTTTCATCAACAAGGAGTCCCAGAAGCTTAAGTCTTTCACAGCGGCAACTTCAGCAACAGGTTCCGGATTTGCAATAAAGGGAACATCCCAAAGGCCAGTGTCAGCCAGGGTACGATTGACAGCCCAGACTTCATTTCCAACTTGGACATCCACTATGTCGTCCACTTCCCAAAGGTTAACGGGCGGAGCGCGGTCCGTGACCATGATACTGCAATCCCTGTTGTTGGGGTAAGGCACCTGAGGGCGCGGATTTTCCTCGTCGACAATGTAGGAACAGGGGTCATGGTCAGTGTCGGGATTAGTGTCACAAACCGAATCAAAGACCGAACCAAAGAGGGAAATGTGGTCTCCCAAGGCCCGTGGATCTTCCTGGACAAGTTCGTCCTCCGCGTAGTGAAGCATGTAGTTCGGCGTGGCATAGCCTTGAAGGGGGTTAAGGTCAATGTCCATGGGAGCAAACCAGGTTGGCTCAGGATCCCAGCAATATTCTGCTTCGGGAACTGGAGGCTCGATTGGGTTGAACAACATGTACAAGGAGAAACCATCCAGAGGATCGAGCAGGGCTGCTTCATAACCAGCCAACCAGCCATCATACCAGGCTTGATCGAACGGGACATTTTCGGGTTGTGGAGGAATCCCGTCCATTTCAAAGCTTGACCACTCATTGAGGAGAGGAGTGGCGTAGTCCCAATTGTCTGCTATGGCCCAGCCAGTAGCTTGCATGTTATTATCCGAGGGAGGCACCCAAGGCTGGTAGGGATCAGGAAACGGGCCAGTGATGGCCGCGTACGGGCTGTCAAGCGACGAGGCAGAGTTGATCTGCACAGCAGGGATTGATTGATGGAAGAGAGAGCTGACAGATTCTTCGGAGATAGGTGATCCAGCTTGCAAAGGTTCTGAAGGTGCATCCGTGTCAACAACCTGGCCTTCAACCACATGTATATAAGAAATCTCGGCGGGCGATTCGAGCGGGAAAGGCACGACAGGCCTGGGTTGATCGGTTGAGGCTATATAGTCAGTGGGGTTAAATATGGTGGAGCTAGGGTTGATATAAGTGGAGCTGAGGGATATCTGGCTGATATGTGGTACAGCGTTATGCTTAGGGAGAGAGTTGGCGATGACATTGGGTTTCTGAGGTGGTGGAGGGGTTTCCAGCGTGCCATCGTCAATGAGATCCTGGATCGCATGACGGAGGCGAAAGCAGGAGTCAGTGAGATGACCCGCTCCTTGATGGTAGGCGCAGTAAAGGTTGGCTGTGAAGCCGGGTGAAGGGGTAGAGGAGTTGGATCCAGGGGCTTGAGATGCCCTGATTTGACCAACTTTTCCAAGACCGAGGATAGAGGTGCCTCGATAGCGGAAAAGTTGCGGGGTTGGCTACGAGGCCGGTTGTTCTGTGGAGTCTGGACTTGATTGACATCCGCAATGTGATTAGCAGCGCTGGAGGAAGTGGCGTTGGTGCCGGCGGTTGCCGTGTTGGAGTAAGTCCCTGTCCCGAACAGCGCATTTGCGTTTCCAGAATAAGCCCGAGGTTTCGACTTGGTGGCATGCGAGGATTCACCCTTTGATAGAATTCCACTCTGCAGAGCATCTTCGATGGCCAGGCCAGAGTCGAAGAAGGTTTCAAAGTTAGCGGATGCCTGAGCTAGGACCAGATGCCTAGCATAGTTTGGTTGGAGATTGCGGGAAATGATACGGAGCTGATCCTTCTCACTCGGGCGATCAGTCATCTGTGCAGCCTTAGCCCTCCACCTTTTGACGAAGTCTGCAAAAGACTCCTTAGCTTCCATCTTGGTGGATTCGAGCTCCCGGGTAGTCATCTTCAGCTGGGAGTTGTAATTGTACTGCGAAATAAACGCAGTCCCAATATCCTCCCAAGTCCTCCTTTTGGCAATGTCGAGTGACAAAAACCAATGGAAAGCAGGGCCTGAAAGAGTCTGAGGAAAGAGCTGTGACATGGCTTCCGGTTCAACGGAAAGGAGTTTCATAGCAGCGTGGTAGCTGTAGAGGTGAGTCCTGGGGTCACCGCTTCCATCGAACTTAGCCAAGTCCGGCATTTTGAACTTTTCAGGAAGTCTGGCATTGGGATATAGGCAAAGGCGAACCAGATTGATCCCTCCGGCACTGATCTTTTCTGTTTTAGCGATGGATTCCTCTAACTTGGCCATCTTGGCCATGAGTGCGACCACATCCGGGTTTTGAGCTGGTCCTTCTTGGTTTGGAGGCAGCCTGCCACCCGCGAGGTTTGCAGCGGGTCTGCGGCCTTCCCTCGGGTTCATCACTATGAGACGTCCTGCGTGAAGCGGATCTGGAACCAAGATAGGTTGCTCCTGGTCAGACTCATCGTCCTCGCCTTCTTCCTCGAGAGGGGGTGGAAGGCGAGTGTGGATGAGGTCGTTCAGGCGGGCAATGTTAGCATCGGTCTGAGCTGCCCTCTGTTGCATGGTGGTGATGCTGTCTTGGAGGTTCATGAGCATGGTTTCCAAGGTAAGGGGTTCTGGCTGTGGCCGTTCCATCGTGACAGGTGTTTCAAAGCTGCTTGATGCGGATGCTGGGGTGGTCGGACGTCCTTCCTGTAAGACTGGCGGTGAACCTTCCTGAGAATCTGACTGTAGAGCAGTCAACAGAGTGTGCGGAGAGTCTTCCATGGCGATTGACTGGGATTGTGACCTGACAAGCCTTTGAACGGGATTCAGATGCAGACATTCCCAAGCGGGTTTGGCGACTGGCCTCGATACTTTCCTTGGTGGTGCAATGATTCAGATCTTTGCTTGCAAGGCAAAAGGAGGTGTAATAAGGGTCCTGCAGTAACTTTAATCTAAATAAAAGACTAAAGCGAATGCAGCCAACGTCGTCAGTGTCACCCTAGACTCTAGAACCAGAAGACAAGTCTGTCTCACAACGCTTCGGACACTGTTTCAGGCCCTCAGAATTCTTTTCGAAGATGTATCCTTGTTTGGAACGAGCGGTCCCAAAGGATGTCAAAAGGAATCTAAACCTTTGCCCATTTCGATGCTCGAGGTTTCAAGTTTTTGAAGCCAGAACGACTCAGTATGAATATCATGATGCCATAACCAGATTGGCATGAGTAGCACTGTGCTATTAGCCGGGCGGTGTAAGTGACGAGGCACTTGTTACCTTTGGGTGTAAGCATCATGGCATTTTACTCCGTGGTTCCTCGTTTTTTGTTTGAAACCCTAAACAGGTATGTGGGCAAAGGTGTAGAAAATCTTCTGATTTCCTATAGTCCCACCGTAAAAGGATTTAAAAGACGATAACGCGCATCACTTGAGATGCACGACTCCTCATCGGGCCATGACAGTGTCCTACTAAGCCTAAAGACAGACTCGAAACAGATCGAGAACCTAGGAGCCATCCTAGACATGCTTTTACGCTGAACGAAATGTATGTACAGTTCATGCGATAAGAAAAAGTAGTAACACATAGGCATTTATGGGGTTAGATGCAAGTAGATCTTAACCTGTGGGTACCTGTCCTAGTTTGGAGAGTTCTAATGCTTTGTATATGCAAAAGGCCGATTTTGGTTCGTAACGGGTTCCTCGGACTAGGGCCACAGATATACCTCCTATTACCCGCGTATTCGCAGAGTAACAGTCGAACGGTAGCATGACCCATCATCGTCGAAGGTTGTCGGTCATTCGGGGTCCCCGGGCTCCGGTAAACCGTGCCGGATTGCCAAAACGATCCAACAAGGCTTTTCTCACATCGATGCAAATGAGATGCTAAAATTTGATAAAAAGAAGAAGAATCACAAAGTCGTAAAAACGCCTTTTCAAATTTGGCTCACTTTATTTAGTCCATCTTTAGAAGAAACTACGCAAGCGAACAATCGAAAAAGCCCCAGATTAGAATGGCCGGACACGAGGTCCTGTTAAATCACCATTCCAACCTTCGGCAGCGCGAAGCTCACCGTTTTGACAGGCTTTTAAGGGATTGTTCCCAAGCGTATTAAATCCTAAGTAAGAATTAATATTGGTTCGATTTATCCCCAGCAGAGTCGCCACTGTGGGCAGCATGCCCTTAAAAATGGGAGAAGGATTCCGTTCCTTTCCCGAGGCAATGGGCCCGGATCGAGGGAGCGCGAGCGCAGGTGGCAAGCGCTCAAAAATACAGAGTTGCCACTCGGGTTTGAAGGTCCGACACCCAAGGAACCGTATTTCGAAGCACCTGCCGCGCTGTTTGTTTGAAAAAGTTAAGGAAACCAGTCCGTCATAACCATATCTGGGTTCAGGAGCCAGGTTACGAGAGGGGAAGGGTTTTAAGGCACCCCTCTCGCTCAATCCGGAGATCGGTCTCTACTTAAGCATTTTGAAAACATTGCGATTCTTCTTTTATTAATCAATTTTAGCCAATTAGGGCGGGGGAACAGTTAATCGGGGATTTAAAACTGTAACAATTTGCAAGATGTGATCAAAGGATAGCATGGATGGATGGTATGACAAGTAATAAATGGGATGAGACCTAAAACAGCGATCAAATGCCAAAACTAGGCTCGGGACAGATTTGCCTTGCAAGATGGCCAACTTGCATGCATGAACAAATCTGCATGCAAGTGAACCATCGCGCGAGACACTGGAACCCTCGCGCGAGTGTTGAGATCTCACCACAGTCCTAATTTCATCCCCTTCTGGGCTCTGGAAGGACCAGTGCACACCCAGGGGGCAAACCAAGCAGTTTATTGAAAGACTGTAAAATACTAATTATTACAGATTGCTTCAAAAGGAGCCAAATGAAATGAAACACAACCCCTAAACAGTGGGGGTATCAAAACAGAGGCCAAGGGCCTAGTTACCCATGCAAGGGCTATTCATGGAAATCACAGAACTGTCGCCAGACAGAGAGTGAGTCTCGCGCGACATTCCTGACTGGACTTCCAGGAATTGCTTTGCATGCTTGGGGTCCTGAGACAGATTCAGGGGATCCCAAGGGCATTCCAAACTATTTAGAGTATCAAACTAAGCTACTGTATTTTGTTTTTGCATGCATAGCAGTGATTTAAAAATCAAAATAAAGTACAACAGGCATGAATATATTGCAAAGCAGAAGAGGGCTAGCCTCCCTTCCCCACGAGGTCCATTCTCTTGCTGACACAAGTGTCGCGCGAGTGAGGTGGACCATCGTGCGAGGGTGTAGCTGCCACGAATTCTTGTAACTCTGCTGGCTTTAGGACCAGGACATGGTATTAATTACCAGCCTTGGCCCTGTCAGCCCCCCTCAGGGATCAAAACAGAAACAGGTTAAATGTTATACCTTTGCTTGAAAAGGGTTTGGAAATGGATTGGATTGATTGGTGTGGCCTTGCAAATAAGTGTACATTGAAACACTAAGTATGTGAGATTAGAATGAGGTTTGGAGTTAGTAACTTTGTGCTAGCTAGTGTTTGCCTTGTAAAATAACAAGTGAACTCCTTAGTCAAATTCTTGGAACCCTTAATATGGAGGATGAAGGGGGGTATTTATAGGGAGAGTGCAAGGGCTAGGTAGTGACCAAACAAGGCCTTAGGACCAGCCAACAAGGCTGGTCACAACTTGGTTGTGAAGCTAGCCAACAAGGTGAGTGGGAGTGGTTGTGAGGGTGTAGCCTGCCAGAACCCTGTTCAGCTGAGGAAAACGGGGTTCCAGCCCATGTGACACCCAATGATCACCTGTCCAGCTGGATTCTGTGATAGGGACAGGAGAGAACCATCGCACGAGGGTTTGGAAGTGTCACGCGAGGGTCAAAAGTCAACAGTTTGACTTTGACTACACCTGGCAAGCTGAGTGTCGCACGAGGGACACAAAGGCTCGCGCGAGGGTCAACTCTGGCTCTAGGGTTTGACTGAAGGTTCTGAAAGGTTCAAAAGGTTCAAGCAGGGTTCCAAGCATTCCAAGCTTAATCCATTCCCAATCCAAGCTCATTTGATCCGATTTCATCATCAGGGAAACAAGAAAATCGTAAAACAAAGTAAAACGATTGGGAGATCCAGATTGGGGTGTCTACACTCGTCTTCGAATTTTTTTCACGTTATTCGCTTCGCGACACTTTACTAACACTCAATCTTCTCAAGTTTACTACTCCCTCCGTTCCAAATTAATAGTCCGGTTCGGTCTCCAATGCAACTTTTAAATTGTTAATATCTTTCAATCTATAATGAATTTTATGTGCAATATGGATCTCATATGATAGATCTCAATTAGTTCTATTATACAAAGTTTTTAAAATCTTTAAAGACATTATAGATTGAAAGATATTTACAATTTAAAAGTTGCATTGGAGACCGAACCGGACTATCAATTTGGAACGGAGGGAGTACATGGTTTTACTTGTTGTCCTCCGGGACTTGTTTTGCTTGCATTGTCCCAATGGAACTACGTTGGTCTGATCCCTACAAACGGGGTACGTAGGCAGCTCCATGAGCGCGACCACCCTTGTCATTTGCTTGCTTTTTCAAACATTTTATCTTTGTTCAAAGACTTTGGAGCGACGGATTGGGATGCCTATTCTTTAAGCGTCACTCGTATCAAATCAATGGTACCCGAGTTACGTTAAAGAGGGACTACTGTAGACACCCCAATCTGAACCTCGAAGGGTTTTTGTTCACCCCGATGATGAAATAAAGGAAACGGTACCTTAGTGAGCTTAAATGAAGGATTCCCTCAGCCTAAACAAATCCTCAGCCCAAATAAAACCAAAAGCCCAAAAGCCCAGAGAAAGCCCAAAAGTCCTGGACTGGACCTGGAACACCGCACGGGACACTCCTACATCGCACGGCATATCGAAAAGTCACAACGCCGCACGTGATCATGGGGTTAGCCACACGGCATTTCATGAAAAGTACTGACTGGCTCAGAAAGCTGTCGGCCACGCCCATTTGAGCCACAGCTGCAAAATGGCTAAGCCAAAAATACACTTCTGGCCCGCCCAGAAAGTACCTCCACTATTTGAAATTCAAAATCCTTGGCTCTTGCCTATAAATACACCCCTCCACTCAAGAGAAAAGGGCCCTTGATCACCATTATACCATTTCTCTCTCTTCTTGCTTTCATACCCATTCCCCATTTCTAAGTCTTGAGAATGTTGCTTTCAAAAGACATTCTCTAGGCTTCTTGCTCCATTTTTCTCGTCACCATTAAAGTTAATCACTTACTAACTTTGAGACCCCAACCACCTAATACACCCATTTATTACACAAACCCATACTACTTTTCTTCTCTTTTCTCCTACCAACCTTGCCGACGCTCATCCATCCTCGTTCAAGCTCGAGATCAAAGGTAAAAATCAAGTTTCCTTGGGCTAGGCTCCGTCCTAGTCTTGAGGGGACTTTCCTGTCGTCAGGCTTAACCCCTTTTGGTTAAGATCTGATCTAAAAATCATTTTCATAAAGCAAAACAGCTTCTGTGCTGGGTGAGCTACGCTGCACGGCACTTTGATGCGTCGCACGGCGTAGCAGGCTCACACGCACGGCATTTTCGTTAACTGCTATTTTTTTTGTTTAAGCTGTGTGGATCATGATCATTCTTCGTTGGGTCTTTTTCTATCTATCATCGGTAACCTCAGAACAGGATCATATCTACAAGCCATGTTTTATCACCACGAATAAACTTTCTCAACCCTTCTGAATGAACGAATGTTTTAAAAGTAGTTTTTTACTTGTGGCTTGGAAGAATGGTACAGTTCTGAGATGATCTGACGGCTGTGAGTTTTCTGATACTTTGAAGTAATGCCGTGCGTCGTACTAGATACGTCGTGCGAGGCTCTGAAAACTATTGACAGCCCGAAAACAAGATCGGAACCACGCACGGCATATCATATGGCCGCGCGCCATATCATGGTATGCCGTGTAGCAGAAGATAGTGATCCAAACAGCTTGTTAACAAGCTTTTCTTGTTTATATTTTTGTCGCATCATCTTTCATCATTTCTGTACAGTGAGCACCACATGCACGCCAATGTGATATATTCCATCTTGTTCCCCTTTCCCGCATGTGTTTTTGAAGTTTTTCAAACGGTGTTAAATCCCCCATCTAAAATGCTTAGTAGAGACCGTTTTTTGCCGGGCGAGCGGGGTGCTTTTTCAACAAAACCTTCCCCGTTTGTAACGTGGCTCCCGGACCCAAAATCTCAACGTTTTCGCTAGACCAAAAGCCTTTTTCTTTCAAACAAACTCTCGGTTTCTCAGATCATCCATCTCAAAAATCCGGGTGGTGACTCTTCGAACGCGCCGGGCGCGGGAGCCCACACTGGTGTTGACGATGTGGTTGAGTTTGGCGTAGAACTCGTCAAATGTCTCATCTTCCTTCATACGCAACATTTCAAACTTGGTAGTGACCCATTGCAACTTCCCTTGCTTTATTGTATCAGTTCCTTCGTGGGTAGTAACGAGAATATCCCACGCATCCTTTGCTGTCTTGCATGTAGATATACGGTGGAACTCCTTTGTATCAACATGAGTAAACAGTACATTGAGTGCCCTGCTATTTGTTGCACGCAGTGCCTTCTCCTCCGCCGTAAACTTCGCACTAGCCTTAGGTGTCGAAGTTCCTTCAACAGTTACAGTTGGCGGCATATACCTCACTTCACATGCATTCCAAACATCTTCGTCAATGGCCTTTAAATAGGCCTCCATCTTTGCCTTCCAATGATCAAAATTAGTACGATCCAAAACATGGGGCGATTCGTGTTTAACTCCATTGCAACCTGAGGATCCACTAAGAATTCGAACAATTCCAAAATATAGTGACCCGCTCTGATACCAAATGAAATTTCTAAAGAGATGCTAGGAGTACTTATTTCGCCTTACTAGATGACTTCAAACACACCACGAAATCAACCAAAGAACAGAACACCAATCTTACGTGGAAAACCCCAAAATCGGGTAAAAACCACGGGAAGGAATCATGCACTAAAACAAATGTACGATTACAGGCAATCATAATATTGACTGTGTATCCTCACCACGAGTCCTGAGATCTACCTGCCGAATCCACGTTCATCGTACCCTTGCATGATCACCGTATCTTGAATCCTCAAGCCTTCCAAACGATCGCCTTTCGAACTCCACGAAAGGACTTTTACTCAAAAAGACGATTTTGTTGTGTTGAAAAAACCTCTCGAAGATGACTCTGTTACATGGAGATTCTATCAATCTTTATAGTTCTTCGAGATCCCAAATTGAAGCTCTCCAGACTTGTTTTGATATACTCTTTCAAGCACCCAGAAAACTCACGGCCGCCCACACTTATTCTGACCTAATCGCCCTAATCTCAATAGCGTTGGTTGCCTCCTTAAAAACAAACTTAGGTCGGTCACGCCAATTCAATATAGCGGCAACACCTTGATGTAATAGAAAATTATCTAGTGTTGCCGTGTCTTCTGGGAAAAAATGCTGAACCCATTTTTAAAGATACTCGAGCAATCCAATTATTTGCTTGAGCGAAATCCTCCCTTCCACATGTCAAGAACACACCCTTTTGCTTGACTAACAACTACCGCACTCAAAATAAAAATACAATATAATGATTCCTTTCCACATCCTAAACAGACGCTTCTATTCAAAAGAAAAAATTACAACTCGATAAAATGGGGATACATGGAAATGTATTATTTGGTCAAGAATGTGCCAACCAAAAGGGAGCTTGGCCTATGGAGCTTCACAAACTATTGATCTCAAAGATTTCTCTGTATACCTTGTCTTGGCACCTCTTCTCCTAAGATAGAGATGAGAAGGAAAAAACCAAAGAAAACGTTGTTCCAAATAACAACCAAAGAGATGGGGGGATTTAGTTTCTCAAATACAATGCGGAATTAAAAAACTAAATACAAGATTATATCTCTTCATCAACTACAGCAGCAGATGGAGCTAACTAAATAAATGAAGCAGGCTCAATGCAGATCAGTTGGGTAAATCAAAAGCTATGTTATTGCAATTGAAAACGCAACGATATGCAGTAATGTATGACAGAAAATAAAAAGAAAAGTGAAGAGAGAAATTGAACGCAAAGACGTACCGTGGTTTGGTCTGCAACTTCACGACCTAGTCCACTGTCCAAGTGTCAAACTCGGGATTTGTTGCACTATCTCTAATAGTTACAACTCTTCTAGCTTTGCGAGTGCTAGACTGTCTTTACAACGAGCAATTTTTTCCCAATTACTCCAACTATTTTTTACTCTGGTGTTAGTCACACCTAACCAACTAGTTTTGACTCCGGTACTAGTAACAACTAACTCTTAAGTGATTTTCTCTCTAGAACTACTCTAGAAAAGATAATTTCTCGCAAGAGTATGAACAAGGGTATACAATTCCCTTGTACAATTATGACTCAATAACAATTCAAACTATGAAAGTGTTCAAGATGCATGTAATCACGGAGTTGAGTACAAAATTTTTGGAGCAAGCTCTAGACAAAAATATTTTTCTTCAAGTTGTCTCTACTTTCCTTCTTCGATCCTTTCTCTGTTTATTCTTGAAGAATTAAATTTTTTTATTTTTTATTTGGTGGAGGCTCCACTAGCCGTTAGTCACAAGAGAGGCTCCTCCATTCTTTCCTTTATTGTTTGCTTCCATATTCCTCCACAACATGCCTTTCCAATTCTTTGTATTTTCTTCGTTACTTCGATGCATGAAGCTCCTTCCAAAATACAATACAATATTTTGATGTAATCTCCAGTATTTCGTTTAATTCCTTTTCCAAATGAATAACACTTAATTTCCAAATTCGTGGATTTCAAGAGTGTATTCAAGTCTTGATGACAAACAAGTCTGCAGGTATTGAGCTGGATCAAATCTTCTTTGAGCCGGCTAATTTGAATTCCACCTACTTGAGAATGATTTTCTTGTAGTTCTTTTCATCTTGATCAATGAGTTTTCTTCCCTAAATCATTTACTTTCCATTATGAGCAGTCTCTAACCATTTTAAGTTAGGAGAAAATTCTCCTTAATCTTCCTCTTTTCAGTTTAAATCTTGACTATTGGAGATAGGAAAATTTGGTGTAGAATCTTTCCTTGTGTACCCAAACTAATCCTACAAAATAATCCTTTATTTAAATCAGTATCAAATATCACAAAATAAATCATATTTCTCTTTTAATAATATATGCTTTGTTATCATCAAAGTCAATTAAGGTATCCATAAAAACCTTTGGAGAAAGAAAGTAACCTCAAGATAAGGAAGAGATGATGTAGAAGTAAAGTAGTACATGCATGACATAATAATGATGAATTGGTTAGAATGTGATGGGTGACGTTAATTAGTTTTCAATTTACAAGAGAAAAAGAATACAAATTTTGTTTTATGGTAAACCTATAAAGATCACATTTCGTGCATAGATCGATATGTTCACAAATATGTTTTGAAGACAAATGAGGGATGGTTTAGAAAGGTTCGGCGAGATGAGTTGATCAGCAGAATGTAGTAGGCGGCCAGAGTGGATCAGCGTAAGTGGGGACTCTCATTGAAGGGGGTGTTTGGAGATGGAGATGGAGATGGAGATTGAGTTGCTTATCAACAAATTGAGGTGGTGACAAAGCTGTGGGTGGCACCAGCGGCTAATGGTTGTCCTTAAAGGGCCGAGAAGCTCGGAGGTGGGTGTGGTCGTACCACTAGACACTGTTACCGATACTTGTCTTGATATCGTTACCTAATTAAAACCAGGATTCCAAATTGTATATGGGTAAAGATCAATATCGGTGTATGTCTATTTCAGACATTGTCAATTGATATATAGACACTTACTAGTACTCCCTCCGTCCCTTTTTAAGTGTCCTGCTTCGTAATTCCAACTTATTAAAAAGATATCATCATTATACCTTTCACATTAACTTCTTCCTCCACTTTTCCTACTTACCCATCATCATTACACTTTTACTCACTAACTTTTCAAAATAGAATCTACTTTTAGGGGCAAAATGGAAAATTCACCAACTTTTACCCACTAACTTTACAAAATAGACACTTATTAAGGGACAGCCCAAAATGGAATACTGGACCCTAAAAAAGGGACGGAGGTAGTATCAAAATAAAAATCACTTTACATGTCAACCGTCAATCGCTATAATACACTACAATCGATATTAAAACCTTGATTCGACCCATTAGTGTCTTCCACTTCAAAGTCTTCTCTGTTATAAATTCCTTACACCGGCGGTGTAAAACTCCCATTTCCTCCAAACCAATAAAATAATGCCACATCAGCAAACAAGTACTAAACTTGCAAGAATTAGGCCTTTTCGTTGCTTTTGGTTACCAGGGTTAACTTTGCAAGAGTTAACTATTGGGGGCAAAGTTTGAACAATTACATAATAACTCCATCATTACATAAAGACCCCTTGTTCCAATTATCAGCCAACTTCAACCTTTTCCTTGCTCTGTGTGTGGAAACACAACCAGTCGTCGTCGAGCTTTCATTGCTCCATCAAGCAAGTATTTTATTCTTTTAGACTTTTTTCTTATTATTTCCTATACAATAACATACACTAGCGTTGTACCCTATTCAATGCAAGGGACATAAAAAATTACAATTGTGTTTTTTTGTTCCCGTGTATCGAAGGGACACAACGCTAATTATATTTGTAAAATCAAGTGTAAACAGACAATATTTGATTCCCGATTACTCCAATAGTCCCAAATCAGTTAACTTCATCATTATTGTATTGGTATTTTGTTAGTGAATATTGATAATGTTAAAATTGTTTTTGCTAATGTCAAAATTAGTAGTGCTTAAAAGATTTGTTACAAAAAAAAAAAATTTCAAGAGTCTAGAATAAGAATTAGAGGTTTGGAGGCTTTTGTGGTTCAAACACATTTGTATAGGATATTGATTTGATTGATTGAAGTATACACATAGTTTCATTTTTTTTTGGTACTTTGGAATATTATACACATAGTTTCATGCCTATGTTTAAAAATGAATTGGGTATTTGAGATTTAACTTTATTTTTACTGCATTGCTCGTTCTTTATGTAGGATTTGATGATGGAGGCAACATACACATCCTCATTTTGATTTATCCAGGATGAATTTTGAGGATGACAACAAAGCTTGTTTTTAATTGAAATTGTTATGTGGATTATGAGATGTGACTCAATGACTCCTCCCTTTCAGAACTTTGGAATTGTATTTTTGTTATATTTGGGAGTAGAACTCAACGCAGGATTTATGTTTAGCAGGGGTGCAAATCACATGTATTTTCATATTGATAATACAAAAAAATAAAATTATAAGTACATATTGCTATTTGCGAGGTCCGGAGAAGAGACGATATTATATGTACGTGCGCAACCACGGTTTTATTTCATATTGAATTGTTAGTAATTTTTGCAATTGAATACTCAGTTTTAAAAAAACCTATTGAAGCACAGTGGGCATATTAAAATTGACGAGTCGGTGTGGAGACGAGTAGAATTCTTGATAATGGGAACAAGGGTCTTTATGTAATGATGGAGTTTTTATGTAATTGTTCAAACTTTGCCCCCAAAAGTTAACTCTTTCAAAGTTAACCCTGGTAACCAAAAGCAACGAAATGGTCTGCTTCTTGCCGGTTCAGTACTTGTTTTTCTGATGTGGCGCTATTTTATTGGTTTGGTGGAAATAAGGGGTTTTACACCGCCGGTGTAAGGAATTTATTCTCTTTGGTCATCCCAACCCTGAAGATATGTGAAAAACGAAATAAAAAAGAAAATCATAGTAACAGAGATTCAAAGGAGTTCAAATTGAATAAAAAATACTCCGTATAAGTATTGCAACTATAACTATGACGTACCCTTTGTCGACTTTTTGTGGTTTTAAAAGTCATTATCATGGAAAACCTTACGAAGAAGCAGAGATGATGTAGGAGCAAAACTTTTCAGGTAAATAACACAATAATGAGAATTGCTTATCAGGAAAAAAAACACACAATAATGAGAATATATTTGCTATTGGACTATGAGTACTATTAATATTGTTTAAAGATAATTGAAATAGCATCAGAGAAATTTGGGAATGATTTATTACTACAAATTAATGGTTGTTGTACCTATCTCACAGCAGCGTGCAGCTATGGCTATAATCGAGCCGAATTTTAAGCTGCTCGAGCTCGAAACAAGCCACTAAAATATGGCTCAAGCTCAGCTCGAAGTCAAACTATCCAACTCGAGCTCGACTCGAGTAAGCTCGGTAATATAGGCTCGGTATTGGCAACGTGTAAAGGATAGCAAATAAGGCGTGGGTGCTCACGGTATATATAAGGTTTTTTCGAAGGGAAGTTTGAAATCTGGACGATGTGGGACTGAAATACCACTCCTTCTCCTCTTTGCACTTCACTTTGCTTGTCCCACATCGAAGAAAAAGGAGTCCACCAGCCACTCCTTTGGGTATAAAGCCCTCCACTCCCTCACCCCTCTCGTGTGGATGAAAATAAAATGACTGCTGGACAAAATGCTGCCACTTGGCAGTCAACTCAAATGTCATTTTCAGCCTTGAAAGTTGAAAAACGTTTCATACATATACATGCATTATAAGTAAATATAAATATAAATATAAATATATAAATAAATATATACATTAACAATATTATTAATACATATAAATATATAAATAAATATAAATATGTATATTTTTTTGGCTTGCGAGCTCATTCGAGCCGAGCTCGTTCGTTTAAGTCATGAACCGAGCCGAGTCGAGCTGTTATCGAGCCGAGCCTCGAGCAGCTCGCGAGCGGCTCGAGCGGCTCGGATCGTTTGCAGCCCTACGTGCAGCTGTGCCATCTTTACCATCCGTATCGGCAATTAATGATCCTGAGAAGATGTTTACACCCGTTTTTGGCACTCAGTCCAAGGCTAGCATTGGATGGCCATTTGGTTAGGATTTAATCGAATTGGGCCATGAATTGAAGGGTTATTGGATCAAAATTAATGGGCCGAGGAAAGAGTATGTGGGCCCAGTTAATTTCAGTTGGATTTGGGCTTGGGTTTGTGAGTTTGGGCCTATTTGCAAAAAGTGTTCGGTTAGCCCATGGTTTGGCAGAGTTTGTTAGGTGGTTGGTGTGGGCTAAGATGTTAGCGGGCCATTTAATTTTGTTAAATGGCCCATTACCCAAGTGGTCCATAATATGTGGGAGGAAGAAAAATATTGTTACCTGGGGAAAAGCCATTTGACCGAGTCAAATGGCTGGTAGTTATCAAGTGCCACGTTAATAGGAAATGGGGGAACCCATTACCCCACTAACTGCTCATGGGTAGAAATTATCAGGCGGGTAATTGGTATTCACCTTTGGTAACTTCCCACGATGGGGAATTGTCATGGGCAAATGTTTACAACTTCTTTCAACCGCTCATGATCCCATGCATGATGGAAGATCATGGGACACATGTCACCACAAGGAGCAAGGGCGGGAAATCCTTTCATGCAAAGAGCCGAAGATCCTTGCCTATAAATACTAGAAGTGAAGACAAGAAAGGGGTTCCCACACCAATCAAGCTCAACGCTTAAAAACCAAAGCCTTCCCAGCGAAGCAATTATCTCTATTTTCTCACCTTTACTCAATTACTTCACCAAGTAATTCGAGCTTCGTCTCTCTTGTATCCCAACTTTGTTATTACGCAACATAATAAAGTTATTCCTATCTCTCTCCATCCCTTACTTTATTATTACGATATAGTAAAGTAGTTCTACGTTGTTACTTTCTTTCCTACACGGTTAGGAAATTATTAAGTCCTCGCACGAAGAGGAAAAACCACGGACCTTCACAGCAATCCAGCCCTTAGGTTGCAGCACTATCGCCCTCTCAGATCTAGAAGT
This sequence comes from Rhododendron griersonianum, assembly GCA_018127125.1. NCBI lineage: Eukaryota > Viridiplantae > Streptophyta > Magnoliopsida > Ericales > Ericaceae > Rhododendron > Rhododendron griersonianum. The sequence continues at coordinate 25,720,386 of CM030791.1, read as the reverse complement.
CAGAATAGGGACGCCCAGTCCTTCACGTTGGACGCGACAAGTCCTGGCACGCCCGCTCAGTCCTTGAGCCATTTCGGAGCTAAACAACTTTTGGCACGCCCGGTGGGACCCTAATCGTCTAAGGGTTTTATTATGGCAAGGAAGCAACAGCAACAACAGTCGAATCCAGCCATCCCGGATCCACCACAGAGTCCTGAGGTAGTGGCAGTCAACGTGCCAGTACTCCAGGAAGCTGGCCCCGCGGTCAGCACTAAAGATCTTGACGACGCTACTGACAGCGTCAAAAATTATATGTTCATGGCAGGACATGAGATCTCCCACAACATCACACAGTTAATTTCTCAATCGTTCACTCAGTCCTTGGAACCTCTGGCCATAGCAATCTATAAAATGACTGCTACGATTACAGAGAGGCTACCGCTCGCTCCTCAGCAGCAGAGCTTTCCACAGTTTGGTATTTTTGGCAACGGTCAAGACCAAGCTGGCCTACTAGGGGGACCACCCCCTCCTCAAACATTCTATCATGCTACTTCTTCTAACAGTCCTGCACTCGGGGGGCAAAGGGAGAAGGGAGTCGTGATTGGAGGAGCCCAGACGCCTCCAGCAAATGAAGAACGAAGGTTTGTGTTGGCCGACGACCAGCCCAAACCTGACAAGACGGACAAAAGGCCTCTGCAAGGAGGCCAGGGCTCTGGGAAGGACAAAGGAGCTGCTCATACTCCTCAAACCTCTGAGACTCGGGGGGCAAGTTCAGTCCAGGACCAACAGGCACAAGAGGTGCATCCACAGCCGCCTCATGTGCCAAACATGCTCATGGGACGGGACCAAGTCCTGAACTTGCTCCAGGAGCAGTTAGGACCGGATTTCAGACCTTTGGGAAGACCAATGTACAGAAAGCCTCATACCGAAGAGGTGGACAGAACACCTTTCCCGAAGGGCTACAGAGTTCCAGACCTTCAACGGGGAAAGCATGCATTCAACGGTAGAGCACATTGCCAGGTTTCAAGTCCAATGCGGAGAAGCTGGGGCCATTGATGCTCTGAAGTTGAGGCTTTTTCCCAATTCTCTCACTGGGATAGCCTTTACTTAGTACATCAACCTTCCACCCAACTCCGTGCAGACCTGGACTCAACTGGAGGAGATGTTCCACCAACAGTTCTACAGGGTAGAACCAGAAGTGACGTTGGCAGACCTGTCATGCTATCGTCAAACCCATCTTGAATCCGTGGAGTCCTATCTCCTACGTTTCAAGACTGCTCGGTTCAAGTGCAAGATAGTCCTTCCAGAGGCCGAATACGTGCGTATAGCACTAAACGGCCTGGGCTTTGAGATGAAGAAGAAGTTCTATGGGACAGAATTCAGAGATCTGTTTGAATTGTCCTCTAAGGCTTCTCATTACGAAAGGCTCTTGGCGGAAGAGCAGGACAGGAAGACATCATCCAAAGGGACGTACTACTGTGACCCTAACTACGAGGTGGCTGCAGTGGAAGCAGAGGCAGACCCAGACGTGGCTGTAGCAGAGATCATCAACAAGAAGCCATACGTCTGCAAGGCCTTTGTCAAGATGGAGCCCATGAAGCAACCTATCTAGAACAGTCCTAATAGGCTAATTAGGGCCTATACCTTTGACGTGGGAAGGGCTGAGGCTATCTTTGACCAACTCCTTGCTGACAAGCTGCTCAAATTGCCGTTTGGTCACAAGATTCCAACCGTGGAAGATCTGAAGGGCAAGGAGTATTGTAAGTATCACAATTCTTGGAGTCATTCAACGAATAACTGCATAGTATTTAGAAATGACATCCAGGATAAGATTGAGTGGGGAGAGTTCAAGTTTCCGGAGAAAGATAAGCAGCCCATGGGGGTAGATAGCAATCCATTTCCTTCAGGGCTGAGCACAAACATGGTCTCTGTCGACATGAGAGGCATGCCTAGGACTGCTCCTAGGCAGAAGATAAGTTTGGGAGCCCCTTCCAGAGAAGTTCACAAGTCCAGCCCAGGCAGGTACTGGGATCCCTATTGTGATGAAAGGGATTTCAGGACTGAACGGGTCAGAAGGTTTGAAAGGTAGAATTCATGGTGGTCCAGACCTACAGGAGTGAAGAAGCCAGAGAAACCAACTTGCTCGTTGGTTTGTACAAAGTGTGGACATCATGCCAGTCCTAGCAAGCCAGTTCTGAAGAGCGTTATTATGGGAAGGTCTGAGGAACCGCTCAGGCCTATGGGAAGGAGGATTGCACGAGCATCAATATTCAACCGGATCCAGCCAGGGTTGGTTGAAGTGGAGGACGAGCTTGACAACCTGAGGATATCTGCTCCGTCCAAAGGGAAACCTAGGGCTGTGAGACCCCCAGCCACTCCTCCAAATGAGTGGCATAGGGTTGAGCATCCCAAGTTTCCTTCTCCTCCTCCACCTTTGTCCAGATCTCAGAAGAAGCGCCGCTAACGATTCAGGCAGGCGGTCAGAAGGGCTGAGGAAGAAACAGATTTGATGGAAATCCACAGGCGAAGGAGTTCAAACCTGGCCAGGGCCCCAATATGCATTGCAACATGGTGGTGATCCTGCCAGCAGAGCTGGAAACCAAAGACAACGCTCCAATTGCCTTGGAGGGAGATTTTGTGGAAATGGGACAGACGGCCAAAATTTTGAACGAGTCCTTCTCTGTAGGACTGAACGGGCCTTCAGTGATTGTGCTGAAGGAAGAGACTGGGGGTAGGCCTGAGGATAGGGCAGCTAGCGTAATATTTGAGAGGCCAAGCCCTGCAATGAACAAACACATCAAGCCCTTGTACATTGCTGTTTGCCTTGATGGAATGCCAGTCAACCGAATTTTGGTGGATAATGGGTCTGCCACCAATCTCATTCCTAGGTTCATGATGCAGAAGCTTGGGAAGACTGATCAAGACCTGGTCTCATGCACTTCAACCTTGACAGATTTCACAGGAAAGGAGACAGCTTGTCAAGGTATTCTCATCATGAACTTGACGGTAGGATCCAAGACATTGACAACACCTTTCTTTGTTGTTGATTCACGCTCTTCCTTCAACGTTCTATTGTGGAGAGATTGGATTCACTCCTATCAAGCGGTTCCCTCAACCCTTCATCAGTGTCTCATTTTTTGGAATCTAGACGACGTGGAGGTCATATGGGCCGACCGCAGACCTTTCCAGGCCTCTACTAACCATGCAGAGGCCCATTTATACGACGAAGGGGTTGGTCCCATGAAAGTGGCAGGGCTTGACAAGTATGGCCGCCACAAAGTAGCCCCTATACATGGCAACAAATCAGCTGAAGAGGTGAAGGCGCTTTTTCAGGAGTTAATCGGTCCTATGATCACGGAATCAAGCAGGCCGATTACAGCTTCATTCAAACGCCCGTCTTAATGTCAATAAACCCTTCAGAAGGAGAGAAGAGTGTGGCCCTTCAGGCCACGCTGTCGAAGTTTGAAGCCTACTTGCTTGAGAAGAGGCTTATGGGAAGTGAAGAATCAGAAGACGATCATTCGGCCTGTGCGGCTGAAGTGATCAATGAGGATGACAACCTGGTTGAAGATCTAGACGAAATCCGTCTGGAAGACATTGAAGCGGCTCCAGCCAAGTTAGATGACCTGAGGGCTGACGTGCAAGATCCCTTAGAAGAAGTTAATCTGGGAGACCTAGAGAATCCCAGATCTGTGTATATAAGCCAACTTCTGCCAGAGGATGTCAAAGTAAAGCTCATCGAGCTCTTGTGGGAGTTCAAATCCTGCTTTGCTTGGGATTATGAGGAGCTTCCAGGGCTGTCCAGAGGTCTAGTAGAACACAAGCTGCCCATTCAACCAGGGTTCAGACCTTTCAAACAACTGCCAAGGAGGATGTCCAATGAGGTCTATTTGCAAGTCAAGGATGAAATTGAACGCCTCTTTAATGCTGGGTTCATACGTACAGCCAGGTATGTCACTTGGCTCTCTAACATTGTGCCAGTCCTCAAGAAGAATGGCAAGGTCAGAGTATGTGTGGACTTCAGAAACCTCAATTTGGCGTCCCCAAAGGACAAGTATCCAATGCCAGTTGCAGATCAGTTGGTAGATGGGGCTTCTAGTCACAAGGTTCTGTCCTTCATGGATAAGCATTCTGGTTACAATCAGATCTTCATTGATGAGGTCGATACAGCTAAAACTGCTTTTAGGTGTCCTGGAGCCCTAGGGACCTTTGAGTGGGTCGTAATGCCCTTCGGCCTGAAGAATGCAGGGGCCACATTCCAGAGAGCTATGAACGCCATATTTCATGATTTTATTGGCCGTTTCATGGAGATCTACATCGACGACATCGTAGTCAAGTCTCAGTCCTATGACGAACATTTGCAGCACTTGAGGAGATCATTCTTGAGGATGCAGCAGTTCGACTTGAAGGTGAATCCTTTGAAGTGTGCCTTCGGAGTTTCCGCGGGCAAATTCCTTGGATTTTTGGTCCATAACAGAGGGATTGAGATTGACAAGAATAAGGCCAAAGCAATCGTGGAAGCAAAGCCTCCTACCACCAAGAAGGAGTTGCAGAAGCTCTTGGGTTCATTTAACTTCTTGAGAAGGTTCATCTCAAACCTTGCAGGGAAGGTCCAGGTCTTTTCCCAACTCTTGAAGCTGAAGGACCAAGACAGTTTTGTGTGGGAGGAAAGCCATCAGAAGGCCTTTGATGAGATCAAAGGCTATTTAGCTCAGGCTCCAGTCCTTATGCCTCCCATCAAGAACAAGCCCTTGAAGCTATACATCTCAGCAGCTGAAGGCTCTATTGGAGGCCTTTTAGCTCAAGACAACGCTCAAGGAAAGGAACAGGCGGTTTATTATTTAAGTAGGTTGTTGACTCCATGTGAATAGAGATACAACCCTATTGAAAAGATTTGTCTTGCCTTGTACTTTTCAGCAATAAAGTTGAGGCACTATATGCTTCCCGTTTTGGTTTACATCATGAGTAAAACAGACCTAGTTAAGTACTTGCTTTCTCGGCCCATCATGAGAGGCCAAATTGGCAAATGGTCTTTAGCTCTAATGGAATTCAGTTTCCAATACATTCCTCAAAAAGCTGTAAAGGGCCAGGCCTTAGCAGATTTTCTTGCTGATCATCCATGCGTGGATATCGGCGACGAATCTGAGATAGGACTGAGTGCACTTGAAATATCACCCACTCCTTGGACGTTGCTTTTTGATGGATCAAGGACTCAAGAGGTCTCAGGTTGTGGAGTAATCATCATTTCTCCCCAAGGCCTGAGGACTGAGCTGTCCTTTCAATTTGATTTCCCATGTACCAATAATCAAGCCGAATATGAAGCAGTCGTTATAGGCCTTGAGATCCTTAGAGATCTAGAAGCCAGGGAAGTAAGGATTATTGGGGATTCACTCCTTGTGATCAATCACTTGGCAGGGACATTCAAGTGCTATAGTGAGGAGTTAGCTCCTTATTATATGGCAGCCGTACAGTTAATGCAAGATTTTGACAATGTCACTGTCAAACACGTCTCAAGGAGTAAGAACACTGAAGTCAACAGCTTGGCTCAGGCCTCAATAGGCCTGAAGCTCTCTCCAGAAACGATTCACAAGATCATCACAGTCCAAAAGAGATTGTTACCTTCTGTTAGGAGAAGGGGTCTAGGACTGGAGGTATTTACTTCAGACTTCACTGGTGAAGAGTCAGACGATGAACCCGAGAACGATTGGCGTACACCTATCATCTCTATCCTCAAGAGGCCTTACTTTAGTGCCTCTAGGAAGGTGAGGAGGAGGGCCATCAGTTACATCCTCATTGGAGTTGAGTTGTACAAGAAAAGCCTTGAAGATAATTTGCTCTTAAGGTGTCTAGGGCGCCCGGAAGCCATGAGGGTTATGAGTGAGGTCCATGAAGGAGTCTGTGGAGCTCATCAATCAGGGATAAAGATGAGATGGCTTATCAGAAGGTATGGGTACTATTGGCCAACCATTTTGGAGGACTGTATCTGTTTTTCCAAAGGATGTCAGCCCTGTCAAGCCCATGGCCCAATTCAACGTGTGCCTGCAGCTAATTACCATGCTGTGGTTAAACCTTGGCCATTTAGGGGTTGGGCTTTGGACGTTGTTGGAAAAATTTATCCTCCTTCCTCTGAAAATCATACTTACATCTTGGTAGCCACGGATTATTTCACTAAATGGGCAGAAGCTGTGCCATTGAAGTCTGTGGATCAACAAGAGGTAATCAAGGTGATCAGGGAGAGAATCATCCATAGATTTGGATTGCCTGAACACTTGGTTGCAGATAGGGGTACAATATTCATGGGTCAACAAGTGGTCAACTTTGCTGCACAACAAAAGATCATTATGTCCAATTCTACTCCTTATTATGCTCAAGGAAATGGTCAGGCCGAGTCCACCAATAGGACTCTGGTCAATATTATTGAGAAGATGGTGGAGGATAACCCAAGGGCTTGGCATGAGCTACTTTCTGAGGCCTTATGGGCCTACAGAACCTCAAAGAAGGAAGCCACCAATATAACTCCTTATATGTTGGTTTATGGGCATGATCCAGTCCTACCAATGGAGGTTGCAGTAAAGTCAGCAAGGTTAGCGTATCAACATGGCCTCACTCCTGCAGATTATACTCAGGCCATGCTGATAGAATTGGAGGACTTGGATGAGGTCAGGCTCTCAGCCCTGGACCATATGTTGGTTCAGAAGAGAAGAGTTGCTAGGTCCTATGACAAACGTGTGAGGAGAAAGAGCTTCTCCGAAGGTGATTTGGTTTGGAAGGCCGTTTTTCCTCTAAATGAAAAGAATTCAAGATATGGCAAGTGGTCGCCAACGTGGGAAGGACCTTACCAGATCTCCCAAGTCCTTAGAGGTAACGTGTATCTTCTTATGGACTTAAATGGTGGTGTGTTTAAGCAGTTAACAAATAGAAAGTACTTGAAGCATCATTATCCTACTATGTGGGAGATGAGAGATTTTGGGGAAAGCCAAGTTGACAAGCCATAGAAGTGTTAACCAGCAAGGCCTGAACAGAGGCCAAGACCTGTTTTGCAAAAAACATAAAGGCCTCAAGTTTAGGCCACAGAAGTACTATCCAAACCATACCAAACCCTTGCCTTGGCCAAATTAAAGGAAAGTTCTAGGCCAGGCAAGGAGCAGATAATACTAGTTATTACAAAACCAAAATTCAAAAGTAAGAGTTTTTGAGGTCAAGACCTACAGTAGGCCTTCAAGACTGCTTTTGAGATTTGTCCAGGAGGTGTTGAGGCTGGCAAGTTTAGCTTCAAATGTGTCCCGCTGCCCACGAAGGCTTGGGACCTCTTCGACCAGGAGGTTCAGCTTCATTTTCTGGCTTTTTGATCCAGCCTTCAGTTCTTCATGATGTTGGGCCAGGATCTTGGACTACTTCCGAAAGTCTTCCATTCAGCCTTCAGCTTGTGCCAATTGGGTTTTGAGGCTTTGAATTTCAGTGGAGGTGGAAGTGATGCTTGCCTCATTAACCTTGATATCCTCCTTCAGCTGATTCCATTCAGAGCTGAATTTGGTGAACTCCATTTCAACCAAGTCCATTTCTGCCAACTTGGCATTAACCTTGTTAAGCTCGTGGTTGGAAGAATCATGGGACTTGATCATGGTAGGAAATTCTTTCTTGAAATAGTGAAGGGAGGTCTCCTCTGCACCCAAGGCCTGGGACTTTACAAGTACATCCATAGCCTTTTTGACATTTGAGGCTCGAACGGGATGGGCAATTGCTTTGAAGTTTTGGAGGAGGGCCATTCTAAGGGCTGTTTTGGCTTCAGTACCTTCCTCCGCAGTGAATTCAGACTGTGATGTGGAGCCAAGACCACTACCTGAGGTGCCTGAAGTGGCTGCTTTCAGCAGATTTGAGCAAGGAGTCCAGGTCTTCGTCTTCTTCTTCCTCTGCTACATTGACAAGGCCAGGACTGACAGGAGGGTCATCCAGCAAGATGGGGTCAGCAATTGGGGACCTAGGTTTTTCTGGAGTCCAGGAGGATGCCTCATGTTCAGGTTCTTGCTCCGAGGGCTCCAGTCCTTTCTTTTCTGCTTCTACTTCCTCTTCCATAAAGTCATCAAGTTCCTTGGGATCAAAGACAAGAGGGATTAGATGGTAATAAGGAGCCATGAAGGCTGGAGAATTCAGGTCGTAGTACATCCTTACTATAGGGTTGTGTTCGGTGGCAGAGATGGTGGTTTCTGAATCTACGGGTACTGCGGTCTTTCTTCTCAATCTTTGCCTTGTGGGGGTGGGGCTAGCCTGCTCTCCCTTGATCTTAGGGGCGCCCTGTATGGAAAAAGATGTCAGTTGATGCATCCAGATAGGGAGAATTACAATAACAAGGACTGTGCAGACCTGCTCAGAGGGGTCAAATTCAGGTGAGCTAGTCTTCGCACCACTTCTCGTTCTACCAGCCACAGTGGTTTGTGGGGCCTACAATGGGGAATAAGGAATGAGTGGCATGTTCAAGGAGTTAGTAGGTGCTAAAGAATTATACCTTTGGTGCCTGCCTACGTGCGAGCATTTTAGTCCTTTTGGGTTTTTGCGTTGTAGTTTCAGTAGGAAGATCCTCGGGGATGCTCTCTGGTCCTGGAAACAAGAAGACAATCAGTCCAAACCTTGACAAATTCAGGCACAGTTGATGCATTTAAACAGTAAAGATTTGGGGCTTACCTTTTCTTTTGGAAGTCAATGAGGGAGAAGGACTGATCTGTCGCAGAGGTACAGTGATGCCTGGCTCAGGAGCACCAGTGGATTGAGGGAAGAGTTTGGTTAAAACATCCAGATAGGGAGCATGGAAGTGCATTCTTGTATAGCCTCCCCACCAGCTATCAAATTTGGCTCCCTTATCGGTACGTTCCACGAAGGTGTGAAGGGCAAAGCTCTTCCTCAGATCAGGGAGAACGTTTCTAATCCGTTCCAGTTCTCTCGGTCGGATCACAGGCCTATCACTAAAGTCCTCATTCAGAGATTGATATGGAGGCAAAGGGGTAAGTTGGCAGGGCCCAAACTGCCGAGCGAATTGGGCTACATTATAGTATTCAACCCCGCACTTGTAATTGGTTGGGGTGAAGACCATTCCATACATCAGATCTCGTGAAATCAAAAAGCTGCTCCAGATCTCAAGGTGATCATCAAAGTCATCCCCTGGGTCTGAAGCCCCTCTTTTTAACCACCAAGGTACGGTGTCTCTTTCAAATGGCAACCAGTTTTTCCCCAGAGTTATGAGTTCATGGTAGAAGAGTTTGAAGTAAGTCCCAAAGGCATATCGAGGTCCACGGGCCTCAGCATATTGTGGAGACCATAACAGGTGTTGTCTAATTTCTTGTTCATTGGGGGAGCGTACTTAGGAAAGTAGGACCACAGCCAAAGGATTATGATCCACAGGGGCCAGGGGCAAAGATGAACTTGTTGTTAATTAATTCCTTCATGCCTCGGTAGAGGTGAGCCAGGACCAAGGGGCCTAGTGCCAGCTTCTGCCCTGAAGCTAGGGCACAGGCCAAGTCAATAAAGTCCTTGGTAACTCTGTTCGCAGATACACATAAAACAAATTTATTCAACCAGTATAGAAGGAAGGCGACGTGTTCGTCATCCTCAACGGGGTCTTTCCTGGCGTAATGGTTTATGAAAGGAGCGTATGACAAGGGGTCCTTATATTCGAAATAGGGGGTTTTCTGTGACAGGAAATAGTTGGCCTCTGTCCCATGTGGACGGAGGCCTGTCAGAAAAGCCAGATCTTGGAGAGTGGGACTCATAAGGCCTACCTTAAAGTGAAAGGAGTTGGTGGTGACTGACCAGAACTGTGAGGCGGCAAGAAAGAGGTTCTTGTCCATGTCAATGATGGATCGACTGAGGAGTATGGCGTCTCTAATCCCGATCTGCTTCCATAAATCTCCTTTGGCTTCCATCATTCGATCAAGCCATTCAATGTATTTGGCATTAGGTCTGTGCCAGAGTCTGTTGGGGATATCTGTGGTAAAGCGGTTCCAGTCGAGGCATGGGGATTCGAAGGGAAGGACTTCCCCTGCTAGTGGATACATGGGTGCAAGCTGAGAGGGGAACCCCAATTGGAAGGCGGGGCCAAGCCCAACTCTGTCAGCATTTGCGATCACTAGAACGTCGTTAGTGATCGCAATGTGTTCGTCGGCCATGATTTTGCGAATTTGCACCGAACGGCTGTTAGGGTTTGGTGGAGGAGCGTGGGCCTTATGTGTCGCCATTTTTGGGTTGTAGATCAGAGACTCAGAAGGAAGAAGCAGGTGCTAGGGTTCTTTTTCTGGTTTTCGTTTGGAGCAGAGAAAGATGATCAGAGAAGTAGAGGGAGAGAATGAAGACCCAAGATTGGATTTTTATGGGTAACGGCGCAAGAATCAAGGAGCGCTGTTGCGCCTCTCTCTCTCTCTTGATATTTGAGTGGGTTGGACCTTTGATTGACGCGAGGAGTCCTGACGGCTTGGAAAGCTGCATGGCAGCCAATGCAAAGACCTGGGGAGATGACACGTGTTCCCTAGGCCTAAGGAGGTGATAATTATGACTGCCATTAGGACTCTTCGGTGGGATCTTTATCTTGGAAACTGTTGGGATTTGGTTCAAATCAAAACGGAAGAGTCCAAACTCAATTGAAAGACATACGTTAGAAATTAAAAAGTGGTTAACCCTAATTATAGCCTGATTATCTTTTTTAAAATTTATACGTTTAAAAGCTTGAAAGGGTTTTTAGGCTAAGCAAGCCTGATTATCCTTTATCTTTTCAAACCTAATGGTAAGGACTCGTTTGGCTTGCCAAAAACCGTGTTCTGTCCTAACTTTCAAGCCTAGATCTTGACCAAGATCAAGGCATGGGGGGGCATTGTTTACACCCGTTTTGGCACCCAGTCCAAGGCTAGCATTGGATGGCCATTTGGTTAGGATTTAATCGAATTGGGCCATGAATTGAAGGGTTATTGGATCAAAATTAATGGGCCGAGGAAAGAGTATGTGGGCCCAGTTAATTTTAGTTGGATTTGGGCTTGGGTTTGTGAGTTTGGGCCTATTTGCAAAAAGCGTTCGGTTAGCCCATGGTTTGGCAGAGTTTGTTAGGTGGTTGGTGTGGGCTAAGATGTTAGCGGGCCATTTAATTTTGTTAAATGGCCCATTACCCAAGTGGTCCATAATATGTGGGAGGAAGAAAAATATTGTTACCTGGGGAAAAGCCATTTGACCGAGTCAAATGGCTGGTAGTTATCAAGTGCCACGTTAATAGGAAATGGGGGAACCCATTACCCCACTAACTGCTCATGGGTAGAAATTATCAGGCGGGTAATTGGTATTCACCTTTGGTAACTTCCCACGATGGGGAATTGTCATGGGCAAATATTTACAACTTCTTTCAACCGCCCATGATCCCATGCATGATGGAAGATCATGGGACACATGTCACCACAAGGAGCAAGGGTGGGAAATCCTTTCATGCAAAGAGCCGAAGATCCTTGCCTATAAATACTAGAAGTAAAGACAAGAAAGGGGTTCCCACACCAATCAAGCTCAACGCTTAAAAATCAAAGCCTTCGCAGCGAAGCAATTATCTCTATTTTCTCACATTTACTCAATTACTTCACCAAGTAATTCGAGCTTCGTCTCTCTTGTATCCCAACTTTGTTATTACGCAACATAATAAAGTTATTCCTATCTCTCTCCATTCCTTACTTTATTATTACTATATAGTAAAGTAGTTCTACGTTGTTACTTTCTTTCCTACACGGTTAGGAAATTATTAAGTCCTCGCACGAAGAGGCAAAACCACGGACCTTCACTGCAATCCAGCCCTTAGGTTGCAGCACTATCGCCCTCTCAGATCTAGAAGTCAGAACAGGGACGCCCCAGTCCTTCACGTTGGACGCGACAAGTCCTGGCACGCCCGCTCAGTCCTTGAGCCATTTCAGAGCTAAACAGAAGAGTAATTTTATAACCAGTTATAGAATACTATTAGCGGTAATAAATAGCAGGACCATCCAAACTATCCAAAACACTTTTGGACAATAAGGATGGCATAGCTGCACGCTATTGTGAGATGGGCACAGTAGCCCGCTTCTGAGAAACCCTTCACTAGATGAGTTTTGAGTTTGTATTTTTTTTTTTTTTGGGGTTGCGAAATAGTGGATCTTTAGAAACAAATTGGTGCTATCTACCAGTGGTATCTCGGTTTCATTCCTCAAATCGGCCTGTCTACTTGTTTTTCATGGTTCTTGAGGTCTTGCCGGTTTGAAAAGCTTTTCATTCATAGAATATTTACAGATGGATTTGGCTTATTCGGCCACCCATATCTTTATTTATGAGAAATTTGCTAAAACATTCTTTTTACTAGTATGAATCACAACCGGGTAAATTCTTGCTATTAAAAATTAATAACGAATTTGAATTTGAGATGAGCGATCCATATTGGTGCCGAGATACGATTGCGCCCTCCCTCCAGTTCTCACAGAAGGCCTTTGTCGACCAACTTAATCAACTATGTCGCTTCATCAGAATTTAAGTGATGAAACCAAATCAATGACCTAAATTTGATACTCCAAACCTTAGTAGGTTAAATCCATCTGGGTTAGGTACTTTTCCTTTACGTCTATGTCAGCAGTGGCGGAGCCAGAAATTGTAGTGGGAGGGGGCACCCAAATACGCTAATACATTCGATATCAAAAATAAGTACATGAGTCCTACGATTAACCATTACATAATACCCAAAAAAGACACACGTCTTAACATGTTAATGATTTGGAGTTTGATGTTCTATCAAAACGGAACTCGACGATTATGTAAATCACGAAAATCTGTTACGATTGATTCTAAACCCAATTTTAGAGAGATTTCCTTTTTGATGTAGATAAGGGAACTATCCGAGAGGAATTCATTTTCCATTTTGTTCCGAAGCCTAGTTTTGATAATCTTCATGGCTGAAAATGATCGTTCCGCCGTTGCCGTTGAAACAGGAAGAGTGAGCACGAGTTTGATCAGTCGGAATACCAAGTTGTAGGTTGTTGATCTCCTAGTCTTCACCATCCATTGACACAAATCAGGCATAGAGCGCAAAGTTTTGAACTCAGGAGTTCCAATTATTACACTATGCTTGTAATGAGAAAGTTGCATCTTCAGCTGTGTCTTCTCTTGATCGCTGAAGTCTTCCGGAATAGGATTTGTTTTTCCCATCTACAAATCAAACAAAAACCAACAAGAAGACCTAATTAATTTTCAATAGATGACACTCAATAAAAGGGGGGGACCCATCGCATCACACTTTCTCCCTTGACAAGCACTACAACAAAACACATCTAATGTCAAGGAGGGATGCAAAGGTATCCCACTTGCTCCCTAAGCAAGTATTAAAAACAACTAAACTAACCTTTGCACGAGGCGTGATCGAATTGCTTTGTCTCCTGATGGCAGCCCCGTTCTCTCCGTTGCCGCGTGGGACAAAGATCTCGATAGCAGCCACGTTCTCGGTTCTGCCGTGGGAAAATCAGATGTGATGGCAGCCCCGTTCTCCGCGTGATGTGTAAACAATTAAAGGATCCCCTCGAAACCCTTTTTTCTCCTCTTTTATAATGTCGCCCCCTCCAGTGTTGTAATCAGCGGAGAATTCTTTTGCTTTTAATTCAATTTCTTCCCAATTGTAATTAGTAATTAGTGAGCCCATTCACTCACGTTTGATTGCCGAGATTTCACGTGCAAACCCAATTCAGTTCCATGCTCCAATTCCATAATGTAGCTTAGGAATTTTATCCAGTGCCCCAATTTAAAAAAAAATAAAAATTTATTTTTGAAATCCCCAATCCCCTCCGCCCCTGTATGTCAGAGCATGTACGCCAATCAATAGGTATTTTATCTACCCAACAATCCACTTTTTTCATTTTATCTACTCAAATCTCAATCAACTCCACACCAATCCTCTCTATCCTCCTCTTTATCTCTATTATAAATAATAAAAAATACTACCCAAAGAATACATACATATATATATGTATGTATGTATAGGTTTTAAGCAAAACCCGTTTGTAATCCCATTGGACCATACCGCCGTCGACCAGAACTCGCAGTTGTCGTCCATCAAATTGAGAACTCTACAACTATTGTTCTTGTGCTTTTTCACCGTTAATTAGACTATACATATACTGCATGAATATTTTATATGCAGAAACCAGAGGAAAATGGAATTTGGTTGAGGGCTGAAGCTTTTATATGTTAAGAGAGTTTAATTACAGCAACGAATCGAACCTGGGAGTGCCAGAGAATTAGATCGTTGGATAAAGAAACCCAGTTTTTCTTCATTTTTTCGTTGGAGATAACTCAAATCGCCAGACCCTGCCTTTCTTCGTTTCTTTGCCGGACCCAGATCGACGTCGGCGAACAGTAGAGAGAGAAACCCAGATCGCCGGACCTCCGTTGCAGTCGATTGATTTCAAGATCGAAGTCGTTCGTTCGTGCAAGAGAACCAGCCTTTCTTCGTTGGAGAGAGAGAAAGAAAAAGAATAAAAAATTAGAAACCGATGAACAGTTCCTTGGTATAGGTAGCGAGGTTTTTTCTCGGAGGTATTTTACATTGCTTTTTACCAAGCCTGGTGCAGAGCAATTTTGTCTCTTCCTAGTCAAAGTAGCTAAAATTGTACTTTTACCTATCTTGATGTGCATGCTCTAAATGCTAGTAGTACAATAGAATAGCCAACTACGTACTATCATTCTAATCAAAGAACTCATCGTTAATCTAATAAATCGCATAATCTTGAGAGTAAGTTTAGAGATTTTTTTTTGTCAAGACGATAACAGATGGTATTATAAATCATAAACCAAATACATCATGAGGAATCTCCATCCCTAAACAAGGGATCAAGAAGCCAAACATGAAGGGATTTAGTCCAAAGATTACAATCCAACCCACCTAAACTTTTACTAGCCCAAGTATGCGCAACCAAATTAGAAGATCGGCGAGCAAACAAAAACATACAACTTTGAAAATCATTGCTCAAAACCTTAACATCATGGATGATAGAATTCACGTTTTGGCTGACTATTGTATGCTCATTTATCATGTCAATGACTGCCTTAGAATCACTTTCCACCATGACTGCATTTAGTCCTAGTTGAAGCCCCATTTGGACTCCACGACGAACCGCCATGGCCTCTGCGATTTCTGGGCTTCTACACCAAGACAAGCATCCAGATGCAGTAGCCATTAACATTCCATTCGCATCTCTGAT
The DNA here is from genome assembly GCA_018127125.1 of Rhododendron griersonianum. Classification (NCBI taxonomy): domain Eukaryota; kingdom Viridiplantae; phylum Streptophyta; class Magnoliopsida; order Ericales; family Ericaceae; genus Rhododendron; species Rhododendron griersonianum. The sequence continues at coordinate 25,705,177 of CM030791.1, read as the reverse complement.
AATCACACCGTATGCACCTTTCTCAGAAAAACTCTGCCCATCCTCCATCCAAATTAATTTTAACAAAATCAGTACTCGACCGCTGCCAAGCAACGCTAGAATCCTCCTCCCTACTACCCCGAGTTTCTCCCACTGATCGGTTTGCTGCTAAGTTTTCATCCAAGCAACCTACTGCCCTAGAACTAACAACTTGAGACAGCAAAATTTTTTGTTCAAACACAGCACCATTCCGATTTTTCCAAATATACCACATCTCAACTGCTATAAGAGAACAACGCCAATCCTTATTCGAAACATTCTGCCAACGAGTCTTAAAAGCATCCCACAAATCAACAAATAAATTGTAACTAGCACCAACCAAGCCCATATTAAAAGGAAACAAAGACTAGACCTGTTGCGCTAAAGGGCATGTGCAGAACAGATGCAGAATTGTTTCCGCTAGTAAGCTTAAAGATTGAACTCCCCTAGTTGAGTTAATACTAATGCGGATAACACCGTCATTGGTTACGTGTTTCTTCTTGTAATCTCATTTGGGACGAAACTTCTTGAGAAATGAGCATCTAGTACCAATCTGTACTTCTTATTTATTTATTCAAGCTTTTTGTCTACTTCTTATGTCTCATGTAGGCATTAGCAGTTAGATTAATTAATGTTTTCTTTGATGGTACTTTTTTTTGAACTGTTTTTCTTTGTTCGTATTTGAAAATAGAAAGGATTGTTAGGGATTCTAAAAATTGATGGAGGGGCTCCAAAATTGCACAATGTTAATACACAAAACGACATCGTTTTGGAGCCCCTCTATCAATTTTTGGAATGATAAAATCAATTTCCAAACAGAAATTCTAAATGCACATTTGTTCAGGAAAAAAAAAAAAGTACACTTGTGTTTGTGTTTGAAGAGTTGATTTGAGAAACTTTATTACGCTCAGAATAGAAAATGTGGTCCTCCTTTATACCCCGTATAATGTTGTTGAACAAAGTTCTAGGAACTTGAGCTAGTGATATTAGCTCGAGGGGATTGAGCTCCCGTTCAATTTTGATAATGGGTGGACATCGTGAGCCTAAAATAATGATTCTAAACAGTTGATCTCGAGATCTCTTTCAGAATAACTTATCTCTATTTGATAACCGTCAAGTCTAGAACACGTGGGTCATATTCTGACCCTTCGTGACTTAACATTATCTCTATTTGATAACCGTTAAGCCCGGATTGATAACCACAAGGTGGGAAGCATCGCGGAAATATTCTCTCCGCGTGACCACGCTTTTTTTTTTTCTTTTACAACAATGTTCAAATCACGGAGACAGTAGATGAAAGATAATCTTCACATTCTATTAAAAGCTTCTAAAGGGCCTGATAATTCGATCTTTACAAAACTCCCAGGTGTTCCACGGGACGACGATATTTTTCATTGAACTTCGATACATTACCAAAGGAAAAGAAAGAACAGAAGCCTAAAAAGGAAATGAAGCAAATTTTAAAGAAAGAAGTCCATTGCCCTCTTCACGGGTAGAATTTCTTGATATATTTCGAGTTGATTGCCCCTGTCCGGAAACCGTCTTCTACGCGGGCCAAATGATAGTACCCGCTCGCAGAAGCACTAATTACCTCGTAGGGCCCTTCCCATTTGGACGTGAATTTTGGAGTCTTCAAATCTCTCATCACTACCGCGATCGCCTTCCAGACTAAGTCTCCAACTTTGAACACCTGTGGGACTACGCCTTTGTTGTAGTAGCGTGCCACGGACTCCCAATACTTCTCATGAGCGAGGGCCGCGGCAACCCTTCTTTCTTCCAGGGCTTCTATATTTGCTCTTCTTCCTTCCGCGAAGTTTTCCATTGCGAGGATCATCCACGCGGAAGGGACACTCAGTTCTGTGGGCAAAACTCTTTCCGCTCCATACACCAGACTGAAGGGGCTGGCGCGGGTGAATTTCCTTTTCGAAGTTCGATAAGCCCAAAGGGCTATTGGTAGATGATCCACCCAAGTACCCCCGCGTTCATCCAGTAGCTTGCTCAGGATCCTTATCAGGGTCTTGTTTGTTGCTTTCGCTTGTCCGTTTCCTTGTGGATAGTAGGCACTAGAAGTACGGTGATCGACCGAGTATTCGTCAAGGAGGCTTTCCAAATGGTGATTAATGAACGGAGTCCCGTTATCGGAAAGAATCATCTTGGATATGCCGAACCTGCAAATGATGTTTCCTTGATTAATGCTGCCACCGCGTCTCCTGTGGCCTTCTTCAGTGGAGCAGCCTCAACCCATTTGGTGCAAACTTCTGTGGCCGCTAAGATCCATCTGTTCTTCCGTGATGCTTGCTTGATTGGCCCAACCAAATCCATGGCCCACGTATGGAAGGAATACGGGGTGCGGATCGAATGTAGTTCCACGGAAGGGGCGTGAACTAGGTTCCCAAATTTTTGACAAGCTTGACATCTCCGCACATGTCGCTTGGAATCCCTCTCCATGGTAGGCCAGAAATACCCCAGATGAACCAATTGTTCGTAAAGTTTTTTCCATCTTTGATGCTCAGTTCCATGGGTCCTTAAAACCTCCTCCGCTTCTTCTTTATCTACACATTTCTTGGGCATTCCATTGAGGGTCCTTCTAAATAGAAGCCCTATTTCCAATAAGAAGCATCGCGCTCCGCGGACGATCTTCGCAGACTCGGTCCGCTCCATGGGCAAGGATCCTTCCCGTAAGTAATCAACATAGACCTGCCTCCAATCTGTCTCCTGATCGCTAGTACCCACCATTAGGCATTCTGGCCTGGCTGCGTATAAGGAGCACCATGTGCAGTTTTTCGCGATTAGATCGGCGTCTTTCTTCATGCTGGGCCAATAGTAACCCTGCCTTTGAATCCTTCTATACAGGGCTATTTCGTTGTCCGCACAATTGTTGTCGTGGATCTGATTTAAAACTTCTTCTGCCTCCTTCGAATCTATGCACCGCGCGAGCCACCCCTGCGGAGCACGGTGATATAATTCTCTATGCAAGACTACGAAGCATGAAAGCTCCGCAGTGGACAAGTGTCCTACGCCGGTAATTAACTGAATTTTGATGGATCCGTGCCAGTCCTCTGTTGGCTCAGAAAAATCCTCTACTACGGATGGTTCGAACATCTTTACAATTTCTATACAAGCCCTTTCCTCCTCAAATTTCGTCTTTGCCCCCAACTTTGCAAGGGCGTCCGGGAAACGATTTTTTGACCTGGGCTTATGAATGATGTTGATGTTTTTGACAAACTTCATCAACTTCTGGACCGTCGTTCGGTACGGTGCCAGGGTTGGTTCCTTCAATGCGTAAACCCCTTATGTTTGCAAAATTACCAATTTTGAATCTCTCGCTATCTTCAAGTGTTTGATCCCTCTTTCTTTTGCTGCTAATAGACCCAAGATCAGTGCTTCGTATTCCTCCTCGTTATTGGAGCAAGGGAAGCTCAGCTTATAAGCCAAATGGGATTTCTCTCCTTCTTTGTTTTGCAACACTATTCCCGCGCCTCCTAATCCACTACCCGCGGCCCCATCGAAGTTGAGCGTCTAGTGCGGACCGTCCGCGCTGGCCGCGAGAGCTTCGAAACCATCTCCGGGTAGAGATTCTTCGAGCGGTTTGCATTGTCCGCTTGGGAACTAGGCCAGAAGGTCCGCTAGGGCTTGACATTTAATTGCCTTTGGTGTTGAGCATGAAATCTCGAATTCCGCGAGTGCCAACGACCAGCGGGCGACCTGGCTCGTGAGTGCGGGTCGAGACAGGAGGTACCTTACCGGATCACATTTAGTAATTATCTGTACAGGAAACGACAGAAAATAATGTCTGAGCTTCTGTGCGGTGAAGACGAGGGCTAAACAGTGCCGCTCAATGGGCGTGTATCTTTCTTCTGCTCCTTGAACCTTCCTGCTAATCTAGCAGATTGGGCGCTCTGTCCTATCCACTTTTTGCACCAGCAGGGCCCCAATGGATCTCGGGGTGGAGGTGAGATAGAGTATCAGTGGTTTTCCTGCAACTGGAGCCACTATCGTTTGGGGAGAGGTCAAAGCTGCTTTAATCCACTCGAAGGCTTGTTGGTGCTCTTGTTTCCATGCGAACTTTGCATTACCCTTCAATAAGTCCGTGAAAGGTGCCGCGATCTCCACCAACGCGGGGATAAAACGCCGTAGGTAAGAAACTTTGCCCTAGAACCGTTTGAGCGTCTTTTGAGAGTGGGGCGAGGGCATTTCCGCGATTCCGTGGCGATGCACAAGGAAGCCTAGGAATTTTCCCGTGGTGACACCGAATGCGCATTTCATGGGGTTCATCTTGAGATTGAACTTTCTGCATCTGCTAAACACGGTAGCTAGATCCGCCAGGTGGTCCTTCCGCTCCCTCAATTTTACTACCAGATCATCCACATAATCTTCTATGATTTTGTGCATTAGATCATGAAAGATCGCGGTCATAACCTGCTGATATGTTGCTCCCACGTTTTTGAGCCCAAAAGGCATCACAATGTAGTAGAAGTTTCCCAAGGGGGTTCGGAAGGCCGTTTTCTCCGCGTCCTCCGGAGCCATCTTAATCTGGTTGTTCCCGCTGAACCCATCCATGAAGGAGAACATCTGGTGACCCGAGGTGGCATCCACCAATGTATCGATATGTGGGAGCGGGAACTCATCTTTCGGGCATGCTTTGTTGAGGTCACGAAAATCGACGCATACTCTGATTTAGCCATTCTTCTTCTTCACGGGACAATGTTTGCTAACCACTCGGGGTACTGGATCGGGCGGATAAATCCTGCTTTCCTCAACTTTTTGATTTCTTCTTTGATCTGCCCCTCCAAATCAGGGTGATATTTCCGCTGGGGTTGTTTCGCAGGCTTGGAATTGGGAAAGACGTCCAAATGATGCGTTACTAGCTCCGGGTCTAAGCCAAGCATTTCCTCGTAATGCCATGCAAACACATCTGAATTATCACATAATAGTGTTATTAACTTCTCACGGAATTCTCCGTCTAATTCTTTACTTACGAACACCGGTTTTCTCGGGCCCACTCCATGGCGTAGGTCAACTTCCTCTAGTGCTTCTTGTTGCGGCTTGGGTTGATCCTGCATGCACTCCGGAGCGGGATCTGGTTTTTGGATTACCTCTTCCTCTATCACGGCACACGTTCCGCCGGGGCCAACGGTTTCATGATCTACCACTGCCCTGGTGGACTGTTATAAGTAGTACACCGTCTTGCCCCCTTCCTTCGTCTTGGTTATCTTTCTGGGGGCTGCGGCTTCCACCGCGGATGGGTCTCTTTATCGGGTCTCCTGCTTCTCATCCTTGATGTCTTCACTCCGCGCGGCCTGGCAGTGATCGCTTGAGATACTTCGCCTAGCTTTGAGAAGTAAACCGCATCTGAAAGATGTGCTTCATGAGTGTCGAACGGGTTTTCTGATGCACGGATGGTAACCTTCTTTCCCGCCCAAACTCCTTTCAGGCATTGATGGTAACTTGATGGCACAATCGCGTATTTATGCATCCAACTCCTGCCGAGAATGATTTGATAATTCGGGTCCGCGTTGATGAGATGGAATTTGGTGGCTGAGCGGATTGCCCCCACTTCCAAATCCGCCACAACATATCCCAGGGATTGCTTTCTGTCCCCTCCGAATCTCATGATAGTGATTGGTAATTCTACTATCCGATTGTCCTGTGTTCCCAACTTCTTGAATGTTGACATAGGCATGAGGTTTATGGAGGCCCCACCATCTAGAAAGGTTCTCTTCAACTCTATGCCATTGACGCGAGATGTAACATACAGTGGGCGGTTGTGGGGGTATGGCACCCTTCGGTCCGCATCCGAAAAAGTGACAGAGTTGGATTCATCGCGGATTGTCCGCGGGACAGACCCTTCCACGGACATGCATGATCCTTGGTGGACCTCCGCGATATTGATAATCGCCTTGGTGATTTCCAACCGTGCTGCTGGTGTGAAGCCAAAACCATCAAAGAATGCGCGGAACTTTGTACTATTTTGCAATGTCTTGACCGAAGCGTTGGGGTCAGGTATGACCGCGGGGGCCGCATCGTCTCCAAATTCCTCGGTGATTTTGTAGCAAGAGACCATGTAGGCCCATGCTTCCTCTTCCTCTCCTTCCAGATAGTAATGGTTGTCTGCGTCTTCTTCCTCTTCATAGATGAACGGGTAACATTCCGCCATGTTTACTTCTCCATTGTGATTCCCGTGGGCCGGGTAGGGCTCGACGCGAATGTCACGTCGTCCTATTCTTAACTCGTTTGCGTTCTGCTTTCTCTTGAACAAGCAGAATGCCTGACCTTTTCCGGACTCGAATGGGTGAGGTCACCTTCTCTCTGGGGAAGAATGTTCTCCTTTCTCAGAATGTGTGCTCACGCCCTCTCTTTTCGGCAAAAGTCAGCTCTGGCAATCATTGAGAATGTCAGGAGTATTTATAGGGCACCTGGGCCTAGGTCAGGCCCAGAACAGCGCTCCTATAAGACCCCAACACGTATCCCCTTTGTATCTCCAGGTCTTGGATAAACTCGTCCTCCCGCGGAAGTTTTTCCGCGGGAGCCCTCCGCGGGAGGGCTCGAATTTCCGCGACGCTAACTCCATCCCAAGCCACCAAGCCACAAGAAATTCCCCAATTCCCGCAGGAGCAAGGTCGCGACCTGCGGCGATTGTGTGTTTTCCGCGGAGTCTCCTTCGAGCCCTGCCTCTAGGCCCAGATGGAACCCCGGAGACTTTTTGATATAACTCCTTTAGACTCATTAACATCCATCAGTCCGAGGGGCCTTTCCATGGCCCTCTGCTGCTGAGGCCAACTTGGGATACATTTGATTCTCCCGCGGGGCCAACGGAGGTCCCGCGGTAGCTTCTCTTCCGCGGGAGCCACCTTTCTATGCTTTGCACGCGTCCTTTCCCCATTAGGTAGTCAACTATTTCTTCTTTGAATGAAGCTTTGACCAAGGCTTCCTTTCCGCACGGGCCCCATTGCCACGTGTCCGCATGCTATTGAAGAGTCAAAAAGTCTTCCTTGGTTATATTTTGATAATTTTGACCACACCTACAATGGTCTTTCAATGTGGTGCTCGATCAGAGATGAGTATGGCTGGAGGTGGTGAGAGAATGAAAATTTATTCTGAAAGTACCACTTGGTTATGTTGCAACAAAATTTGAAAATTTCTAGATTAGTACCTTTTCCTGGAAACCAAAACAGTTACCAAACATGTTTTGATTATATCTATCAGATTTCCAAATAACAAAACCGAAAATGGAATACAAAAACTTACCAAACATCACCTTAGCTTTACAGGGAACCAAACATGCCAAGTAGGAGTATTTGTTTTCCCAGGTCTACTGCATCACAGGTCAATTTTATGAAAGTTCAAAACCAGACCCCTAATAAGTTCATTGCAGTCAATAGTCCTGATCAATGGCTGCCTGCAGGACAAGGAAAAACAGCATAAGATCAATTTTATGTAGCCAAAGGTACCATCACAGAACCATATATCTAAACTACTAAAGAACAACAGCAAATTAAGAGACAAACCAGCAGCTCTGAACCCAGAAGAACCTTCACTAGATGACTAGCTGGGCTCTCTTTTTAGCTAACCAGTTATTAGTTTAGCCTTGTTAATATTTATTTTCTTTCTGGGTGATGAGTCTAATAAGAGGGCCTAGATGGGGTAAAGAAGTCAAAGCATTAAGTCTTGAAACAAAGTAAATGTTCCTGCTTTCTATCAACCTGTTGGTTCGGTGCTAGACTATGTTACCTAGCACTTTGTCCATATAGGAAAGTTCAGAATCATGTTTGGTTTATCCTCCCAACCATATACAGGTCCCACCATAACATTTAGATGCCATGTTGCTTGTTCAAAGCAAAACATGCAAATCATAAAAGAAACCAATAGAATTAAAAAATGTAGGGTTATTTACCTAGACATCCCTTAACGTTTACCCATTTTTTACGGTCACCCCCTCCACGAATTCTCGCTATGGCATAGCGAGACCCCCTCATTAAAGTTTTTTTGTCCCGTACACCCCTTCCGTTAGAGTTCAGTCAAGTTCTGTTAATTTTTTTTTAAAATTATTTCAAAAGTAATAAAATGTTTCCTCTTTTCCCTCAATCCTTCCTTCCTCCCAGCACCGACCACCACCACCACAGACCACCTCCTGACCTCTGGTTAACAAGCTCTATTACCCTCAACGCTCTGTTCGTCCCCCTTGCGCCTCGGCTCCCTCCGCCGCCCACCCTCCTCTTAGTTTTATTAATCACAGTGAGGTTTTTAATAGCATACAAGGAACAGTTTAATCGTAAATAATTTTTAAATAAGGCTGGTCCAGCAAATCATCCAACTGATCCAGAGGCTGATGAGGTCAGTAATTGATCCCTGATTTTGAATTTACAGTAAAAATTTCTCCGACGCCTCCGTCGCCGCCCACCCTCCTCTCCATCTCCGACGCCTCCGTCGCCGCCACCCTCCTCCCCCGTCCACCACCACACCCGCCTCCTCGCCGTCCTCCACTCCCCCTCCCTCAACGTCCTCGCATTCGCCTTCGATCAGCAACGTCTTCCTCACTGTTTCGGGCGACAACCCGACAACGAACTCACCCAACTGGGTATCGAATCGGGTCACCGTGAGGCAGGTCCCGTTGACGGAGATACTGTCCCCGAGAGACAAGGTCGGTCAAAGTTTATCTTTTCTCCTCCCCAGACTTTTCAAAATCCTAAAACCCTAGATTGGGGAGATTTCTTTAACTGCAACAGCTTGGTGTGGATTCTCATGGTGAATCCGTCGTCGTCGTTTGATGAACCCACATGCCTGACCTCGCCCATGTCCTCCACGAAGCCCGTGAAGAGGGATCTGATGGTGCTATTGAATCTGGGTTTGGGGTTGTGGTGGGTGGTGAGGAGAGAGAGAGAGAGAGAGAATTTGGTAAGATTAATGGCGTTGGATTTCAGTGGTTGTCGGAGGTGGAGCCGGTGGTGGTGGTTGACGGTGGTGATGGTTGTCACTGGAGGCGGTCGACGCAGGAGAAGGAGTGGAGTCCTGGTGTCGGGGAGATTGGGGATTGTGGTGGAATGAGCTGGTATATTGGGAATATATACGTAAGGGTAAAATAGTCTTTTCATTCTTTCCATCAAACGGAGTTAGGTCCTTCAAATGGAAACTTTAATGAGGGAGTCTTGCCGTAGTGAAAATTCGTTGAGAGGGTGTCCGTGAAAAACGGGTAAATATTAAGGGGTGTCTAGGTAAATAACCCAAAAATGTATCTGTGTGTGTGTGTGTTTCTATGTATTTGTATGAAGTATTGAAGTAAGTGTAGAGATAATAGAATGTTGCACTGGCAGCTCTGTATCCTTAGGGAATGTGTCAAATGCTCGCAAATGCAGAACTTTGGAACTGCGTTCTTGGCATCTTTTTGCAGATTTTTCTTTGGAATTAAATAGCATTGTGAATCATAGGTCATACAGGTTCAAGGAAAGTGAAAAAAAAAAGCATTGTCATTTGAAAAAATGAGCATGATAATGAGATGAGACTTGAGATGCAAAAGCTGCAGCTGAGGAAGACCCTAAATCCAATACTCTTTGCACCGAATCTTGTCTTAAAAGAACATCCTAATAAAAAAGGAGACCACAATTTCTAACATGGATATCAACACTCTATCAAAACTCACATTATCATGTCCAAGAGAAATAGAGAATAAGAAAAACTTCACCCCTGTTCCTCTAAACTAAATCTTTATCATAATTCTGGAAACCACGGTAGCAACAAAAACAAGTTACAGACTATAGACTCCTACTGCCAGGGTCACCAAAAGAAAGGATACCACTACAAATTTCCGGCAATCCAGATCAGCAACGGAGAGTGGGATAGCGAGTTAGTTTCAACTTTCAAGCATCAATTTCCCCAAGAAAGCTAATTGTGATTCTATCCAAGAATGATTGGATCAGGTCAGCAAAACTTATCTAAAATAGGCCATATTGTATCGTTTTTCTCAATATAGATCCTTCATTCTTATAAGCTAAATGCGATTCCATCATGAGGATATGGATGGTTGATCATGTTGGGATACAAACTAATGCCATTAAATACACAACTAACCAGCATTTTCTTTCTTTTCTTTTTCCAACAGCTTTTCCCACATAGCAAAAAACTCAACAAACACCCCCTTTTTGCTCTTGAAAATGCACCCCCTTAGAGCATCTCCAATCCATACTCTATATCTCTATTTGAGAGTATCAAATCACTCCAACCCATCCTCTCAACCCTCCTCCATTTGAGAGTATTGAATTTTGATACTCTATATTTAGAGGGTGAGAGAAAATATAGAGACCATCTCTAAAACACTATTCACCTTTTTAAACTATATTTTTGTCCTTGTTTGCTTTTTTTACTTAATTTTTATCCTCATGAGAGTATAAAAAAATGTTTTTTTTTTCATAAAGTGATTTTAGAGACAAAAATAGAGGGTTTGTGGTTGGTGTAAACATGAATAGTAATTTCCTCTATAATCACTTTATGAGTAAAAAAATATTATTTTGATACTCTCAAATGGAGTATTGGATTGGAGATGCTCTTACTTGAGCACCTTGCACGTCCTCACCAGGTGTCTATTGTGACTTCATCTCTCGTAGTCAAACTCAACCGAGAGATCTGTACCTAGCTCCCAAGGTATCTACGCCGCCACGAATCTGAACCGAAGCATTCACGTGAACGTATAGTCATCCGCGACTTACCTATTCACCTGCACACTCTTAGGGCCAGCACCACTTCCACTGCCACCACCATGCATTCACAGTGCCTGTGTCATTCCCTTGAATGTCCTTTGAAAATATGCGGAAGCGTTCAATCTACTCCTAAAGGGGGGGTGAATATGAGTTTTGATAAAAAAAATCACCAATTTTCTGATTTAAAAATTAATATAGATGAACGGGTTGTTTATCTCGATTAATTCAAACCAAAAATCAAGTAATGCAGTAGAATAAAAATAGAGACAGGATACGCACGATTTACGTGGAAAAACTTAGGGTCCTAAATAACCCTAAGCCAAAACCACGGCCTAACACTACTGATATATTCTATTAATAAAAAAGAAGTACAGATTGCAAAATGGTAAAAACCTTACCCAAGCCTTTACCTATTCTCGCCAATCTCCGTTGCTCCCCGAGCTTCTTCAAGATCCAATAGATGCACCACGGACTTCACGCCCGATCTCCAAATTCAACCGGCTCCGAATCGATCTCCAAAAGATTCGACCACAGCAGCAAACGACACCAAATAATGAATAGATGAATGATATGATGTGATGTGAGATCTAGACAACCCAAACAATAAAATGTTCGAAGATGAAGAGATGAAAGAACGTGGGCTGCCAGAAATTTTTCAAACTCGCCTCCACCGTAAACCAAAAAAAAACTCGTGCAACCCTTTTTAATCAAAACTCTCGCCACTGCCGCAAAACAAAACCCGTGCAGTATAACCTCTTCTTTCTTTTATAAAAACCAAAACCTATCTCTATGCACTCAAAAAGTGTCGTCCACACCTCTATAAAAACAAACTTTTAATGATCCAAATAAGGAAAGCAAAATCTCACTGATTTTCCAAAGGCAAACGTGCAATCTTTATTTTTATACTCCGAAGAAAAATCTCGTAACGCTAATTATATATATATATATATATATATATATATATATATATATATATATATATGGTAAGCAGATTTTCGGAGAGTGTTATGGGAAAGAAAAACGTGCATGAATAAAATTTCTAATCTTGGAAATAATATGCATGATGTGCTGTGTAATACTTTTACCTTTCACGCAATTGGCTTGATTCCGTAGCGGTCAATTTGGCGCAGATAATGGGAGGAGTATCAAGCGAGACACTACCCCCTAATTAACCTACCCATTACAATCAAATGGAGTTGATATAACACAGACACAAATAAAGGTTTTGAACACCCCCGGAAAGTGCCAAAATATCTAACAATCTCCCCCTTTGGCATTTCCGGGACAAAACCAATTGCACTAAACCATAACGGAAAAATACAACTGAAAGAAACAAACACTAGCCTAAACTAGGTCTATCTAACGAAGCAGTTGCTCTTCCAATACCTGCGATGACAGCTCAACAAAAACTATGTGACAAAATATATGTTACGATAGATAGAATGGGTTAGCATAATTCAATAATAAACGACACGCAGCATTATATCCAAAAGCATGAAAACTCAACCAGAGATTCATCAATAAAATAAATCTCCCTTTATATACTCCCCAAATGAATGACAGCACATATATCACTCTCCATTACTCAATTACTCCCCAACCCATGACCATAAAAACTCTCCCCCTTTTTGTCACGGAAAAACAAAGTGAAAAAGTATATATCCTAGTGAGACACATGCAACTTGAAAGCATACGAGAGAATCATACGATATGCAATAACAAGAATCACATAGGCAAGATGGCTATAAGAGAAATGCATCGAATGAAAATTTAAGACCATATCAACTCATGGAAGCAGAATGATGCAGATCAAAGAATGGACAGAACGCCATGCTCAAGCCAATGTGAAGCGTAAACGCCGTGCATGAGGAGCAAGAAAACTTATCAAGGACTAAGTGGCGCTATAATCTTATCTCAAGAAAGGTTTAAACAAGACTATCACGAGGAAGTCAAACCAGAAACGCTCGGACCTAGGAACTTAAGCACAAACCTCATCGGTTGTTTTAGACTCGAGATTAGCGACTTACACCTAGCCTTGTGGGGCAAAGGATCAGGCATCTATATCCTCTAAGGCAAAGGGACAAACGTAAATAAATCCCCTTTTTTTTTTTTGATTTTCCTTTTTTTTTATAGAGGTATTGTTCATCTTTTCCTTTTCTTTTTTTTTCAAACAATAGACAAGAAATAAAAGAAAGTCTCAAAATGATTTTTCCAAACCCTAGAGGTGCTTTACACACCAATCCATTGGCGGCCCATCTCATAAGGAGTCGAATGAGGGAAAGCATCCCTAGGTAAACAACGAACATGTGATCAATCAAAGTGATTAGTTAAGATAAACCCAACTGAGACTCAATATAGACCACTTAAACAATGTAAGTTTACTAGCTCCAAGTGAGATTGTGTGCATAGAAACATGAGCATGGGATTCTATTACCAAAGCAGAGAACAACATCACTATGTAACAGAGAGATATGATAGAAAATTCGATTCAATACATAACTCTCAAAGGCATAAGCATATGTAAAACTGATATCAAGACAGCACATGATTCTCAAGCACACAAAAAACATTGCAAGCATGCACATGATTAAAAATTATAAAAAAACTTTGACTCAAAACAATACACCAAAAAAAAATACTACTAAGCACGTAATAACACGTGACAACTCAAAATTAAAAATATTCAAAGCAATCATATGAGATGACATGTGACACCACACACAACCTAATCTAGAGAAATTAAACCAAGAGATTTTCTAAGGTACTCAAACCTAAGAGAATCTAAAGGCTAAGTGAAAATATCCGCTTTTTGATCTTGTGTGGGAATAAACTCAAGTGCCACGACACCATCTTCAACCAAATCACGAATAAAATGATGACGGATGTCAATATGTTTAGTCCTAGAATGTTGGACTGGATTTTTAGAAATATTAATGGCACGAGTGTTATCGCAAAAAACAGTCATTACACCTTGAGATAAACCATAGTCTTGAAGCATTTGTTTCATCCATAAAAGTTGGGTGCAACAACTACCAGTGGCAATATATTCTGCCTCTGCGGTGGATAAAGAAACACAATTCTGCTTCTTGCTATGCCAAGCAACCAAGCAGTTTCCTAAATAGAAACAACCATCGGAGGTACTCTTTCTATCATCCGCGCTTCCAGCCCAATCGGCATCGGAAAATGCGGCTAAGTCCACATTAGTACCCTTAGGATACCAAAGACCAAGCGTGGAGGTGCCCTTAACATAACGAATAATTCGCTTGACAGCGATCAAGTGAGACTCTTTAGGGTCAGATTGATAGCGAGCACACACTCCAACACTAAACGAAATATCGGGTCGGCTAGCGGTAAGATATAATAAGCTCCCTATCATACTACGATAAAGCGTGGAGTCAACACTAGCGCCCTCAATATTTTTAGCAATTTTAACGGTGGAACCCATGGGAGTACGAGTACTCTTGGAATCTTCCAAACCAAATTTTTTGACCAATTCTTTCGCATATGTGGATTGGGACAAAAATATCCCATCATTCAATTGACGAATTTGAAAGCCTAGAAAGTAAGTCAATTCTCCCATTAGGCTCATTTGAAACTCATGGGACATCTGTCCCCCAAATTGTTTTGCATGCTGCTCATTTGTGGATCCGAACACAATATCATCAACATATATTTGAGCAATTAAAAGGATGCTCTCAATTTTCTTCAGAAATAAAGTTCGGTCTACTCCCCCTTTCACAAATCCGGTATTTAAAAGATGATCAGTTAAACGTTCATACCAAGCTCGAGGGGCTTGTTTAAGGCCATAAAGGGCCTTACGAAGGCGGTACACATGATTAGGGAATGAGGGATCAATAAACCCTTTGGGTTGTTCCACATACACCTCCTCCTTAAGGTCACCACTCAAAAAAGTACTTTTAACATCCATTTGAAATAATTTAAAATTAAAATGAGATGCAATCCCAAAAAGTAACCTTATTGACTCCATTCTTGCTACGGGGCAAAGGTATCATCGAAATCAATTCCCTCAATTTGGGTGTACCTCTGGGTAACTAACCTTGCCTTATTACGCACCACTATGCCATCTACGTCCTTCTTATTTTTAAATATCCATTTAGTGCCTATGACGTTAGTGTGAGAGGGTCTCGGTACTAAGTACCAAACGTCATTCCTAACAAATTGTTGCAGTTCTTCTTGCATGGCTCCTATCCAATGGTCATCTCCTAAGGCCTCTTCTACCCTTTTTGGCTCTAATGTGGACGTGAAACACACATAATTGATCTCATTCCTAATTTGCCTCCTAGTTTTCATCTCATCATTAGGATCTCCTATGACTTGGCTAATGGGATGGTGAAGCTTTACTCTAGCCGAGGGTTCTTTGGCGGACTCAGGAGCTAAGTTGTGTTGACCTAACTCCTCATCTTCTAGAGGCTCAATTTCATTATCATTTTCATCGTTCTCATCCACACTCGTAGGAATGTCAACAACATCTTTAAAAGAAACTCCCTCATCTAAACTATTTGATTGAAACTCCCCCTCAAAAATTTCCCAACTCCCCTCATCATCATCATTAACCTGAGGGACTGACTCATCAAGCGTGGTATCGTCAACAACTACATTGGCTGACTCAACTAAGGTAGACGTGTGTAGATTATATACTCGAAATGCTCTACTTGTGTTGGAATAGCCTAAAAAGATACCATCATCACTCTTGGAGTCAAATTTACCTAAGGACTCACTATCTCTCAAAATATGACATTTACTACCGAACACCCTAAAATACTTCACTAAAGGTCTTTTACCATTCCAAATTTCATAGGGTGTGAGAGTTGTCCCTGGTCTAACGTACACTCTATTTATAGTATAGCAAGCGGTATTAATAGCTTCAGCCCAAAGGTTTCTAGGGACACGCTTGGCATGAAGCATGACTCTCTCCATCTCTTGAAGGGTTCTATTCTTTCTTTCAACAACCCCATTCTGTTGGGGTGTGCGAGGTGCAGAGAACTCGTGTTTAATGCCTTTCTTTTCACAATATCTTTCAATGTCGGAGTTCTCAAACTCACGACCATGGTCACTACGGACTCGAGTGATAGAGTACCCTTTCTCATTTTGAATGCGTTCACAAATAGTTTTGAAACAAGCATAAGCATCAGATTTTTCTCTAAGAAAACCAATCCATGAGAAGCGAGAAAAATCGTCAACTACAACCAGAATATATCGCTTGCCCCTTAAACTTTCAGTACGTGAGGGTCCCATCAAGTCCATGTGAAGTAACTCTAAACATTTTGTGGTTGCAACTAAATTTGTCTTTTTATGAGGGCTTTTTATTTGTTTGCCCTTCATGCAACCACCACACACAAGCCCTTGCCCATTGGCAAGTTTGGGCACTCCCCTCACAATCTCGTTTTTGGTTATTCGATGCAATTTCGGAAAATTTACGTGTCCTAAACGTTGGTGCCAAATTTCTACATCGTCAAGCAATATTCGATGACACACATTAGAACCGGCAATTTCAACACAATAACAATTATCTGAGGAACGTACACCTTTAACCACACACAAACCCGAAGCATTAACAATAGAGCAATTATTTTTAGAGAAATTGACTTCATGCATATTATCACAAAATTGCCCTATGCTTAACAGGTTAGCTTTCAAACCCTCAACATATAATACGTTATCTAACGGAGGGATTCCGGGTGCATTTATGGTGCCTTGTCCCACGATTTTACCTGTATTACCATCGCCAAATGTGACAAAACCACCATTATACTTCTCTAGCTTAACAAAGAAAGACTTATTTCCGGTCATGTGTCTAGAACATCCACTATCTAAGTACCAGGTGTAGGCATCATGTGCCCGAAAAGCAGTGTGTGCTACATGACAAACGACTCTCTTCCATGTTTGCTTCGGTTTGGTGTTCACATGCGAGGTGTGACCGTGTGTAGTACGTATTTCAACAATCCTATCCGTCTCTCCACTGTTATTAGCCAAATTTGACAACTTTTTGATTTCCTCGATGAGGTGAGAAGTTTGATTCGCCAACTGACTCAAAGTCTTTTGAAAATTCTCATTCTTAATGTTTGGGGGAGACTGACGTACAACTTGAGGTCTTCCCACATTGGGTTGACCATACCGAACACTTTTATTAACTGGGGCTACAAATAGTTTCCCCTTTGTTCTCTGATTGTCCCTTCTAAGTGTATAACAAAAAGGTCGAATGTGACCTTGACCACCACAGTAGTGACAAATAAAAGGATTATTCTTTTCAGGAGCATGATTACTGTTGTAAGCATTCTTAATGATGGTGGGAGATTTAATAGAAGATTCAGGTTTATTACCCACTACCTCATTCTTTGCAATTTCAGATTTGACAAACTTGATTTCCTTCTTTGTGACCTCGTTAGCCTTAGGTGTCAATGAAGGTGGATCAATAAACCCTAAGCCGCTTCTATTTCTAAACGTATGTGTCATTTCAGTAATGCGAGTTGCGCCACACTCATTACGTTTTATGGCCTCAGTGGCCTCCCTAAGGTCACGCTCCAATTCAAAAATCCTATCCTTAGACCCTTCGAGAGCCTTCAAGGCATCCACACGCTCTCTCTCAATTTTGGCAAACTTGTCTTCCAAATTCAAGTTATAGGCTTTTAATTTTTCAATCTCGACGTTCTTAGATTCAATGTCATCATTAAGTTTGTTCTTCTCACCACTAATTCTCTCGATGACACTCATGAGATCCTTCTTTTTCTTTTTCAGTTTAACACCCTCTTTAAACAATTGATTATAGGCCTCCTGAATAGAATCTATATCATCATCACTCTTCTCACAATCTTCGTCAGTCGAGTCATACGTACTATCATCACTAAGAGTTGTAGAAAGTTCAACCGATTTGGTGGATGTGGGGGACTTAATGTTAGCAACAAGCACCGAATATCTAGGAGTTTCAGAACCCCCATCATTATTCTCATCACTATCATCATCCCACATAGCCTTATACCCCTTGGCTACTTTCTTTTTAAGAGTGTTTGCACACTATGCCTGAACATGTCCGAAACCGTGACACTCGTGACATTGTATACCTTGGGGTTTCTTGGATTTATCAATAAAAGATTTCTTTTCATTATCCCCAGAATTCAAATTCTTACCTCCACTAGTTGAAGAAGAAAAATTTCCAAATTTATTATTTTTACGGAATTTAACAAATTTACTGAATTTCTTAGCAAAGAAAGCAAGTTCTTCTTCGTCAAGGTCTTCATCACTCTCTTGTGTCACAGAGGATTCTTCTCTAGATGATTTAAACGCAATGCTTTTGTTAGGCTTTAATGAAGGTTTTTTTCGAAAGATGATTCAATTCAAACGTTTGAAGTTTACCTACAAGTTCCTCAAAAAGAATATCGTCAACTTTATCATTTTCTTCAATCGCGACTACCTTAGCCCTAAACCTCTCAGGAAGAGACCTCAACACTTTTCGACAAACTTTAAGATTTGGAATAGGTTCTCCTAATGCGTGGAAGGAATTAACGATGTCACTCAACTTAGTGATAAAACTATCAAATGTCTCATCTTCCTGCATTCTCAAATCTTCGAAACGTGTTGTAAGCATTTGGAGTTTTGAAGTTTTAACGGTTTTAGTACCTTCGTGGGTGACACGGAGAATATCCCAAGCCTCTTTTGCAGTGGTGCACGCAGAAATACGACTAAATTCAGTTTTACTCAATGCTCCATAGATAGCTCCTAAAGCTTTAGAGTTTGCCTCAAAACTATCATTGTCAGCAGAATTCCACTCAGTGTCCTCCTTAACCCTCATTTGTTTAGTTGTAGTGTCTTCTATGGTAGGGGCCTCATAGCCGTACCTAACAGATCTCCAAACTCTAACTCCTAAGGAACTCAAATGCATGATCATACGGGCTTTCCAGTACGGATAATCATTACCGTCAAAAAAAGGTGGCCTCGAGTTTGAGGCTCCCTCTCGTGGTGCGTTCATGTCCATTACGAGTATAATATAACCAGAATTAAACTCAGGTGGTTAAACCTAAATAGAGCAACCCGCTCTGATACCAATTGAAAATATGCGGAAGCGTTCAATCTACTCCTAGAGGGGGGGTGAATAGGAGTTTTGATAAAAAAAAATCACCAATTTTCTGATTTAAAAATTAATATAGCTGAACGGGTTGTTTATCTCGATTAATTCAAACCAAAAATCAAGTAATGCAGTAGAATAAAAATAGAGACAGGATACGCACGATTTACGTGGAAAAACTTAGGGTCCTAAATAACCCTAAGCCAAAACCACGGCCTAACACTACTGATATATTCTATTAATAAAAAAGAAGTACAGATTGCAAAATGGTAAAAACCTTACCCAAGTCTTTACCTATTCTCGCCAATCTCCGATGCTCCCCGAGCTTCTTCAAGATCCAATAGATGCACCACGGACTTCACGCCCGATCTCCAGATTCAACCGGCTCCGAATCGATCTCCAAAAGATTCGACCACAGCAGCAAACGACACCAAACAATGAATAGATGAATGATATGATGTGATGTGAGATCTAGACAACCCAAACAATAAAATGTTCGAAGATGAAGAGATGAAAGAACGTGGGCTGCCAGAAATTTTTCAAACTCGCCTCCACCGTAAACCAAAAAAAAACTCGTGCAACCCTTTTTAATCAAAACTCTCGCCACTGCCGCAAAACAAAACCCGTGCAGTATAACCTCTTCTTTCTTTTATAAAAACCAAAACCTATCTCTCTGCACTCAAAAAGTGTCGTCCACACCTCTATAAAAACAAACTTTTAATGATCCAAATAAGGAAAGCAAAATCTCACTGATTTTCCAAAGGCAAACGTGCAATCTTTATTTTTATACTCCGAAGAAAAATCTCGTAACGCTAATTATATATATATATATATATTATATGGTAAGCAGATTTTCGGAGAGTGTTATGGGAAAGAAAAACGTGCATGAATAAAATTTCTAATCTTGGAAATAATATGCATGATGTGCTGTGTAATACTTTTACCTTTCACGCAATTGGCTTGATTCCGTAGCGGTCAATTTGGCGCAGATAATGGGAGGAGTATCAAGCGAGACACTACCCCCTAATTAACCTACCCATTACAATCAAATGGAGTTGATATAACACAGACACAAATAAAGGTTTTGAACACCCCCGGAAAGTGCCAAAATATCTAACATCCTTGTTGTGCTTGATAGCAGTGGCTCATTTGTTTTGCGCCTCACCGCCGGAGCGCTCCTGCATGCCCATTTTATCCTCACCTCTGAGGTTCCTGCACCTTTTTCCTTTGCCACCTTCCTAAACTTGGCTCACCAAATCACAACCCAAAAAACAACCACAGTAGCCCCATTTTGTTCCACTTTTTTTTTTCTCGTGTACGTATGTCGTCCCATGCTTTCACAGTGCCAACGCTAACCACAATCCGGATCGGCAACCGTTAACTTCTCCCAAGATTGCTAACCATTAGCTCTAATATCACTTTTTAGGATTATTTTCAAATCCCACCCGCAACGGAAGCATAACAAGAAAAACAATCACGTGCACAAGAAAATACGTGGTTCTCCAAACTCGGATACATCCATAGGTGGGAGAGATATTCCACTGTACGAAAAATAGACGATTACAATTGTGAGATGAAAAATCCTCTCTTGAGCTCCTACACTATGTTTTTCACTCACCCCCAACATCTCTATTTTTTCTCACATTACTCTCCTCTCACCTCCGGCCGGCGTAGCGGCACTACAAGAAAAAGGGGCATACCCGGCATTTTATTCCCGGCATTTGTGCAAAACCCCGCTTAAGGTCCAAAAATTACTGTAGGGAGCGGAGAGCTCCCCCCTTAAATTACACTCTATCCCCTTTTACCTAAAGCCTCCGAGCGGAGTAGAAAAAAATGAAGCAGCACTCCTCTCGATCTAGGGTTTCTCCTCTCCGTCTCTTCGCCGATCTGCGACTCCCTCCTCTTCGTACGTTCCTCTCTCTCTCTCTCTCTCTCTCTCTCTCTCTCTCTCTCTCTCTCCCTCTCCACATGCGTCATCAAGCTTTGAGGATCTCGCTTTCTACAGTGTTGCTCATTTCACTGCTAAAGCAAACCCCCCTGATGTTGAGTTCTGATCCTTCCAAACATCAGGTACTCTCTCTCTCTCTCAAATCTCTTTTATTTCAGTTTTTGTTGATGGGTTTGTGGCACTTTACCTTCTACTCCTGCCTTTTTGCATCTGGGTCTCTCCCTGATTTTGGATCTGCTTAAGGGTTTGATTTTTGACTGTTACTCTCTGATCAAGATTTGATTTTTGGTTATTGGGTAGTTAATGATGTTCATCTTGGTACTCATAGTTGTAGATTATCCATGTTTATGGTGTTATTGAAAGATAACATCGAACAACTGCACTTGTTAAGGGGCTGGCCTAATTGGCTGTGGCTTATACTTTTCTCGTGGTCTTGAATCTTCTATATTTTTCTGAACTCAGGTGTTTTCTTTGTTGGTATGTTATTTTCAGTAGTTTGGTTGTGGTTTTGCTTTTTCGTGCCTGTTTGGGGGAGAAATGTTTGCATCTTTAGTTAATAGGATTGACTTCTATGTCTCTGCTTTCTTGTCTTTGCTGGTTTCGTATTGTTCCTTTCAAAGTAAGGTTTTATTTTTTTTCTGTCTGCTTGCATAACGTGCTTAGAATCTTCGACACTCGTAGTTTCTAGGAGAATAAATCTGTTTTGCTAGCTCAGATTTAGTTTCTGTTATTAGTTATTTGCACGGAAACCCTTTATTGTCTGTGAATTTGTGATCAGCTTGGTTAATGAAAAAATTAAGGAAACGAGTTAAAGGGGGCTAGCTTTCTTTATTTTCTAAGATAAGAAAACATACTAGAAATGAAGCTTAAAATCTAATTCAGCTGTTAGGTTAAGATAAACTGCACAAAATTTATTCAGTAATTAGCTACAGGGTACTTGACGTGATCACTACCTGGAGACAAAAAAAACATTTCCAGATGCTTTTTATTGTGCTTATTGATTGGTAGGGTTTATCTTTCAAGGTTTTTTTTGTCCAGGTGAACAACATCAGTGGCTATCTTCCCCAGTAATGAAATCTAAAGACTAAAGATATTACACCTGATTTTGTTTGATGTTTAGAGACCCCAGACTGCGAAGCTTTAGAATTTGGTTTCTCATGATCATCTAACTCTGTTTTCCCCAGTAATGAAATTGCTGATGTTGTAATGCTTTTGCGGCAGCCTGCAGAAACCCTTGAGGAGATAAGTATTCGTCCTCGGGTTGCTATGAATCAATGTTGAAGGAAAGCAAGTAAAGGTACGCTCTGGATGAGCATCTTTGTATATTCTGGCAGCTTGGATAATCTGGGAATATCAATTATAATCACCCGTAACTTTGGTTTCCTAGTTTAGAGATAAAGCCTAATCTGATTCCCTTGTCTGTAACTCAAAGGTATTGTCCAATAAACACGAAGCACCAAAAAATTAAAGTGTATCTGAATATTAGTGTTAATTGTGATCATATACTCAGAGTTACCTAATTCAAAATGGAACAGTAAAGTTTTTTGCCCATATCAATCCGTTATATTAGTAATGATCAAGTAGAGTTTCTTGATGTGTGGCATTCCAAGACTAGATACTGCAATAAATGTTTGGATTGATACAGCATTAAGCATAATGAAATACTTTCTGCAAGCTGATTTGTGTAGCAGAGTAAAATGATGTAGTTCTTTTTAGGATGATAGATGTTGAAGTAATATATGGACGTGCAATGATGAAAGCTCCTAAGTGTTGTTGTGCAGTGTAAGTGGTGCATGTGAGGAACCAGATATGGCTTGGTTTTATTACTGAAGTAATTGCTTTCTTTCATTTACTGGAGTTCAATTTTGGTCAAGTAAATAGAAAATGGCAATTTGTTGTAAGGATGACTATACGAAATTCACTACAAGAAAAAGGGGTTTTCCCTGCATTTAAACCCTAGCATTTGCACAAAACCCTGGCTTAGTAATACGGAATAAAATTCCCCGCTTTTATTTATCCCAACCAAAATCATGAAGCAGGACAGTTTTCCATTCTGCACAATGTGTTGGTAGCTTCCTCGATAACCAGACTCCTTGTCGTTTTCACCTTTTCCATGGAGTCCTTTAAATTTAGGTTTCCTCTTTCAAAAACTCAGTGTCCTTTAAATCATGCAACCAATTGCATATTTCCACCTATTGTGGACAGATTTGTGGCTATTAGGGTGCTTACATTTCCAGCTTTGGACCCCCACTAAGTTGTATCAATCTCGGAACTCGTTGAAAGAGTACTAATGTTGGTAGGTTATCTGGTACTTATGTTGGTAGTAGTTATGAACTTTTATGACCTAGAAAGAGTACTTTTTTTGAGATTTCGTGTAACGTATCCTCGTTTAAGTTGCATTCTCATTCTGGATACTTTGCTAGTTTAATAGTGGAATTAGAGTTCGAAATATTTTAAGGAAATCCATACTATAGTTCTTTTGTATGCTGAGAATGGTTTCTATACATCTTCATCTTTCTTGACCGTATGGTACCATTTTCCTTTTGGCAGGGTGGGCTTTTGCAGACTCTGTTCTGAATCGTTTGGCACCCCTATGGGTTGGCGCTAGAGGACTAGAATTTACTTGGGACTACATTCTGCAAGGTCTTGAAGCAAATGCAAGCCAACTCTACAAAGTTGTGTTGGCCGGTTCTCAAGAGTATGCGTTGGCTCGCCAATCTTTAACTTCTATTGTTTGACTCTCCTCGTTGGATTTCCATTGTTTAATAGCTTTTGGCTGCTTGCTGTGTCAATTGCACTGTGGTCAAAATAGGACGCATTGGTACTTCAATGAATGCATCACAAAGGCTACGTCAAAGCAGCATCTATGGTTGAACTATGTCAATAAAATGAATTGTGGTACATCTCTGCAACATAAGGAAGTACATTCTTTGCTTTGGTACCGTAACATTTTTTTGTTTATTTTCTTGTTTCAAGAGAAGGTTACATCGAACTCTTCTTCAATGCTAGGTGACGAACTGCTTTAGTGGTTGGAGGTGAGTACCTATTGCAATGCCCTATTTCATAGTTTCATTCTTTGTTGCTTTCATATTATTTATTCTCTAGTTTTCAACTAATATTTGCTTCTTTATTTGCAGATGCTTGAGAAAAAGATGATCGGGAGAATGTGTTTGATAAAGGCGCGCGGGGCACTGTTTATTTTGGGGACTTAGTGTTTATTTTCTTTGACTTGTTTGTCTTTTTTTCCCTTAGACTGTATTTTATTGAGTATGGTTACATATGAACATGAATTTGGATTGCAGAAGTATGAATTATTGTTTCTTTTTGCTAGTATATGGATTCTAAAGTTTTGTTGTTTGGATATCAAGCAGATTTTTGCAGATTTTTTTTTAAATAAATAAATAAATTCCCGGCGTTTTTGTAAACCCCGGGAAAAAAAGTCACAACCTTCAACTTTTCCCGGCGTTTTTTTTAATGCCAGTAAATCTCTGCCGGAATCGGAAAAAGTCGCCGGCCTTGGACTTTTTCCGGGGTTTTTGTAAAAGCCGGCAATAGTAATAAAAACGCCGGCGAACATTACCGGCGTTTATCAAACGCCGGGAACTATTCCCGACCTCGGCAGTCGCGGCGTTCACTAAAAACGCCGGGGAAAACGCCGGGAAGACTTTTGCCGGCGTTTTTTTCACTTTTGCCGGTGTTTATAAAACGCTAGGAAAGCCAAGATTTCTTGTAGTGCGGGCAGCTCCCAAAGGGACTGCCCTCTCCTTTTAACTCACACAGCACACACCTTTACCACACATGCACCTCTTTAAATACACATAGCATTGGCACTAGCACAAGAAACTCTTCCACTGCCGAGAACTCTCTAGAGCCAAGCTCAACAATGCTTTATGAGACTAGGAGAATTGCACCACCTAAAGCCAATTAACTCCACCGAACCAGCCACACTTTCTATGCAAATTAATGCCATTAAATACACAACTAACCAGCATTTTCTTTCTTTTCTTTTTCCAACAGCTTTTCCCACATAGCAAAAAACCCAACAGATCAGCTTGATTTTTTGAATTAGTGATCTTCTCAATGCCACTGTTGAGATTTTTTGAATTAGTGATCTTCTCAATGCCACTGTTGAGAAAAAATACTAAGTAATTGGCAAATCCAGCGAACAATTCCATTATGTACAAATTGAAAGATATAGATTACATGTACGAACCGTGTATAAACTGTAAATGAAATGACGATACAAAATCGATCCAGAAATACAAACCTAAACCTGTGTTGCACACAATATCCTAAAAACAGATTCGCCGAATACCGAAGGGTGTTGAGGTTGAACCGACGTCTGTCTCCTAAGATTTATCCGGCTAGGACCACTACCCACAGAACCACTGTAAGCAGCCTTGAACTTGCTTCTGTCTCTCTCACACAAAGATCGAAACTCGGAACTTTGGTGTATGGAATAAGAAATTGGTGTAGAACTCTGAAACATGATTGACCAATTTATAGCCAAATAGAGACTCTTGAGTTGATGCTAGGAATCAATACACTTGAGATCGCTGGAATGAATTATGTGCCATAATTCTCACATCATGGAGGGTATTCATTCATAACCGCTGGCTATGTAGCACGAACACTTCGTCGGAGCTCACGTACCGGTGTCGGACACTTCTCGGACACCGACACTTCCGAACACTCTCCGGACACGTGTCCGACGCTTCTCCCGAAGTGTCCTGTTTTTTTTTTCTTCCAATATTTGGGGTCCGATACTTTACGGACACTTTGGGGGTAAAAATACAATTATAAGGACTTTTAAAATGGATCAAAGAGTACACTTTAGGGACACTCTCTTTGTTTGAATGTGTTCTCTCTTTATTTCTCTCTATGATCAAATTCTGGGCTATCTCGTTATAATATTATTAAACTTTTATCTAATTTGAATATATTTTTAATTTTTTTTTATATATATATGACATGTCCCCCAACGTGTCGTGTCCCCCATTTTTTGAAAATTTGCGTGTCGGGGTATCGGTGTCATGTCGTGTTCGTGCTACATAGACTGCTGGACTCTAGCAGCGCCTCCTCCAGATTCGATGAACAAAAGTGAGTCTGTTTGGTTGCCTCGGGGGACCTACTGAATTCCCCAACTTCATTCACAAATTTCAACAGTCCCCCACATAAATGAAATTGGCAGAAATCTAACGTAGAGTACAAAGCAGACCCGGAGAGAGAGCACAACGGAAAAATCCCTGTATAGGATAGGTAGCTTTTGGCCTTGAACCTTTTCTTGTGAAAGCCTATCGGGTTTACTGACTGACATGTGATATCTTAAACTATTCTAACGTTGGTGTAAACAGAGACGACAGACTCCACACAAGAACTTCTCCTAACATAGTTCAGTTCTCACTATTTGGTTCATTTTGGCCATGACAGCCCTTCCTGGTTTTGCAAGTATTTTCTTGAGAATTTCGCTTTCCTTAACTCTCAAAGAAGCAGCCTAATTTCATACTCACATACGTGACCTTCCTATAAAGGGTATCCTACTATACCCCGCCTAACAATCCAGCGCATAAAAGTCATTAAAAGCTACACTTAGCCTAGCTCTTCCCATTTTGTAGGCATCACTGTTACATACCATAGGAATGGGCAGGAGAACATGTCTCCTCAGTGATCGTTCTCTGTTATTTGCAAGTAGGTTGTCCCATTGAATCTAGATCTTGGGATCTCTAGAAATCAATACATAAAGAACAAACTAGAACCCAGTTTAGGGTTTGGAATGAAACCGAATTTACCTGAACCATCACCGGTGTATAAGTCAGTAAAGCCCTCCTCGCTAGCATACCATGCGACCCATCTCTCTCCTCCACTTCTGACCCTCCTCTTCACCTCTTGACAGTTCTATGTTCGAAAAGGCTAGGGCTTAGATCAACATATACACACACACATATATATATATATAGAGAGAGAGAGAGAGAAATACCTAGCAGAGTCAGAGGAGCAAGCGAGCGAGAGAGAAACACACAACGGCTCTACCACGGCTGGAGACGCAGAGTCGGAGGAAAAGCACCGGGGGATGCAGAGTCGGAGGAGAGAGGGGTTTTCATCAGTGGGGGGGTTTGATTGAGAGGAGCGGGAGGAGCTGAGACGGTGTGGCATCGGCTGAGATGTGATCGATTGAGACCTGAGAGAGAGAGAGAGAGAGAGAGAGGAGAAATTTTTCAGTGCCGGGTGGGTACCACATGGCACCTTACGTGGTACCCACCGGCTAATCACGTCGCACCATCTGGTTCTCTTCCCACGCTAGCCCAAGTAACGTTTCCTTCTCCTTTCCGTCTTCCGTCCGTAAAAAATTGGGGCAAAACCCAAATCTCACCCCCCGAAATTTTTTGAAACCCTTTATATCATATCCTCCCAAACCAAACCACGATCTCCTCTCTCTCTCTCCCTCCCTCCCTCCTCCATCTCCGCCACCCCGCCCCTACCACCACCGACTCACAACCACCACCGTCCCAAGCGCTTTCAGCCTCTCGCTTCGCTGGTATGGGTTCGTGTATGTAATTTCGAAGCCCTAATTTTCTTTCTTCTCTTTTCTTGCTCTTCACTATTTTGTTCCTTTTTTATCAGATCTTCACTGCGTGGTACCACTGCCACCATCAGACTCCACCAGTTATTGACCTTTCTCTCTCACAGGTTTCTCTTTCTCACTCCCCTCTCCACTAGTGTACCATTTTTGAATACAGAGACTACTGTGGCAACAGAACTGCACTTTTTTGGTCGCGCCTGGTATTCCTCACAAGTATCCTGGAGTATCTCCTCTTGTGTTTCTGTGACTATGCGGAATTTCATTGTATTATCTAATGTCAAATTTCACTGTATTATCGAAATACAAAATGCTAAAGCATAAATTCTGTACCAATTAACGCATTCGTATCCATGTGATAATGCTATTTTCTGAGCTCGTAGGACAAAGTATTCGTAGGCTTGGGATGCATCCATTCCTTGCTTCTTCAACCTGAAAATGAGAGTATCAATTTTGTGGATATGTGAAAATAGCTTTCGAGTAATCCTCATGGAAACAATTTTCACAGCTAAATTTCACAACCAAAGATGTGAAAACAGGATACATGTGTAGCGTTTCCCAATTTTATGTCTCGTACGGGGATATATGATAAGCACCTAATATTGTAGATATTTGGTGCGCCTAGTCCCGTGTTACGTCTTTTGTTTTCTGTTTAGTTGCCTTTTGTAGTGTTTTTGCGCGTAAGATTTTCTATTGAGCATTTCAGGTTTACGCGAATAAGTGTGCTTGTTGTGATGATTGGACAAACCTTGAGGGTAAGCAAGTAGGCGGTGCCTCGAAGGATTCATCCGTCGGGTGTCAAGACAAGGCACAAGGGCTTGAGCTGCCTGAAGAAGACACGGTATCGATACGGGCATCAGCGTATCGATACGGTTTGAAATCAGAAGGAATTCCAAGCTTCAGCGTATCGATACGGCAATCTGCGTATCGATACGGTTCGAAAACAGAACCATTCCCGGGCTTCAGCGTATCGATACGGTTCATCTACGGAGAAACTTGGATTTTGAAGCAAGCCAGCTCGGTATCGATACGGGATTGGAGTATCGATACGAGAGAAGACCGACTTACGTTTTTGACAGCTGTTAACTTTCTTTAAGTGGCAAGTTACCACTTTATGCGTAGGAAAGATATTTCTGAGGAGAGAGAGTGTCTCTTGTATATAAATAGGACCACCTTTCTCCCTCATTTGGATCTAGCTAATTACTTTCCTTAAACTTTCCTCCATTAATGTCTTGTTGAGTTTCAAAGCTTTTCTAGCCTAAATTCCTTAAGAACCTTGGTAAGTTTAAGTTGTTTGTTAATTTTTCAAGTACTAAAGTTGTTGCTACGGTTTAGATCCTTTATAATATCTAGTTGGTTTTCAATTCTATCGGTTTAATATGTTTACCTTTCCTAGCATAATTTCTAGTCTTTTCAATATGTGTGAGTAGTCGTTTGGCTAAGTCTTGGGCTAATCTATCCCAAGGACTTAGGTGGTTATTCGATTCTCGAATCTTCGGGTTTAAAATCATGGGTTTCGGAATAGAGCCTAACTTGTATTTTTTGGTCTAAACTAGGGGTGTAAACTACTTGGTAAGGTGTTTAGCCAAGCGGTCTTGGCAAGTGGCTTACCAAGGGATTGTGGCCCCCTATGTGTTTGATAAAAGTTTTCAACCAAGTTGGTTCGCCTCCGGTCAATCTCATCTTGTGACAAACGTAGTTTTAAAGTTAAATCTTCCGGGCAAGAGCGCGCGGTCGTGACTCTTGCTTGAGTTATCATTGGGAATCGGTAACGGGCTTAGTCCCGTGAGAGAAGATCCCTAGACTTGCCTTTTTAAGTTCATTAAAACTCATTTCTAGTCTTTCGTTTTAGTTTTTACTCCGCTCAAAGGAAAAACTCAGTTGGCCATCTCAAACGCCTCCATCCATTACATAAACCTTCAATCCAATCTAAGCTGAATTCGATTCCTTGTGGGTACGATCCCGGACTTCCGGATATTATGCTTCCAACGACTTAGCCCTACGCTTGGGGTTTAAAACCTTATCGAAGGCAAGGTTTACGGAGCTAAGCATTTTTGGCGCCGTTGCCGGGGATTCTTATTATAGCTTATTTTGGAGGATCGACAAACCATTGTAAGTACTCCGTTTATTTTCTTTTCTTTTGTGTGTTGAACTCAAACTAGTGGATACCTCTAACTGAGCCATCAATTCGACTTGAGGTTTAACGAAGCTAAGTTGAGCGTCAATTGCCATTTTTATTGTTTTACTTTTTAGTTGTTGAACGTGGCGGTGGCATAACCCCACGGAATATTTTGTTGTTGAGAACGAGGCGGCGGCATAGCCCCTCTAGTCTGTTTAATTAGTTTGTGCAAGGTGTATGCTCAACGTTTATCGTAGTCCTTTATCGAAACGGTTGCATCGCTCTGCTTCTCCTCCGAGGGTTCGTAATATCACTCAGGCATACTTTCCACCACGTGAGTTATCACCTCTGTTAAGGCCAATGGCAGATCAACCACCAGCCCGTACGTTGCGTGATTACCTAACACTGGAAAGAGGTCCGCATGTGTCACCTATAGCTATTCCGAATTGTACCGCTGCCAATGCATTTGCTTTCAAGCCAGAATATCACCGGGTTATACCAGAGTTTCGGGGTCGTGAACTTGAGGATCCTTATGCTCATATTCGGGAATTCGAGACCATTGTTAGCACATTCGTGACGGGGCCGAGACAGCTTGACCAAGCCCGTTTGAAATTGTTCCCTTTCTCACTCAAGGACAAGGCCAAGCAATGGTTCCATTCCTTGAAGCCTCGCTCTTTGCTAACTTGGTCCGAGGTTCAGGATGTGTTTACAACTAAGTTTTTTCCGGTTAGCCGAACCAAGCTTCTTATGGACCAAATTCAGAATTTCAAGCAGAAGGATGGGGAGGTCTTTTACAAGCTTTGGGAAAGATACAAGGATTTGCTCGCAGCCATTCCACACCATAATCTTTCCATGTACTTAGTGATTAACCATTTCTATTTGGGTTGTGATCAGCAGGCCTAGCAACTTCTTGATACGATGGGAAGCGGTGACTTTATGGGGAAGAATCCTGATGCCGCTTGGGAGTTCTTAGACGCTTTGGCGGAAAGGGCTCAAACTTGGCAATACATAGATCCGGGTGATCAAGCTATGAGGAATCAAGGACCGGGTGGCTCCGGCAAGTTCTCGGTGAACGAGCATAATGTTTTTGAGACAAAGCTAGATGAGCTATCGACAAAATTGGATAAGATGAAGTTGGACGCGGTCCACGTCAAGGAAGTGAAAGAGGTTCGACAAATGGAGGAAGTGTGTGTGATTTGCGAGACCGTGGGCCATTCTACCGATAATTGCCCTACCATTCCCGCCCCTCGGCACCATTTTAGTCAACTCCCTCCAGAAGAAGCTTGTGCATTGAACCAACGTTGGGATCCGTATTCCAATACTTACAATCCGGGGTTGCGGTCTAATCCGGCTTTCCGTTGGAATAATCAGAATGAGGCGGGTTCTTCATCAACTTCACAAGCACCTCTTCCCGCTCAGAATCAGAATTGGCGATAACCCCAACTCCAAGGTCCACCATGGTTTCCTGCAATTCAAGGTCCGCCCAGTTTTCAACCCCCGGGACAATTTCAAGGGCAAAATCAGTTTCAACAACCACAACCATTTCCTCCGCGGTGATCTTTGGAGGACACTATGAATACGTTCTGTCAGATGCAAATAACCACCAATGAGCAAACCACTCAAGCAATGAATGACATTCGGAATCAAATGGGTAAATTGACTACGGCCATTGGTGTTTTACAACAAGAGAGAGGGAAACTTCCTACTCAACCCGTGGCCAATCCACAAGGCCAACACTTCGCGTAAGGCTCTTCGGTGCCTTTCCCCGAGCAAGCGAAGGCCATTATCTCTTTGAGGAGTGGGAAGACGGTGGACAACGCTCAAGTGGAGCCGCCAGTCGCTCCTAGTTTCCTACCTTGTCCTACACCGTCAAAGCCAACTATACCAAGTGAGGAACCTCCCAAGCAAGCTCCTTCGGAAGAAGAGAAAGGAAAGTCAAAGGAGGGAGATGTCCCACAAGCTTTCACTGTTCCCGCCCCTTATCCCAACCGCTTAAGGACGCCGGCCAAGCCAAATCTCAATACCGATATCTATGATGTGTTAAAGCAAGTAACCGTCAACCTCCCTTTAATCGATGCTATCAAGCAAATTCCGTCCTATGCCAAGTTCTTGAAGGACTTGTGTACTCACAAACGGAAACTCCAAGTGCAAAAAAAGGTGTTTTTGACTGAGCAAGTTAGTTCACTTTTCGAGTCAACCCTTCCGCCCAAGTATAATGATCCGGGGTGTCCTACTATTTCCATCACTATAGGGGGCAAGGTTGTTGAGAAAGCTCTCCTCGATTTGGGAGCGAGCGTTAATCTTTTACCATTCTCGGTTTATGAACAACTTGGATTGGGCGAGATGAAGCCAACTCGGGTGACTTTACAATTGGCGGATAGGAGTATTCGAATTCCCAAAGGGATGGTCGAAGATGTGCTAGTTCAAGTTGACCAATTTGTATACCCGGTTGACTTTGTGGTTCTAGACACTTGTCCGGTACCAGCGGCTCAATCATCCGTTCCAATAATTCTTGGACGACCTTTCTTAGCAACATCCGATGCCGTGATTCATTGCCGGGATGGTCGACTCAACATGAGCTTTGGTAATATGAAGATGCAAGTTAATATGTTCCATGTCGGGAGCCACATGGGGGATGATGAGGATGTTTATGGAGTGAGCATGATTGATTCACTTGTCCAAGACCATGTCAATGAGTTCATTTGCAAAGACGAGTTGGAAATAGCACTCACATCCGCCGAGGCCGATTTTCTTGATGCACCTAAAGTGGCGTATATGTGCTCCTTACTAGATGAGGAGGAGGTGTGTGGGATTACCCCGTGGATTCCGAAATTTGAAGAGCTACCCCCTATTGAGAAGCGAGCCGTCCCGTCTAGTGTGGAACCACCAACGCTCGAGCTAAAGCCGCTTCCGGATACACTCAAGTATGCCTATCTTGGCGATGGCCAAACATACCCGGTTGTGGTATCCTCTGCTCTAAGCGAACTTCAAGAGTTGGAATTGCTTGTTTTGTTGCGGAAGCATTCCAAGGCAATCGGATGGTCTATAGCCGACATTAAGGGTATCGAAGCATCCCTTTGCTCCCACCGTATTTACCTAGAGGATGATGTCAAGCCATCTCGCCAACCTCAACGGCGATTGAACCCAATAATGAAGGACGTCGTGCGAGCGGAAGTGCTCAAACTCTTGGACGTCGGCATAATTTATCCGATTGCGGATTCTAAGTGGGTTAGCCCAATACAAGTGGTACCAAAGAAGTCCGGGGTGACGGTAGTGCGGAATGACAAGGATGAACTTATCCCAACGCGTGTCCAAACCGGTTGGAGAGTGTGTATAGACTACCGGAAGTTGAACGCAAGTACAAGGAAGGACCACTTTCCTCTTCCCTTCATAGATCAAATCTTGGATAGGGTGGCCGGCCACAAGTTCTATTGCTTTTTAGACGGGTACTCCGGTTATAATCAAATAGAGGTGGCTTTGGAGGACCAAGAGAAGACAACGTTTACGTGTCCATTCGGGACCTTTGCTTATCGTCGTATGCCGTTTGGGCTTTGCAACGCCCCCGGTACCTTCTCAAGGTGTATTATGGGCCTATTTAGCGACATGGTGGAGAAGATCATGGAAGTGTTCATGGACGACTTCTCCGTTTTTGGTGATTCCTTCGAAGCTTGTCTTACCAACTTGGGGCTCGTATTGGCCCGGTGTGAGGAAAAGAACTTGGTCTTGAATTGGGAAAAATGTCACTTCATGGTGATCGAAGGCATTGTGCTGGGCCATATTGTGTCATCTAAAGGGATTGAAGTAGATCGGGCCAAGATTGACTTAATTGGGAACCTCCCGACACCGAAGTGCTTAAAGGACATCCGATCCTTCTTAGGGCATGTCGGGTTCTATCGCCGGTTCATAAAAGATTTTAGTTCCATTGCTCGACCATTGTGCCATTTGCTCTCAAAGGATGTGCCGTTTGAGTGGACACCGGCGTGTGAGGCCGCTTTCGCCAAGCTCAACTCAAGTCTTACCTCGCCACCTATCGTGCGGTCTCCAAATTGGGAGTTACCATTTGAACTTAT
Source organism: Rhododendron griersonianum (assembly GCA_018127125.1). NCBI lineage: Eukaryota > Viridiplantae > Streptophyta > Magnoliopsida > Ericales > Ericaceae > Rhododendron > Rhododendron griersonianum. The sequence goes on along the minus strand of CM030791.1, from coordinate 25,671,674 downwards.
GTGCGACGCGAGCGACTTTGCCGTGGGAGCGGTGTTGGGACAACGCCAAGGGAAGGAGCCGTATGTCATTTATTACGCTAGCAAGACTTTGAATGAGGCCCAAATGAATTATTCGACTACCGAGAAGGAGTTGTTAGCTATAGTCTTTGCACTTGACAAGTTCCGTTCTTACCTAGTTGGAGCCCCGATCACCGTGTACACCGATCATTCCGCCCTTAAATACCTTTTCACGAAGCAAGATGCTAAGGTGAGATTGATTAGATGGATTTTTACTCCTACAAGAGTTTGACCTTACCATTAAAGACAAGAAGGGTGTCGAGAATGTGGTAGCTGACCACTTGTCTCGATTAGAGTTCGAAGACCACACTTCTCACATTTCTATTGGTGACTCGTTTCCCGATGAGCAACTTTTTGCAATCTCCACAACCCTGTGGTACGCCGATATTGTGAATTACTTGGTTACCGGCTTGATGCCTGCTCATTGGAATGTACAAGCGAGGCGTCGGTTTTTAGCGGAAGTGAAGCGTTTCTCTTTTGACGATCCGTATCTGTTTAAGTATTATGCGGATCAAATCATCCGGAGGTGCGTTCCCGACTCCAAACATCGGAGTATCATGAATTTTTGCCACATGGAGGCTTGTGGCGGCCATTTCTCTTTCAAGAAGACTGCAGCTAAAGTTTTGCAATGCGGTTTCTATTGGCCTTCCTTGTTTAAGGACGCGTTCGAGTTTGTTAGGACTTGTGAACGGTGTCAAGCCTTGGGAAAGATCACTCGGCGCAACGAGATGCCCCAAAATCCCATCCTAATCATTGAAGTTTTCGATTGCTGGGGCATAGATTTTATGGGGCCCTTTCCTACATCATTTGGTTTCCTTTACATTTTGCTTGCCGTTGATTATGTTAGCAAGTGGGTAGAGGCGATCCCAACTCGCACCAATGATGCCCAAGTCGTAGTTGAGTTTCTCCGTTAGTACATATTGGCACGGTTTGGGATGCCAAGAGCAATCATTAGTGACCAGGGCACGCATTTTTGCAATCGGTCATTCGCAGCCTTAATGAAGAAGTATGCAATTGTGCACAAGGTGTCAACGGCTTATCATCCTCAGACTAACGGACAGGCCGAGCTAGCCAATCGGGAGATAAAGGGCATTCTGGAGAAAATGGTTAATCCTACCCGCAAAGATTGGTCCCTTCGGTTGACCGACGCCTTGTGGGCTTACCGTACTGCTTATAAAACGGTGTTGGGAATGTCGCCTTATCATCTCGTTTATGGAAAGCCTTGCCATCTTCCGGTGGAATTGGAGCACAAAGCTTATTGGGCGATAAAGAAGATGAACGCCTCCATTCCGCTTGCCGGTGCTAAAAGGAAGCTTCAACTCAATGAACTTGAGGAGCTAAGGTATGATGCTTATGATCGCTCTAGTTCATATAAAGCCAAAGTCAAGGCCATGCATGATAAAAACATTCTTAGAAAGGATTTTGTGATAGGCCAAAAAGTGCTTTTGTACAATTCTAGATTGCATGTGTTTGCTGGCAAGTTAAGGTCCCGTTGGGCCGGTCCATATGTTGTTAAATTTGTCGCTCCTCACGGAGCCATAGAAATTGAGAATGAGTCCAATGGGAATGTTTTTAAAGTGAATGGACAACGGCTTAAGCCATTTCTTGGTTATATTGAAGTTGGGGAGCCCGATGAGGACTTGGGCACTCCCGTTTATTCCGATTCTCTTGTTTCTTAGATTGGTTTAAATTATATTTGCACGGGGAGCGAAAGCGTAACCGCTGAACTTAACTGTTTGTCGGACCCGGCCCCCGGGTAGGGGGTACCCACCATTGACTTGGGTATTTGTAGCTTCGCACGCCGCTACTAAAACAAGGATCGTGTGCCCAGCTCCGGTTAGTAAGTGCAATGTTTAGTTTTTGTACATATTAGCTTGTTTACTTAGTTCTGGGATTTTCACACTATGAGATTTCACTAATGCATCATTGTTAGGGCTTTAATTAGTTCTTCTTTGTAGTAGTTTACCGTTAATGATCCATGCTTTCCAGATATGTCCCTATCGGGGGCAGTTTAGGTCTATGGGTGAGGTTTGATATTCCCGTGCTTTGGCGCTAGGCTCTGTCTTGTCTCACCTTGTTTAGATCATAGGGAACGCTGGGCTTAATTGCTTGGCGAGGTCAAGCGGTGAATTTTACTTCAGGCATGATGTAACAAACTTGACGGTCTAGTATAGCCACCCATGTCTTACCTCACCGGTGAGACTCGGGAAGAAAAGTATGACTCGCAAGATTGCGTGAAAATCGGGTGGTGTCCTTTTTGTTTACTTTTGGTTGTTGGCGCCCGGATAACACGAGCCGGGCGGTTCTAATGTCAATTGTCTTGTGGAAGGTCTTTCTCTAAAGTCTTGCAGGGTTTATGTGCTACCACGCCAACCTTGGTAGCTTGGGTCTAACGCTGAGGTGAATGGGGCATTCAGGAGCCCTAAGCATGGGTGCGGCTTTGCGCCGCGGTTGTAAGGTCGATAAAGCTTTGGATATGGCCCATCGTGACTAGTTGTGGTTCCGAGTGGGCAGAACCGAAGGAGTAAGCCCTGGAAGCATCAAACCTGACTGGACCGGGCAATTGGCATCAAAGCCTCCAACTTGGTCGAGGTATCAGGGGGTTGACATTCCCCCGTAGGTAACATCTTTTGTTCCCTCTCCATGCGTTATTTTTCATGCTATGGGGGCATAGCATATCTTAAGTTGGGGGGAGGGTTATATATATGCTATATAGTTTTTTGTTTTTCGTTTTTCGGCTAACTTTTTTCATTTTTAGTAGAACAATCCTTCCGTTATTACAAAATTAGTGGATTAAAACAACTTGGCACATGTTCATGAAGTGTTGTTTTGCAAAAGTTCGTTAACGCAAATTTTGTATACCACAACTTGCATGAATGGACTAAGGTGGAATTCACGACGTTCGAGTATGTTTTGATTAAGTTTGGCTCATATCCCATTTTTGTTCTTCTTGTAGTCATAGTTAGATAAATAATCTCATGTTCATGCCTAGATACGTGTGTTGTCTAATTTGAATCGAAGTTGGAATCTATAGCGCACTTAGGATATGATACAAGGCATTTTTTGCATGATCGAGCCACATATGAGTCTCATTTGTCCTTTTGAATAAGCCAAGTCCGAGTCGTTCCTACTTTTAACCTTAGGAAGCCGGATGTTTGGTTGGATTTGATTGCTTCTCGGTGACTGAATTACTGGTTTCTCGTGGTCTCGACAATGTTTTGGGTGTTTGTGAGTTGCATATGGGCGTTGGAATGAGCTAAAAGGATTGGAAATTGAGGAGTGCAGGGGAAGCAAAAGCGTATCGATACGGTGTTCTGAGTATCGATACTTCATCACAACAGAAGGTTTTTGAGGCTTCAACATATCGATACAGTTTTATGCGTATCGATACGGTTTGGAAACAGAAGGTTTTTGAGAGTTCAGCGTATCGATACGGTTTTCTGCGTATCGATACGGGTCATCTACGGGTTGCAGGGGAAGACGTCTCGGTATCGATACGGGATGAGCGTATCGATACGGTTCAATAATCTGGGTTTTTAAAACAGATTGGGGTTCGACCCTTGTCATTCCAAACACCTCTCTCTCTCTCTATACCTCCATAGCCGCCGCCCCTCTCACAAAACCTAACCCCAAAACCTCCAATCCACCACCAAATCTCACAAATCCTTCACCAAAGTCACTCCAAATCACCTTCTCTACAAGATTCAAGCAAGGAATCGAGGGTTTCAAGCGCTATTCACCAAAAATCAAGGTATTTCGAAACCCCTCTCTCTCTCTCTTCATTTTTCCTTGTACCCACCACCAAAAACCCACAAAACCTCTATATTCCCACCATATAAACCACCTACAACCAATTCCTACCACCAATTTCATCCCCACTTACCAAAAATCCGAACCCTTAACTTCCCCTGTCCAAGTTCCGAAATTTTTTTGAAAAATTTGACAATGCCAAGGCTTAAGAGGGCCGCTAATAAACCTCCACGGGTCCCGGTTGCCAATGTGGCATCCTCCTCTCGCCAACCCGAAATTCAGAAGGAGGATGAGGTTCTTCAAGATTTTGAGGAGGAGGAAGAGATGATGGCTAATCCAGAGCAGGGCCAGGTTGGTTCAAGGAGGAAACGGACCTCGGATGAGGTAAAGGCTGACAAACAAGCGAGGTGGGAGAGGAGCTTTGTGAAAAGGGGGGTGAAAAACGAGCGCCACGTTGATGTGCAAAGCCTTGGGCCGAACCATACATGCGTCCAGAGGATCACCGAACAAGGTTTGGCTTACTTCTTTCGTCAAAATCCTGGTTATATTAAGGGAATGGTGACTGATTTCTATAAAAATGTGAAAGTCCCCGAGTTGGGGAAGATCTTTGATAAGAGTGCCCGGATCACTTCTAAAATAGGTCGGGTTACCGTTGTGGTAGACCCGGATATCATTGCTAGGGCTATAGATTATGTACGACCCCTTGCTGCGTCTATTAATTTGCCGAGGGAAGATTATGCCTCGAGGAATGAAGTGAATCAGGCGTTGTACACCAACCCGGCAGAAGCTAAACGGCCCCATGTTCCGGGAAAATTTAAAGAGGAATACCGTCTGATTAACCAATTTGTGCATTATAACTTGAACCCAAGGGGCACCGAGAACAAGCCGGCGAAGTCCGAGGGTGAGATGCTTTACTCTTTTATGGATCCTGGAACCGTGAAAGATTGGTCTAAATACATTTTCTGTCAGATGGTGGAGTTTAAGTCCAATGCGCCAACTTACACGAGGATGCCATACCCGTGCATGATCACCAAAATTTGTATGGAAAAGGGTGTTCCGAGAGAGAATTATGAGGAATGGGGAAAACTTGAGCCAGGGATTCTGAATAGCACTAGTTTGACAAAGAGTGTGTCACAGACAAGGGGAGCTGGAGGAGCTGAGGGTGTGCTAGGTGGGAGTTACCTTACTACAATGCCTCCCAAACGTGCCAAGCAATCAGTGTGGCAAAAGCTGCTGTTCTGCCAGGGAGTGGCAACAATGAATAGCCACCGTAAGCTGAAAAAGGAAATCCGGGAGAATTCTAGGAGGCAGGAGAGGATCGACCACAAGTTGGATTACATGTTGTCAAGGCAAGAGGGGTCTACTAGTGAGCCGTATGCGCCGCCACCGGTTGTGGATGCCGAGGACAGTGATGATTTTGGAGAAGAGGAGCCGGAGTCAGGAGATGAGGAGTAGTTAGAGGTTCTTGTTTAAATCCCTAAACTTGGTCGGGGTGCGTGGTGGTTGACAGCCCACCTATCCTATCTTGTTTTTACTTTCATTAGTTTAGTTCGTATCTAGTAGTTTTAGGAAGCTTTTGTTGAGGCCTGTATGTGGCCAGTGACTGGGTGTTTTGTAGTCGGTGATGGCCAAGGGTAGTTAAACCAAGCAAGAATATGGCCGTCACCCGTTGTTTGCTAACCGTTCTTTTGTTCATCCAAGGTCAATATTAGCTAATGAAGTCCTTCATTGATCTATAGTGCGCTTTCATTCCGTTTTGATTCAACTTTTGACAATATGCATACTTAGTGTGTGGCATGCTTTCCTTTCGTACTTTAGCTTTCGGCTTTGTGTCACAGAATCTGTTTAAAGGTGCTCTCCTCATATAAGGCATGGTTTTTGTTTTTCTCCATTGCCTAGCTTCGAGCCCTTTTTCCTTGGGGATATGTTTTGTAGCGTGCAAATGCATATGTGTTGACCGTATTCCCCTTTTTGATAAGGATACGGATTTTGGTACTTGGTTTGGAACATACTCAATGCTTAGTTATCCATCTAAGTTTTCAGCTGTTAGTTGCGAAGGTTAAACAAATTTGCTTTTGGAACTTTTGCTAGTTGGATACGGAATGCGCATGTGATGAGTTGTTTTATCGGAAGGATTGTATAGTTAGTTTAATAGTATGTTTTGTTGCTCGGGACTAGCAACGCTCAAGTTGGGGGGTGTGATAAGCACCCAATATTGTAGATATTTGGTGCGCCTAGTCCCGTGTTACGTCTTTTGTTTTTTGTTTAGTTGCCTTTTGTAGTGTTTTTGCGCGTAAGATTTTCTATTGAGCATTTCAGGTTTACGCGAATAAGTGTGCTTGTTGTGATGATTGGACAAACCTTGAGGGTAAGCAAGTAGGCGGTGCCTCGAAGGATTCATCCGTCGGGTGTCAAGACAAGGCACAAGGGCTTGAGCTGCCTGAAGAAGACACGGTATCGATACGGGCATCAGCGTATCGATACGGTTTGAAATCAGAAGGAATTCCAAGCTTCAGCGTATCGATACGGCAATCTGCGTATCGATACGGTTCGAAAACAGAACCATTCCCGGGCTTCAGCGTATCGATACGATTTTCTGCGTATCGATACGGTTCATCTACGGAGAAACTTGGATTTTGAAGCAAGCCAGCTCGGTATCGATACGGGATTGGAGTATCGATACGAGAGAAGACCGACTTACGTTTTTGACAGCTGTTAACTTTCTTTAAGTGGCAAGTTACCACTTTATGCGTAGGAAAGATATTTCTGAGGAGAGAGAGTGTCTCTTGTATATAAATAGGACCACCTTTCTCCCTCATTTGGATCTAGCTAATTACTTTCCTTAAACTTTCCTCCATTAATGTCTTGTTGAGTTTCAAAGCTTTTCTAGCCTAAATTCCTTAAGAACCTTGGTAAGTTTAAGTTGTTTGTTAATTTTTCAAGTACTAAAGTTGTTGCTACGGTTTAGATCCTTTATAATATCTAGTTCGTTTTCAATTCTATCGGTTTAATATGTTTACCTTTCCTAGCATAATTTCTAGTCTTTTCAATATGTGTGAGTAGTCGTTTGGCTAAGTCTTGGGCTAATCTATCCCAAGGACTTAGGTGGTTATTCGATTCTCGAATCTTCGGGCTTAAAATCATGGGTTTCGGAATAGAGCATAACTTGTATTTTTTGGTCTAAACTAGGGGTGTAAACTACTTGGTAAGGTGTTTAGCCAAGCGGTCTTGGCAAGCGGCTTACCAAGGGATTGTGGCACCCTATGTGTTTGATAAAAGTTTTCAACCAAGTTGGTTCGCCTCCGGTCAATCTCATCTTGTGACAAACGTAGTTTTAAAGTTAAATCTTCCGGGCAAGAGCGCGCGGTCGTGACTCTTGCTTGAGTTATCATTGGGAATCGGTAACGGCCTTAGTCCCGGGAGAGAAGATCCCTAGACTTGCCTTTTTAAGTTCATTAAAACTCATTTCTAGTCTTTCGTTTTAGTTTTTACTCCGCTCAAAGGAAAAACTCAGTTGGCCGTCTCAAACGCCACCATCCATTACATAAACCTTCAATCCAATCTAAGCTGAATTCGATTCCTTGTGGGTACGATCCCGGACTTCCGGATATTATGCTTCCAACGACTTAGCCCTACGCTTGGGGTTTAAAACCTTATCGAAGGCAAGGTTTACGGAGCTAAGCAATATACATCATAAGATACATTACCAATAGTAAATATAAGTTGAAAACAAGTTACAGATCTTGTATTATAAAAATTCAGTTGGGTTGCAATTTAAAATTTCCAAATCTTTGATCCCAACGAGGCCATGACCACCCATCTATGTGACTAGAGCCTTTAGTAGCTAACTCTTTATTCTTGTAATTTTACAGGATTGTATTACTATCATGGTTATCTGACTAGATCTCTCAATGTTGTAGACAAATCTACAAGCTGAAACGAATATTTGTGTCCTTTTCTGCTACTCCATGTTTATTATGAAAAGGATGTTTACTGATACAAACTTGACATTTTCTGCTACTCCATGTTTATTATGCTTGTTGGTATAAGTTGTTTCCAAATTAATTTTCTTTCATGTTTTAGAAATGGCAGGAAAAAAAGACTATTACGTTGTGTTTGTGGGTAGGACCCCCGGTACTTATAAATCTTGGCCAGCTTGTAGTGAACAAGTGTGACTAGATTCCCTCATGCTGCGCATAAAAAATATGTGCACACAAAGCTTGGGTGCGGCACAGCGAGCACAAAACAACAGTTGAGCAAGTACAGTTCCCTCCATTGTTGGAATTTGCTGAAGGAAGTTCAAGTGAAACAAAAAATGATGTTGGATACGGACTGTCCACATGTCACGATTCAGTTTATTGTAATATACTTTTTGAAATTATTTGAATTGTGAATGGTAATTTAGGATGAGAAACGCCCGGCGTGGGCTTATTTGTGTATTTGAATTGTGAATGGTAATTTAAGATGAGAAGAAATGCCCGGCGTGGGCTTATTTGTGTATTTCAATTGTGAATGGTAATTTAGGATGGAAAACGCTCGGCGTGGGCTTATTTGTGTATTTGAAGACCAACTACACCATCCACTAGCCCGCCGGGCGCCCAAGGTTGGGGCATGGGGTGGACATTTAAAGCTTGATTTCTCTGCCTCAGTGTATGATTTCTGGGGAGAGAAACCTCTGAATTTTAAAGCACAAGTAGCTGGATACCTAAGGGGTTATAAAGAAGATACAAAAGGATGTGAGCTTGTTTTGCATCATGGAGTCAGATTGGTGTTATATGGGGCATGTCTAATTGATGTTTTAGGCAGCCTATTTAACCAAAAAAAAATGTTTTAGGCAGCCTTAAATCTTGTCTCTGCCAATTCTAGATTTCCCCAGTTGCCTTGTTCTGTTATGTGCTAGTTGCCAGCAAGGGTATGACTACAGCTGATATTTGTTCTTTCTTTCTTTTCTGGTTTCCATTTTGTTTGAACTTCTTTGGACTGCAAGGATATTCCGTTGGTTTTAGTTCTCATCTGGTTTGGTTTTAATAAGGGCATTCATATTGTCTTTGCTTGTGTTGTAGCCACTAAGACACATTAAGCGCGAAAAGATCTGTTGAAATTGAAAAAATATGTTCTATCAGAGGAAACTTGTTGAGCTTTTGAGTTCAAATTGAAAACAGGCATTCCAGATACGACATGGGACAAGGACACAAACACAGACAATGTATAGACTTTTCTATATCCAAAAGGTTTCCATACATAATTTCATAGCCAAATAACTTTCATACAACCATAGTTAAGCAAAAAATGAAAATGGCAAGCTCTAAGAACCACCAGTTGCATGCCCACCCATAACTCAAAAACATATGGTGGAGCAGGGTATCCACAACCTACATTACGCCATCCACAAAAAGCTACAAGTCCACTACATGTTTATATTTAGCACTGTCTCCCATTGTATCATAGAACCACCAGTTACAAAAAATTGAACCACCGGCAGTTGCAAAAATCCCTTCCACCTGTTGCAAAAAATCTGAAACTATTTCAAACACATTCTTCTTAATCTTCACCCAAACTATAGATATTTGGAGACATTTGCATTCCCTCAACACCGCTATCCGACAAGCAACTCTGTATCATACTCGTAAAATAACCATGTGGGTATTCAGAGAGCTGCATTTGCAATGGAAATACAAAGAGTCAACGAATTTCTATAATGAACACAAATTTGTGGGGGCGTGATTTATCCTTGAACCTCCTGAACCCCTTCTCGATGCTTGAACCGTGCTGATCTTGAGCGACGACGCCGTGTACCTGCAAACCGGAGGGTGGTGTTCCTCCGGGTAGAAGCTCCGACGATCTAGTCAGAATCGGAGGGAGGAAGAAGAAGAAGTTTGATGGGAGAAAAAATATGTTTAAGAGAGGAGAATATCTAACCCCTTCCCAAAAAGGGGTAGCTTGCTATTTATAGGCAAAAGATTTGGAGTGCTGAATAAGGTGGAAGTGTGCTGCACACGCGTTGCTACGCTCGGATGACGTCATATGTCAGAGGCACTCGATGGATATTTGACTTCAAGATCTGCAGACCCATGCTGACCCACGTGGGCCAGAGTCAGAGATGTCTCATCGGTTATCAGAGAGGCGTACACGCATATCTCTGCCACTGTCAGTGGAAGCTCCATAAACGTTCTATCGCCGCCTAATCCAGCTGAAGAAGTGATCCGAGCGAAGGATCCGCCGAGCGAAAGACTTGCTCGCCAGACCATTCCTTCGAACAGGGAGAATGCCCATCCGAGTAAACAAGACATATGTCGAACAAGGGCGCTGTGAAAACTCTCGGAGTACCAGATAACGCTCGGCAAACACCCGCGAGGCCGACTAACGTTCGGTGAGTAACTGGGATGACGTGTCGTGTTTGACTTTTCTCATACAGATGAACTGAGACAACTGGGCTGTGGGCCCACAAGGTTAGCCTGTTGACCCCTTTGGTCCTTCGGATATTTCGGCCCACTACAATAGCCCCTCAACTCCTGCTTTACATGTTCCGAAGGAAGGAGGAGTTGACAGTAGTGGCCGAACAAAGCTATCCTGCGAGTCGACGGCTCACTAGCTTCCTCTCTAGCCGAACGAAGAAGTCTGCCGAATGTTTGCCGTTCGCTTAACCCGAAGCAGATAAGCTCTGGTCCCGCATTTAATGCTTCTGAAACCGCCAATTTCAAATTTGATACGTGTCATTAATCCATTGGATAGCGAAACGGCGTTGTACAAAGTCCTCCACGTGTCAGCCATCGCGCAGAGCATCAATCTCCCACTTCAATCTAATGGCTGGGGGCTCTGCGTCGTTTCGAATTCTCCCCTTGGTATAAAAGGGGTGGAAGGAGAGAGAAAATCACTTTTTCTCTCCTTCCCCCAGACGCTCCAACTGCTCCTCGACGGCTCTCACCCCAACATCGCATGAAATCTGAAGATCTACACCATGAATCACAGATTTCTCTTGATATTCAGGTATATTCTGTTTTTCTTGATACTTCCTTGCATTTTCAGTCGTTTTCACGCATTTTTTGGCCACAAAAGTGGGTTTTTCTTTCCGTTCTGTCCGTTCTCGTTTCTACATGCTGTAGAACAGGTTGAACATGTTCATGTGTTCTTCCGAGTCCATGAACATCTTCGATCCGTGCTCTTCCGAACACAAATCAACTCCGAAGAACAAGTAACCAAAAATTTCTCCGAACGAAGTATCGAACAAATAGTCATCCAAATTGGCTTCCGAAGAATATCTGCGCTCGGAAGCCTCCTATCGACATATAGTCGTTCGGGATTGACATGTTTGTTCGGTCAACATAGGGCACTGAAATTAGGCACCTTTAGGAGCAATGACCTTGCCCTTCGCTAACGGTCTTATCCCATGCACTTTGTTTTAGGTATGGAGTCGTCGTTAACTTCCTCGGGAGAATCTTATCGTTCGACCGATTCTAAGGCTTCAAGCTTCGGTGAGATGGACCCCCGAATAGCCGAAGCGATTAGAGCCGAGGCTCGGAAGTACCGCGTGGGATCTGGATCCCCATACGTCGGAATCGAGGGGATCGATTTCCCCTCGAACGTGGCGCCTCTTCGGTCATTGGCCCCTGAAATCGTCGAGATTGACGATGACGGTTCTTCGGAGAAAGCCGAAGAAGACCCAGATGAAGAAGAGGACTTAGAAGAGGAGGCAGCAGATGGGGATGAGGAAGACCAATCCGAGAGAGGCACACCTGCCGCTTCATCTAGTCGGCTGGAAGGAGAAGCTGCTGTCCTCGGCGAATCATCTTCTGCTGTTCTGAAGAAGAAGGTCAAGAGGAAGATTATTCCCTTGGACCCAGATTTGATCCCCGACCAAACAGGAAAGGAACCCTGCCCTTACTGGGACTGTTTCTACAATCAGGATCTCTTTCGGCGAGCCTACAAAATCCCGAACGACGTTGTGATTACTCCCGTCGAAGGGCCCCGAATCTTGTTCAGTGACGAGCACGTCACGGTTCCCCTGATGGCAATCACCGAGGGAGGGCTTCGGTTCCCAATGCATAAGATCTTGAGACAGATCCTGCATCGATTTAGCCTCACGCCATGCCAACTGAGCGTGAACTCCTACCGCATTATTCACTCGGTGATTAAACTCGCCGAGGTGAAGATGTTCAACCTGGAGGCCCACCACCTTTTCGAGAACTACATGATGTCGAGGAACGTTAGACGTTCTCGATACTTCTTGTGCTCTCGGAGAAACATGAAAAAGATCATTCCCGAGGGAATGTATGACTCGGAGAAGTGGGCTTCGGACTACGTCGAGGTCCGAGGCAACTTCCAATACCCTCCACACGAGTATGGGCAATTCGAGATTGCAACCCACAGGGGAGATCCTTGTAAGCATCTTGTATTTTTTAGTTTGCTTTCTATTTCTTCTTGTAGTGTTTTCTACTGTTTTCCAACTTGCAACTGACATTCACAATTTGTTTTAACTTTTTAACCTCAGTAGATACTTCGAAGCTCAACAAAGACCTGTTAAGGTTAGCGAGGGGGTGCGGGCTTGCTTCGACCCTTTTGACAATTCCGAGTGCAGAAAGGGACGCTCCAACTATCGTTCAGTACGACCCATCTTACGGGGGAAGGATCCGAAGAAAGGTGGTGGAGAAAGAAAAAATGGTGGTGCTGTCCGAAGAACTCCTACCGAGCAAGGAAAAGCCGCACCGAGGAAAAATAAGAGTACCAACCGAGGATGAACCCTTCACCGGGGACGAACCCTTCACCGAGGACGAGACGATGCCTCCCCGAAGCATGAAGGCCGTGTTACAGAAGAGGCTGGATGACGAGGCGAGGCAGTTGGTCGAGCAGAAGAAGGACGGTGCCCCTGGGGCTTCTGGCTCAGCTCCGAGCAAGAGTGGCACCGTTCCTCCTCAGGCGCAAAAGCATCCTCCTTCCATCACTCTCTCATCCGAGGACATTCCCCCGGCGAAGAGGACAAAGTCTCGTGCTACCAAGGCATCTGGGGTCGTCCTTCCGGGGGTGGAGGAGAAGGAGAAAAATAAGACTGCCGAGGGAGAAACAAGAGCTTCCTCGGATGCTGATGTTCCATGGGTCCCGAACTTTGTCACTCCGGGTAAGAAACAGATCCTCAAGTCTGACAGCCTCCAAGAGGACCCTTCCCTCGCTTTCACGCTGCACTCGGGGCTTATGCTGCCGAAGGACATCATTGCTCCCCCATCACTGAAGACAGCATTGAATGATTACTATTTCCATGTTGGGAGAGTAAGTCCAAATTTCCGTTATTTCTTTCCTTTGCACATTTGTTATTTCTGCACCTTGAATAACTTACATTTCCTTCACTTCCAGGTGACACAATCGATCATGAGTGCCCAGTTGCACCTCTCCGAGCATGACAAGCAGACAAAGTTGCTGAAGCAAAAGGTGGAGTTCGGCCAGCTGACGCTGGAGGAGTACAAGAAGACCCTGGAACACTCGGAAGGTGTACGCCGAGCCCAGGAGGTCCAAATAAAAACTCTCAACGAGCTGGTCAAGGGTCACCAAGATGCCGCCGAGCATACGAGGGCCGAAGGAAAGGCTGAGGGGCTTGAGGAGGGACGAGCCCTGGGGAGGAGGGAGATGGAAGAAGAGATGCAGAAGCTGTTCCAGGTGGAATTCGACAAGGGGTATTACCAAGCTGAGGAAGACTCCGCGGATCAGATTATGGTCCTTCGGACTGAAATGAGGGAGGCGCAGCACCGAGTAAGCTTCAAGCTCGGATTTAACACGGGTTTCGACGAAGCTGGTGTTGAAGCTGACGACGAACGCCGAAGCCTCATCGAAATTCCCCCTCTCCCTGCCGAAGAAGCTGTGGCCGAAGAGCCCATTGTCGACGAGGCTGTGGCAAGCCCAACCGAGCAAGAGAACGCTACAACTCCAGCCCCTGATTCCACCAACCTTCCCCCAGTTACTACTACTCCCGAAGCATAAAACTTGTTATTTTTTCCATTTTTGTTTTAGTAAACTTCGTTTGGAACGGTCGGCACCGAACAATTGGTTTTAGCCGAACCGTATGTAATTAACGCAGGTAGAGGGTGGCCAAGAACGATTTACCATGGCCACTCCTCGGTAAGGTTGTCCAGGGATGGCACCGAACGATACACCACCCGCCATCCCCTGGCGACATTTGTTTAAAAAATTTTCCAAGTGTTCGTGCTCGGTGAATCCACTTTTTGCAACCCAACAATTTCATATTAGTAATATGCAAGTTTTTCCCAAGTATTTTTGTTCGGTGTATGTGCCTTCAGCATTTTATAATGTTTTTCTTCAAATGCCCACAAACGCGTATCACACAAACATTTACAAGTATAGTTGCTCGTCCAACCGAATATGTTTAAGGGGTCCGAGCGATGGATGCCTCCTTAGCGTACAAATAAGTATCCTTGGGGATCCGAACGATGGATGCCACCCGAACATACGAAGTACTTTCTTTAGGGGTCCGAACGATGGAAGCCACCCATGCGAACTTGCTTTCTTCTCATGTTTACCCATAGGAGCCCCCCTGTCTTAGTGTGTTACCAAAGTGAAGGAAAACACTAAGGCAGGAAAGTGGGTAAACAAAGGAACACAGGTGCCAAGCCCCCTACGATGGACAACCGAGGCTAAGAGAATTTCGCCCAAACCAAGTATCCGAACGATAGTAGGGTAGAAGTGCCATGTACCGAAGGTAATGGGCGAGATAGTATACCCAGTTAACCGAGCATATAATCCGAAGAAACAATAACGCAAGAACATGAAACTTTCATTAACAAAGACGCCCGAAGGCTTACATTCCGAAGAAAAATAAAACGAACCAAAAATCAAAAAACAAGGGGGAGACCCGCCGAAGCTACCCATGGAACTTCCGAAGTTTTTGGGTGCTCCAGGGGTTTGCAATCGGTGTTCCATCCATTTCGCCCAGCTTGTAGACGCCGTGACCAATCTTCTGAACCACTCGGTAGGGCCCCTCGTAGGGATCCTTGAATTTTGTCAACTTCTTCGCTTTGACCACCATCCGAAGGACCAGGTCTCCGACGTTAAACGGCCGAGCCCGAACATTTTTGCTATATCCCTGAGCAACCTCCTGCTGGTAAGCAGCGTGCCGAAGATTGGTGTTATCACGAAGCTCCTCGGTAAAATCCAGCTCCGCACCAACCAAAGCGTTATTATCCACTGGATTGAAATTTTCAGACCGAACGGTAGGGATAAGGGTGGAGAGGGGCAAGACCGCCTCCATACCATACACCATGGAGAACGGTGTTCGGCCGGTGGAATGCCGAGGCGTAGTACGGTAGCTCCACAGAACTTGTGGAAGCTCATCAACCCATTTACCGAGCTTACGATCCAAACGACGTTTCAGTCCCCGAGTAATAGCCTTGTTAGATGCTTCGGCCTGGCCATTTCCCTGGGGATAAGCAACGGACAAAGTATGTATGGTAATGTGATGCTCTTGGTAGATACTTTGGATTGCTGAGGCAACGAACTGAGAACCGTTGTCTGAAAGAATAGCGTACGGCACCCCGAACCTGGAGATAATGTTCTTCCAAATAAAGCGTTCGACATCCCCGGCCGTAGTCTTCACCAGCGGAGAAGCTTCGACCCACTTTGTGAAGAGGTCGTGGTAATGAGCAGATACTCAAATCCTCCGAGCGCCTTCGGCAGCTTTCCCACTATATGGAAGCCCCAGACAGCAAACGGCCAAGGACTAGTGATCATCTTGAGAGGAAAGGCTGGCTGGTGAGGGATGGAAGCATGCTTCTGGCACCGAACGCAGCGCTTCACATATTCTTCGGATTGTTTAACCATCTTAGGCCACCAATAGCCCTGTGTTAACGCCCGCTGGGCCATCGTTCGGCCACCCGAGTGACCCCCACAGCTCCCCGAATGAAGCTCATCAAAAATGCTCTGAACTTGGTCTTCATGTACGACGCGCAAATCTGGACCAGTGAATGTTCGACGGTACAGGTTTCCACTCGGATCAAGGAAGTAGTTAGCTGCTCGGCAACGAATCTTATGAGCTTCCTTCTTGTTTTCGGAGAGGGTTTGATGCTTCAGATAGGCGATAATAGGATCCATCTGACTTGGTCCGAAGGT
This sequence comes from Rhododendron griersonianum, assembly GCA_018127125.1. Taxonomy (NCBI): domain Eukaryota; kingdom Viridiplantae; phylum Streptophyta; class Magnoliopsida; order Ericales; family Ericaceae; genus Rhododendron; species Rhododendron griersonianum. Next base: position 25,655,759 of record CM030791.1, on the reverse strand, counting down.
GATAACGTTAACCGGGCAAGTGACAGGTTCGAAGCTCGGTGACTCGACCTCATCAAAAATAATTGTGCGACTACCTGAAGTTTGATACACCGAGGCGAGACCTGCTAGAGCATCAGCATGTGCATTATGTTCCCGAGCAATCCACTCAATCTCAACGCGTCCAAACTGTTTCAGCAGAGAGAGAACATGACTGACGTAAGCGTTCATCCGTTCATCCTTGGCCTAATAATCGTCGTTGAGATGGCCCACAATCAGTCTAGAGTCATAGAAGACATGGACCGAGTCGGCTTCCATCCGAAGGGCAAGCTTCAACCCAGCAATGAGAGCTTCGTACTCGGCTTCGTTATTCGTGGCAGGATAACCGATGGTGACCGAGCTCTCGTGGACCGTCCCAGCCGGAGAAACGAGAACAATACCAGCCCCAGCCCCGTTGATGTTCGAGGCTCTGTCAACTGTCATCCTCCAAGCGTCTCCAGAGAACAACTTCCATTCCTTCCTCGGCCTTTTCGTTCCCAAGCTGAACCAAGCCCGAAGAGATTCGGGGGGCGGGTTGCTCCATCTCAACAAATTCCTCTTCCTTTGCAATCCGAGCTTCCTCAGCAGCAGCTGCTAGAGCGTTCTCCTCGTCCTTCAACCCAGGCGTTAGCTCGGCGAAGAAGTCAGCTAAAGGTTGGCCCTAGATTGTTGTCCTCGGTTCAAACTGAATGTCACTAGCAAGGTCTTGAGAGAATTTCAAGATCCTGCTGGAGGAGGTGGTCTTCCGAAGAACGGCCCTAAGAGGAAACTCAGTGAGAACCACGATCCTATGGCATTGGAAGTAGGGCATAAGGCTCGTTTTGGTCGAAACGAGCGCTAGAGCCAACTTCTCCATAGGCAGATACCTCGTCTGAGAGTCCGTCATCGTCTTGCTCGTAAAGAAAATCGGCAAGTGCTCCATTCCTTCTTTCCGAACGAGCACAGCACTCGTCGCATGATCCGAAACAGCAAGGTATAGATACAGATCTTCGTCGGGTTCGGGAGTGACGAGGAGCGGAGCGTGGGAAAGATAATCCTTTAAGGACTGCAAAGCCTGCTCACACTCCTCAGTCCACTCGAACCTACGCCGACTGGTCTTGATGGCTTGGAAGAAGGGCCTGCAAAGGTCACTTGAACGTCGAATGAATCGGTTCAATGCTGCAACCATCCCTGTCAGTCGTTGAACCTCCTTGATTGTGGTTGGAGCTCGGAGGTTTTGCACGGCGGTAAGCTGGGTTGGGTCAGCCTCTATCCCTCAGTGGCTAACCATGTAACCAAGGAATTTGCCCGAACCCACGCCGAACGCACATTTCTCAGCGTTGAGGCGAAGGCGGTATTCCTTGAGGATGTCAAAGATCTCTCCCAGATCCCGAAGATGATCAATGCCGAGCTTACTCTTGCAAACCATGTCGTCAATGTATGCTTCCAGAGTTTTGCCGAGCTTGGGGAGGAACATATTAGTGATTGTTCGTTGGAAGGTTGCCCCGGCATTCTTCAATCCGAAGGGAACGACGTTGTAGCAAAACATTCCTCGGGGAGAAATGAACGCCGTCTTCTCTTGATCACCTTTGGCAAGGGCAATCTGATGATAGCCCCGGTATGCATCCATGAAGCTCAGACGCTCGTACCCAGCTGTTGCGTCCACCATTTGCTCTATCCGAGGAAGAGGGAATCGATCCATTGGACAAGCATCATTGAGGTTGGTGTAATCGACGCAGACCCTGAGCTTTCCATTTTTCTTTGGAACAACGACGGGGTTAGCGAGCCAAGTCGGGTACAATATCTCCCGAATGGCTCCAGCTGCCAGCAGTTGATCCACTTCGGCCATGACCGCCTCCACATGTGAGGCCGCCGAGCGACGAACCTTCTGTACTACGGGGCGTCTGTTCGGATCCACATTAAGTGAGTGAGAAGCGAAGGATGGGTCCACCCCGGGCATTTCCTGAGGAGTCCAAGCAAATACTTCCATGTTTGCTTTTAAGAAATTGAACATGTCCATACGCTCGGACTCCCTCAAGGAACTGCCGACGAGGAAGTATCTTCCCCCATCCTCGGTTATCGGCATCCGCACGAGTTCTTCGGCTGACCTTTCCTCGGCAGGTAATCCCACTTCCTCGGGCTCGGGGACGTCAGCCCTCTCAACACATTGTACCTCCAGGAAGCTTCGCTCGTTAGTCACTGTACTGACATAACACTTCTTCGATTGGATTTGGTCCCCCCGAAGGCTCTCTTGCCTTCCATTCCAGCCGATAAATTTCATAACCTGGTGGAGGGTAGAGGCGACCGCCTTCATTCCGTGTAGCCAGGTTCGACCGAGGATGATGTTGTAGGGGCTAGGAGAGCTCACCACCACAAATTCGACATCAATCACTCGGGAGCCGGCTCGCACAGGAAGAGTGATCAGCCCCTGAGGCCACACGGGTGCTCCAGTGAAGCTAACGAGGGGTGTGCTTGCTGTCCGAAGCTGGTTCGGGCAGAGACCGAGGCTTTTGAAAGTAGAATAGAACATAACCTCTGCCGAGCTCCCTTGGTCCACCAACACTCGTTGAACTTTGGAGGAGCCAACTGTGACCGAGACGACCAGAGCGTCGGTGTGTGGCATTTGGACCCCTTGCAAATCTTCGGATGTGAAGGTTAGCGGGCCATCAAGGCTAGGATCAACCCACTTCCTCTTCGGTGAGATTCCAATGCTGCAAACGGCCAAAACAGCAACTGCTAGGATCAGCCCACTTGCTCGGTTTGCTTGACCCAGCGCCATTTTGACCTAATTGACCCTGCCGAACGTTAACCACTTATTTCTTCGCTGCGGTTGGCTTTGATGCTTCTGTCCCCTTTGGCGCGTTACGTTCGGCCACCGCCTCCTCATGCACACAATCTTTCTCGATAATCAACATAAGCTCCCCCATTGTCTTCGGTGGGTTTCGGGACAAATCTCTGAACATTGCCGAGGTTGGATCCAACCCGTTCATAAATGACTCGGCCGCCATGCTCTGATCACAATCTGGAATGAGGTTATACACCTCCCAGTATCGCTCGGTGTATAACCGAAGGGTTTCGCCTGGTGCCCTCTTCATATTCACCAGCATTAAGAGTGTCCTCGGGTGGATGTTGCTCGTCACGAATCTCTTGGTGATCTCCAACTCCAGCTCGTTGAAGCACTTAATGGACTTCGGCTTGAGCTGATTGTACCATAACATTATTGGCTCACTCAGTGTAAGAGGAAAGATCTTACACATAAGCGCGTCGGAGAAGTTGTGGAGGCTCATCGTTTGTCGAAATCGGTAAACGAACGCGACTGCGTCCTCCTTGGCCTCGTAACGCTTGAGCTTCGGCAAGACAAAACGATCCGAAGGTCGTTCTTGCTGTATGGCGTCGGTGAAGGGAGAGGCCTTGGCCTTACCGAGCTTGGAGTTAACGACCACCTCCGGGACGCTCGGAACAACGGGCAGAGGAGCTTCGAGGCGGTAGGTTCGGTCTTCCCGAGGTTCCCTGTAGTGGTGTCGTGGCCGCCTATTCTCCTCTCGCTGCTGATGCCTAACACCTTCCGAACGTTCCAATTGCTCGATTCTAGGATCCTCAAGATGAGCTCGCCGAGGATCGAAATCCTCGTTGACCGGTCGGTATATCGTAGGCATTCCTGTAAATTGGTCGTACAGAACAATGGTGTCATCTTGCCTCCGTTGTTCCCCACTTTCCGCTCGGCGGTGGCTAGACGAGCCAGCCGGGCGTCGCCCATCCGGGTAGCGATCCGTGTGTGATCTCGATTGCTCGGTACGCTCGGGGCGTTCATTGGTCCGAACGCGCCGAGGCGGGTCATTGAGATCCAAGGGCCTTTTCCCATCCACGTGCTCCTGGTACCGTCGGGAAGCATTGTTCGTTCTCCCAGAAGCTTCCATCCTGCGCGTCCCTGCTGTAGAGCTCGTCGCCAAAGAGCGAGTGCTCTCGTTGCGAACGACACTCTCCAACCGTGGGCGAAAGGCCGTGGGTTGGATCCTGGAAGCAGGTTCGAGCCGATCAAAAATAGTACGACGCTCGGACGGGGCACCTTCGGACGTGTGCGCCTGTCGGGATTTCCTACTTCGCTTGCGAGTTTTCTTTGGTCGACTTGGTTCGGCAGGGTGGCCTTGCACAGGAGTCGTGGCCACGCCTCCGTCCCGCTCTTCAAGCCGTTGTTGGAAGAGTGCAATCACCGCAGCCTGACGCTTTTGCTCTGCCAAAGCAGCCTCAAGCTCGGTTGGGGGGTAGGAGAGTTGCCGTGCGACTGGCAAGGTGGTTCTCGCGGCTTGGCTGGGGTCAGCGTTTATGGAACCAAACCCAGATAAACCGAGGGTGAAGTTCTCCGGACCCGGAGGGGGAAGACGTTGCGCCATTACTCGAATGGGTGGTGGTGTACAACGAAGAAAGGAGGAGGAGGCCTGAGATGGACCACGGCCCACGGTGTTTTGCTAGGAAAGCTCTGTTCCGTCCCCAGCAGAGTCGCCAATTGTGGGGGCGTGATTTATCCTTGAACCTCCTGAACCCCTTCTCGATGCTTGAACCGTGCTGATCTTGAGCGACGACGCCGTGTACCTGCAAACCGGAGGGTGGTGTTCCTCCGGGTAGAAGCTCCGACGATCTAGTCAGAATAGGAGGGAGGAAGAAGAAGAAGTTTGATGGGAGAAAAAATATGTTTAAGAGAGGAGAATATCTAACCCCTTCCCAAAAAGGGGTAGCTTGCTATTTATAGGCAAAAGATTTGGAGTGCTGAATAAGGTGGAAGTGTGCTGCACGCGCGTTGCTACGCTCGGATGACGTCATATGTCAGAGGCACTCGATGGATATTTGACTTCAAGATCTGCAGACCCATGCTGACCCACGTGGGCCAGAGTCAGAGATGTCTCATCGGTTATCAGAGAGGCGTACACGCATATCTCTGCCACTGTCAGTGGAAGCTCCATAAACGTTCTATCGCCGCCTAATCCAGCCGAAGAAGTGATCCGAGCGAAGGATCCGCCGAGCGAAAGACTTGCTCGCCAGACCATTCCTTCGAACAGGGAGAATGCCCATCCGAGTAAACAAGACATATGCCGAACAAGGGCGCTGTGAAACCTCTCGGAGTACCAGATAACGCTCGGCGAACACCCGCGAGGCCGACTAACGTTCGGTGAGTAACTGGGATGACGTGTCGTGTTTGACTTTTCTCATACAGACGAACTGAGACAACTGGGCTGTGGGCCCACAAGGTTAGCCTGTTGACCCCTTTGGTCCTTCGGATATTTCGGCCCACTACAAAATTGAAATGCAAAACAGTTGAATTCATCATACCAAGTCATTTGGTGTTGCGAATCTTGGAGGTTGCATAACATTTGATGGCAATAGAAAGTCTAAAAACAAAACAAAAAGTTTAAATTCCAAGTTTAAAAAAAACAAGTTTAAACAAGTGTAAAGTCGGAATACATAGTTCGCCATACCTGCTGTAGGATTACTATCATTAACATTTTCAGATGTTTTTCTTTTCCTTCTCTTCTCTAAAGCACCCTTCATTCTACCATTAGTTTGTCCTTTTTTGAGATGTGCCACCCACATAAACGATGTTGTGTATTCGAAAACACTTGTGCAACTGCGTTAGCAATTGCGTGATCTTGATCAGTGAAAATGGTCTTCGGTGCCTTGTAATCCATAGACTCGAGAAATGCATTAAACAACCAAACAAAGGAAGCAGTGGTCTCATCAAACAAAAATGCACAACCAAATAACACATTTTTCCAATGATGATTCACCCCTACAAATGGAGCACATCATGTTATATTTGTTTGTCCGATAGGTAGTGTCAAAGACTACAACATCCCCAAAGCATTCATAATCCAATTTGGATACCCCATCTCTCCAAAAAATATTACTCATTCGATTTTCCTCATCAACTTGTACGGTGTAAAAGAACATTGGATTCTCTAATTGGATGTGCTTGAAATGATTCATTACACTCTGACCATCACCAGCTTCAATCCTCTTCGATCGTTCAACTTGCACAAAATTATGACAATCAGTCTCCGTGTACCTAATACTTTTATAAACACCAGATTCATTTAACATGTATGCATAAGTTTTGCTCTCACTTATACCAGCATCAGCCATGGATTTGATAACACCCTTACTTGTATCATGTATTTTAAGTGCAGACCTTAGCAAATGTCTTTGATCTGATTCAATCAAAGGGTGATTATGCTCAGCCGCTAACTGACTGATTTCGTAGACACCATTTTCCACTTAAAAATTAACCCGTGCTCTGCAGCCACATCTACTATCTAACCGGTTACACTTCTTTTCTTCGCTATGATCCCTAAATTCTCTGAACCCCTCTTTTGAACACACAAAAGTAAGTCGAATCACTTCTTTCGTACCTCTTTTGTAACTTAAATCATCTCGCCGAATGCTAAAACCCATATCAAATGCATATCCATTGTACATGTCATAAGCTTCTTGATCACTATTAACTTTCATTCCAATTTTAACTCAAAACATGCTTTTTGAGTCGTTAAAAAGCCATCTGTGTATGGAATAAAATAGCCCCCAAAGAACCAATAAACTAATGATACATCCAATAAAAAATTAAGGAGACAAACATATTAAGTCCAACAAAGAACCACGTTCTGGTCCCCCTTGTTATATTAAATTCATAAATGGAGGGCAAAGATTAAAAAAACATACCCTTTTCTTGATTTGATCTGGGTGTTTGGTCCATCTCCATTGTAGGTGGTTCTTCCTCCACTGAGTTCATCTCTTGATTTATGCTTCTTTCTTAATCTGAGTTTGATTCATATTTTTCCTTGATATGGGAGGGAGGGGATGGCAGAGAGTTTATGGGATGGCAGAGAGCGGGAGAGATGAAAAGGGTTTCAAAAATTTCCGGGGGTGAGATTTGGATTTCCCCTCAATTTTAGACGGATGGAAGACGGAAAGGAGAAAGAAAACGTTACTTGGGCCAGTGTGCGAAGAGAACCAGGTGGCGCGACGTGATTGGCCGGTGGGTACCACGTAAGGTGCCAGGTGGTACCCACCCGGCACTGAAAAATTTCTCGAGAGAGAGAGAGAGGAACTGACGAAGTGAGGGAGAGCTTTTCAGGCGTAAAAAACGGTGCGGTTTTAATATTAGAGATGGATTTGCCGACTAACTAGTTGGTCGGGAATTACCAAAATGGCGCCATTATTTTCGCGAAATTTTGAATTGGCGTAAAAGATTTATCTTCCCCAACCAAAATTAAATTAGTCGGCAATTAGTCTAATTTAAAGATTTAGGGGGAAAAAATATTTAGTGGGCTCTAATTGCGCCACCATTGCATACAAGCTCCAAACTTTATCGCCATAGATATTTTTATTATGCTCAATCTGAACCGTTAGAATTTCACGTCTTATCGATTATAGGATTGTCACCAAAGTCGAAGATCATTCAATATTATCGACACATGATCGAAAGACTTTTACTACGTCCAGAAGCATTAAAGTCTTATAGCACACTACTCGAGCCCCACTTGAGGGCTTTTTGCACAATCAGAACCATCTATCCTTAATTGATTATGGGTTAGATCATTCTTACTGAGATTATAGTTTATCATTTTTCATTAGACAATTGATCGAACAGAAAATACTATTTTTTCTAATGAGTTCATACCTCGATAAAGGGGTATTTTAAATCTAATCGAGCTGCAAATTTACATGAATGAATAAATCAACAAGTGCAACAATATCAACGGTCTCGATTGTCATGATTGTCTCGTGATCGTGTGGCTACTGCAACAACGAGTGCAACATAAGATTTAGTTGACTGTCAAGTAGATTACAAGTATAGATTTTAAAGGTAACTGTCGAATCATTTTTTATAATGCTTGATCTAAACCGTTAGAATTTAATGTCCTACCAATTATAGCATTGTCACCAAAATTGAAGATTATTCGATATCGGCAACCGCATGATTGCAATACGTTTAATGCGTTCAAAGGCGTTTAAGTATTATAATGCACTACCCGACCCCCGCCTGAGGTCTTTTTTGGCAATCGAAATCATCTATCTATGACGTAATACGAATTAGATCATTCGCACCAAAAATGAAGTTAACCGTATATGGATAGACACTTGATTGAACATCAAAATTCTTTTTTTTTAGGAATTTTCATGTCGATGAAAGGGCTTCCTTAACCTGATCGAGCCAAAAGAACGGTTTCAATCGGGAAAGTTGCATCATGATCAATGTAGTCAGAACAAATATTGATATTTTTTTAATTGGCAAAACAATTGGGATTTCCCAACTAGTATGCCGATGAAGGGGCATCCTAAATCCGATCGAGTCAAAATTTTATGAGAATCTTATGATTAAAAAGAAAAATAATGAACGGTTTTCGATCGGGAAGGTTGTATCATGATCAATGTAGTGAGAACAAATATTGATATTTTTTAAATTAGCAAAAAATTGACATTTCCCGACTAGATATATTTTTAGTCGGCAAATCTATTTCTGTAATTGATTTTTAAGGCAAAAAATTGATATTATCCAACTAAACATATTGTTAGTCGGTAAATATACATGTTTCTCAACCAAATAATTTAGTCGGCAAGGAAATTGAATTCTACACTCTCTTTTTTTACATCTACACTCCCTTTTTGTCTTCTTGCAAAAAAATTACATACACTTTCAACACTAAAATCCAAAAAAGAGAGTGTAGAAGTCAAAAAAGATAGTGTAGAATTCAATTTCCCAAATGTATTTCCTTCATTGATTATTTTAATTGGCAAAAAATTATATTTTCTGACTAAAATTGTTTTTAGTCGGCAAATAACTAGTTTTTAGACGACTAAAATATAGTTTAGTCGATAAAATATATGTTTTGCTGACCAAAATTGGTTAGTCGGTAATTTGATTATTTTTAGCCGACTAAAAATCATTTAGTTGGTAATTACCTTCTATTTGCCGACTAAATTGTTTTTTGGTCGGGAATGGTGTATTTTGTTGTAGTGCAAATTCGTAAGATGTTGTAGGTAGGTAGGCTTCCTACCCTTAAACATCTCATATGGGGTTTTGTCAACTTTCTTGCAAGGGACTTTGTTAAGAATATAATTGACGGAGAAAACTACATGTAACGCCCCTATTTTTGGGAACGTTAAATAGACATTTTCATTGAAATTTAAGTAGAGTCTGGCTTATTATTACATCATAATTCTCACAAGAGTACATTTATTAAGCAGGGGAGGGAACTAGGGTTCCTAACTACTGCTCCGCCTGCTCTTCCATCCTAGTCAGCTCCTCGGCTCCGAAGGCCTCCAAGGTGTAGAGTTCACTATGTTCATTTACAAGGTCTGACACATTATACCAGTGTCGCCACCAATATAATATGTCAGGATCACCAAAGGTAACACCGTGAGTTACAAAAGCTCAATAGAATAATCCATACCCACTAACCCTTAATTTACAAATAATGGATCATACAGATAACGATTTCCACATAGTACATGCTTATTTAACAAAACAGTTAACAATGACACATCCACATTCACTATTTACTAACGTTGGTGTCCATGATTTTCTGAGTTTCTCCTACGCGATTTCTTGTAAATCGTGTCACTATATTCACCTTTCATTTGCCAAATCAACATTTCCAAAACCGTTATTTATACACCCAACATCGGTTCTGCCGTTCCGGTCTCTCGAGTATCCTCACAATGGTTCTGCCGCACCAGGTTCCCATTGGCACACAAAACTTTGCATTGGCTCCTCTCCGCGGATAACCAAGCCACACACCCAACCTCGGTTCCGCCGTTCTAGTCTCCTGAGTATCCTCACAATGGTTTCGCCGCACCGGGTTCCCATTGGCACACACACACACACACACACCACACAATGGGCAAGTCCGTCCACATTGCGGTTTCCAAACACTTTCCTTTTTTCAAAACACACCTTTTCATTAACCACACCCTAAGTGTCATGTTTCTAACTTTCTTGATTCTCGTGTCTCGTTTTCATGCATAGACTCCGCGGTAGGACTTCTTATGAAAGAATCATAAATCATTCATTGTAATCTTGAAACTAAACTAGCAAGGTCATCCAACTCTATATTACTAATTATGCTCAAATCGCTACTTAAAGCATAACGCCACATGTACGGACGCCTTTGGAGTGGATACCACTTATGCTTAATCACACATCAAGAGAAATAATCCTAGTAGTCATGTATACATGCTCATAACCATCCTTAAGATCAAAATATGAATACTTCCATTCAAGCGATAAATTCTTATCTTTCAAAATCCATACTTTCCTCCTTTTTGGAAAGTTCAAAACAACATATGTTTATTGAAGTAAAAGTGATTATTTATCATGTTCATACTTCCATTAGCTAATTAAGTTTATCAACTATCATGCATTTCAAACATTCAAGTAATATACAAACTTCTAATTTTACTTGAGTAAGAAAAATCTACTATACTTAGAGTTAGAGTGTATAAGAATATTCTACATGCATTACAAACAATACGCATTTCTATTTATACTTAGGGTAGGGATAAGATTATTCTACCGTTCTTCTTGGCGGTAGGGTGGCTACGGAAAGTACGTCGGTGATCGGGCGGAGTAACTTTCTACGAAATGCTTACGGTAGCTTCGAAAGAGAAAGGCTTCTCTCGAAACTAGGTCTTGACTAAACTACTTAAGCTTTTTTTGGATCGAGAGGGTGGTCGAGCGGCGGTCTTGGATGAGTTTATTGAAGAACTTAGGAAGAACTCAAGAACAAGAAGAACAAGAACAAACTTAAGAATTCTAGAGAGAGAAGTTGGAATGCTTGAAGATGTGAGTTGAACGCTGAGAATGGGGTGCTATTTATAGCAAAAATCTTGGCTCCTTCTCTCCCCTCTTGGCCGGCCCTCTCTCTCTCTCCAATTCTCCCATGGATTTGCTCCATTAAGTTGTCATTTCATGCTTGAAAGCATGTCAAGACTTCCCTCACTTGTCCTTTCTACTTTAGGCCATACCTTAGGTTATTATAAGGGGTTTTTAGTCTTGTCTTGTACTTAGGAGGGCTTGCTTGTATGAAAGGGCAAAAGAAAGTCTAGATTTGGTTGTCATGTTGTACTTAGGTTGAGTGTGAGGTTGGCTAAAGAGGTGACTTGTTTGAGTGAGTTAAAACACATGCACACACTCACACTTCTTCTTCTTCTTCTTCTTCTTCTCTCTCTCTCTCTCTCTCTCTCTCTCTCTCTCTCTCTCAAGTACTAAGTACATATATATATATATATAGAAGTACACTTCAATGGTCATGAAGTCTAGTCTATGGGCTTTCAAGTGTCAACTCCACAAAGATATGGTCAAGACTTCCCTAGAAAAAAAAAAGGGCTATGAAGTACATATACCTATATATAAATATATTTGTGTACTTAAAAAATCTAGGAAAGTGACTTTGGTGGGAAATCTAGGTTTAGGGCTATAAGTCTAGGTTTATCCAAGGGATAAAAGTTTCCCTAATATTTATTATCCAATGGGTAGGAGATAAAGGTGACAAGTATGGTCTTGAAATGACTAGTCAAGTGAATATATATATATATATATATATATATATATATATAAAATAATAATAATAATAATAATAATAACTACTTTGGTCCAAAGGGTTCCATTAGGGTTTGGAAGGTTCATCTAGGGTTAGGAGTATCTATCTAAGAGCATCCACAGTGGTATAATCAAAACAAAAAGGTTTATAAAGTTAGCAACATTTGCTCAAAAAGAGCTCACATTGGAATAACCAAACTTAGAAACATCTTATCAACTCATCAAATTTTGGCTCTTGAATAATCAAAACTACCAACCTTTTGCCAATAATCAAATTTAATTGTCTTCACATTTCCTCAATCAAGCACACCATCATTACACAAAAACTTTCTTTCTTCTATTTTCAACATGTTTATAACAAAAATACTTTTAAAAACAGTTTTTATTTTTTTTTGCAAAAACAGTTTTTTACACATTTTTTTATTAAAACTGTTTTTCCCAAATTTTTTTAAAACAATTTTATTTCAAAACAGTTTTTTTATTAAAACTTTTTTTTTCAAAAAAACAACTTTTTTTTTCAAAAACTGTTTTTTTAACTTTTTCCCGAAAACTTTTTTTTAATCAAAGTTTTCAAAAAAATATTTTCTCTTTTTCAAATAACCTATTTTTATTAGTTTGAAAACTATTTTAAAAAAATTGTTTTCTATGTCACAATTTCTAGATTTTTATAAGTTAAAAAGGTAATGTGGCAAGTTTTGGTTATTCAATTTTGATTGTACCATTGTGGATCTTTACATTGCTAACCTTAGCAACTCTTTAAATGGATAACCAAAAGATGATGTGGCAACTTTTGATTATCCCACTGTGGATGCTCTAAGTGAAATGGTAGTTAGGTTTCTTCAACTAGTTGGTTAGAAGCTAACTATATTTGCCAAGTAGGATTTCTAGCCAAGAAATATAATTTTAAGACTTTATTTCAATTACTCGAAAAATTAATATACTAGTGTTTTTATAAGCACACTTGTCTTTAGAAAATGACTAGATTGTTCGGTGTGATGTAATTTAATTTTATAAGTCTTAAATCTAATTTTGACGGATTATTAAAATTTAAAAAGAAATTTATAAAGCAATCCAAGAATAAATAAAGGATTTTCGAATATTACAACGAGATTTTTATTTACTAAAAATCGGAGTTGTTACACTACATCTCCCCACATGTTTTGAGGCTGTAGACACCTCCCAAACGGGACATCGCCATACAGATTGATCACGCTTGTTTGATTGGTTGCTTGCTACATAAACCAAGATCGTGGATATTCCCATGGCTAGGAACATCGCCACATGATAGCAATTATCATCGAAACAGAGTCGCCACCTAGTTTAAGAAAACTAGGAAAAACAGATAGAGATTCTGGGCACAGGAGCCAAAAGTATGATAAGAGGAAGGTGTTAGGCACCCCTCTTCACCCAGTCGTGAGACTGGCCCATAATCGTTCAACATAAGACCGATATCTGCTCTATTTAATTCCATACAAATAAACCGGTTATTTAAGCCTTTAAATGGTTAATAAGGTGAACCAGGATGAGTAAGTAAACCACATGCATCAGAATAAATAAAACGGAAAACTGTTCTAGCAAATGGATTCCACGGCCGGTGAATAGATTTCACAGCCGAGGGATCCCGATGGATTGATGTACCGGCCGCGGGAACGAAGTCCCAGCCGGTGTTCTTTCTCACACCAGAATACGAACAGTTAATAGAAAGAACTAATTAAAAGCAAGAGACGGAAATTAAATCAAACCATAGGCCCCTGGGCCTCACCACGATCCCTTAGAGATTTGATTGCTTCCGATTTGATTGGGATTGACTGATTTGCTTCTTGAAAACCCTAGGGTTAGGGTTTGAACTTTGGGGTTCGATCGTCGAATTAGCGGCTGCCTTCGGAAGGTTAGGGCTTTTGAAGAGAGGGTTTGAGAGTATGTTTCTGCAGAGTTTTGTGGCTTGAGAGGGTGTGTTGTTATATCAATTTCGTGGTTGAAGTCTTCTTTATATAGGCATAGGAATGACACAACTCGACCAATCAAAGCACACGATTGGAATTGGAGTTAGAGAGTGATACAAACTCTTTATGGTGATCTCCTGACGTAGCCCGAACGCATCGGAAAAAGGCTGCTAGGGTTTTGTTGATCGGATCAAACGATCGACATAACATTCCAGAATCTGGAAAAAGGATGATCTGGCTGCCGAGGAATGGATGTTGCGGCCGAAGGATAGATCTTGCGGCCGAGTGATTGGATCTCTCAGGGAGATTTTCATGCAACAGGTTGCTCGGGTGAAGAAATGATGTTAAGGCCGTGAGATCAATGTCACGGCCGACAGATGGATTCTCCTAGGATTCTGTATTTCTGTCTGAAAGGCTATTTGGCTCTGGATTGGGTCCTCTAAGTGGCTCAAAGTTCTTACCATAAGTCCATGGGTTCACAAGAAGTCAATCAGCAATCACTGTATCCATTTCATCATCGGGATGGTCCCCAAGGTGGGACTTGAAATAATCGTTAGGCCAAATTGGGGTTGTTACCCAAAAATGCAACCTAGAGGGGGGGTGAATAGAGTTGCTAATTAAAAATACCAAATAAAAATTACCTCTAACTATATATGCAAACACAAAGTATGCAATCAAATATAGAATGTGAGTTAGAGAGATAGAACCCGTTTATAGTGGTTCGGTCCGGATTTGTCCACGGTCCGGCCCTACTCCACTTCTCCTCAAGCAATTACTTGAAGGTTCCACTAATCTTCAAAAGATTACAACTTGTAAATCTTGCGGGTGCTTACAAAAATCGTATTCCTCTAGCTTTCCCGAGGAGCTAGCACAACCGCAAGAGTTTTCTCCGAAAAACTCTCAAAAACAAACACCCAAAATCCTACTAGATTTTGGTCTTCTAAGTTTACAAGTGATCACTCTCAAACACTCACTTAGGGTTACAAGTTGTGAAAAATGATGGGAGATGAAAGCTCACAACAACAATAGAGTTTTCTCACAAGAAAAATATATGACAGTGTAAGAAAATGAGAATACTGATCTTGGATCTGGGAGAGAAAAGAGCAATGCCTTTTTTTGCTTGGAAAGTGTAAGAGCTTTTGTTGTGATGAATCAATAATCAATTTGTCTGCTTTAAGACCCTTGTCCTGCTCTTTAGCCGTTGTGCTCCAAATCCTGCCGTTGGAGTTTAATTTGAGCCGTTGGATTTAGATCTGGATCTGCACGACTGGGTGAAATTTGCATTGGCCGGTCGTCCGGGAGGTCGACCAGGCGGTCGTCCGGTGCTCTTCGGTTGACATGCCTCTCTGGCCTGTCAGCCGGTTCGTCAACCTGTGGCTCAAAACTTCATCTAAACAATTCCGTTAACGCACATATTGAGCTCACTAAGTCTTTGTAAGATTTAATCATTGAATCCAATAGACTTTATGCAATATTTCAAGGCAAAGAGAAATTAGTCCAAAAAGAATTTTGCGATAAAAGATTTTCTTTTGCCAATCAATAAAAACTTCCACAAAATAATCATCAAAATAATAAATAGTAATGCATATATATTTCAACAATCTCCCCCTTTTTTATGATGGCGCAAAATGATAGTTTTTATGCAATGTAAAGATTATGCCAATAAATCTCCCCCTTAGTACATGCTCCCCCTTAATAAAATCTTTTAAGGAATTATGAGGAGTATTATCAAACACTTTGATCACAAAGTGAACCCTACAAGGTTAGTATGTCAATCGATAGATAAGAGCGAGGCAAATATAGACATGTCAAAGATGAGCACAAACTTAATGAAACAGACTTAACGATCAGAGTTAGCAATACGAAAGCATAAGTAAGTCTCAAACATTAGTTCGACGATCAAGCTAAAAAGAAACGAGTTAAAGTGGAGTTAAAGTTAAAACATAAAACCACATAAAACCAAGATCAACCACATAATACGAAAGCATAAGTAAGTCTCAAACATTAGTTCGACGATCAAGCTAAAAAGAAACGAGTTAAAGTGGAGTTAAAGTTCAAACATAAAACCACATAAAACCAAGACTTTTCTCCCCCTTTGAGACATCATCAACAAGGGCGTGAGGTGGGAGGGTCATTGAGGTGGCGAAGGTGGGTGGTAGGGCGGGTAAGGCACGAAGTCAGGGTATTGCTGATGGTAATGGCTGAAATAGTGCTGCTGAGCCTGATCGATGTGATCCATTCGATGCTCCACTCTATCAAACCGACTATTCTGAGTAATGGCGAAGTTTTGGAATTCTTGCAACATTTGATTTTGCGAGGCTTGCAAAGCATCAAACCTAGTAAACATCTGCTGAGAAAAATCTCCTTCAAACTGTGGCTGTGCCATCTGCTCTTCCGGCTGCCCTGCAATATCCTCTTGTCCTTCCTCATTATTGACTTGAGGATTACCTTCCTCGGTATCACTGATATGCCCCCTAGTAAACATATAATCTCGAATAGGCCCGGGGACATTTGGCAAGGATTGCTCTTGAGCAATGCTTACCTTAGCAACCAAAAACAGTTTAGTAAGCAATGCACCATATGGTAAGGCCTTAAGAATATCTTGAAGAACAGAGGCCATCTCTCTGAGTACTAAATAACTCAAATCCAAATAGTTACCGGTCTCTAGACTATGTAGAATAAGACAGTGAAGAGGAGACACGGCATCATAGTGTCCTTTCTGAGGGGCCACATTGTGAGCAATAAAAAGGTGTAGAGGACGAAGATGCTTCTTCAAATCAGCTTTAGATACACCGCCACCAATAACACGATCATCAGTTATGGTTTGGTAAAAAGTAGTCACATCATCTATTGCATTTATCAATTCTTCATCATTTGCCACATACTGAAAATTTTCAACTACTGGACATTTCAAGAAATTGCTCATTGTGCTTACGTCCAGAACAAAATCTACTCCTTTAACCCGTGAAACTAAAGTATACTCATCGGCATTCTGATCAACATCCAGATTGCAGTAAAAATACCGAACAAGTTTCGGATAGTAGATATTTGACACCGTCATTATTTCTGTCCAACCCGCAGCAGTAATAACATCATTTATATAGCGGTGATTACGGGGTGAAGTTATTACCTGCCGACCCGAAACGATAGGACGGGATTTGAAGCCGGCCCAATTTCCTTCATTGACCCGGTTGGTGAAGAGTTGTGCGTTGAAGTCGGGTTGTGGTTCGCTTGGCCTTGCCCCGGAGCGAGTTCTTTTTCTTCGTGCAGCCATTTTTCTGAAACCCAGAGAAAACCCCCGTTTTGACGCTTTGAAAATGGCTGGGGTGTTTTGGGATGAAGATGGATGAAATTGATGGTGGTAGTATGTAGAGATGAAGATTTGGTGAAGGTTATGAGGGTTTGATTTGAGATTGAATGGAGTTTGATGAGGTTTTGAGAATTTGGGAGGTTTTTTTTTTTTCGCCGCTGCTGTTTTCAGTCGAGGAAGAGGGGTTTTGAACAAAACAGATCTGAGCTGGAACTTAAAACGATCGAAAGCTACACATACCGGTCGACCGGTCGGTCGACCACACGGTCGTCCGGTGAGACATCCGCTCGGTCATCCGGCTGACAAATGCAGGTTAAGTCCAGAAAACGTTTAAGAGGAGCAACAATAAGGACCAAAAAATAGTTTTTTATGCATGCTAAACACTGGAAAATGAAACATATGATAAAATGTTTGGAGTGATCTTTTCATTAAGATCATTTATACTCTTCATCAAATGCGATATTTACAAGTTCAATTAACTTGAACCTTAAATCTCGGAAATTTTTAAAACTCAAAAACCTTTTGATATCAAAAACGAATCTCTTTTTCAAAGGTGATTAGACATACCGAGTTCTCGACGTATAAAACAAAATTGTTCCTCACCAAGAGGTTTTGTGAAAATGTCCGCCAATTGCTTGTCGGTACTAATAAAGTTAAGTTCAATATCCCCTTTTTGAACATGATCTCTTATAAAATGATGTCTAATCTCAATATGTTTTGTTCGAGAATGTTGAATGGGATTCTTAGTTAAGCTTATTGCACTAGTATTGTCACATTTAATAGGACTATGATTATAATGCAAATTGAAATCCTCCATTTGTTGTTTGATCCACAATATTTGGGCACAACAACTTCCAACTGCTACATATTCCGCCTCGGCGGTAGATAGAGCTACGGAATTTTGTTTCTTGCTATGCCAAGACACTAGAGAGTGTCCTAGAAATTGGCAAGTCCCACTTGTACTCTTTCAATCAACTTTGAAACCTCCAAAATCCGCATCCGAATAACCAATCAAATCAAATGCAACTCCACGCGGATAAAACAATCCTAAGTCATGTGTGCCAACTAGATATTTGAAAATACGTTTAATGGCAACAAAATGTGATTCCTTAGGACATGATTGAAAACGTGCGCACATGCAAACACTAAACATTATATCCGGCCTACTTGCCATTAGATAGAGTAATGAGCCGATCATACCTCGATACATCTTTTCATTGACGGGCTTACCATTCTCATCTTTGTCAAGTTTCGTTGATGTGCTCATTGGTGTGCTCATAGGCTTTGATCCTTCCATGCCAAATTTCTTGATGAGTTCCCTTGCATATTTGGCTTGGTTGACTAGGATCCCTTCGGTAGTTTGCTTGATTTGAAGTCCGAGAAAGAAATTCAACTCTCCCATCATACGCATTTCAAATTCACCTTGCATACACTTAGCAAATTCTTTGCACATGTTTTCATTAGTAGCACCGAAAATGATATCATCAACATATATTTGTACAATGAGCAAGTCCTTACCCTTTTTTTTTATAAAAAGAGTAGTATCAATCTTTCCTCTTGAAAAACCATTTTCTAGCAAGAAAGAACTCAATCTATCATACCATGCTCGGGGTGCTTGTTTCAATCCATATAATGCTTTTGAAAGTTTATAAACATGATCGGGAAAAGCATGATTTTCAAATCCGGGAGGTTGTTTGACATAAACTTCCTCATTTATAAAACCATTTAGAAAGGCACTTTTCACATCCATTTGATAAAGCTTGAAATTCATAAAGGATGCAAAGGCAAGTAAGATGCGACTGGCTTCTAACCTAGCTACCGGTGCAAAAGTTTCTTCATAATCGATACCTTCTTCTTGATTATACCCTTGAGCAACAAGTCTAGCTTTATTTCTAACAATATTACCGGATTCATCTAGCTTGTTACGAAAAACCCATTTAGTACCAATAATGGAATGATCAATAGGTCTAGGCACCAAAGTCCAAACTTCATTTCTTTCAAATTGATTCAATTCTTCTTGCATGGCCATAATCCAATTTTATCAAGTTCGGCTTCTACAAACGATTTTGGTTCAATTTGCGAAACGAATGCAAGATTACCACAAATATTTCTAAAGGATGAGTGAGTAGTTATACATTTTGAAGGTTCGTCTAATATCAACTCCTTTGGATGGTTTTGAACGTATCTCCACTCTTTTGGAAGATCACGATTGTTTCCATTGACATCTTGTGGTTGACTTATGACTTCTTCTACTTGAATTTGAGAGCTTTCTTCTTGAGTAGCCTCAACTTCTTTCTCATTTATTGTCAAGTCATTAATCTCCTTTGTAGCTATAACGTCATCATCATTATCATTGATAATCTTTGGACTACAAGGGTTAGATTCATCAAAAGAAACATGGATGGATTCTTCCACAAGGTTAGTACGTTTATTATACATCCGATATGCTTTGCTAGAAGTCGAATATCCAATGAAAATGCCTTCATCCGATTTTGAATCAAATTTTCCCAAATCATCTTTTCCATTGTTTAACACAAAGCATTTACATCCAAAGGCATGAAAATAACTAATGTTGGGTTTTCTACCATTCCATAGCTCATAAGGTGTTTTCTTGAGGATTGGCCTAATCAAAACTCTATTTAAAACATAGCAAGAAGTATTGACGGCTTCCGCCCAAAAATATTTAGGTAAAGAGTTTTCACAAAGCATGGTTCTAGCCATTTCTTCCAAAGTACGATTTTTCCTTTCAACTACCCCATTTTGTTGAGGAGTGCGAGGAGCCGAAAAATTGTGGCCTATACCATGCTCATCACAAAACTTTTCATATAAAGAGTTTTCGAGTTCTCTACCATGATCCGTGCGAATATTTGAAATAACAAAACCTTTCTCATTTTGAACTCTTCTACAAAGTTTTGTAAAATTAGGAAAAGCCTCATTCTTATGAGCTAGAAATATAACCCATGTGAATCTAGAGAAATCATCTACTACAACAAGACAATAATGTTTGCCGCAAAGACTTGAAGTGCGAGTGGGTCCAAATAAATCCATGTGTAATAATTGCAATGGCCTTGTAGTAGAAACGACATTTTTAGATTTAAAAGAAACCTTTGTTTGTTTGCCTTGTTGACATGCATCACAAAGTTTGTCCTTTTCAAATTTGATTTTAGGAAGTCCTTTGACTAAATCTTTTCTCGAAAGTTTTGCAATAGCATCCATGCTAGCATGTCCAAGACGTCTATGCCAAAGCCAACTATATATTATCACTAATAGCCGAAAAACATTTTGCCTCAATATTACTCAATTCATTTAACTTGAACACATACACATTGTCAAGTCTTTGACCAATAAAAAGTGTCTTGTTGCTATTGATATTTTCAACGATACACTTTGATTTCTCAAAGACAACACGATTTCCTCTATCACATAATTGACTTATGCTAAGAAGATTGTGCTTCAAACCATCTACAAGTAAAACATCTTCAATAGTTGGAGACTCACCAATATTACCTATGCCGATGACTTTACCTTTGCCATTGTCGCCAAAAGTGACATTTCCTCCATCTTTTGGTGTAAGAGATTTGAATGCCTTCCTATCTCCGGTCATATGTCTAGAACATCCACTATCAAGAAACCATATGCCTTCCTTCCATGTACTTTTCAAGCACACCTACAATAAAGCATCAAGTCTTGATTTTTGGTACCCACATCATTTTGGGTCCTTGAAGGTTAGTATTGACATGATTCTTAGGAACCCAAGTCTTCCTACCGTTTGAAATGATTTTCAT
This sequence comes from Rhododendron griersonianum, assembly GCA_018127125.1. Lineage (NCBI taxonomy): Eukaryota > Viridiplantae > Streptophyta > Magnoliopsida > Ericales > Ericaceae > Rhododendron > Rhododendron griersonianum. Next base: position 25,635,137 of record CM030791.1, on the reverse strand, counting down.
AGGACAATTCGGAGAAATATGACCAATCTTTCTACAAAAGTGACAAGTGAACTTGGGATGACTAGTTGAAGGAAGATCTTTATCAAAAAGATTTTTGTGTTGAGTAGGATTATATCCAATTCCGGCTTTGTGAAAAGAAACCATTTGTTTTCCAAGAAGAATATCTAATCCATCCTTACCTTTGGTGAGTTTAACAAGAGAGTTTGTCAAATCATCAACTTGCTTGACTAGAGATTCATCTTGAGGAATATTTTTCAAAACTTACTTTTCCTTTTCCAAAGAGACTTTCAAAGATTCATTTTCTTCTTCCAAGGTATCTCTTTCTTCAACTAAATCATTTATTTCTTTTGAAAGTTCTTTGGCCATTTTCTTAGAGATTTGTTCTTTGAAACAACCTTTTCAAAATCAACTTTCAATCCTTTATAGGCAATAAGCAATTCATCAAAAGAATAAGATGAGTCGAGATCTACCTCATTTTCTTCGGTGGCCATGAAACACAAGTTAGCGACCTCTTGTTGCTCATCGTCCTCTTCGGAGCTACTATCATCGCTATTGTCCCATGCGGCCATCATAGCTTTCTTTTTGTCCTTCTTTGAGTATTTCTTGGCGTATGGACATTCGCTTTTGATGTGGCCGGGCTTCTTGCACTCATAGCAAATGATTTGGTCCTTTTTGCTACTTTCTTCTTTGCCTCCATCCTTTCTTAGAAACCCTCTACCTTTGCGAGATGCTCTATTTTTTAGGAGTTTCTTGAACGTCCTTGTGATGAGAGCCATTTCCTCGTCTTCGCTTTCATCACTTGAGTCATCTTTGATTTTGAGCTTGCGTGAGGTGCTTTCTCGAGCAAGATTTTTGCCTTTCTCTTCCTTTTTGACTTTCTCTTCTTTTTCATCTTTGAGATTGATATGGATTTCTTCAATCATGAGAGATCCCATGAGTTGATCCATTGTATATCTTGAGAAGTCTTTGGATTGAAGGATGATTGACGTTGTAGTATCCCACTTTGAAGGCATGGAGCGGAGTACCTTCCTTGTCATCTCGGATTGACTATAAGTCTTGCCAAGAGCTTTCAAACCGTTAGTAATACTAGCAAATCTAGCAAACATTTGAGAAATAGATTCTTCCGGTTTCATTTTAAAAAGCTCATAACTATGCACAAGAATATCGATTTTAGATTCCTTAACTTGACTATCTCCTTCATAAGCCATTTTCAATTATCCCATATTTCTTTAGCGGTTTCACATGCGGATACACAATCATATTCATTTGGAGTAATGGCACAAAAAAGAAGATTCATAGCTCTAAAGTTCTTTTCAATATTACTCTTATCTATGTTGGACCATTCATCTTCTAGCTTCGGAATAGTTTCTTCTCCGGATTTCTTAGTAGGAATGATTGGACCATTTGCAACAATTTTCCATAAATCATAATCGGTGGATTGAATAAAGATTTGCATGCGATTTTTCCAATAACCATAGTTTGAACCCGTGAACAAGGGAGGCCTATTTGAGGATTGCCCCTCGATGCAAGATACGCTACTAGTGGTTGCCATGGATCTTAACTCTTAGATTGTCAAGTCTATAAACAAGAGCCGAGGCTCTGATACCAAATGTTACCCAAAAATGCAACCTAGAGGGGGGGTGAATAGAGTTGCTAATTAAAAATACCAAATAAAAATTACCTCTAACTATATATGCAAACACAAAGTATGCAATCAAATATAGAATGTGAGTTAGAGAGATAGAACCTGTTTATAGTGGTTCGGTCCGGATTTGTCCACGGTCCGGCCCTACTCTACTTCTCCTCAAGCAATTACTTGAAGGTTCCACTAATCTTCAAAAGATTACAACTTGTAAGTCTTGCGGGTGCTTACAAAAACCGTATTCCTCTAGCTTTCCCGAGGAGCTAGCACAACCGCAAGAGTTTTCTCCGAAAAACTCTCAAAACAAACACCCAAAATCCTACCAGATTTTGGTCTTCTAAGTTTACAAGTGATCTCTCTCAAACACTCACTTAGGGTTACAAGTTGTGAAGAATGATGGGAGATGAAAGCTCACAACAACAATAGAGTTTTCTCACAAGAAAAATATATGACAGTGTAAGAAAATGAGAATACTGATCTTGGATCTGGGAGAGAAAAGAGCAATGCCTTTTTTTGCTTGGAAAGTGTAAGAGCTTTTGTTGTGATGAATCAATAATCAATTTGTCTACTTTAAGACCCTTGTCCTGCTCTTTAGCCGTTGTGCTCCAAATCCTGCCGTTGGAGTTTAATTTGAGTCGTTGGATTTAGATCTGGATCTGCACGACTGGGTGAAATTTGCATTGGCCGGTTGTCCGGGAGGTCGACCAGGCGGTCGTCTGGGAGGTCGACCAGGCGGTCGTCCGGTTGGTCGTCCGGTGCTCTTCGGTTGACATGCCTCTCTGGCCTGTCAGCCGGCCTGTCAGCCGGTTCGTCAACCTGTGGCTCAAAACTTCATCTAAACAATTCCGTTAACGCACATATTGAGCTCACTAAGTCTTTGTAAGATTTAATCATTGAATCCAATAGACTTTATGCAATATTTCAAGGCAAAGAGAAATTAATCCAAAAAGAATTTTGCGATAAAAGATTTTCTTTTGCCAATCAATAAAAACTTCCACAAAATAATCTTCAAAATAATAAATAGTAATGCATATATTTTTCAACTGGGGTGTCTACAGAGGCAACCTAGAATTTATCAACACAACGTTCAACTATACCATTCTGCTGACATGTATAAAGTGCAAGGATTTGATGTTCATGTCGGCCATAAAACTCAGAACTAGTGATTCACACTAACCACTTGGGCCACTTGCAGAACACTTTGAACTTCAAATGAGCTTTATCCAATATTTTGTCCATTGGTCTCGACAAAAGTAACACAATATTTATTGTCACCTCATGTTTGTATGACTTTTGTATCGCACACGTCAATGTGGATTGATTTTAATGGTTTTGTGCTTCTTTCAACTAATTGAAAAGAAGTATTTATCACTTGAACACTCACAACAATAACCACTTACCTCTCCTACTGATTTTCCAAAATGAGAGAAATATGTTTCCGTAGGAAACACTATTGGCGCACCAAACAGTTGTGATCAACACAGTTCATGAACAAAGGCAAAGCAGATCAAGTCGACCACTATTTGAGCACCTCAGGCCGATAGCACCCAAGGTGAACAACAGAGCCAAGTATAGAAAATGAATCCACAAGGCAGAATCCAAGTAGACCACTTGTAGGGGCGGTCAAAATTATTGACAGATCATCAAAGAAAACCTTTTGACCAACCAATTGGCCGTGGACACGTGGCGATTAGGTCCACGCGGGAAGTCAATCTTAGTCGAAACACTATTTCGAGAAGACGTTTGACTGACCAATGGAAAGGGGACACGTAGCCCGTGAGATGGATGCCCGCGGAACTGACCCGCGGAAGAGAAGACCCCGCGGGCCCCGCCAGGGAGAACTGAAAGAAATACCGGATTTGGTACAGAAATTACAAGAAGACCCCGGGATCCTATTCGGACCTAAAAGGCAGGCTCGGAAGGGACCCTGCGGAAGGCAAACGATCGCCACGGGTCGCGACCTTGCTCTTGCGGGAATTGGGGAAGCTCTTGTGGCTTGGTGGCTTGGGATGGAGGTAGCGTCGCGGACGCACGAGTTCCCCCGCGAAAGTCCTCCGCGGGAGGACGAGTCTTCCGCGACCTGGAGGTACGGGAGGGACACGTGTCGAGGTCTTATAGGAGCGCCGTCCTGGGCCTGACCTAGGCCCATGTGTCCTATAAATACCCCTGACATTCCCAATGATGGAGAGAGGCTGACCTTTCTGGAAAAGGAGAGAGAGAGAGAGCACTGATTCTGAGGAAGGAGAACATTCTTCCCCGGAGAGAAGGTGACCTCAATCTTTCGATCCCAGAAAAGGGCAGACGTCATTCCCCCCCCCCCCGCCGCGGAGAACAAAAGGAGACACGTTGCCTTTGTCTTTTCCGTACCTCTTGCTCTGGTCCTCACCCCACGAGATTATTCCTCTTTTCCCCTCGGTACTAATTATCGACCAATCGCACCTCTCCAGCTCACTCTTTGTACACGTAAGCGACCCATAGAACCCGCTTCCACCCACACCACTCCAGAGGCCGAATAAACCATTGATATGTGACAAGTCGCACATGACTGCCTATGGTCGTAGCCAAATAGTTTACCAAATTTCCACACGATTGATGGAAGCCGTAGCCTAAATATATTGTTTTATTTCTAGAAACAAAACTGATTGAGCAACCCACTATCAAGCAGATTACTTAATCCTCACTCCAGAGAGACTTCACCATACCCTGTTCGGATCGCTAATCTGCATCTAATTTCTAATATGCAACTCAACTGTTAGAAATAAGATGTAACTATTTTCTGGAATCTAGTGCCGATGATCAAAAATCTGTTTTAAACTTGTTGGAAAAAATTACAAAGTAATCGGCAAATCCAAGTTTGAATCCAAAATTTCTCTCTCTCTCTCTCTCTCTCTCTCTCTCTCTCTCTCTCTCTCTCTCTCTCTCTCTCTCTCTCTCTCTCTCTCTCTCTCTCTCTCTCTCTCTCTCTCTCTCTGGCATTGACGGTTCCTTTATGAGTATTAGTATCGTTGTATACTACTCCCTCCGTCTCACTTTGTTGTGCCCTTAATCCTTTTTGGGATGTCCCAAAATGATATGCTTGTTTCAAAACTTTTTAATTTTGGATGTCCATATTACCATTTTACCCCTCATTTCTCCTTCCCAAATTCAAATTTTGAACTTGATTTAAAAGGAAAGTGGAGCAAATTAATGACATGAAAAGAAAGTTGACAAAAAGTCATGAGTTACAAAGAGTTAAAATGGTAAAATTGACACAAAAAGTCAATGTAATTATGATATTTTCTTAAATTACGTGAAAGTCAAAATAGGCGCAATAAATTAATTGGGACAGAGAGAGTATAATTTTCCCTTTCACAGACTTATCTATCCTCGTACACATCCAAGTACTTGTGAGAAAACAGTCTCAATTTCCATATTATTCAAGCATGAAGGAGACCGTCAAGGCACATCTCATTTTTTTTTACCATGGAGGAGTCTACGATTGACGAAGTTAATGTTTTTCTAAACCCTAATTTTCTAAACCCCAATCTCTATATCCATAATATTATTGGTTTCAGATTGAAGTTATTTACTTTATTGACTTAATATATCTTTGTCTGGCTGTCCAAACTCTTTTAGGGTAAGTTTCATCGACTAAATGTACCTATTTTATTTTTATTCTTTATCAACTAAGTAAGTTTGTTTCCAATAACTACTTTATCAATTAAGGTAGTTAATTTTATGGATTTTTTTTTCCAGATAGTCTGATTCTAAACCATGAAGGCCATTCCAATGACTACCTAACATCTAACGGTAATTTCAGTAAGTTAATTTCTCCTTATAATACACTGTTCAACGTGTGATGCTTAGATTTTTTGAGTTCTAAATGGTTCTAATATTCAAAACAGATTTTTATAGTTATTGTCGTTGATGTTGGTTGCTCTATGTTCCTTAAATTGAACAGAGGAATTGCAGTACAACAGAAAAGAAAAAAAAAAGAAAATAACGGACAGAGGGGGAACAAGATTTGTAAAAGTGGCCATGGCTGACTAATAGCAAAAGATGTATCTGCATAGATGCATTATCATATCGTGCTGATGTTACAAATTCTTTCATGAATGTGGTTTGGTTTGTGTATTGTTCCATAGCGAAATCAATGTCACCTTCATTGGATCTTTTTTGCAGATTACAAGACCGGTTCAAGCTTAAAACATCACTTACCAGTAGGAAGACTTCCCATGCCAGATTTATGGTTTTTTAGTCCCTGATTTACATATGTGCAACCTTTTCCCTTCTTATTTATTACTAATCTTAGTATTTGCTCTTTTTCATTTGTGACACATTCAAAAATGAGATTAATACAATCTATATAATATGACAGGGAAGTATTTGAATCCAAAAGACAATCAATGCTTAAGATTTATCCCCTCCTTCTGCATAAATCTCCGCCCTCCATTCTACATTCCTTTTAGGTTTTATAAGTTTTACATGTTTCCGAAATAGGAGAAAACTAAACATTAAGGAAACATCTCCTAATATGGTAGAATCATAAATCAAGACCGCTGACTGAATTGACATTAACGCGGAGAATCATGTTTAACGTATCTTATTTGTTACCTTATTCAACAAAAAATTATGAAGCATTCCTTACATTCTAATGGTGGAGTCAACAATATTATATAGTAAATAGAATTCATGAATTTTCACGTCTTTCCTTAAAAGGACTTTATACCCAAATAGATTATAGATAAAAATTTTGCGCATTGATCTTAAATTATACTCCTAATTAGGAATTATTTTAAATAGAGCAATATGGTAATGTAGACAAATGTTCAATAATTGATCCCAAAATTTAGCCTACAATTTGAATTTCCTCCTTCAATTCTCCTAAAAAATGATAACTTTTGAAAGCTCATAAAGTTGCCCTAAAGCATAACCATAAATATTTAACTTTTAACATGCATGGTGATCCAATAGTGATAAAATTAGTATCAATAAAAAGATATTACTAATATCTTTAAAATAAGACCAATGCGGAATACGTTAGGATGATAGGCGCGTAAATGTTCACATACGCGCTCCCTAATTTACCATTGCTAAGTCTATTTATATTATTACTTGAAGTTTTATGCTTTATTTTTTTGTTGTAGGTATTTGGAGAGTTTGATACAAAAAGTGCAAAGTTGGAATTTTGAATAGTACTCGAAGTTGGGCTGTTTGAGTTTAATCCGAAGTGCAAAATGAAGTATTGATTTGCAACTCGATTGGCCAAGGAAATAATGTTCACTTAAAGTAAAAGAATTGGACTTGGACATATGTCTATTAGATGGGCCCAATGGTTCACAATTAGTTTGACTTAATGGTGGGCCTTCCAAAGGCAATTCTCGGCTGGCAATTAACAAGAAGAGAAACATAGGGCTTTTACGAAGTCGGCTCGAGGAACATATAAAAGCAGTCTCATGCAAAGTTGTCAATTCCGTACCGGCCAGCGTACCGTTTTCACTTCTGGAATAGTACGTATCGGTATCGGACTGTATCTCGGTACCGTTCCGGATTTACTGCAATTAATATTTTATATATATTTAATATATATCTACCATATATATTAGTTTAGAGCCCACAAGTTAAAAAAAAAAAATTACCGGAACGGAACACCGAAAAATGTCCGAAACAGACCGGTATCGTCCGGTACATCCGGTATTGGCCGGAACAGGCCGGTATTTCAATGAACGGATCTCTAGTCTTTGTGTTTCGTTTAAGCTCCGGTACGGTACGTACCGGCCGGTACAGAACGGATTTCACAACTTTGGTCTCATGCGCATAACAGGAGGATCCCTTTTTACACGAGAAAACAGAGGGCTGCGCACAAAGAGGAGGCAGTACAGCGAAGGAAACCGAGAGCACTAGTTCCGAATTTTATTTTACAGCTTAGGCTTACGTTGTTTTTCTTCCGAGCTTTTCTCTTTCAAGTTCTCGACGATTCGTTCAAGTTTTTATACTTCGGTAACTCGTATCAATTTTTGTTCTTTAATAAAGTTGTTCTTTGGTACTTGTTTAATTCATATCTTCTGTTTATTTCATATTTAGAAGCATATTTCAAATTAGGGTTTCTCGAGTTTCTTGTTCAATGCATAGTGAGTAGTCGTATAGGTAGGGTCGCGGGGTGATTAGCACACCGTGGCCAGATCAGACACATTCTGCTCCTGTTTTTCAATAATAATAAAAAAGCAATTTTAGGTTAGTAAAGTATTTTCGTTAGACGAACTCGAGCATTGTCGGAGCCCATGAGTGGCGGGGAACGGGGGACCAAAACTTGTTCTCCACTGCGCATTGGTGAACGGCAACCATAAAGGTTTGCATCTTTCGAGATAACTTTTTCTCTGTAAAGTCAAAATTTTTAAGAACACCAAATGGAACTGATAAGTCCGGGACTAGTTGCGAGTGCTATGAATCCTACGACCTTACCTCCTTTTTAATTATTCAAAGAAAAACCAAATAATTTCCTAGGATTAGTTGATCTTTTCATCAAACGATAAGGGGTGACCACCTAAAAGCCAGTTTAAATAGTAATAACTCGAGCTTTTTGGTCAGCACACATCACTGTCTCTGTGGATTCGACTCCGGTCTTACTAGATATTGTGCTATATCAGTCCCAGCCCTATGCTTGGGGCAACCCGTTATTTTAGGTCTAGGATTCCGCTAAGCATTGGGTAATGGTGAAAAATTAATATTCAAAAATTTGGAGGGAAAAGGGAGATGATTGAGTTTTGAGTGTGTTATTTGAAAAATGAAGATATAACTAGAAAATTGTGGTTGGAGTTTCAGTCAATTAGCATGCACTATTCAAAATTTAACAAGTGAATTAGGCTCAGGAAACCTTCTTAAAAAATACTCCCTCCGTCCCTTTTTAAATGTCCTGCTTCGTAACTCCAACTTATTAAAAAGACATCATCATTATACCTTTCACATCAACTTTTTCCTCAACTTTCCCTACTTACCCATCATCATTACACTTTTATTCACTAACTTTTCAAAATGGAATCTACTTTTAGGGACAAAATAGACAATTCACCAACTTTTACCCACTAACTTTACAAAATGGACACTTATTAAGGGACAGCCCAAAATGGAATACTAGACTGTAATAAAGGGACGGAGGGAGTAAGTACTTATTTTGCAACATCTTATTCGAAAATAATAAGGGCCATTCCACAAAATTCAAATACAAAGTTTACTTCAGATTTTCAAACTCAAAAATAATGTAAATGAATTTTTTTTTTTCGCACCGTATTAAAGATCTCAATGAGATCCACAGTGATAAGAAAATTATTTGCGTAAACACATGATTTTTGAGCTTGAAGTTGCCGTATACAAAAAATAAGACTGTTGCTATGAGAATGGGCGCCGGCAGAGGGAAATCGTACCAACGGCCGCGCCGGGCCGTCTCCGGCCACCGGATGGCCGATCCGAGCCATCCAAAAATTCTTTAAAAAAAAGCCAAGGGGGCCCACCTGGGAATCAATGGCATCCGAGGTGTGTAGGGTGCTTGATCCGAGCACCCCTTTTCATACATAAACGGAAAAGGGGTGCTCGGATCAAGCACTCTACACACCTCGGATGCCGTTGATTCCCGCGTAGGCCCCCTTGGTTTTTTTTTTATAGAATTTTTGGACGGCTCGGATCGGCCGTCCGGTGGCCGTCGGTACGATTTCCCTCCCTGGCCGGTCGATACCTATACAAATTCTTCCAAAATTAGTAGGAGCCTTCTTATTTTCCGGAACAACCCTTCTTATTCAACAAAAAATAAGTTCTTATTGTGTTTGTGGAACACAGCCTTAAAGAGTTGAATAGGAAGTATTGAATCTGAAAGTTCTTTGGAAAATGGTAAACTTCATGATATACTAGAGGCTTCTGCCTTTTGACACAATCTTTGAACAGCTAGCAGCCTAGCACTTTCAAAGGTTTGAAAGTCAAGTTAAACTATCCATGTATCTGACCAATTATTTGGCCTCCTTAAGGTGACTAGATTTCTAATCAGCCTAGCTTCAATAGACTGTTCAAATCACACTTTTCCCACCTACTGAACGACATCGAATTCTAGCTAATTATTAGATGTCTCCATTTTGGTATATAAAATAAAATAGAAAACATCAATAAAACAATGATGTGAGAGACTTGAATCTTGTCATTTCCAACAAAATCTCCCATTAATATGGACCATATATAAAGAATACCTTAGTTTGATTATCTTTTTTTCAGTCGCATATTTTGTTTACAAATGGTGGTTTCACTTATGTGTTGCTGATTTAAGTAGCAAGATGGACGATGGTGACAAATTAGTATAACCAAAAGAAGGGGAAAAAAAAAGATTGTCATAAATTTCTCAACGTTCCATGTTGGACTCTCATCACCAGCCAAAAACCTTTGGAACTATTGGAGACTTGTAGGATCATTAATTTGGAATTTTGTCATGTCTTTAATTTTCGGATTTCAGGATTAGTCGATTTGTGCATAAATTAGTCCAAACACCCGGGTGTTATTATACAAGAAAGCAAGATTGAAAGAAGCGTTGAGAGATAGTTTTGTTTGAACCTTGAGGGATAGTTTAGTCATATAAATGGGATATTAATTACGCATAGAACGAGAAAGTAGATGCAAGGTTTGGCATACATAGAACGAGACGTTTTTCCAGGAAGTCGCCTTAGAAATATTGGGAAACAGTTCATCAGAATATGGGTAAACAAATACTACTAGTACGTACTAATATATTTATTCATCCACTTGTGACTTGGGAGTGGTTGAAATGTTGAATTGGATTTCTTTTCTAATTAAATAAAACAATTATAATTAGGTTATCTCATTATGGCCTGGATTTTCATTATTATTATCAAAATGGATTAAACGGGCTAAAGTTAAAAAATAATTAAATTCCAAGATAAGTAATTCTCTTCACATACATCAACTAAAAGTTCATTCAGTAAAAATAACTTATCTAAAGTTCTTATACCATTAGACAAACTTTTTAGGGAAAACCCATCTTAAATTAGTGAACCGAATTATTTTAAGCAATCCAAGAGAAACTACTTAGTACTGTCATTACCGCTCTAATCGCAAATGAGAGAAGAACTCTTTACCACTTGTACGTACCCATTGCCTATAAATATCATAGGACCAACAGCCAAGACCAGTCCTCGCTTCTCTCTCTTCCTCTCTCTCTCTCTCTGACGCACAAATTCTTCTTCATATATTTATTCAAGTGTGGTTAAACAATGCCTGCTCAAGTGATGGCTGAGAAAAGTTTCGAAGGAATTCATGGTTCAGGCAACGAAAATATTTCTCCCTCCTTCAAGAGGTACTCTCTCTCTCTCTCTCTCTCTCTCTCTCTCTCTCTCTCTCTCTCTCTCTCTCTCTCTCTCTCTCTCTCTCTCTCTCTCTCTCTCTCTACAGGTGGGGCAATTGAGCTTACCATTCTGGTTAGTGTTATGAACTACAACTCCACAGCACAATTGAGAGACCTCGTTAATTATCCAGAAATATTGGTACTTACCATTGTTTTAAATATGGTGTCAAGATATGTATCAGTATCAGTATTAGCAGGGGCGGACCCACGTTGGGGCACGTGGGGTCACGTGCCCCCAGGGGCTTTGGAAAAATCCAAAAAAAAAAAATTATACAAATATAGGTTAAATATAATATCTCTCTTGATTTGAACATAAAACTCTGCTGTGGCAGAGTGGTTAAACCGCAACATTTAAAGTCACTGAAATTGGGGTTCGACTCCCTCTTTCTACGTTTTTTCCCAATGTTATCCTGCTAGTACTATTTAATTGTTCTCTCACTCTCTCTATTTTGACTTAAATTCTCACAAGATTTGTAATGTTTTCCACTAATTGAAAATGTACGTGATGCGTGTGGACATTAAATTTTTACTTGACTTATTTGAACACATTTTTAAAAAAGACTAATGTAGTACGACTATGTACTTACGGGTATGGAAAAAAAAACTAATACTTTGTACGAATACTACGACTATGTACTTACGGGTATGGAAAAAAAAACTAGAGAAATAATATTGGCACTCCAAAAATTGATGCAGGCACTCCAAAAAACAAAGAAAAGTGGCTTTGGAATTACATTGATTTTGGAGTGCCTGCATCAATTTTTGGAGTGCCAATATCATTTCCCAAAAACTAATACTTTGTACGAATACTGTAGAAATTGCAATTTCAAGAATAGTCAGTTTGGATCAAGAATAGTAAGCAAAAGTTAGATATAAATACAAAAAGTCTCCTATACCATTACAAACGATTAGCATGGTGTAGCGGTCATCACAAATTGTGAAAAGTTTCAAGGGCTTGAGTTCAATTTCCAGGACCCTATATCTCTTATTTTTCCATTTTTGTTCTAACTCTTTCATTTATTTCTACATTTTCGTTCTACCTCTCTTCCTTATTTTTTTATATTTTCGTTCTACCTTTTTCCTTTATTTCTCTATTTTTGTTCTCTCTTTTTGTTTTCCTCCCAATCCACAATATTATAAAAATTAAATTACAAAATTACTATATCTTTTAATTTACTTGCTTTTGACTTTGGCATTAATCTTACGGGTGCCACCGCGACAGTTGAAAATGTATTTTTAGCCATGAATATTGTGAAAAATCGGTTGCGGAATAGAATGAATGATAAATATTTAATGGTTAAACGATAATTTAGTAGTATACATACAGAGAAATACTTATTTTTTAAGATTTTGAATAATAGGTGCCCCCAGTATATAGAATTTCTGGGTCCGCCACTGAGTATTAGAGATATAATCATATATGAATTGATAGTCAACTTCGGCAGAGAAGAAAAAGTCTCATCTGGCCGGTCATAAATATTGATATCAGAAATTCTCGGATGTTAAAAAGAAAATAAAGATCTTTGTTATGGCAGTTTGAAAAGACAAAAAAAAAAAAAACACAAAGAAACATAGAGAATATTTTTATTGTTTTTTTTTTCTTTCTAATTTCTCTTGTGGTATTATGAATGTAGATTGGAGGGAAAGATAGCAATTGTGACCGGTGGTGCTAGAGGGATTGGTGAAGCAACAGTGAGACTCTTTGCAAGGCATGGTGCTAAGGTGGTCATTGCCGATGTTGAGGACACTCTTGGAATTGCTCTTGCCACCTCACTATCTCCCTCAGTAACCTACACACATTGTGATGTTAGCTCAGAAGAAGACGTCAAAAACTTGATTAACTCGACCGTTTCTCGCTATGGGCGCCTTGATATCCTCTTCAACAATGCAGGAGTGCTCGGAAACCAGTCCAAGCACAAGAGCATAGTTGACTTTGATGCGGACGAATTTGACCGCGTTATGAGAGTAAACGTGAGAGGGGTTGCCCTGGGAATGAAGCACGCGGCACGTGTGATGATTCCAAGAGGGAGTGGAAATATCATTTCCACATCGAGTGTGGCCGGAGTCATGGGAGGGATGGGTCCACATGCTTACACTGCTTCAAAGCACGCGATTGTGGGGTTAACCAAGAACTCGGCCTGTGAGTTAGGGAGGTATGGAATCAGGGTTAATTGCATTTCGCCTTTTGGGGTGGCGACGGAAATGCTGGTTAGGGCATGGAGGAGAGGGGATGAAGAAGAAGAACAAGAAGATGAGTGCATGAGCTTTGGGGGACCTTGTGAGAACGAGGTGGAGAAAATGGAGGAGTTTGTGAGAGGGCTGGCTAACTTGAAAGGTGAAATTCTTAGGGCTAGAGATATAGCTGAGGCTGCCCTTTACCTTGCTAGTGATGAATCGAAGTATGTAAGTGGTCATAACCTTGTTGTGGATGGTGGGGTTACCACCTCAAGAAATTGTGTTGGCTTGTAACTTAACTTTCAATATTAATTTGTACTCTACCTTCATTTGTATTTGTTTTTTTTTGTGTGAAATCAACATTGCAGAGTCCTTTGAGGTTGTACGCGTTTTGAGCTTCTTAAATGGAAATTATTTCCCAAAAAAAAATAATAATAATTGCAAAGTCGATGTTGTCCGCAATGTTGTGGTAGTGTGCGTATATGTATGTGCGTGTGCGCGACCACTAGCATGTTTGCATTAACAATGGCGTTCAGTATCAATTTCGCCTTGATCTAGAATAGTAAAACATATGTAATGGTTGCCCATATGCATTTCAATGTAGAGAAGTGTTTTTTCTTCACTCCATTTTATCATAAATGCACTCCAAATTTTTGTCTTTTTCAGTTCTTAGATTTATTTTTAGTTTCAGTTTAAATACTAAAAACTAAAATTTTGAAGTGTAATTAAAGAAAATGGAGTGAAAAAATCATTGAACTCTTACATACTGAAGCTTATGAAATTATAAGGTGGATTTTAAAGCATGAAAATTTTCTTCTAGTACTGTTCAAAATTTGACAACCTTAACTGAAGTCTCGATTTCAGTGTGTCGACAAGATCCCATGTGGACGACCAAATCTTTTTACTTGATTTCATGGAATATTTAAAGGTCAAAGAGAGTTGATAAGGTTGATTTTCTTCAAGTACTGGTTTCCAATATCCAACTGGCCTTTTTTCACTTGCAAATTAATTAATGTGTTTGGCAGAGTCAAATCACATTTCTAGCTAGCTTGTCATTTGGAGTCCCAAGATCCCCCATGCCTTAATATACAAATACAAGAATCAAGATTAGTGGTGCATGCAACAAGTTGTTCATTTATTAATTACCCAAAAGAAATCAAACAAGTTGTTCATAAGAAGCGTTTGCAAAGGTTAAAAATAAGTTGTTCATGATCCCATCCTATAGGGGATAGTATAACAAAGTTAAAATTCATGTCTTGGGCCCCTTTAACTCTAACCATAGGAAGTATAATATCCGTTACGTATCATTCGATACTTCCGCTACTATTCTGTAAAACATCGAGTGGTGGGCCACCACATTGAGATGATGGTGTGATCATCCCATACGCTTAGGCCACGTGATCCCACATTTGATCTACTTCTAATTGGAGCTAGGCAGAGACTTTTAACCACGCTTGTTTTTGTCGTACCGGTGCATTTCTCACTTGCAATCCCACCTCATTTCATAGCCCGCTGGGACTAGTCGTCAGGTCATATGAAATTGCAACCAAAAGACCACTATGAGGTCCGCAGCCATAACAGTCCAAACACAATCCTTATAACATCCGTCAAACATGGCCGTACGTACTCATTATTCTCTTATCATCAAATGATCTTAAACAGCTTAATGATTTTTAATATTTGATTCAATTAATGGAAATTGAATTCTACACTCCATTTTTTGACATCTACACTCCTTTTTTTAGATTTTAGTGTTGAAAGTGTATGTAATTTTTTTTGCTAGAATCCAAAAAAAGGAGTGTAGATGTCAAAAAAAGGAGTGTAGAATTCAATTTCCTTAATATTTTTGTAATTACAACATTGATCGAGTATAATCATCAACTGGCATAGCTAGTCCATTGGCTCCAGTGGTGGGAGCAGTGGACTGGAAATACCATATTTCGATACGCAGAGCACTAAATTAATTGACAGTAATAAGTTATTCCTTAATTTCCCAGCTAATTGGCAAATGTTACATCCTGAGAACTGGCACTTAAACAAATCTTTCCTGATTCAAATATGAAAGCATTCCTTTGATTAAGAGTATTTGTGAAGAGTAGTTACTCCTTTAGTAGTCTTGGGACATCACCATGTGAAGTGATGAGGTCTATACACGTAGTATTGGACCTCACAAAAATATGTGGTAGAAGAGGGTGTCGGTGACCAGACCATGGAATAATTTTTCGTTTACGAGGGGGAAAACGTGAATCAGGGTTTCATAGTCCCAATCTTTAGATGATAAAAAAAAATAGTCCAAATCTTTTGGTAGGAAAGCTGACCTAAGGAACCCAACAGCCAAATCCATTTTACTACTAACAAAGAATATTTGTTGGACAATCTGCCCCATTGTATAAGAAAGCTTTGGAGACGGTTGTCTGCATTCCCTCCCAGGAGTCGAGATTCTTTGTGAATTCTTTAGTCCAAAAAAAAAGGATTGTGATTTTGGCACTCCAAAAATTGATGGAGGGGCTCCAAAACTGAACTGTATTGATGCATAAAACAACGTCATTTTGGAGCCCCTCCATCAATTTTTGGAGTGCTAAAATCAATTTCCAAAAAAAATCATCGAATACATATTTCAGATCTTGTTTAGAGTGTCAATTGTGCCTAAAATCATGTGGGTCAATCGATACGAATTTAGAATCCATTTATCTTGACTGATTCGGCCTCGCGATCCACATTGGCTCCAAGCTCCAAGGTAAAATCCACAGCTCGAGTTAGGGACAGCTCCACATTTTACTTCTGGTCTGCGGGTCACCTAACATATTTGGACGGCCACTTTCAGGATTCATTGATTCTTACTTTATGAATCCATTTTCTTTGATGACCAATAATCATGCACAGCATTACAAAAGCCTTGTGCACGTGGGAGCAGAGAGGGCAACATTAAAGTGACATATTATGACGATGAGGAGAAAACAAACTAACAAGCAACCACACAATAACACAAGAATTTACGAGGTTATACTAAAGCGTAAGCTTAAACCTATCCACGGGACAAGGGCGAGATGATTTACTTTGATCAAGAAAAGTTTCCAAAGAGCTAGCCATACTGTCAAGACAGTCACTCCCGTAAAGAATACCCAATATCAACCATAAATACTCTTGTCGAATTCAAAGGGAACTTAACCCTAGTAGAACCCGCAAGGACAAATTAAGGAACTCTCCACAAATGGTAACCCAAAAGACCTCACCACAATAAAGGAGCCTCCCCACCCTAGTAGTCCTCAAAACCCCCTTTTGGAAAAACGCTCAAATTTGAGTACACCTTATGGAGAACACTAACCAATAAAGGAGAAAGATAAAAGCAAACAAAGCAAGAAGAATGCTGAGTAATTACTGCAAGATACATCCACTCTCTCTACATATAAAAGTTTCAGCGGTTACATGCAAAAAAATTGTTCTGCAAATTAGATTTTTTCCCCTCGAAATAAAATGCTCTAATTGGTAAGATATTCTCTCTGAATCAACGGAGGAATAGGTGGCTTCAAACATTTAGACATTTTACTAAACAGATCTTCCACCACCTCAGGAACCTCTGCATCCATTTCGTTACCGTTTCTGGAAAATCTGCTTCCACCAAGGGAATCCTCTGTTGCAAGCTTGGACAGTAGCACTGTACTGTTCCAAGATGGAGAAGTAGGGCCAGATGATAACACAAACCCCCCATTTTCACGAGGCAAAGGGGTTAGTGACGGCTTGTTCTCATCCATCTGCTTTCTGCAGAACTTATCTTCCACAATGTCATAGAAATCCGCGGTCCTGACTTCTTGAGCAAGAGAACACCAACAACAAATCAGCCACAGTGCACAATCTGCAATTGCTGGTTTTCCGCAACACGAGTTATATGCAGGCAAATTGTATCTTTTCCTCATTTGGATCCTCCAAAAGCCTCCATAAAGTAAACCAAAGACACAAAGCACAACTCCAGTTATTCCCAAAGCTTCTCTGACAGTCTCATTGTCAATGTTTACAGCAGCCAAGGTAAATATCCAGAAAGGAGCCGTGCAAAAGAGGAAGAAAGTTGCCAAGTGAACATATGTGTTCCCAAATCCAAGCCTTTCCGTATTCCAACCAAAAACGCAAAAACAACAGAAGAGAGAGAGATATGCTAGTTTAATATCTTCCCATAAGTTGAGTACCCCACCTCTCCAAACGGGATTGTTCTCAATAGTTCTTTTGTCCTTGCTTGAGGCAAATGAAAATCTCCTCTCCAAGGACTTCACCTTTACTTTACTTGAACAAGTACTGCCAATTGTGAGGATTTGATCCTGTGCTTCCTCATCCACTTCCAAAACATACTCTCTCCCAAGGGGGCTAACTATGGAGTACAAACCAGCAACAGCTGGAGCTGCAATCGCAACAGAAAGGCATACACCAACTCCAATGGCAGGTCGTTCTGATCGTTTATAACCCAAATTTAGTCCACACAAGGCATATTGAGCAAAGCAATTCACATGGAGAAGAAGAATGACAACCATCATGTGCGTCCACTCATGGGGTTTGTAAGTGCCATTCTTGCAGTATATTGCTCTGAGTTGGGTGATATCCTTGGGGCTCCAACTGCACAAGAGGAAAATGTGGTGGAAACGCTTTGGGTGTTGATACAAACACATAAGAGTGAAGAGAGCGTTGATGATTTGATTATTGACCTCAAACCATTCATTTCTCTGTGCTTTGTTTGGCAAAACACCATTTAACATTCCTGTCATTACCAGAAAGAGGATTGCCCCTGAGACAACAACACAAGTTATCCATAAAAGAAGTGCCATGTTCAAAGGCTTCCTTATCCATTCTTTACTCCTATTCCATACAGAAGCCCAATTGATTTTCCTGGAAAAAACCCCATTGAGACGTTTGTGACGACCTTTACCGATAGAATCAGGTACAGATTGGAAGATTTTGTCTCTTTCTACTCCTTTATGCTGAAATTTACGCGAGGGGGAAAGCAACCCACCACCAGAACTAAAATTCAGGGTGCTAAATCTACTGGGAAGTTTTTTTTTGATAGGTCCAATATGAGGATCACTGTCTCCTAATAGCCCCTTCCTAGATGTTGACGCAGAAAGAGGGATTTGAATATTTGCTTTAGGACCACTCTCCGCATTACCAGTTGAAACCATCTTACCAGTAAAGGTATGATATCCTAAAATCCCAAGATACAAGCAATCCAAAAATCTAATACCCATAAATCATGGCCTCAAATAGTTCAGTGCATTTCCTAGAATTTCCCCAGCGGCCGCAACAGAAAAGTCAAGCCTACAAAACCGTGCACATCCAACATTCCCTGGAAACCTGTCAACACATTAAATAGTATACTGAGAGAAGAAGATGCTGATCTCACGTGAAAGTAATAACAGAAGACCCAAACCTCACAAAGAAATAGAGCCACCTATAATAAGTTCAGAGCTAAAATTTCTCACAAGCTACAGGAGCAGGAAAAAGGTTTGCAGTGATAGCGTTGCTAGTTATTGTTGCTCATTAACTATTTCCAACAAGCAAGTTTGTACCCATTGGCTGAATATTGGGACAAATGACGATAACCGTGCCTAACTTCATAATAAAGAAACTAAACCTTAACTAAGCTACCGATTCACGGACTGCTGCTACTACAAATATGGAAGGGGAGCTATTAACACAGACGGCTAGCTATGTAACAAGTTGCCTCTGGGTTATCCTTCGTTCTCGCGTTCGAGTGTTTGATCGTTGTTTAGGCCGGTAAATGAGACACACTCACGAAGAAGAAGAATAAAATTCAAACGGGGAACAAAGTCCAAATATATTTCTTATGTTTGATACCAAATTCATGAACAAACGTCTGCCACTTTCCAATTTTCGACGCAGCCCACAACATCAGCCACATAAGCATGTATTTTTATTTTTTTTTCTTTCTTTTGCTTATCAAGGGTGTCCAAAGCATTTTGCCTTGACTAATCCCTCGGGTACATGCAGTCCCCCCGTCCCACATGTACCGGGTAATTACCGGACCTAAGCCGGTAACCTAAAGGGGAGCTAGTTATGGAATTTGACCATAGGTCCACCCCTTGAGATTCGAACCTTAGACCTTCCACTAGGAAATTCTATGTTATGGCCCAAAGGAGTTGGCAAGGAAAATTGAACGTGCGAACTTAGGCGGGTCTACCCTAAGTTCCAAAGCCAAGACCGCTTGGCCAACCCCTTTGGGTTAGCCACATAATTATGTTACCTAAGCAATAGATGCAAGTTGGATAGACTTTCCAACAGATCAAGATAACAAAAAGCCATATAAAAGCAGGGAAAAAATAAATGGAGCTTGACAAGTGGGGAAAAACAAAACCCAAATTCTCGCCCAGATTATACCCAAATAGAGATCAAATCTTAGACGGTGATGTCATAACGGCGCATTTTGAAAGATACTACGAAAGAAGGCATGAAAAACTCATAGAAGGCAATTGCCGGTGATCCAAGTTCCATAATGTTAGTTCCCAGTTTTCTTTACGTGATCCTCGACACCAAAACACGGAGCAACTAAATACCAGTACACTACTTTTTACACAGTACTGAATAAAAAGGCCAAAACATAGTAAAAGCTTTTAAGTACCTCGAGCATTTCCAGGAAGCAAGAAACAGAGCGTTTCTAGCGAGGTTTGAGGAAGGGTTTTGGATTCATCACCGTTGTTCTGTTCATTACCGGACACAAAACACAAGAAGGGAATTTTGAATTTGTTGAAGAAACGATTTTTACTTTTGACTTTAACTTTCTGCTATTTATCCGAACGGCGCGTCACTCGAGACTCTTGTTTCTTTCTACCACTTTTGCTTTGCTTTTTACTGGTTTTCCGGGTAATTTCAGTGACCTCCCTGAGGTTTTCAACAAATGCAGTTACCTTCCTTAACTTTTTAAATTTTGTTTTTCTTTCTAAACGTAGCTTTTCGTCCTCGTCAAAAAATGGGTTACTTCTCCAATCATCGGTTAATGGCCCAATCGGAAATTGGCCGAAGGATTGCTCAGCTTCGCAACAAGATTACCATTGAAAATGAACGAATACAGTTAACCCCCTCTAACTATGCCTCGGTGACACTTAACCCCCTCTAACTATTATATTTGGCACTTAACCCCCTCAAACGGTCATAACTTCTTCGTCCGAAATCGAAAACATGCAAATTATATATCGATTTCGAGATCTTGAAGTCAGCTTTCTAATGACACCAAAATCACATCACGATTCAAAGCACACAGAAAGTTATGATCAAAACGGTCTTTCTGTCTACCAGCCCTTACTCTTTTGATCATAACTTTCTGTGTGCTTTGAATCGTGATGTGATTTTGGTGTCATTAGAAAGCTGACTTCAAGACCTCGAAATCGATATATAATTTGCATGTTTTTGATTTCGGACGAAGAAGTTATGACCGTTTGAAGTTATGACCGTTTGAATTTCAGTTAGTTAGAGGGGGTTAAGTGCCAAATATAATAGTTAGAGGGGGTTAAGTGTCACCGAGGCATAGTTAGAGGGGGTTAACTGTAATTTACCCTTTACCCTTTTGTGGTTTAAAGATATTTGAGAACTAGCGCATGCTCGTTCCCGAAGGCACGGTTCGAAGAATCAGTACATGCAAATAAATACTGAACTTGCATGCAATATACGAGTCGAACAAACAGAACACTCAAATAAATACTGAACTCGTGTGCAATATTTTCACCCCCTGTCCAACAAATTCAACTATGCGAAAAACAATAGTTCATCATATCCATTGACATGATTAACCTGAATCAGCAAATAAAGAAGAAATAATTTTTAATTCTCTAACTTTTGCATACACAAACTAAAACGCATAAAACTTGATAAAATGTTTTGAAACTGCTATTAAAAACAACATAGCATTCAATATCACTGCCGATATAGTCAAATAAACCATTCACGAAGGCTATTGGATTCCTTACATTCCATGACTATGAATAAAAATGTGGTTGATTAATACTTTACGCACTATACCAACCATTCTCCCACACTATTGATCTCCATAGTCCAACTTGATTGCTACCAAAATTTACTTCTACAAATAAGAGAAACAAAAGGACATTCCAATCCCATAAAAAGGGAGGTCATTAGGAATTCGAGCAATATTTGCGGTTGTCAATTTGCGGTTGTCAAATAGCAAGCAAAGAAACTAACTACCGAATAAATTTGTATTTACGAATAATTTAATCAGGAAACCAAACCAAATAAAAGTTTAGCAGAGGAAGACAAAGTTGAAGAGATTCATAATCAACAGCCGGCCACTCAATCATAAGATCATATCTGCAAAAAGGAAAAAACATCCCAAATCAGAACAAGAACTTAAACCAAAACTTGAAAATCATCAATGAACCATTCAAAATGATTTCAGGTCCAATTGATTTTTTTGATGACAAATCTAACCACTACAATCGGTTGCTAGTTAGGGCTCTTTCGGCCATTTAAGCCACTTGACTTATTTTTCTGTCCTTTATTCAAAAAAATTTGCATTTGTTAGTTTTTCGTCGATTTTTTGAGGATTATTATTTTGTCACGATGAGAGGAATCTAAAAAGTAAAAAATTACGATCGAAATTCAATTTTTTTAATAAAGACGAAAAAATTGGCTTATTTTCGTCTTTATTCAAAAAAAATTAGTTTTTAATTGTAATTTTTTACTTTTTAGATTCCTCCCGTCATAACAAAGCAATAATCCTCAAAAAATCGACGAAAAACTAACAAATGCGAAAAAAAAATTTAGTAAGAACAAAAAAATAAGCCAAGTAGCTTAAATAGCTGAAAGAGCACTTAGCATAACGAAACTAATTCTAAGAAAGTAACTAACAATCGATCTCAATTATTCACTTAAGAATCAAAGTTCTAATTGTCTAATCTACAATGAGAATTTATTTGCAAAAATTCATAAGTGAGGTTCATTCTTTCTATTTGCTCTTCAACTAAATTATTTCAAGTTCAAATAATTGCATGTTCGAATGCCCATGTCATTTGCTCCAGAAGCAACCATGTGCCATTGGTATAAAGGAATGAAGGGTTGGACAAACTTGGTAACCTTCTCTTTTCCCGTTCAAAAAAAAAAAAAAAAACCCTTATCTTTTACTTTCAACATGGGGATACAATGAAAGCCGACCTACTTGGACAATCAGTTGAGTTGGGATTGCAAAGATCCTAAAAAGAAATGAAGTTTCAAAATGGATGACAACAATGGAGAGTCAAAATGCACAATTCTATTCTCACCCTTTCATTGACCAATAGTTTTGAGTTGAGCTGGGTAAAATAACAGTTGCAGCCACATGCACACCCTTTTAGGGTGTCACCAACAAATGAAAGTTAAAACTAATGGAGTAGCCAAAGCACATTAATTAATAGGATTCGAATGTGACTAATCTAAAGCAAAAACCAACATATTAAATTCTACTCACATTCAAAAGAAAATGGGAGTATTTGATGCAGTACAGAAATATGAAGAATATAAATTAATTACGCATTATTTTGAGTTTATTATTTTGTTAGGAAATTCCGTTTTAGTTGCCTCTTGTTTTGGCAACCTTATATTTCTTTCTAGTATTTGGGTAAAGGTCAAGGATGACTTTGGTCCAAAGGGTTCTTTTAGGGTTTGGAAAGGTTCAAAAGGTTCAACTAGGGTTGGAAGCATGTAACTAAATGGGTTGGTAGTTAGGTTTTCTCAACGAATCGGTTAGAAGCTAACTAGGCTTGCTAAGTAGGATTTCTAGCCAAGAAAGGGTAATTCTAAGACTTCTCAATTAGTAGGAAACTATACTAGACACTTGTCTTTAGAAAATGACTAGATAGCTCGGAGTGAGGAAAATCTAATTATGACGGATTATTCAAAAGAAATTTTAAAAATTCAAATTTTTTAACGAAATTTTTATTTATCAAAAATCGGGGGTCGTTACACATATGCTCCCGTTCACCTGGTGGCAGCTCAAGCCCTGCTACCCTCTTCCCTTCCCCTAGCATAGGATGGTGTAGGCTTGCCTGAGATTATGATAATAATTTTAGCAATTTTTTGTTTAAATTGCTCTCTACCAAGGGAAAGAAAGGTGATGATGATTAGTTGATCCTCGTTTATTTACCAGTTGCCCTAGTCCACGTCTACATTTGCCTCATAATCTATAGCTCCATGGCAATTTAAAATTTTAAAAAATTTGTTAAGGATTAAAAAATTTAAAAAGTATTGTCTTTAGTGCTTTTAGGATGATCTTATATGAATATTTATAAATTTTGTTCATATTATTATAACGACGATGAAAAAAACTACAAGTCTATATTACCATTTGTATTTGGCAAAAAAGAAGGTCAAACTCACTTTTAAAATTAGAAAATGGGGGTGATGCCTCTTGTTATTTATAATCTGATATTAAAATATTAGTACTAGGTACAAAGAAAACTTACCCCGAAAAAAACAATTAGTGATTGAGATTCACTTTGATATATAGGGTCCCACACATCAAACTGAATCTCAACCACAAGTTGCTCTTTTCGGGGCACTCTGAGGTAAATTTTCTTTGTCCCTAACTTTTTCGTTGAAATATATCTCAAGTTTATGACGAAAAAAATCTCATTCCATAAAAGCTAGGATTATCCCATCAAAAATGAGAATAATAACACATATTATTAGTCCTTCAAAAGTTGTTAGTTAGATAAAATTGTTGTGCTAGCAAAAAATTAACTTGTTCAAATAAAGTTCAGACACTATAAGACTACAAAAAGTAGAAAGGCCAAAATTAATGTCGAAAAAATTAATTTGGAGTGGTGAAAGAGATAATATATAAATAAAGTTTCACCAATTTCACAGAAAGTACATTGTAGTGTGGTTGGTAGTTGCTTCGCGTCTTATGGGAGAGGTCCAAGGTTCGATTACCAGGAGATGCAAAAAAAGCGGAGAGAATTCTGTTTTGGGATTCTTTTTTTTTAGCGAGGAAAAAATTTCCTCGCCTATTGTTTGTAGTAATAAATTCATAGCCTAATTGACGACAAATGGTATTTGCGAGGAAAACATTTAGCGAGGAAAAAATTCCTCGCAACACGTCAAAATAGGCGAGGAATTTTTTTCTTGCTAATACTTTTTGCGACAAGGTTTTAGCGACGAAAACTGGCGACGAAAATTTTCCTCGCTAATACATTTTGCGAGGAAATCAGGTGCTTTTGCGAGGAAACTAAATCCTCGCTATAGCCCTTTCGTGTTGTAGTGAAGGGTAATTCTAAGACTTCTCAATTAGTAGGAAACTATACTAGACACTTGTCTTTAGAAAATGACTAGATAGCTCGGAGTGAGGAAAATCTAATTATGACGGATTATTCAAAAGAAATTTTAAAAATTCAAATTTTTTAACGAAATTTTTATTTATCAAAAATCGGGGGTCGTTACACATATGCTCCCGTTCACCTGGTGGCAGCTCAAGCCCTGCTACCCTCTTCCCTTCCCCTAGCATAGGATGGTGTAGGCTTGCCTGAGATTATGATAATAATTTTAGCAATTTTTTGTTTAAATTGCTCTCTACCAAGGGAAAGAAAGGTGATGATGATTAGTTGATCCTCGTTTATTTACCAGTTGCCCTAGTCCACGTCTACATTTGCCTCATAATCTATAGCTCCATAGGATTCAAATTCAACTCAATTTAAGCATGCTTCTCTTTCTGATTCATTTGATTTCTTTATAAGAGTATTTTTTTTTTTTGGTGATTCAGAATATCCTTTATAAGATTTAATTAGCTACTTTGGCTGGTTGAAAAAACTTAATTAGCTACTGCATATTTTGATTTATATAACTCGAGTATTTTCTTTTGCAGGGACGTTTCCTCTCATCACAGTCCCCAGCTGTAAATGCAGTTACTAGAAGGTTGGTGTAACTTATGTCTTTTTTAGCGCTATATTTGTTAGAGGCTTGTTTGTTTTGGTTGCTTATCCAGTTGTTGAGGAAATCATATTTTCTAATTCAGCAAGCGTCACGGTTTAGTTGCATGTCATGGAGAAGACAGCGCTGTGGAATGCTTTGACATGAGAGTGAGATTTTTAGTTGGAAGAATAAATGTTGTTGCTCCTGCTGGTGATATTGACCAGGTAGCAAATCTGCTTCTTGGTACATTATTTCAATGGTATTTAGTAGATCTCGAATGGGGAAAACTTCGCCACTTGAATCCATTTGCCTAAACTTCAAATGCCTAATAGCCAAACTTGATGGGGTTGCATTACATTGTAAATGCTATCATTATGGATCACCTGTTGGATCCTTGTGGCATGTCCTTCGAGCTGAAGTTCTATTGATGGCCTATTCTTGGATATCAGTGCTCTTTTATTTTAAACTCCTCTGGTAGCTCTTTTTCATATTCCTTTCCTATGTAATTTTTGACAGGAACAAATAAAAGGAACATGGAGTAAATTCTCTGCATCATCTTTCACCATGTTATAGAAAAAGATGTTGAGCTTTAGGTTTCAATTGGTGATCAGAAATGCTCTAACAATGCCTACGGATTTGCAGAAGGTCACTGCAGTAGAGTTTGATGGGGAAGGATGCAACCTCATGGCTGTTGGAAGTAGTGCGGGAAAGGTATGGTTAAAACATCATTTGAGATTGTTTCATATTCCCTATTTTATACTATATATGCCCTAGATTTTTAAACTCATTAATCATGAAAAAACTTTCTTCACTAAACAACAAATCCTATCTATAAACATCCACTTGTAAAGATTTTCAACTTTTCGTAATTATTACGGATAAATGTTGATTGTCCTTTTGTTGAGTTATTCCTCCATTAAACATTTCTACGAATAAACTCTTGAGTTTATGCTTGCTATTTTAAATGTAGGTATTGATTTATGACTTGCGTTCTTCACAATCACAACCAATGCGAGCGAAGGATCACATGTGAGCTACATCTGCAGGCTGGCTATTTTGTCTTCGTATCCAATGATAGTTATGTTTTTCTTTGTTTCTAATGCGTAGCTCCTTGTATTTGCCAACTTTCTTCGGTAGGTATGGCAGCCCAATTTCAAATATTAAGTGGCATCAAACTCTTACCTCCGAGCGAGCAAAGTTAATTACTACGGATAATAAAATTGTCAGGATTTGGGATCCAGAGACGGTAAGCAATACTGATGCAGGGCAGTCGTGTTGGAATAGAAGAACGCGCAACAAGGACAATCATGAACAAGTATGAACTAGAGGTACTCCCTCTACGAACACACAATAATGAGAAATAATCTCAATTTTCATTAATCAAATCATAAAACAACTCCCTTAGCCCGAAGGCTTACAACTTATTATATAGGAAAAAACCCTAACCCTAATTGATTAGTCCGAAAAGGAAGCAAAATCAATTAATTAACAAAAATTATCAAAAACTAAAAATTCTACTTTGACTAGGAAATCAAATACTAGAAAGAAATATAAGGTTGCCAAAACAAGAGGCAACTAAAACGGAATTTCCTAACAAAATAATAAACTCAAAATAATGCGTAATTAATTTATATTCTTCATATTTCTGTTCTGCATCATTCTCCCCGTCTTGAAGAAACTCGTCCTCGAGTTTATATAGTTGAGTACGCCGAACCTTGTCTGCATCAAGCTTGTATTTCAAATTGATTTTTTCAAACCCAAACTCCAAAGAGGAATCTACGAAAATTAAAGGATCAATTTTCAATATTAGGCTTGCATTAATGATTCTCACACATATGTTTTTGCACATACTTTTTGTGGGGCCCATATCGGGGTCTCACAAAATGATCCGAACCGCTCATCTTTTTTAAAATATTTTTTGGAGGGATCCTGTAAAAAAATTGGCTCCAACAGATATTCGTAAGGGCTTTCTCAGAAATCGTAGGACGAATCATTCTGTTTTTCCCTACGAATTCTGATAAAGCCCTTACCGATATCCGTTGGAGCTGATTTTTTACAAGAACCCTCCAAAAAATATTTTCAAAAAGATGTGCAATTCGGATCATTTTGTGGGATCCCGATATGGGCCCCACAAAAATGTATGTGCAAGATATGTGCAAAAACATATGTGCAAGTAGCATGGTTGTTAGGTTTGAAACCCATGATGTGTTGCTCCCACAGTCTTCAACGATTTCCCAAAAAGGATCGACAAGTTCGTTCCTCCAGTCAACAACTACTAAATTACACGCAAAATAATCTTCTGATAGTTCGTTGCCCACAGTATATGACTTGGGCAATAAGTTGCCACCTTCGTACAACACGGTCCCCACAACCTTACCAACCTTACTCTTCTCAGCAATACAATTTTTTTGTTGAAATATTTTTTTATTTTCTGCTTTTGTAATTTTTTCCACTAATTCTTCATAAAAAACTGGTGGTTTATTCCAATCCACTACTGGATCTGGAATAATATTTGATGTGAATGGCCACTCGATGGTAGTTTCATCCACTTTTGTCCTCCCCCTTGACTGATGGTTACCAGCCAAAGGTTTGGTGATAGAAATGTCATTCGACACCTCCTCCTCTTTCAGAAACCGAGGTTGAACCGAATGACGGCGAGGTGGGTTCCCCCCAACAGCCATGCAGCCACCTGATCGGTTAGGACGCCAATCGCATCCATCACACGCTGCCCAAGTTGTTGGAACCTCTCCTCCATTCGTGCTTCTCGTGCAGCTTTACTTCGATTATACACATCTTCGGCAACAGCATAACGACCATAACGAACTCCTTGTCGCCCCATGATCCGAAATCGAACCTGGCTCTGATACCAACTGATGCAGGGCAGGCGTGTTGGAATAGAAGAAAACGCAACAAAGACAATCACGAACAAATATGAACTAGAGGTACTCCCTCTACGAATACACAATAATGAGAAATAATCTCAATTTTCATTAATCAAATCATAAAACAACTCCCTTAGCCCGAAGGCTTACAACTTATTATATTGGAAAAAATCATAACCCTAATTGATTCGTCCGAAAAGGAAGCAGAATCAATTAATTAACAAAAATTACCAAAAACTAAAAATTCTACTTTGACTAGAAGTTAGGAAAATCTTTATCCATTGGACAATAGGCTTTCCACCAAAGATATTTTATTAGATTTGTTCAAAGTACACTTATATAATTATATATAGGCTTATATACACATGCTTGAAAGTGTGTGTATTATATATATATAGTATAATACTTTCCATCTTTACCCATTAGTCCATAGAAGTTAGGAAAAATATCACCCATTGGTCAATAAGGTTAATCTTGCTATCAAGTACAAAGGTCAATTAGTTTAATAGATTCACCATGTGTTAATATACTTATATATATACATTATGCAAGCATAGTACTTTCCATCTTTGACCATTGGATAATAATTGTTAGGAGAATTGTTATTCATTGGATAATAAGGTCAAGTCAAGCCAAAGTACTAGGCTTCATTAGTTTTTTAGATCTACCATGTGTTAATATATATATATATATATATATGTACCCTAGATTTTGTACCTAGGATTCTCTATGTACCTCAATATAGTATTATAAAAGAAGTCGGACCGCTTTTCCACCATCTCTCCTAAAACCAATTGGTGGTAGAAAGGGTTTCAATTAAGTCTTTTATGGCATTCGACATCGCACCCGCAAGAGAGGGATTGTTGGGCCTGGAGTGCCCCCATGGATTTGGTTACACAATGCCACTCCCTGCGACCGCTCTAAAAATAGACTTGCGGGTGCGATGTCGAATGCCATAAAAGACTTAATTGAAACCCTTTCTACCACCAATTGGTTTTAGGAGAGATGGTGGAAAAGCGGTCCGACAAGTGGTATCAGAGCCAGGAAGTCATGGGTTCGAGTCGCGGGAGCGTCATCGTGAGGGAGGGATTGTTGGGCCTGGAGTGCCCCCATGGATTTGGTTACACAATGCCACTCCCTGCGACCGCTCTAAAAATAGACTTGCGGGTGCGATGTCGAATGCCATAAAAGACTTAATTGAAACCCTTCCTACCACCAATTGGTTTTAGGAGAGATGGTGGAAAAGCGGTCCGACAAGTGGTATCAGAGCGGGTCACTCGTAATATTAGGTTTATTCCTAGAGTGGATCCTTTTTTTTTTTAATTTGCTATTATGGATTCACCAAGAGAAGGAAAATTTATTATCAAACCTCCAATTTTTGACAGCTCCAAATATGTAGCATGTGCTACAACTATGTTTCCCGGTGGTAATAGTGTTCTATTTGATAGTGAGAGTACCAGTAATATTTTTTCTGGGGTTGGGACTAACCGAACTAGCGATGGAGAAGATAACTATGATACGGATGCTATGGCTTTGGTTATGAAAAGTTTTAAACGTTCTTTTAAGAAAAAATCTGATTTAGGGTTAGCCACAAAGCTAAAACAATGTGAGAAAGAGAAAATTGATGTGTTGCATGAACTTGATGTGCTTAAGCAAAAACAAATGAATGTTGAAAATGATATGGATAGCCTTATTAAGACTAACAAGCTTCTTGAATCAAAGGTAGCAAATTTGCAAGTTGAACTTGATAAGGCCAATGCTACTTTTAAGAAATTAAATGCAGGTTCACAAGTTTTAGATCAAATTTTGTTATCTCAAAAGGTGGCATCGGATAGAAGTGGACTGGGCTATGAAGTAAAAGTATTTTCAAAGTCAAAGGCGGAAGGCAATATTGTAAAGCCCACTGAAAAACAAATTGCATCGCCAAAAGATATAGCCAAAACAACCATCAAGAAAATTGGTAATACCAATGTGTTCAAACAACTCACTCCCACTGATGCGAGGATTCAAAGAGGCGTCAGTGGTAAATCCACCACCAAGAGTGGTGAGGTAAGCTCTTTTAAATTTAAGCCTACTTGTCATAATTGTGGAGTGATTGGACATATAAGACCAGATTGCAAGAAATTACATGCTTCTTGTATTTCAAATGCACCTGGAAAAATGAATTTGCGTAAACATGCCCAATTTGTTCCTACTTGTCATTTTTGTGGGATGAAAGGTCACATTCGGCCAAATTGCTTTAAACTCCATGGGTACCCTATTGCTCCTCTCAATTATCATCGTATTAATAACAATGAGGGTAGGCACAATTATTTTGATTATGGTTGTGATAGAACCCAAAAACCTAAGTGTAGGGTGATTTCTCATGAAAAGAATACCAATGTGATGCCTAAACATGCGCCTAAAGTAGTTGAAAATTTTAAAAAGGTCAAGATTAGATTTATTTGGGTGAGGAAAACGGACTTGAGAACTTGTGTAGATTTTCCTTCCAATCCTTTTGATGCCACTGGATCGTTCGAAGGAGTTGGCCTCGTCTTTTAAAAGCTTGGTCTTGCTTTCTTAGCCAGTATCATTTAGTTTTGTTTTAAAGAAAATGAACGATTTTTTCTGAATTATTTATCTGGCCTATTTACTTTAAAAAAAAAAAACAAAAAGATTTTCCTTTTCTTTGCATTGGGCATGCCTTGAGGATTTTAGTTGTTGGCTATGAGATTCATTCATATGAGCATTTTTTTTTACAATGCATGCACATCTTTTCATGATTACTTTCATGCGAAGTATTTGAAAGTTAAATGTGGCATGTTCCATGATTCTGTGATCCCCACCTCTACACGTCAAAGTTAGCGAGATTTTTTTTAGAGGCAAATTGATTCTCATGTACTTGGGTATGTCACATGTTTTTCCTCGATGATTGACTATTTCTGGCATATTTTTTTATGGATACGAGATTCTACATTCTAAAGTTTCGTAAAAAAAAAAAGAAAAAGAAAAAGAAAAGGGAGATCATGGATGGTTTGCTAGAGATAATAATGCTTATCCGGGCGTTCACCGAGGAACCGAGCAATTGGGGTGAGGTATTCTCCCTCTGAGAGTTCACGTCATATAGTGGATAGACCTTGTGAAGGCATCCGTGTTGGACCACTTGCTAGTAACCGGGTATTGGGTATGAGGTATTCTTACTCTCAATATTCGCGTCAAACGACAGTGGGGTAATAGAGAATAGATTCTTGTTATCATGAGAAACAATAAAAAAAAAATGGATTAATTGATTAAGGGGGAGAGTATTCATTCTTTGAAAGGGAGTTGTATCTAATTCTTGGGGCGTAATTCGTATCGGTATGCATGGTTTGACTTTGTAAGGGGGAGAGTGTTTGACAATCCAGAGTTTACATGAGAATTCTCAAATCCTTGACTGATAATCTTAATTTCTTGAGACGTGTCACACACTCAACTTGTCACAAACTCATGTCGCATGTTGCAATTACTTCTAAATTAATCCATGATTGATTCTCATGAAAATTTGCTCATGCATTTTTAAAAAACTATTCATATTCCTTGAGTCTCCTATTCAAAAACTCGTCCTCCATTGGTGTGATACCTTGTTGCATTATTTTTGTTGGTCATTATTTATTTTTGGCTTATCTATGTAGGTTTTTGGTTCTCGTAGTATTGGTTATTTGTTTTATGGGCTATAATTGCGGCACTTCTTTTCCGGCTATTGTTTCATGAGTTTATAAATTTTTCATTCTCCTAGCTCAACTCTTGGTTTTTGCAATATATGAATATGTTTGGTTATGCCATTGGTAGTTCTATATACTTGGCTGTTGATATGTTTGGTTCATGATGAGTTTAGTTCAACTGCTTATGGGTTATTCATTCTTTACAAAAAAAAATTTAGTTGGCATTTGATTTCCTCTTCTACCTTTGTCACTTCATGTCAAAAAGGGGGAGAATGTTGAAAGGGGGAGCAGGGCCTATTGTTCTAATGTGTGTGAATGTTGAGTTTTGTTTTGCAGCTGTTCTACAACTCGATCTCAGTTCGTTAGTTTTTCATTGTAGTGTGTTTTGTCATGGAAGTGCCAAAGGGGGAGATTGTAAGGACCAAATTCCGGAGTCTGTGTATTGGCAATTCCGTATGACAAAACACATATTTTTTATCGAGTTGTAATTTTATTACTTTTAATAAGCCAGTGAGTCTGTATAGGATTAGAGTGGAAGGAATCATTATTATTTGTATTCGAGAGTGAGCGTTTTGGATAAAAAAAAAAAAGGAGGTCAACTGCAGCGAGACGATTTTTGGCGAAGACTGGTCGATGGAGGAATTAATCTGGGTATCAATCGGAATCTACCGATTTTTAAAAGAAAAGTAATGTAATAAACAAGGGGCCAAAATAAGAGGTCTAAATATGGACATGGCCTTTTCTTCCTAGGTTTCGGACTATAGCCTTATAAAAGGGAAAGTTTCAAAAAAAGAAAAGGTAGCCATATACTACACATATACATTCACGGCTCATAAGAAAAAGGGTGGCGGCTCTACGAAGTAAAGATGGAAGCAAGGGGTTTATTTGTGTGCTATTCGTGAAGGGATTTCTCTTAGGTTATCGGAAGGCTTGAGAGATTCAAGGCAGCGGCGGTCAAGCACTGGATGCGGTGAACGAGTGATTCGGCAATCAACCTTGGTCAACCGAGAGTGATTCTAGGTTGTAAGTATAGGTTTGTTTGTAACCGTGCAATGAGTTATAGTGCATGATTTCCTTCCCGTGGTTTTTTTCCCGTTTAGGGTTTTCCACGTATATCCTGGCGTTTTTTATTTGTTTGCTTTCCATTTGTGAGATTGATTTAATTTTCAGTTGGTGGGTTAATTAACTAAAGAGATAAAACATAGCAAATCTATATACCTAGGCGATCTAGGATTTCTTGTCGGACCGCTTTTCCACCATCTCTCCTAAAACCAATTGGTGGTAGGAAGGGCTTCAATTAAGTCTTTTATGGCATTCGACATCGCACCCGCAAGTCTATTTTTAGAGCGGTCGCAGGGAGTGGCATTGTGTAACCTGTTAGATATTTTGGCACTTTCCGGGGTTGTCCAAAACCTCCATTTGTGTCTTTGTTATATCGACTCCTTTTAATTTTAATGGGTAGGTTCTTAAGGGGTAGTTTCTCGCTCGATGCTCCTCCCATATTCTGCGCCAAGTTGACCACTGGAAAGTCGATCTTTTTGTGTGACAGGTAAGCGCATTGCACAACACGTCATGCATATGATTGAATTTTGTTACCAAGATTAGATCTCCGAAAATTTGTTTATATGTAAAAGATTTCCTTTTCATAATATATTATTGGCCCGGGGCTAGCTAGGGAAATACTTTTTCCATATGTAGAGATCATAAAACGATTTCTTTTTTGAAAACATAAAAGGTCGCATGGAAGCCTTCCCTTGGTTTGGGAACTGCACTCCAACAACATATCCAATGAATGGATATCCAATGAATGGATTCGAGGAGTAAAATGCAGCATGAAAACTTTATTTGCAAGGGGCGTCTTACTTTATTTGTAAAGGGCTTTGAATTGAAAGAGAGAGATGGGTTTTGTCAACAGGACTTTCTTGGGCTTTCTTCACAGTCAAAATCCGACACTCCATCGTGACAAGAACCCACGAGGCCACAGTTGCCTATGCCACCGTGTATCTGATCGAAGCTCCTTATGGGTACGTTGTAATACCCATCATTCCTCTTCCTCTTCTTCTGAGAAATCAATACCCTTCCCCGCTGCCTTGTCGCGTCACTCAAGGCTCAGCATTCCAAATTTTGTCCTCCTGAGTATAAGTCATCTAATCAACCGACCGAAACCAACCATCAAAACCCTAATTTCATCAACAGAACCAAAACACATAAAACCCTAATTTCACCCCCAAATTTCGATTCAAACAAAAACTCCACCAAACCTCTCGATTCTGCAGAAACCTTTCCCGAATTTCAACCGAAAACTACCTATCCTCTATAAATAGTAAGAGAGAGAGAAGCCGATCAAAAAAAAACAAATAGAGAGAGAACAGCCGAACGCTCCTATGCTTTCAAGAGAGAAAGAGAGAGGGAGGAAGAGAGAGATGGGTTTGTCAACAGAACTTTCCTAGGCTTTCTTCACCGTTGAAATATGACACTCCGTCGTGACAAGAACCCAAGAAGCCACAATTGCCTACGCCGCCATGTATCTGATCGAATCTCCTGACGGGTATGTTGTAGTACCCATCATTCCTCTTCCTCTTCTTCTAAGTAATCAATACCCTTCCCCTCTGCCTTGTTGCGCCGCTAAACGTTCGGCATTCAGAATTTCGTCCTTCGAGTATAAGTCATCTAATCAGCCCACCAAAACCAAGCATCAAAACCCTAATTTCATCGACTGAACCGAAACACATAAAACCGTAATTTCACCCCCAAAGTTCGATTCAAACAAAGACTCCACCAAACGTCGCGATTCCAAATTTCATCCTCCGAGTAGGCGCGGTTGAACACGTCTTGCGCTTCAACGCAGAAGAGCTCTTTGTCCGAAAGGTAGAATGAGACGCCTGTATTTTTGGAGTGAAAGAGGAAAAAAGGGGGAATTAGGGATTTTTTTATGAATCAAGGGGAAATTGGGGGAGTGGAGAGGAGGAGTAGTAGTGTACCTTTGACAAAGTCTTCGAGTTGGGAGGGGCGGAGGGAGGAGACGTCGGTGGGGTTTCGGGTGGAGAGGCAGTCGTCGTCGTGGTCTGCTTCGAGGGCGTGGAGGGTTTGGGGGGAATATGAAGGGTGGAGCCATGGAGACCGGAGAGAGAGAAGAGGGAGAAGAGCGGAGCGCTTCTGCCCTTCCTTGAATGATACACTACATTGATCCCGCGCATAGTTCAAGTTTTAAGCTCCTTGACCATTCATTGATCCAACCGCTGATATTTAAGAGCCGTTTATTCGGGCGCGTTCCACTTTTCCTTTTTAAAAAATAAAAACAAATAATCTTTCGAATGATGTGTTTACGAAAATGATGTGTTTACGAAAATAAGCTTATTATTTTTAAGCTTGAAAATTAAAAATAAGTACTTATTTTTAAGAAAGGGAAACTGGAATGAGCTGGAGAATTTTTTGCCCAAAATGTTACTCTGACTGCACAAAACAACCGCTCTGTTGATGTAAGGGAGCGAGAGGGAACCATCCTTGGGGATGTTTGGTGGCCAATAAATGGAGTGGTGTATTGATGATTTTGTGGGACTCATTTTGGGTCAAAAAAATAAAACAAATTGCAAATTATTCTTAAAATATTTTTTTGAGAATTCATTAAAAAAAATTAGCTCAATCCGATACCCGCAATGGACCGGCAATAATAAAAAATATAAAGAATTGGTCTCCCGTCCATTTTGTAATATTGACCAAGGCCCGATACAGTGCCTTTTTTCGGAATAGTTCGGCTCCACTGTTTACCTTTTTTAAAGTCTTCGGTCCAATCTTATTTTTTTTATGGGACATATATGCCCTTTGCTTCGTTTCAACTAAAAACATGAAAACAAAGCCAAACGTGAACTGATCTCCGGCGAGAAACCCAGGAGACTCATCTCCACCTGCAACTCCGGCAACCCCCGTACCCGGTGAACGCAGCTCCGGCGGTCTGTCTCTCTCCCCCTTGCCGTCACTCGCTATTCTCTACGCCAACCTCTCCTGCCCTTCCTCACCTGGCCCAGTCCCTCAGCGTAGTAAAAGAACTGTCGAAACCACCACCACCGTAACTCACCACCACCACCTCCTCACCACCACCCTCGGACCTCATCAGCACCGCCGAGCACCACCGGGTCACCACTGCCGTGCTCATAATCATCAGCCGAGCTCCACGCGGCTCCGACCCGCCACCGCGGAGTCCCGCCGGATTCCGCCTTGAGATTCCGGAAGCACCACAGTGATCTGCGACACCCATATACTCTTCCCCGAGCCTTAATTCGTGTATTGAGGTAGTTTTTCGGCAACCCGTAACTTAATCTACTTTTTAATGGGGTTTGGACGTTTTTTAAATTGTGATGTAGATGGTGACCTATTCTTTAAACATTATTTACTATTTAGTCCTGTTTTCATTTATATTTAGTCCTGTTTATGATAGAAAATCATTGATAGATCCTGAATGCATATAAACTGTTAGTTAAGTGTTCAAAAGTGTTTAAACTTTGCAATCTAAAAGTGCAAATTTGTAATTTACGCACAAATTTAGAATGCATATTATTAAATGAACACTAATGCCAATTAGAATTTAAACTGCAAATTTGTTAAATGAACACCAACGCCAGAGAAAATTTAGACTGCAAATTTACACTATTAAACTGCAAATAAAGGCACTTTTATAAACGTTGTAGTCTAAAAATGCAAATTTACAATCTACACATAAATTTAGACTGCAAATTATTAAATGAACACTTACACCAATTAGAATTTAGACAGCAAATTTGCACATTTATACTGCAAATTTACACTTTTTGACTGCAAATTCGTTAGATAAACACCAATGCCAGAGAAAATTAAGACTGTAAATTTAAACTTTTAGACTGCAAATAAATGCACTTTTATAAACTCTGCAATCTAAAAGTGCAAATTTGCAGTCTACACACAAATTTAGACTGCAAATTATTAAATGAATACTAATACCAATAAGAATTTAGACTGCAAATTTGTTAAATGAACAGCAACGCTAGAGAAAATTTACACTGTAAATTTACACTTTTAGACTGCAAATAAATGTACTTTTGTAAATTTTACATTCTAAAAGAGCAAATTTGTAGTCTACATATAAATTTAGACTACAAATTATTAGGTGAATACTAACGCCAATGAGAATTTAGATTATAAATTTGTTAAATGAATACTAACGCAAGAGAAAATTTAGACTGTAAATTTACACTTTTAGACTGCAAATAAAGGTACTTTTGTGAACTTTGCTGTTTAAAAGTGCAAATTTGCAGTCTACACATAAATTTAGACTGCAAATTATTAAACCAATGGCAATTTAGACTACAAATTTTTCACTTTTTATTTAACTACAAATTTATTAAATGAACACCAACGCCAGATAAAATTTAGATTGCAAATAAAAGGCACTTTGCACTTTTAGACTGCAAAATTACATTTTAGACTGCAAATAAATACATTTTTTGCAAATTTAATTTAGACTGTAAATTTGTACTTTTAGAATGCAAATAAATACACTTTTTACAAATTTGTTCTTTTAAACTGCAAATTTAATTTAGACTGTAAATTTGTACTTTTAGACTGCAAATAAATACACTTTTTGCAAATTTGTTCTTTTAAACTGCAAATTTATTTTAGACTGTAAATTTGTACTTTTAGACTCCAAATAAATATATTTTTTGCAAACTTGTTCTTTTAAACTACAAATTTAATTTAGAATGCAAATTTGTACTTTTAGACTGCAAATCTATACTTTTAGACTACAAATTTGTATTTTTAGACTGCAAATCTATACTTTTAGACTACAAATTTGTATTTTTAGACTGCAAATTTATACTTTTATACTGCAAATTTAATTTACACTGCAAATAAATATACTTTGCACTTTTAGACTGCAAATTTAATTTAGACTGTAAATAAATACACTTTGCACTTTTAGATTGTAAATTTGCACTTTTAGACTACAAATTTAATTTAGACTGTAAATTTTTACTTTTAAACTGCAAATAAATACACTTTGCACTTTTAGACTACAAATTTATACTTTTAGATTGCAAATTTGCATTTTTAGACTACAAATAAATATACTTTTTGCAAATTTTCTCTTTTAGACTGTAAATTAATGCAGTTTTGTAAACTTTACAATCTAGATAGAAAGTTTACAGTCTACACAAGTAACAACAAAAGATCATCTTTCCTAACTGTATCAAACTACTACACCAATGAAAACACTTTTAAAATGCAAATTTATTTTAGACTTCAAATTTGTACTTTTAGATAAGTTTATTTATTCTTTTAAAAATTAAAAAGATAGAATGACAAAAGAACAAAAAAACAGTCTTCCCATTTTTTAGAAAGAGATGACATAGAACAAACAAAAATAGAGAAAAAAGAATAGTCTATGCTCTTCTTTCAAAACAGAGCCTTTCGGCTCTCAATTTCCCGAAGATTGCGGTGATGGCTCCGAAGTCAGGCCCAGGCAACGTATGACCCAAAAGGAAGGTGAAGTACCAATGAAGAAGTGGTGGTGGTGGTTGGTGGCGAAGGTGACCGGCGACGGCTTAATTTCTAGAGAGAGAAACTGGAATGTCGTGGAATAAAAGTGGTTTTCCTGTGGGTCTTTACTACGCCGACGGACAAGGCCCAGGCGAGGAAGGTCTAGGGAGGTTGGTGGCATGACTTGTGTTTGTAGTCTCCTCCTCCTTGTGCTCGCCAAAGCCTTGCCGTACTGTACTTCGACAATCGAAGCTTCGACCGTCACCGGGAAATGACAGGAGATGGTCGCCGAAAATGACCGGAGATGGTCGCTAGAAAATAACTGGAGATCGTTACCGGGAAATAAACTGGAGTTAGTCGTCGGCATATCGCCGGCGGTAGTCGCCGGACGACCTCTGGAGGTATTGGCGGACATGGTCACGGAATATTATGATGCAAGAGATGAATTTGAATGAGGGGTATAAGCGTACTGTTCACAGGGTGGTGGACTGGAAGTGTTTCCAAAATACAAGGTGGACTTGTGGTATTACGGAATTGCAATAGTGGACCCCTGAATAAATCTCCCAAAAAAATATGATTAAAAAATTAAATACTCCAATTTTTAATCAGTTTGAACCGGTGCGCACATCTTATTTTTTGATCATTTTATCCTAAAAAATCATAATTAATTTTTTACTATAAGACTCTCATATCAGAACCCTAAAAGAGTCATAGAACCAAATGAAAAAAAATAGATATTTAATTATAAGAGCCTGACAAATATTAATTATCACCCTATAGAATAAAATAATCATAAAAATAATATTTTTGCACCTTTACAAACGGATTGAAAATTGGAGCAATTAATTTTTTTAGACTCTTTATATATTAAAAAATTAAGTGTTCCAATTTTCAATCCGTTTGAATGGGTCTTATTTTTTTATCATTTTATCGTAAAGGGTCATCATTAATTTTTGGCTATAAAGCTCTCATGTTTAAGTACCTATTCTTCATTTAGTTATACAACTCTCTTAGGGCTCTCATATGAAAGCCTCAAAGCCAAAAATTAATTATGATTATTTAGGATAAAATGATCAAAAAAATAATATCTCCGCACCAGTTCAAATATATTGAAAATTTAAAAATAATATCTACACATGATTTGAATAAGGTAATCAATTTAAAATTATTTTTTATTAAAATCTAGCATAAAGCTACATGCATGATTTGTCTTTACCAAATCACTTTTCGGAAAAGTCCCAATAAGGTAGTAAATAAATATAGATAAGTTTCCTTGTATGTTTGATTATTAATACTATTATTCCTACTAATACTAATTTAAAAAATACTATTATTCCTACTAAAATCAGTAAAGCTCTATATATATGGATATGGAAAAATTGGAAATCGTTTCCATGAACATTGATCATGAAATTTATGATCAAACTTGTAACACCCCGATTTTCGGAAATAAAATCGGAGGCATTAAATATTAATTTCTGAAAAATTCATTAAATTAAAGTTCAAAATCCAAAACAGATAATTCAACATAAAGATTCATTTATTACAAACCACTGTGGAAATAATAAAAATAGTCTTTGTGATAAAGAAATAGACAAAGTACAAAGCTGACTCCTAGGTTTGATACGGATCCCAAGCATATTCTGGCTCGGCTCCCACCTCTGGATTCTCCTTTGCATAAAACTGCTCGCCTTCAGGGTTCTGTGTCTCTTCTTGATTTTCTGCAAAATCTGGCACGGATGTCTGGCAATCCGTACCTGAGTGATAGAGTTCACCCCGTAGTATAATACAACCCAACTACCCCTCTTATTTTACGACGTGCAAGTAATAGGATGATAAGGATTTCGAAATGTAAAACAGAGATTTTCCACATAAACCAACTTATTACTATTCTTTATCCTATTGTGAAATCTAAGATCTCATCCACGAGATCTTTCCTCCCCAACCGCTAGCCATGCTCGGTCCCATGAGATCACTTCCCTTTGCTGTCGCAGATACACCTAAGTTATATACCGAGTGTGCATCCCAATAACTACAACAAAGGGGTAAGCTTATCATGCCTGAATCACAACTAGGGTTCGCCTATCTTATACACCACTTCACAAACAACTTCACAATTATCAATGGACTCCCACCAGTTTCAATCTCATCACAAACCTCATCACATCTCAAAATTTCGCCTGCAGGCAATCTCTAAAAAGAAAACTTTCCAATTTATCCATTATCTAGCATCGTCTAGGTGAATTCTATTCGTATACCACCCCATGTCTCTAGGATCCAATCTAACATAGAAATCAATTAACATTGAGATAATAATCACGATAAATAAACATCAAGCGGGAATAATTAAACAAATATCAAGCAATGCAATCATGCGATCTGTTATGAGTGGGTCGTTGCCCTTAGTCTTATATGGCCACGATGTCAAAATTAAAGTAGGAACTTAAAAATAAATTCGAGAAATATTTTAGGCTCTTATTAACTATTTCTAAGAAATTAGATTGATCACAAGTTAATTAAATACGTTAAATAGGTGAAAACATTAGAATAATTATCATGACCTTATTAAGAGTCCTAAAGGTACTACACAACATATTCGAGTGTCAAAAGTTGGGTTCGGAGGGTCGCGGATTTATTTTAAGTAAAGATGTTAACATGCGTTGTCAAAAATAAAATAAATGGGTAATCAGTTATCTAATAATTAAAATATATTGAGGTTAATGAAGTTTCATCTCTGGAATGTAAAGAGTCTAAAAATATATATAACTCGGGCATCGATAACATAGTTTATAAGGTCGTAAAGATTTTTCGTTTGTAACCTTCGAATGAAAACAAGTAAATGTTTAATAAATAGATAATAAAATAAAAAAAATATGATATTATCAAGTAATGATCTTTGAGGTGTGAGAAGACTAGAAAAAATAGTTCGGGTGTCAAAAATGGTGTTCGGGAGGTCGAAAAACGAATTCGGAGCAAAACAGAACTTGCCGCAAGGTTTGACTAGGTCAACCTTGCGGCTAAGCCTTCGGCCGCCAGCTCGCGTCTGGTTCTCGTGGCCCGCAGGTTGCGGCCGCGAGCTTCGTAGCAGATTCGATCTTTTTTCTTGTTTTGGTTCAGTTTTGATGCATGGTATCATAAGGGACTATGGGTTATGCTTAAAAACACTCAATAAACATAGATGAGTGGTTGGAAGGGATTATAGTACCTCGATTGGATCGAATTGATTCTCAAACCGAAACTTGAATTTTTGGGAAGATGACTTCGGGTTCTTTGATCGTGGGACCTTGGGACCGAATTGGACGATGCTTGGTGATGCTAGGAGTTGTAGAAGGTGTTTGGAAGGGTCAAATTGGATTTTGGTGGGACGAAACTACGAAACCCACTTTTCTCTCTCTTTCTTTCTCTCTCTAAAACTCCATATATACAGCACACTTCTATTGCGGACGTCCGCAGATTTCTGAGATGCGGACTTTTTTTATGAGCCATTGGATGAGATCCAACGGCTGGGGGAAGGAGGGGAATCTCACGGGTAAAAAAGAGTCCGAGTCGGGTAAATGATTCGCGGGTCATAACCGGGTTATAACACCCGGATCCCTTATTCCACTGTACGCTTCCAATTTCATTTCACGCTAGAGAGAGAGAGTGAAACGATAGACACCCAGAACGAAACGAAAAAGACGAATCGAAGGAGACCACCATGATTGGAGATCAAACGATCGAAGAAGAGGAAGAACAGGGTATCTCCTCCTCTCTTTCTCTCTCTCTCTCTCTCGTTCGTTCCAAATCGCAAAAACCCTAACCCTCTATATCTGTGGTGCGGTTCCAGATCTTGTTCGTTCCAGACCGAAGAAGACGATTCGAGACGACCACGACTGGAGATCGAAACCCTAACCCGCAAGGTATCTCCTTCTCTCTCTCTCTGTCTCTCTCGATTTTCCCGGATTAGGGCTTGGTTGAAAAAGCATTTGATGAGAATCGGATAATCCCATTGCTGCTAGTTCAGATTTGTTGGTTTATTCAGTTCATGGTAGTTATCCTTTTCCTACGGGTGATTATGAAAAAATTCCACTCCGTTTAGGGGCTATCGTTTCAATTCCTC
This sequence comes from Rhododendron griersonianum, assembly GCA_018127125.1. NCBI lineage: Eukaryota > Viridiplantae > Streptophyta > Magnoliopsida > Ericales > Ericaceae > Rhododendron > Rhododendron griersonianum. The sequence continues at coordinate 25,592,881 of CM030791.1, read as the reverse complement.
TATATGTTTAGTTGTAAATCTTGTTATTCCGCTTTGTTTAGTTGTAAATCTGTGGAAATTTTTTTTCCCGAGTTGGGGTTTTTCGAAAAAATGGGTATTTTAGAAGTCTGTTTTTTTTTTTTTTTTACTGTTAAAAATATTACTTACATCTTGGGATACTGTGTGAATGGTAGAAGAGCATCAAATTTGGAATAGAGGCCTTCAAAAATTCCATTAGTTCATAAATTTTTGGTTTGAATGAGTGAAACACCACCAACATTTCTGCACTTTTTTTTAATTCTTAGTTTGGTTCGATGGAAATTGGATGAGAGTGGGTGGTACCCATATACTAGGAAACATATCAGGACCACAGTACCATTCCATTTTTTTGGCTCTATATTCTTGCAGGTTCAAGGTTTTGATTCTTTTTCTCTCCCACTCAAGTGGATCAATTCACAGATGGCTGAGTGAGATGGGTCCTCAATAGCTCCATTTTGGACATGCCACTGTGGGAAAAGGGTTGCGGTGAAAATTTCTGAATCCGTAAAAAATCCAGGAAAGCTATATTATCGTTGTCAACTTGAGGTTGAGCAAGGTGGCTCCCGTGCTTGGGGCTGGTGCAACCCCATCAATATGCATAACCAGTTACCAATTCCAACATGTACGTATGCACCTAATGACAATTTGGATGCATTGGCTGGAGGAGTTGGTACACCGGTGCAAGAATTGGAAAGGAACTTCCTAACTGCTTGATATTTTCTGGAATAGCTCTTCTAATGGCCATGGCAGCTACAATGAAGTCTTAAGGGTTGTGTTGGCATTTGTAAGAGCACCGATTGGATCTCTGTTGTATATAATGCAGATTATGTTTAGAATTGAAATCTGTTTTTGAATTTGATTTATTTTTCTAAGTGATGGGATCTGAATTTGTATTTGTGTTGGCATTTGTAAGAGCATCAATGGGATCTTTTTTTGTTTAGCTTCCAACATGCTTGAAGAATATTTGAATTTCGAAGCAGTTCTTGGTAGAAGTTGGCACATGTAAAATTGTTAGAGCATCTTCAACGGGTTTGGTTTTTTGAATTGCATACTTTTAACTTGTATACTATCCCTCTCAGTTTTCGGTAAACAGAGTATGTAGCTGTCCAAAACCATTTCGAAAAACTTGCTCGGCAGTCCAAATTTCAGCAGTCCAAAAGTCAGCAATTTCAGTGTCTAAAACAGTATCTAGCTGTCCAAAACCATTTGCAACCTCAGCATTCATGGCAGCATCAACAATATTACGGTTTCTTTATCTTTAACTAAAACAAAAACCTCTGTTTAGCATATCCAAATCAACCAGTGGTACAAGAATGACAAGATCAAACCCCTTGTACAAAAAATGGATACAAAAAATTCCAGTCACATATTTCTGGTACAGTCACAACTCAAAAGGTTCACGTATACAAAAATGCTTTGATTGAAGCCCAACAAATTTGTATTATTATGGCAGCATTTGGAGCTTCCACAAAAATGCTTTGATTGAAGCCCAACAAATTTGTATTATTATGGCAGCATTTGGAAGCATCCAACGGCGGACTCTTTTTTACCCGCGAGATTCCCCTCCTTCCCCCAGCCGTTGGATCTCATCCAACGGCTCATAAAAAAGTTTACATCTCAGAAATCTGCGGACGTCCGCAGTAGAAGTGTTATATATATGTATATCAGGGCGGTTCAAGGGACACCCAAAAAAACACCCCAAATCTCAATCTCATAGTTCCCGATCAAATTTTTATGATCCGAGCCGCTCAATGTGTGCAGAACGTGATTTTAAGGGTGTCCGCGAGAAATTAGCAAAAAAATACCGGGAAGTGCTTGTTTTGAGCAATTTTTAATTGAACCGTTCATTAAATCTAAGCTAAAAACTGCTCAGATCAAGTCTTTTCCGGTTATTTTTTTTGCTAATTTCTCGCGAGGACCCTTAAAATCACATTCTGATCACATTGAGCGGCTCGGATCATAAAAATTTGATCGGGAACTATGGGGTGTTTTTTTAGGTGTTTTTTTGGGTGTCCCTTGAACCGCCCCGTATATATATTAAGGAAAAGAATTTTATTAATACTAATAATACTTTTTAATGATATTATTAATGATAAAAATTTACGGGTTGTTACAAAACTCAAATTTGGAATGGGCCAATTTAGGATTTTTCTCGCATTACCTTTTTTTTCCTTTTCTTTTTGTTGGAGAATTTATTTACACTAACCTAATAGAAATTATTTATTTAACATTTATTATCTTTGCACCCAATCAAATGTCGTCACTTATCGTGACATGAGGCCTTCTTAGTATACACTTTTGTTTAATATATAGTACTATATAGATATAGATTGCAGCAGTGAAAAGGACAAAATGAACTAAAAACAACAATCCAAGAAATGCCAAAGTGGAAATCCAGAAACAACAGCTGATTTGCCATAGCCCTTTCTATAGAATTTCATTTTCTTGTAAAGCCATCGTTTAGCATAAACACCATTATTTTGGAAGCGACATTGTTTCGATCATCATAAAAATTGGCCATGTGAAAATTCTTGATGAATAGTCAGTCCTCATCGGGGAACACTTTTTGTCTCCAAAAAAAGTATATCCAAAACTTCATTGTTTAATACACTATACAATCGTTTACAGGAAACATAGAAAAAATGCTTACGAAAAACTATTCCCAACCTCCACCCCATGGATGGATGCAAGATTTTACTTCTAGAGAGGCAATCCATATGTAGTAATCGATTCTTGGAGCAACTAACCCATGTGATGTGAATATATATATTTTTTTTTTGATAAGTAATAATGTCAACATGTTTGTCGCTACCAAAAAAAGTTCTATGCAACAGTGACGTCACATTATCCTTCCACCCGGACCACCCGTGATATCTGATATCACATTGCACAGTTGCACCGAGGCTTTTGTCCCTTCCCGCCTCCCACTCCCGCCTTGTGCATTTATAAAGTACAAGTGTGTAATATGAAAAAACCTCTTTTGGTTGTATGAAAAACTACAAGTGTGTAAGATGAAAAGAAACCTCTTCATATGAAGCCTATTTTGTGAAAGCTGTAAAGCACAGAAGAAACGATTAAATCATTTAGTTGTATCAGCAACCTCTCAATCCTTCTCTTCATTTCCGTTGTTACAACATCCTAACATACTTCTAAGGCAGTGGCATAGAAAAGGGAAGTGCTGCTAAATGTTTCACCAGGACCAGGGTTATCTCGTTGGATACTCAAAAATCGAAAGGCAAACCCAAGTGGCAGTAGCCTGCAGTAGAACTTCCTAAATAGTACTCCCTCCGTCCCTTTATTACAATCCAGTATTCCATTTTGGGCTGTCCCTTAATAAATGTCCATTTTGTAAAGTTAGTGGGTAAAAGTTGGTGAATTGTCTATTTTGTCCCTAAAAGTAGATTCCATTTTGAAAAGTTAGTGAGCAAAAGTGTAATGATGATGGGTAAGTAGGGAAAGTGGAGGAAAAAGTTGATGTGAAAGGTATAATGATGATGTCTTTTTAATAAGTTGGAGTTACGAAGCAGGACATTTAAAAAGGGACGGAGGGAGTACTACAGTTTAATGAATCCTGAGAAGAAATGAAAGCATTTATCAACATCTGACGACAGTTTCTAACCCTGTAACACATTGTGCAAAATTCAAACCTTTTGCAAACAATTGTGATCCAAAGTAAGGTTTTTTGACATAACATGGATGGGTGATCGGAGTGCAGAATCAGGCACAATCTCCTTTGTAATTGAAAACTAGGAGAAGTTAACGACAAAGAGTCCATTTCATTTTCATGAAAATGTACAAAGTTTTATAAGACAACAGCAGAGATGGACATAAATAGAGAAGGCATGAAAATAAAAATCATTGGAATGCTGCAACAGACCATCTCTCAAAAAATATGAAGACAGTAGCAGCTCCGCCTAAGTGAAAATATAAGCCCAAAAAGATGCAGACCTCATAATGATCTTTAAACATGAGATTTCTTCTTCTGATCATGAGCTCCATCCTCGCCAAATCTAACACAAAATAAGTAAATAAACCTCAAATCAGTACTTATTCTTACCATGATGAAGAACAGCAAATTATGGAACTAGTTATAGCTAACTTTAGTCCCCAAAAAAAAAAAAAATATTGTACTTATCCAAAAAAAAAAAATTCCAAATTTGCTTACTCACGAACAACTGTTTGCCAATCAATAATATCCCAATATCCAATTTAAGCAAAGTAAATAGAAACCTCTCTAAATATGCATTTCTGAATTTTGTCTCAAATGACTAAGAAAAATAGACACTACGGAACACGTAAAACCTGGCATTTCTCAAATGACAGAAAATAGCAATAACAAGAAACTCAACAAAGAACCAATTATACTCCCTAATCCCTACTCCCCATTTTCTTTTAACCATATGGGAAATAACTAATGCTTTTTGAAAAGGAAATCTGATTATTTTAAAACGCACAACCATCAAAGTGTTCAGACCTCGGTAACTGAACACCTTGAAAAGGGTAATATACCAAAAGCATACGACCAAGGTCCATATATTCTCAAAATAGACAATCAAGAGTTCCAAAAATGGGGTAGTGGGACAGAAAAAGAGCGATAGAGGAACTAAGCTCAAAGCAACAGCCTTGCTGCTAAACCAGCAACGTACACATGCGACTTTTTTCTACCACTCAGTCAAGGAAAACAAGGTTTCCCAACGAAATCAGAAATTGAACAGTGACGACTCGACATTCCCCATATTTTCAATACAAATGCTAATGAGCCACAGGTAAACTGTTCCACGCGAGAAATTCTTTAACAGTCTTGAAAATACGGGACGCACAAGTAGATGCACCAGATAGGTGTCCTCTTGTGTCCACGATGATACGGACATGGATACACAAACCCACAAGGAGCGCATATGCTTCCTAACTCATAACTTTTCTCTTTTTTGATGAAAGGTGGTCTCATGTGTGGTGCAACGATGTTAGCTAGTTCATCTCATGAAAACAAAAGCGTCAGAGATATACATTGGGAATTTGGGTCACACAATTCGGCTTGCTAATGTCCACATGCATACGCAGACCCGCTAGAAGCAGATTTGCTTCCTCCCTCGCATGTACGATCCTTTTCTTAATGGAAGGTGCTCTCACGTACATTGCTACTTTTGTAACTAATTCATCTACTAAATCCAAAAAGCTTTTCAGAAAACTCAGGAAGACTGTTACACCAAACACATGTCAAACCTTGCCAGTACTTTAGTTCTAACCCGTCAAATTTTATAGCAACTTACATTTCTGCTAGTCTCTTTCTTTGATCTGTGCCAACATATGCCCTCAACTCTTCAATGTCCATAGTGCTGAAAGTGTCACTGAGTTTAGAATTTAGGAAATTGCATCCATCTAAAAAACTGGAAGATTCAGCCAAGCCTGGAATGACTGAGACATCCTTAAGTTGTCCTTTAAGATGCTCCATCAGAACGAAACCTGTCATAGGTAAGATTTTAAACAAACAAATAATTCGTAAAATGCAAAATAACTTTGAATGAGTCATAAGTGATAGCAGACAATAATAAGTAGATGGCCATAAAAGCTACATGAGAATTCGAATCCTAATCTCTTCATATTTGGCAGAAGCAAATGCCAGTTACTACCTAAAGCTGTCCAAGTAAGAAGCGCAGGGTCAACAAAACCATCACTAAGAAATTCCTTGCTCATTTACTTATGAATTTGTCGACAGAAGCACATCATGGACAGAGGGAACTTGCCAAGAGCACTGCAGCTTATTCATATTTTCGGGTGATCAACTAGCACTAACCTCTTTTGCTTATCAGCTCTTCTAACTTCAATGTTATCTGGTTTCATGCCTAAAGTACGACTAGAGCAACTTTAAGATCCTAATTTGTTCCTATTTTTCACTTACAGCAATCTCCATTCATCATCATGCGGTAACAGTTGTATGACTTAAAAAGGTGCTTTTTTAAGCCCATATGTTTTCTAGAACAAACAATACAGTGGCACATCAAATTCCATACAGTTTCCATATACAGCTTGGAAATGCATGGCCATGTAGACAACTAATCCAGTTGTGCATCTTTCTTCCTAGGATGGTCCTTGGAACAAATCCAAAATATATGAAATAGAATGATTTCTGTAAGGATCAAAGACCATTTCTTCGTTCATGTACTTTTGGAATAATGGTGGAGTGAGGTTTATGTCACCTACCCCTTGTTCTCTTTTATTTTATATGATGATAAAGTTGATCTCCCCCGTTCTCGAGTGTAATGAGGAAATTAGTTGAGTCATTTTTCCCATTTTGACCGATGCAAGAGCTCAATTTGTACACATAGGCAATAAAATGAACATGGTGCCCGAGCCCAAGATTGAGTTCGGTCATCAAAAGCTCATTTTGAATCGGTCAGGTAATTGAACAAAGAAAGCATGACCACCATTTTCAATCACGTCAAGTTTTTAGATTTAAATTGAGCAACCCACTACACAGTTCAATAAGCTTCTGTTTGTTTAAATCATAAACAAAACAAAACATGCTTAAACACGCTGAAATTTTCTAGGAATGTCAATCAAGCCATGTACTATTCAGTTCAAATCGGTCCGTTTACAGCCCTATTTAGTACACAGTTTATGCAAACACACGCACCTTCCTGCCCTTTGATTATAAATGTAACATAAACGAAACAAAATGGCATACAGGATATGAGTACATGCTTCATGATGTATATGAGTAAGTGCTTCATGTGCCCTTCTTCACCATCAAGACCACTCGACCTGAACACTCATTGAAAGCCAGTGCAAAGAAAGGTGTTCATATATATATGTACATTGGAAAAAGGTTTCATTTTCAGGTCAGTAGTAATTTCTCACCGCAACCCGTAGGGCATGTAAAAATTAAGTATGATGATTACAAGGATAACGATCGAGAGAACAAGTTAGTCAATTGAACAGATAATGAGTAACTCCTGACTAAGTGCATGAACAAGGTAAAATTATAAGCGCGACAAGAGCAATAAGATGAAAAGAAGCACGTCGGGTAAGGGTATCAAGACCTGGGAAGGTTGCCCATTACGCCAGTCATGTTGGATCTGTTCCTACGTTGGCTAGGATCAAAGGCAAATGCCCTATGAGCGCTTAAGCCGAGATTATTCGCCACCGTATCGTATTTCTTTGGGTTGGTAGTAATGGGACAGGGACATCAAAGAATCTCTCTCTGCGACAAGTATTCAAACACAAGTATTTCAAGTTTCAAAACAGGAAACACTTCAGGGCCCCCAAAAATGCGACTGTTAGTCACACTCACCTTTGATGTTTCATTGATGTTATGTTAAAATAGTTGGGTTTTCAAGGAAAATGTTAGAGGGAAACGAAGTTACTTATCATAACAAAACAAACTATCGGTTTTTTTTTTTTTGGGCAAGATACTTATCCTAATGATACAAAAATATTGTATTTAATCTACCTATTTCTGCTCTTTCCTTCCTTTTTTCTCCTTTCCACGAGTTCAAGATACAAACATAGCAACAAATGGGACCAGTTAACACTACCCATTTCCCACTATATCATGAATACATATTATTCGGTCGCGTATTATTGTTATTCGTCCATGATTCTCGTGCAGTTTCAGCTGATAACCATACACTGCAGTTCCGAGAAACAGAACAAACCTAAAGCAGAAAGCAACAACAGATTGTGCTAAGACATGCAAAAATATTGTAGCACCAGTTAAATGGCCTACTTGCGTGGATTGAGGTAAAACTGAGAGGAATAATACACAAGGCAGTGAAAAAAGTACCTCTTTCACAGTAACACTAAATTGAATCGCGTCTATGCTCTCAAAATGTAAGTTCTTTTACTGTTTTACATATGTGAACTCAACAATAGGTATTTGAACTTTTTCTTCAGCTCTCCCCTGCAACTTGCAAGTAATCGTATGTTTAACTCAGATGCTCAAATTTGAGCTACAGTTTTCCATATAGGACGAGTCTTCGGTTTGAAACTGAAGCACCAATATGCACCAAAGGCTAATGCAACAGCTTAAAATAGCAAATTTACACACACACTATAAGTTCTGGCCTTCCAAGTATGTCAGTTTGGAAAGGGGTTTCTGCATCCACTAAACCGTTATCCTCAAAACCACAATTTAGCTCAGATCCTATGAGCAACGCTTCCCATGACCTAATTCCAGGAGCAAAATTCTCGCCAACAGATTCTTTTAGTAGTTCCAGTGCCTTGCCAAACAACCCTCTTTGGCACAACCCACATATCACATCGTCAAATGTTGAAGATGGAAGAGGAAATCCCTTATCTAAGATTTCCTTAACCATAAGACAAACTTCATCAATTTCACCAACCTTAACCAACCCACCAATCAAAATCCCATACGTATGCGAGTCAAGCTGCACGCCCTTCGCCCTCATCTCTTTAACAATTTCCCTCGCCCTACTCAATTTCCCAGCCTTACAAAGACCCTTCAATAGCACATTATAAGTGACAACATTAGGATTGCACCCCAACTCTTCCATACAAGCAAGCATAACAACTCCCTCCTCCACCTTGTTCTGTTTACGCAGCCCATTTATGTAAACATTGTAAGTACGAATATTCGGAACCAATCCCAACACAAGCATTTCATCAAACAGTCGGTCTGCCTTTTCGAACTTCCCCTCTGCAATAACCCCGTCTAGAACCAAAGTACAAGCCACTACATCTGGCTTAATCCCACCCGTTTTCATTTGCTCCAGCACATCCAAAGCATCCATACCCTTCCCTTTCTTCACAAAAAACCTTATCACATTGCACCAATCCACCCTCCCAGGGGAAAACCCTAATCTCCTCATAGCATCCCAGAAACCCATGACCTCAACACTAGACCAAGACAAATCATTTCCGTCCTCGCACAGGGTAGCAATTATCAAAGAACACAGTCTTCCATCAAGGCTATACCCATCGCTTATCATGAAATTCAACAACTTAATCGCGTAATTAACCTTCCTAATCCTACAAAGACCCTCTATCAATACACAAAAGCAAGATCCTTCCACCCTTATATTCATCAACTGACTCTTCAACAAAATTTGGGGCACAACCCTAATACCCTCCCTGTTCCTACAGAGTACTAACAACAAACAATTCAGAGAATCTACTGAAGGAACACATCTAAACTTGGGTATTCTAAAGAACAGATCAATGGCGGGTCGAATCAAATTCGCACGGCCGTAGAGTTTAATCAGATCGACGAGAACGAACTCGGGGGTTTCGAATTTTTCGACGTTTTCTATCCGGTGGAGAATTGGGGGAATTTGGTCCAGTTTGGAGGTTTGGGCTAGGGTTTTGATGATGAAGTGGTAGGCATTGGGAGTTGGGTCGCAGTTGTAGACGGAGAAGGAATCGATGAGAGTGGTGAGGAGGTTGGGTGAGGTTTTTGTAGATTGTTTTAGGGTTTCGATGGCTTGCTGATGGTTGAAGGTTTCTTGCCACTTGGCTTTGTATGGTGAGAGTGGCCAGTTTCTTGTTTTTCTGAGATGGTAATTGCGAGCACCACCACTTCTTGAAGAAGAAGAAGATGATGATGATGATCCAAAGAAGAGAACCAGGTTCGAAGAAGAAGGATGATATGGGTTGCTCAGTTTCAAATGAGGATGATGGAGTTGACATAGCAGTGCCAGTGGTCTTTTGCAGTGAGCTACGGACCTCCACATTTTCTCCACCAAAGGGACTCCATATGCGAGGTACTTGAACATTTCCCCATTTTTGTTTGGGACGGTAAAGGTGGGTGGGCTTGAGCATCTCTAATCCTTGCCAATTTCCCAGGCCCAAAATCAAAATTTGAGTAAAAACACTTAAAACTCATTTTCATTTTACACACATTTTTCTACTCATTTTGAGTTTTACCTTTTTATTTATCCAAATTTGAAGAGTTCCAAACCCATAACTATTTTTCTCAACACCTCTTTTCACTCCTAAATATTTACCAATGTGTCATTTAATTTAAACTTCGGAAGAAAAGCCTAAAAAACACTAGATTTAGGTTTTTAAAAAAAGGGGTTCTTCCCGGTTAGTCCTATGGGAGTGGGCTTCTTCCATCCAAGTCCCAGTGCACAAATCAAACAAGAATGCATGTCTGACTAGGTCATGGCCATATATATTTTTTCGAGAATACCCTTTCATCTCTCTCTCTCTCTCTCCTCATTTTGCCTCCCTTTTATTTTTTTTAAAATTTATATATTTACTTCCTTAAAAACACTGATAATTTTTAATTGTTAATTAGCAGTATTTTCAATCCCAAATTAGTTCTTTGCCATCAAAACTCGAAATAAACCATAACAAACTCATCGTGACGAACATGAGATTCGGCGGAGGTGGCCGCTTTCACCATCCATCGAACAGTCCGACAGGCGGCGGCAGAGAAGATGGTGGCGAGGGGGGAGGGGAGAGGAGATTGGGCGGATGGTGGTGGGGCCATTTTCACCGTTCGTCGTTGGTGAGGATGGTGGCGTCGCTGGGCGAATGAGATCTGGGCGACGGCGGCTGATGAGGGAAGGGTAACAGCGGCGGATGAGATCTTGGCCGTTGTTGGTGACAGGCGGGAGTGAAGGGCGGCAGCGACGGTTGAGATTTGGCGGCCGGGGAGAAAGGAGAATGGGGTGGCGGGGGGAAGAGGCGAGGATGGCTGCGCCGCCGTCGTTGGTGTGGGTGGGAGGGGCAGGAGGGAAGTGCGGCGGCGGCGGCAGCAGGAGGAAAGGGCAGCGGTGGGGGGAGCTTTGGGAAGAGAGGAGAAAAATATTTAGGTTTAGGTTTAGGTATTTATAAAGATGGGGATTGGGGTAAATTTGTAAAAGTATACCCACATGATCTGTAAGGAAACACACATATCGTGTATAGGACCTGGCCGGCTATGAAAGTGAAAAGTAGGACCGGCCTGTCATTTTCTCTAAAAAAAAATGGGTATAGCATTGGAGAAGACATACACAAATAAACCTTTTGACCCAAAATTTCACTCAAATTTGGGTTGATATATGGGGAAGGACTGGAGATGCACTTATAAAGTTATAGTACTTATTAAGTCACATAATCCTTCAAAATGACCTTTGTTTTCTTTTTACTTCTCGCTTTGTGCTTGCATTCTTAATCCTTGCACTCAGGAAATTTATTGTTGAATTTTTTTTGAAAGACGTTTTCATGCTCGCACTCCCACACTCCCATCCGCCCGTGCATTATGTGTGCTTATTATATTAAGCAGTTGTTCGTTTGCCTTCCTTGAAATTTTGTGCAATTTTAATAATTGATCTTGGAAAAAAGTTTAAATATTATGACCGAGGTTAATATATCTACAGTCCTTCTCTCCTAAGGGGGTCCTCATTTTAATTTAAATGCAGACTCTCTTTCCCAATCGAATTTCAATGATCCGAGCTGCTCAATGTGTTCAGAATATGATTTTAAGGGTACACTCGAGATATCAGAAAAAAAAAATGACAGGGAAGGGCTTTATCCGAACAGTTTTTTATTGAACGGTTCAAATAAAAACTGCTCAAATCAAGCCCTTCCCGGTCTTTTTTTTTTTTGCAGATTTCTCGCGGATACCCTTAAAATCACGTTATGATCACATTTAGCGGCTCGGATCATCGAAATTTGATCGGGAAAAGAGAGAAATGGAGAGGTCCACGTTTTAACTAAAATGAGGACCCCCTTAGGAGAGAAGGACTGAATATATCTAAAGACGTACATATTTTTGAAAGAGACTATTTTAATTTGTTGTGTCTTTTGTGAGTTTCTACTTAATTTCGGCTCATATTTTCTATTTTTCTGATCATAATTTTCGTTGAGATGAATAACTATATATTTATGTAACGCCCCCAATTTTCGAGTATGTTAAATAGACAATTTTATTGAATATTAAAGAGAGTCTGGCTCATTAATACATCATAACTCCCACAGGAGTTCATTAATTACATAAGGGAGGAAAACTAGGGTTCAGCTCTGCCTGCTCCTCCATCCTAGCCAGCTCTTCTGCTCTAAATGCCTCCAAGGTGTACAGCTCACCTTGATCATCTACAGAGTCTGACACATTATACCAGCGTCGCCACCGATATAATATGTCAGGGTCACCAAAGGTAATACCATGATCTACAAAAGCTCAGCAGAATAATCCCATACCCGCTAACCCATAACTTACAAACAATGAATCATACAGATAATGTTATCTGCACAGTGCATGCTTATCTAATAAAACAGTTAACAATGACACATCCACATTCATTATTAACTATCGTTGGTGTCCGTGACATCAGAGTTTCTCCTACGCAGCATTTCGTAGACCGTGTCACCATTTCACTTTTTATTCACCAAATCAACATTTCAAAAAGTATTTTAACACACCCAACCTCGGTTCCGCCGTTCTAGGTTCCCGAGTATCCTCACAATGGTTCCGCCGCACCGGGTTCCCATTGACACACAATAGCATTGGCTCCTCTCCACGGATAACCAAGCCACAAACCTCACAATGGTTCCGCCGCTCCTGATTCCCATTGGAACACACACAACCTCACAATGGTTCCGCCGCTCCGGATTCCCATTGGAACACACACAGCCTCACAATGGTTCCGCCACCACGGATTCCCATTGGATCACACACACACATCTCCCATTGGGCAAACGGCCACAATGTAGTTTCAAGAATATTTTATCCAATGTCATAAATCTTTTTTTTACACATGCACACCACACAATGGGCAAGTCCGGCCACATGGCGATTTTAAAACACTTTCCTTTTTCCAAAACAACCTTTTCATTAACCACACCCTAGGCGTCATGTTTCTATTTTCCTTGATTTTCGTGTCTCGTTTTCATGCATAGACTTCGCGGCGGGACTTTTCTCAAAAGTAAACCTTATCATTCATTGAAATCTGGAAACTAAACTAGCAAAATCATCCAACTCTATATTACTTAGTATGCTCAAATCCTTACTTAAAGCATAACGCCACATGTACGGACGCCCTTGGAGTGGAGACCACTTATGCTTTATTACACATCCACAAGTTATGCAAGCAACATGTATACAAGCTTATAATCATCTTAAAGATCAAAATACGAATACTTCATACAAGTAAAATACCATTTTTCTTTGAGTTTAACGGATAAGGAAAATACTACGTATACTTAGAGTAAGTAAGTAGAGATATTCTACCGTTCTTCTTGGCGGTAGGGCGGCTACGGAAAGTAAGTTGGCTATCGAACGGAGTAACTTCCTACGGTAAGCTTACGGTAGCTTCGAAAGAGAAAGGTTTCTCTAGGTCTTGACTACACTTCTAAATTTTTATGGATCGAAGGGTGGTTGAGTAGTGGTTTAGTGGCGGCCTAGGATGAGTTTCTTGAAGAGCTTTAGGAAAAACTCAAGAACTTTAAGAACAAAGCAAGAACAAAGTAAGAACACTATACTTTCTTAGAGAGAGAAGTAGAAGGCTTGAAAGTGTGAGTTCAAGGCAAGAGTGGGATGCCTATTTATAGCAAAATTTGGCTCTCTCTCCTCCCCCCCTTGGCCGGCCACCTCTCCCTCTCTTTACCCCATGGATTTTGCTCCATTGTTTGGTCAAATCACATCTTTAAGCATGGCATAGCCTTCCTTCACTTGTCAATCCATCTTTTTAGGCTTAAGGCTATGTGATCATGAAGGGTTTTGGTTTAGTCTTGCCCTAGGATGAGGGTGCTTGCAAGAAAGAACAAAAAGAAAGACTAGAAATGGGTTGTGAAGTAGTTTATAGGCTTAAGGCTAAAAGGTTGCTTGTGTGAGTGACCAAAGACGCACACACACACACCACACTCCCTCTCTCACTCTCTCGGCCTCCCCCTCTCTCTCTCCTCACGGCTCTCTCTCTCTTGGACAAAGTACATATATATATATATGCTTAAAGAAAATCTAGGAGAGTAACTTTGGAAGGTAAATAGGTTTAGGGCTATTAATCTTTTAGGCTTGCATGCATGGCAATGGTAGATTTGCTTCTTTTGGAAGCAAAATGGTGAGATTAGGCCATGACTTGTCTAGTTAAGTTTGGGGTATTCATTGGCAAGTCCTAATTTTATTATCCAAGGGATAAAAATTTCCCTAGCAATTATTAACCAATGGTTAAAAGGATAATGGTGATAAATAAGGTTGAAAAGATTAGTCATGGGAATATAATGATTACCTCTAATGGTCTAATGGTTCAATTAGGATTAGGAAGGTTCATAAGGCTCAAAGATGGTCAAAAAGATCCATCTAGGGTTAGGAGGTTGTAACTAGGAGAAGTGGTAGTTCGGTTCCTCCAACTAATCGGTTGAAAATTAACTCTACTTGCCATGTAGGATTTCTAGCCAAGAAATAAAATTTTAAAGGACTTAAATCTAATTATGACGGATTACAAGAAATTAAAAAGCAATTTTAAAAGTAATACCGAGTATTTAAAATAAAATTTAAATATTTAACGAAATTTTTATTTACCAAAAATCATGGTCGTTACAAACTATCCCCCTTAAAATAATTTCGTCCTCGAAATTGGTGCGTGACTAAGGATTAGACATAGTTGCTATACTAGTCCTTGAATCGTCGTCTGTCCCCCTTGGAATAGAAATAGGTCACCATCAATCCCTCACAATCCTATACACGTTTTGTTAATCGAATTAAGCCTCATCACCTGCTTAACAAAACGGGGTTGAAGTTGCTTCAGCCGTCAAACAGTTCGTCTCGTGGTAGGCCTTTTGATAAGGTTTCCATTGTAAACACCAACGCAAAACTTCTATCAAATCCCAAACGTTTCCTTGTCACGATCTTTCTTCCTTTCTCACAAATAACGCCGGCGCTCCCCAGGGTGACGTTTTTAGCCTTAATAAACCTTTTGTCCCATAGCTCTTGCAATTGGGTCTTGAGCTCCTTTAGCTCGGTACGGCGCCATAGAGATTGGTGCCATTCCCCGGTTGGAGTTCTATAGAGAAGTCTATCTCTCTCTTAGGTGGTAAGCCAAGAAGTTCCTCAGGGAAAACATCGGCATACTTGCAAACGATGTGCGGTAATCCACTTCCATTCTATCGGCTTCTTCCAATTGGAGGCTAGCTAGCCATTCAGATAGTTGGTTCTGCCATCTTGACCTACTCGTCATCGAATTCACCGTTTGTCTATCCCCCTTAAATTGGACACGAGTCCCTTCAGGGGTATACGCCGTCACCATCTTCAGATGACAGTCTAAGATCGCTCGATGTACTGATAGCCAGTCCATCCCCATGATTATGTCGTAATCTGCCATGTTGATCACTCTGAGGTTGTAGGTAGGCGTAGGTTGGCTACTTTTAGTTCGCACTTCCTACACACTAGACTAACAGCTATACTCCTCCTAATGGTGATGTTACTCTTACACTCGTACTAGGGGTTCCGTTTCAACTGCTAAAGCAGTTACGCAGGCAGTAGATATAAAAGAATGTGATGCTTCGGAATCAAACAAGGCTTGTATGCAGGTACTATAGTAGCGTACCTTGGATCCCAGAGGGATCCTGCTCCTGTTCCTCAGTTCATAGCGCAAAAATACGCCCTCCAGCGCTTTGCTGGTTCCCTATGGGCTGTTTTCCATTGTTCTGTCCATTCTGCTGTTGCAATGGGCCTCTAGGGTTTTGCTTCATAAAACCAGCCTGTCCAGGCTGTTGAGCCTTCTGATTCCCAAGGCTCCCATCCCTCCTCTTTTGGGGCTGCGGGCAGTTGCGCCTAATGTGGCCCATAGCCTGACAATTGTAGCACCGAACTGTGGCTATGTCTTGACCTCCCCTCTGCGGTTCGCCATGTCCTGGTGTGTCAGTCTCCCATTGTTGGTTGCTTTGAGTCGGTTTAGAAGGTTTGGTGAAGTAGGGTCCACGAGTGTTATTGGATGGTTGGGTTCGAATTGGCCGCTGGTCGCCTTCCTCCAGCGAGTTTTAAAGTCAGCCTCCTCGCTCTCTAGCCGGAGCGCACACTTTACAACCCCAGCATAGGTGGTGAAAGCTTGAGCTACCACAGCCCTTCGAGCGGTTGTCAGTCCCCACTCGAATCTTCTTGCCTTCTTGTCTTCAGTTGCTGCAGCAGTTGGGGCGTAACGGGATAATTCCTCAAATTTGGCCGCGTACTGGGTAACGGTCATCGTTCCTTGCTTCAGATTCATGAACTCCTGTTCCTTGGCCAGGCGAAGGGGCGTGGGAAAGTACTTGTCGAGAAACAGGGTTTCGAACTCCGCGAATGTCATGGTGGCTATATTATGAGTTGCCTCCATCAGATCCCACCAATAGCGAGCTTCTCCCTTCACTTGGTAAGTGGCTAGGGCCACACGATCTCCGTCTTGGGTGATTCCCAAGGAATCAAGAATCACCTTGACTTCCTTCAGCCATGTCTCATCCACGGTAGGGTTGGTATCTCCGTGGAAAGTTGGGAGTCGACGTTTGCAGAACTCATTCATAGCTTTGGTGCGGGTCATTGGTCCGTCGTCGTGATTTTGGCGGTTGGTGTTCAGAGCGGCTACGAGTGCTTGCAAGACTTGGGTTAAGTTGGGGTTAGGGTTAGAGCTTTCTCCGTTCTCGTATCCTAATCCGCTGCATCGATTCACCATCTACGAGTAGAAATTTAAAGGGGGGTTTTTAGTCTACTTAAATAGTTTTTCTTTTGTAAATGGTGTTTCCTATCTACAATCAAAAGCTGTTTTATCATAGTATGCTACAGTACTCTTTTAATACAAGCAAGCTTTTCATAGATAAGCAGAAAATTACAATCATAAGCATAGAGTTCTACTACAAAGGCAAGTAGGGACCTAAGATATGGTTTTTCCTAGTACAAGTTGGAATGATTCTACATACTCCTACTACAATTACTACTACTACTCTACGGACGAGGTGTGCTCGTTTAGGAATCGAAGGCAAGTACCATGATAAACACGCATGCGAATCAAATATCAAGATATCACATAAACAAGTAGTAACCGAAATAAGACTTTTATTAATAACATAGGAAGAGTACAGCTTAGGAAATTCTTAAACAGACAGAGGTGATCCTAATATCCAACATCCTACATCCCGAAGGATTACAATTGTTTCTAGGTTGGTCTAAGGTATGCTTAATTGGTGTCCTCGGCTTCTGGGGTCTCGTCTTCTTCGAGATTCCCTTCACTTGACAGGTTTTCCTCCTTAGTCACTTCATTGGCATCCTTTTCGTCATTGACTTCTTCCTCCTTAACTCCAACCTCAAAGTTCTCCATTAGGGGCAGGGCTCCGATGAATCCCCGGAAGGCATACAGGATGGGGAACATTATAGGAAACCAAGGGTCCTCCTCCTCGGGAATAGGGGTATTTTGCTGCACCCTCATGAAATCTCGTTTTTCTGCGAGCATGGCAGCAATGAAGTCGGGATTTTTCACTAGTTGATTTGTCATGGTTTCTAGGGCGATCTTGAGCTTGATGAGAGCTCCAGCCAACAGGTCGACTAGGTGATCCAAGTGGCTCATATACAAGGAAAGACAGAGTTTAAACCTCAATTAGTAACGTTTTAAGACAGAATTGTGCAAATCGCTAGGAAGCTTTGAATCTTCTAAGTTCCACGTCCGATTCTTGATTTAAGTCATCATCCAATTGTTCGGGAATTCCCAGCTCGGTGGTACTGTCAATTTCCACACCTTGCTTCAATCCGAAGATTATTTTGACAGAATTCCACCCAATTTGGGACGGTAAACTTAAATTCAATTCACGTTTGTGCAACGGTCAAACTATCTTATAGTCTACCCATTCCACCCATGGCCGAGGCTTTGAACCTAAAGCTCTGATACCATTCTGTAACGCCCCCAATTTCTGAGTACATTAAATAGACAATTTTATTGAATAATTAAAGAGAGTCTAGCTCATTAATACATCATAACTCCCACAGGAGTTCATTAATTACATAAGGGAGGAAAACTAGGGTTCAGCTCTGCCTGCTCCTCCATCCTAGCCAGCTCTTCTGCTCCAAATGCCTCCAAGGTGTACAGCTCACCTTGATCATCTACAGAGTCTGACACATTATACGAGCGTCGCCACCGATATAATATGTCAGGGTCACCAAAGGTAACACCATGATCTACAAAAGCTCAGCAGAATAATCTCATACCCGCTAACCCATAACTTACAAACAATGAATCATACAGATAACGTTATCTGCACAGTGCATGCTTATCTAATAAAACAGTTAACAATGACACATTCACATTCATTATTAACTATCGTTGGTTTCCGTGACATCAGAGTTTCTCCTACGCAGCATTTCGTAAACCGTGTCACCATTTCACTTTTTATTCACCAAATCAACATTTCGAAAAGTATTTTAACACACCCAACCTCGGTTCCGCCGTTCCGGGTTCCCAAGTATCCTCACAATGGTTCCGCCGCACCGGGTTCCCATTGGCACACAATAGAATTGGCACCTCTCCACGGATAACCAAGCCACAAACCTCACAATGGTTCCGCCGCTACGGATTCCCATTGGAACACACATAGCCTCATAATGGTTCCGCTGCTCCGGATTCCCATTGGAACACACACAACCTCACAATGGTTCCGCCACCACGGATTTCCATTGGAACACACACAACCTCACAATGGTTCCGCCATCACGGATTCCCAATGGAACACACACTTACATCTCCCATTGGGCAAACGGCCACAATGTAGTTTCAAGAATATTTTATCCAATGTCATAAATCTTTTCTTTTACACACGCACACCACACAATGGGCAAGTCCGGCCACATGGCGGTTTTGGAACACTTTCCTTTTTCCAAAACAACCTTTTCATTAACCACACCCTAGGCGTCATGTTTCTATTTTCCTTGATTTTCGTGTCTCGTTTTCATGCATAGACTTCGCGGCGGGGCTTTTCTCAAAAGTAAAGCTTATCATTCATTGAAATCTTGAAACTAAACTAGCAAAATCATCCAACTCTATATTACTTAGTATGCTCAAATCCTTACTTAAAGCATAACGCCACATGTACGGACGCCCTTAGAGTGGAGACCACTTATGCTTTATTACACATCCACAAGTAATGCAAGCAACATGTATACAAGCTTATAATCATCTTAAAGATCAAAATACGAATACTTCATACAAGTAAAATACCATTTTTCTTTGTGTTTAACAGATAAGGAAAATACTACGTATACTTAGAGTAAGTAAGTAGAGATATTCTACCGTTCTTCTTGGCGGTAGGGCGGCTACGGAAAGTAAGTTGGCTATCGAACGGAGTACTTTCCTACGGTAAGCTTACGGTAGCTCCGAAAGAGAAAGGTTTCTCTAGGTCTTGACTACACTTCTAAATTTTTATGGATCGAAGGGTGGTTGAGTGGTGGTTTAGTGGCGGTCTAGGATGAGTTTCTTGAAGAGCTTTAGTAAAAACTCAAGAACTTTAAGAACAAAGCAAGAACAAAGTAAGAACACTAGACTTTCTTAGAGAGAAAAGTAGAAGGCTTGAAAGTGTGAGTTCAAGGCAAGAGTGGGATGCCTATTTATAGCAAAATTTAGCTCTCTCTCCTCCCCCCTTGGCCGGCCACCTCTCCCTCTCTTTACCCCATGGATTTTGCTCCATTGTTTGGTCAAATCACATCTTTAAGCATGGCAAAGCCATCCTTCACTTGTCAATCCATCTTTTTAGGCTTAAGGCTATGTGATTATGAAGGGTTTTGGTTTAGTCTTGCCCTAGGATGAGGTAGCTTGCAAGAAAGAACAAAAAGAAAGACTAGAAATGGGTTGTAAAGTAGTTTATAGGCTTAAGGCTAAAAGGTTGCTTGTGTGAGTGACCAAAGACACACACACACACCACACTCCCTCTCTCACTCTCTCGGCCTCCCCCCCTCTCTCTCTCCTCACGGCTCTCTCTCTCTCTCTCTCTCTTGGACAAAGTACATATATATATATATGCTTAAAGAAAATCTAGGAGAGTAACTTTGGAAGGTAAATAGGTTTAGGGCTATTAATCTTTTAGGCTTGCATGCATGGCAATGGTAGATTTACTTCTTTTGGAAGCAAAATGGTGATATTAGGCCATGACTTGTCTAGTCAAGTTTGGGGTATACATTGGCAAGTCCTAATTTTATTATCCAAGGGATAAAAATTTCCCTAGCAATTATTAACCAATGGTTAAAAGGATAATGGTGATAAATAAGGTTGAAAAGATTAGTCATGGGAATATAATGATTACCTCTAATGGTCTAATGGTTCAATTAGGGTTAGGAAGGTTCATAAGGCTCTAAGATGGTCAAAAAGATCCATCTAGGGTTAGGAGGTTGTAACTAGGAGAAGTGGTAGTTCGGTTCTTCCAACTAATCGGTTGAAAATTAACTCTACTTGCCATGTAGGATTTCTAGCCAAGAAATAAAATTTTAAAGGACTTAAATCTAATTATGACGGATTATAAGAAATTAAAAAGGAATTTTAAAAGTAATACCGAGTATTTAAAATAAAATTTAAATATTTAATGAAATTTTTATTTACCAAAAATTAGGGTCGTTACAAACTATCCCCCTTGAAATAATTTCGTCCTCGAAATTGGTGTGTGACTACGGATTAGACATAGTTGCTATACTGGTCCTTGAATCGTCGTAAGTCCCCCTTGGAATAGAAATAGGTCACCATCAATCCCTTACAATCCTATACACGTTTTGTTAATCGAATTAAGCCTCATCACCTGCTTAACAAAACGGGGTTGAAGTGGCTTCAGCAGTCGAACAGTTCGTCTTGTGGTAGGCCTTTTGATAAGGTTTCCATTGTAAACACCAACGCAAAACTTCTATCAAATCCCAAACGTTTCCTTGTCACGATCCTTCTTCCTTTCTCACGAATAACGCCGGCGCTCCCTAGGGTGACGTTTTTGGCCTTTATAAACCTTTTGTCCCATAGCTCTTGCAATTGGGTCTTTAGCTCCTTTAGCTCGGTACGGCGCCATAGAGATTGGTTCCATTCCCCGGTTGGAGTTCTATAGAGAAGTCTATCTCTCTCTTGGGTGGTAAGCCAGGAAGTTCCTCAGGGAAAACATCGGCGTACTTGGAAACGATGTGCGGTAATCCACTTCCATTCTTTCGGCTTCTTCCAATTGGAGGCTAGCTAGCCATTCAGATAGTTGGTTCTGCCATCTTGACCTACTCGTCATCGAATTCACAGTTTGTCTATCCCCCTTAAATTGGACACGAGTCCCTTCAGGGGTATACGCCGTCACCATCTTCAGATGACAGTCTAAGATCACTCGATGTGCTGATAGCCAGTCCATCCCCATGATTATGTCGTAATCTGCCATGTTGATCACTCTGAGGTTGTAGGTAGGCTTGGGTTGGCTACTTTTAGTTTGCACTTCCTACACACTAGACTAACAGCTATACTCCTCCTAATGGTGATGTTACTCTTACAGGCGTACTAGGGGTTCCGTTTCAAGTGCAAGAGCAGTTACGCAGGCAGTAGATATAAAAGAATGTGATGCTCCGGAATCAAACAAGGCTTGTATGCAGGTACTATAGTAGCGTACCTTGGATCCCAGAGGGATCCTGCTCCTGTTCCTCAGTTCGCACCGCAAAAATACGCCCTCCAGTGCTTTGTTGGTTCCCCATGGGCTGTTTTCCATTGTTCTGTCCATTCTGCTGTTACAATGGGCCTCTAGGGTTTTGCTTCATAAAACCGGCCTGTCCAGGCTAGTGAGCCTTCTGATTCCCAAGGCTCCCATCCCTCCTCTTTTGGGGCTGTGGGCAGTTGCGCCTAATGTGGCCTTTAGCTTGACAATTGTAGCACCGAACTGTAGCTCTGTCTTGACCTCCCCTCTGCGGTTTGCCATGTCTTGGTGTGGCAGTCTCCCATTGTTGGTTGCTTTGAGTCGGGTTAGAAGGTTTGGTGAAGTAGGGTCCACGAGTGTTGTTGGATGGTTGGGTTTGAATTGGCCCGCTAGTCGCCTTCCTCCAGCAGGTTTTAAAGTCAGCCTCCTCGCTCTCTAGCCGGAGTGCACACTTTACTACCCCAGCATAGGTGGTGAAAGCTTGAGCTACCACAGCCCTTCGAGCGGTTGTCAGTCTCCACTTGAATCGTCTTGCCTTCTTGTCTTCAGTTGCTACAGCAGTTGGGGCGTAACGGGATAATTCCTCAAATTTGGCCGCATACTAGGTAACGGTCATTGTTCCTTGCTTCAGATTCATGAACTCCTGTTCCTTGGCCAGGTGAAGGGGCGTAGGAAAGTACTTGTCGAGAAACAGAGTTTCGAACTCCGCGAATGTCATGGTGGCTATATTATGAGTTGCCTCCATAAGATCTCACCAATAGCGGGCTTCTCCCTTCACTTGGTAAGTGGCTAGGGCCACACGATCTCCGTCTTGGGTGATTCCCAAGGTATCAAGAATCACCTTGACTTCCTTCGGCCATGTCTCAGCCACGGTGGGGTTGGTATCTCCGTGGAAAGTCGGGAGTCGACGTTTGCAGAACTCATTCATAGCTCTGGTGCGGGTCATTGGTCCGTCGTCGTGATTTTGGTTGTTGGCGTTCAAAGCGGCTATGAGTGCTTGCATGACTTGGGTTAGGTTGGGGTTAGGGTTAGAGGTTTCTCCGTTCTCGTATCCTAATCCGCTGCGTCGATTCACCATCTACGAGTAGAAATTTAAAGGGGAGTTTTTAGTCTACTTAAATAGTTTTTCTTTTGCAAATGGTGTTTCCTATCTACAATCAAAAGTTGTTTTATCATAGTATGCTACAATACTCTTTTAATACAAGCAAGCTTTTCATAGATAAGCAGAAAATTACAATCATAAGCATAGAGTTCTACTACAAAGGCAAGTAGGGACCTAAGATATGGTTTTTCCTAGTACAAGTTGGAATGATTCTACATACACTACTACAATTACTACTACTAATCTACGAACGGGGTGTGCTCGTTTAGGAATCGAAGGCAGGTACGATGATAAACACGCATGCGAATCAAATATCAAGATATCACATAAACAAGTAGTAACCGAAATAAGACTTTTATTAATAACATAGGAAGAGTACAGCTTAGGAAATTCTTAAACAGACAGAGGTGATCCTAATTTCCAACATCCTACATCCCGAAGGATTACAATTGTTTCTAGGTTGGTCTAAGGTATGCCCAATTGGTGTCCTTGGCTTCTGGGGTCTTGTCTTCTTCGAGATTCCCTTCACTTAACAGGTTTTCCTCCTTAGTCACTTCAATGGCATCCTTATCGTCATTGACTTTTTCCTCCTTTACTCCAACCTCAAAGTTCTCCATTAGGGGCAGGGCTCCGAAGAATCCCCGGAAGGCATACAGGATAGGGAACATTACAGGAAACCAAGGGTCCTCCTCCACGGGAATAGGGGTATTTTGCTGCACCCTCATGAAATCTCGTTTTTCTGCGAGCATGGCAGCAATGAAGTCGGTATTTTTCACTAGTTGATTTGTCATGGTTTCTAGGGCGATCTTGAGCTGACAAGCTCCAGCCAACAGGTCGACTAGGAGATCCAAGTGGTTCATCTACAAGGAAAGACAGAGTTTAAACCTCAATTAGTAACGTTTTAAGACAGAATTGTGCAATTCGCTAGGAAGCTTTGAATCTTCTAAGTTCCACGTCTGATTCTTGATTTAAGTCATCATCCAATTGTTCGGGAATTCCCAGCTCGGTGGTATTGCCAATTTCCACACCTTGCTTCAATCCAAAGATTGTTTTGACAGAATTCCACCCAATTTGGGACGGTAAACTTAAACTCAATTCACGTTTGTGCAACGGTCAAACTATCTCATGGTCTACCCATTCCACCCATGGCCGAGGTTTTGAACCTAAAGCTCTGATACCATTCTGTAACGCCCCCAACTTCCGAGTACGTTAAATAGACAATTTTATAGAATATTTAAAGAGAGTCTGGCTCAGTAATACATCATAACTCCCACAGGAGTTCATTAATTACATAAGGGAGGAAAACTAGGGTTCAGCTCTGCCTGCTCCTCCATCCTAGCCAGCTCTTCTGCTCCAAATGCCTCCAAGGTGTACAGCTCACCTTGATCATCTACAAAGTCTGACACATTATACCAGCGTCGCCACCGATATAATATGTCAGGGTCACCAAAGGTTACACCATGAGCTACAAAAGCTTAGCAGAATAATCCCATACCCGCTAACCCATAACTTACAAACAATGAATCATACAGATAACGTTATCTGCACAGTGCATGCTTATCTAATAAAACAGTTAACAATGACACATCCACATTCATTATTAACTATCATTGGTGTCTGTGACATCAGAGTTTCTCCTACGCAGCATTTTGTAGACTGTGTCACCATTTCACTTTTTATTCACCAAATCAACATTTCGAAAAGTATTTTAACACACCCAACCTCGGTTCCGCCGTTCCGGGTTCCCGAGTATCCTCACAATGGTTCCACCGCACCAGGTTCCCATTGGCACACAATAGCATTGGCTCCTCCCCACGGATAACCAAGCCGCAAACCTCACAATGGTTCCGCCGCTCCGGATTCCCATTGGAACACACACAGCCTCACAATGGTTCCACCGCTCCGGATTCCCATTGGAACACACACAACCTCACAATGGTTCCGCCGCTCCGGATTCCCATTGGAACACACAGCCTCACAATGGTTCCGCCGCCACGGATTTCCATTGTAACACACACAACCTCACAATGGTTCCGCCATCACAGATTCCCATTGGAACACACACACATCTCCCATTGGGCAAACGGCCACAATGTAGTTTCAAGAATATTTTATCCAACGTCATAAATCTTTCTTTTACACACGCACACCACACAATGGGCAAGTCCGGCCACATGGCGATTTTAAACACTTTCCTTTTTCCAAAACAACCTTTTCATTAACCACCCCCTAGGCGTCATGTTTCTATTTTCCTTGATTTCCGTGTCTCGTTTTCATGCATAGACTTCGCGGCGGGGCTTTTCTCAAAAGTAAACCTTAGCATTCATTGAAATCTGGAAACTAAACTAGCAAAATCATCCAACTCTATATTACTTAGTATGCTCAAATCCTTACTTAAAGCATAATGCCACATGTACGGAAGCCCTTGGAGTGGAGACCACTTATGCTTTATTACACATCCACAAGTTATGCAAGCAACATGTATACAAGCTTATAATCATCTTAAAGATCAAAATACGAATACTTCATACAAGTAAAATACCATTTTTCTTTGAGTTTAACAGATAAGGAAAATACTACGTATACTTAGAGTAAGTAAGTAGAGATATTCTACCGTTCTTCTTGGCGGTAGGGCGGCTATGGAAAGTAAGTTGGCTATCGAACGGAGTAACTTCCTACGGTAAGCTTACGGTAGCTTCGAAAGAGAAAGGTTTCTCTAGGTCTTGACTACACTTCTAAATTTTTATGGATCGAAGGGTGGTTGAGTGGTGGTTTAGTGGCGGTCTAGGATGAGTTTCTTGAAGAGCTTTAGTAAAAACTCAAGAACTTTAAGAACAAAGTAAGAACACTAGACTTTCTTAGAGAGAAAAGTAGAAGGCTTGAAAGTGTGAGTTCAAGGCAATAGTGGGATGCCTATTTATAGCAAAATTTAGCTCTCTCTCCTCCCCCCTTGGCCGGCCACCTCTCCCTCTCTTTACCCCATGGATTTTGCTCCATTGTTTGGTCAAATCACATCTTTAAGCATGGCAAAGCCTTCCTTCACCTGTCAATCCATCTTTTTAGGCTTCAGGCTATGTGATCATGAAGGGTTTTGGTTTAGTCTTGCCCTGGGATGAGGTTGCTTGCAAGAAATAACAAAAAGAAAGACTAGAAATGGGTTGTAAAGTAGTTTAAAGGCTTAAGGCTAAAAGGTTGCTTGTGTGAGTGAACAAAGACACACACACACACCACACTCCCTCTCTCACTCTCTCGGCCTTCCCCTCTCTCTCTCCTCACGGCTCACTCTCTCTCTCTCTCTCTTGGACAAAGTACAAATATATATATATATATATATATATATATGTGTGTGCTTAAAGAAAATCTAGTAGAGTAACTTTGGAAGGTAAATAGGTTTAGGGCTATTAATCTTTTAGGCTTGCATGCATGGCAATGGTAGATTTGCTTCTTTTGGAAGCAAAATGGTGAGATTAGGCCATGACTTGTCTAGTCAAGTTTGGGGTATTCATTGGCAAGTCCTAATTTTTTTATCCAAGGGATAAAAATTTCCCTAGCAATTATTAACCAATGGTTAAAAGGATAATGGTGATAAATAAGGTTGAAAAGATTAGTCATGGGAATATAATGATTACCTCTAATGGTCTAATGGTTCAATTAGGGTTAGGAAGGTTCATAAGGCTCAAAGATGGTCAAAAAGGTCCATCTAGGGTTAGGAGGTTGTAGCTAGGAGAAGTGGTAGTTCGGTTCCTCCAACTAATCGGTTGAAAATTATCTCTACTTGCCATGTAGGATTTCTAGCCAAGAAATAAAATTTTAAAGGACTTAAATCTAATTATGACGGATTATAAGAAATTAAAAAGGAATTTTAAAAGTAATACCGAGTATTTAAAATAAAATTTAAATATTTAACAAAATTTTTATTTACCAAAAATCAGGGTCGTTACAAACTATCCCCTTAAAATAATTTCGTCCTCGAAATTGGTGCGTGACTACGGATTAGACATAGTTGCTATACTGGTCCTTGAATCGTCGTATGTCCCCCTTGGAATAGAAATAGGTCACCATCAATCCCTCACAATCCTATACACGTTTTGTTAATCGAATTAAGCCTCATCACCTGCTTAACAAAACGGGATTGAAGTTGCTTCAGCCGTCGAACAGTTCATCTCGTGGTAGGCCTTTTGATAAGGTTTCCATTGTAAACACCAACGCAAAACTTCTATCAAATCCCAAACGTTTCGTTGTCACGATCCTTCTTCCTTTCTCACAAATAACGCCGGCGCTCCCCAGGGTGACGTTTTTGGCCTTAATAAACCTTTTGTCCCATAGCACTTGCAATTGGTTCTTAAGCTCTTTTAGCTCGGTACGGCACTATAGAGATTGGTGCCATTCCCCGGTTGGAGTTCTATAGAGAAGTCTATCTCTCTCTTGGGTGGTAAGCCAGGAAGTTCCTCAGGGAAAACATCGGCACACTTGCAAACGATGTGCGGTAATCCACTTCCATTCTATCGGCTTCTTCCAATTGGAGGCTAGCTACCATTCAGATAGTTGATTCTGCCATCTTTACCTACTCGTCATCGAATTCACCATTTGTCTATCCCCCTTAAATTGGACACGAGTCCCTTCAGGGGTATACGCTGTCACCATCTTTAGATAACAGTCTAAGATCGCTCGATGTGCTAATAGCTAGTCCATCCCCATGATTATGTCGTAATCTGCCATGTTGATCACTTTGAGGTTGTAGGTAGGCGTGGGTTGGCTACTTTTAGTTCGCTCTTCCTACACACTAGACTAACAGCTATACTCCTTCTAATGGTGATGTTACTCATACACTCGTACTAGGGGTTCCGTTTCAAGTGCTAGAGCAGTTACGCAGGCAGTAGATATAAAAGAATGTGATGCTCCGGAATCAAACAAGGCTTGTATGCAGGTACTATAGTAACGTACCTTGGATCCCAGAGGGATCCTGCTCCTGTTCCTCAATTTGCAGCACAAAAATACGCCCTCCAGTGCTTTGCTGGTTCCCCATGGGCTGTTTTCCATTGTTCTGTCCATTCTGCTGTTGCAATGGGCCTCCAGGGTTTTGCTTCATAAAACCGGCCTGTCCAGGCTGTTGAGCCTTCTGATTCCCAAGGCCCCCATCCCTCCTCTTTTGGGGCTGCGGGCAGTTGCGCCTAATATGGCCCATAGCCTAACAATTGTAGCACCGAACTGTGGCTATGTCTTGACCTCCCCTTTGCGGTTTGCCATGTCCTGGTGTGTCAGTCTCCCATTGTTGGTTGCTTTGAGTCGGGTTAGAAGGTTTGGTGAAGTAGGGTCCACGAGTGTTGTTGGATGGTTGGGTTCGAATTGGCCGCCGGTCGCCTTCCTCCAGCGGGTTTTAAAGTCAACCTCCTCGCTCTCTAGCCAGAGCGTACACTTTACTACCCCAGCATAGGTGGTGAAAGCTTGAGCTACCACAGCCCTTCGAGCGGTTGTCAGTCCCCACTCGAATCTTCTTGCCTTCTTGTCTTCAGTTGCTGCAGCAGTTGGGGCGTAACGGGATAATTCCTCAAATTTCGCCGCGTACTGGGTAACGGTCATCGTTCCTTGCTTCAGATTCATGAACTCCTGTTCCTTGGCCAGGCGAAGGGGCGTGGGAAAGTACTTGTCGAGAAATAGGGTTTCGAACTCTGTGAATGTCATGGTGGCTATATTATGAGTTGCCTCCATTAGATCCCACCAATAGTGGGCTTCTCCCTTCAGCTGGTAAATGGCTAGGGCCACACGATCTCCGTCTTGGGTGATTCCCAAGGTATCAAGAATCACCTTGACTTCCTTCAGCCATGTCTCAGCCACGCTGGGGTTGGTATCTCCGTGGAAAGTCGGGAGTCGACGTTTGCAGAACTCATTCATAGCTCTGGTGCGGGTCATTGGTCCGTCGTCGTGATTTTGGCGGTTGGCGTTCAGAGCGGCTACGAGTGCTTGCATGACTTGAGTTAGGTTAGGGTTAGGGTTAGAGGTTTCTCCGTTCTCATATCCTAATCCGCTGCGTCGATTCACCATCTACGAGTAGAAATTTAAAGGGGGGTTTTTAGTCTACTTAAATAGTTTTTCTTTTGCAAATGGTGTTTCCTATCTACAGTCAAAAGCTGTTTTATCATAGTATGCTACAGTACTCTTTAAATACAAGCACGCTTTTCATAGATAAGCAGAAAATTACAATCATAAGCATAGAGTTCTACTACTAAGGCAAGTAGGGACCTAAGATATGGTTTTTCCTAGTACAAGTTGGAATGATTCTACATACTCCTACTACAATTACTACTACTACTACTCTACGGACGGGGTGTGCTCGTTTAGGAATCGAAGGCAGGTACGATGATAAACACGCATGCGAATCAAATATCAAGATATCACATAAACAAGTAGTAACCGAAATAAGACTTTTATTAATAACATAGGAAGAGTACAGCTTAGGAAATTCTTAAACAGACAGAGGTGATCCTAATATCCAACATCCTACATCCCGAAGGATTACAATTGTTTCTAGGTTGGTCTAAGGTATGCCTAATTGGTGTCCTCGGCTTCTGGGGTCTCGTCTTCTTCGAGATTCCCTTCACTTGCCAGGTTTTCCTCCTTAGTCACTTCAATGGCATCCTTATCGTCATTGACTTCTTCCTCCTTAACTCCAACCTCAAAGTTCTCCATTAGGGGCAGGGCTCCGATGAATCCCCGGAAGGCATACAGGATGGGGAACATTACAGGAAACCAAGGGTCCTCCTCCTCGGGAATAGGGGTATTATGGTGCACCCTCATGAAATCTCATTTTTCTGCGAGCATGGCAGCAATGAAGTCGGGATTTTTCACTAGTTGATTTGTCATGGTTTCTAGGGTGATCTTGAGCTGACGAACTCCAGCCAACAGGTCGACTAGGTGATCCAAGTGGTTCATCTACAAGGAAAGACAGAGTTTAAACCTCAATTAGTAACGTTTTAAGACAGAATTGTGCAAATCAATAGGAAGCTTTGAATCTTCTAAGTTCCACGTCCGATTCTTGATTTAAGTCATCATCCAATTGTTCGGGAATTCCCAGCTCGGTGGTACTGCCAATTTCCACACCTTGCTTCAATCCGAAGATTGTTTTGACAGAATTCCACCCAATTTGGGACGGTAAACTTAAACTCAATTCACGTTTGTGCAACGGTCAAACTATCTCATGGTCTACCCATTCCACCCATGGCTGAGGTTTTGAACCTAAAGCTCTGATACCATTCTGTAACGCCCCCAACTTCCGAGTACGTTAAATAGACAATTTTATTTAATATTTAAAGAGAGTTTAGCTCATTAATACATCATAACTCTTACAGGAGTTCATTAATTACATAAGGGAGGAAAACTAGGGTTCAGCTCTGCCTGCTCCTCCATCCTAGCCAGCTCTTCTGCTCCAAATGTCTCCAAGGTGTACAACTCACCTTGATCATCTACAGAGTCTGACACATTGTACCAGCGTCGCCACCGATATAATATGTCAGGGTCACCAAAGGTATCACCATGAGCTACAAAAGCTCAGCAGAATAATCCCATACCCGCTAACCCATAATTTACAAACAATGAATCATACAGAAAACGTTATCTGCACAGTGCATGCTTATCTAATAAAACAGTTAACAATGACACATCCACATTCATTATTAACTATCGTTGGTGTTCGTGACATCAGAGTTTCTCCTACGCAGCATTTCATAGACCGTGTCACCATTTCACTTTTTATTCACCAAATCAACATTTCGAAAAGTATTTTAACACACCCAACCTCGGTTCCGCCGTTTCGGGTTCCCGAGTATCCTCACAATGGTTCCGCCGCACCGGGTTCCCATTGGCAATCAATAGCATTGGCTCCTCTACACGGATAACCAAGCCACAAACCTCACAATGGTTCCGCCGCTCCGGATTTCCATTGGAACACACACAGCCTCACAATGGTTCCGCCGCTCCGGATTTCCATTGGAACACACACAACCTCACAATGGTTCCGCCACCACGGATTCCCATTGGATCACACACACACATCTCCCATTGGGCAAACGGCCACAATGTAGTTTCAAGAATATTTTATCCAATGTCATAAATCTTTCTTTTACACATGCACACCACACAATGGGCAAGTCCGGCCACATGGCGATTTTAAAACACTTTCCTTTTTCCAAAACAACCTTTTCATTAACCACACCCTAGGCATCATGTTTCTATTTTCCTTGATTTTCGTGTCTCGTTATCATGCATAGACTTCGCGGCGGGACTTTTCTCAAAAGTAAACCTTATCATTCATTGAAATCTTGAAATTAAACTAGCAAAGATCATCCAACTTTATATTACTTAGTATGCTCAAATCCTTACTTAAAGCATAACGCCACATGTACGGACGCCCTTAGAGTGGAGACCACTTATGCTTCATTACACATCCACAAGTAATGCAAGCAACATGTATACAAGCTTATAATCATCTTAAAGATCAAAATACGAATACTTCATACAAGTATAATACCATTTTTCTTTGTGTTTAACGGATAAGGAAAATACTACGTATACTTAGAGTAAGTAAGTAGAGATATTCAACCGTTCTTCTTGTCGGTAGGGTGGCTACGGAATGTAAGTTGGCTATCGAACGGAGTAACTTCCTACGGTAAGCTTACGGTAGCTTCGAAAGAGAAAGGTTTCTCTAGGTCTTGACTACACTTCTAAATTTTTATGGATCGAAGGGTGGTTGAGTGGTGGTTTAGTGGCGGTCTAGGATGAGTTTCTTGAAGAGCTTTAGGAAAAACTCAAGAACTTTAAGAACAAAGTAAGAACACGAGACTTTCTTAGAGAGAGAAGTAGAAGGCTTGAAGGTGTGAGTTCAAGGCAAGAGTGGGATGCCTATTTATAGCAAAATTTGGCTCTCTCTCCTCCCCCCTTGGCCGGCCACCTCTCCCTCTCTTTACCCCATGGATTTTGCTCCATTGTTTGGTCAAATCACATCTTTAAGCATGGCATAGCCTTCCTTCACTTGTCAATCCATCTTTTTAGGCTTAAGGCTATGTGATCATGAAGGGTTTTGGTTTAGTCTTGCCCTAGGATGAGGTTGCTTGCAAGAAAGAACAAAAAGAAAGACTAGAAATGGGTTGTAAAGTAGTTTATAGGCTTAAGGCTAAAAGGTTGCTTGTGTGAGTGACCAAAGCCACACACACACACCACACTCCCTCTATCACTCTCTCGGCCTCCCCCTCTCTCTCTCTCCTCACGGCTCTCTCTCTCTCTCTCTCTCTCTTGGACAAAGTACATATATATATATATATATATATATATTTTTCTTAAAGAAAATCTAGGAGAGTAACTTTGGAAGGTAAATAGGTTTAGGGCTATTAATCTTTTAGACTTGCATGCATGGCAATGCTAGATTTGCTTCTTTTGGAAGCAAAATGGTGAGATTAGGCCATGACTTGTCTAGTCAAGTTTGGGGTATTCATTGGCAAGTCCTAATTTTATTATCCAAGGGATAAAAATTTCCCTAGCAATTATTAACCAATGGTTAAAAGGATAATGGTGATAAATAAGGTTGAAAAGATTAGTCATGGGAATATAATGATTACCTCTAATGGTCTAATGGTTCAATTAGGGTTAGGAAGGTTCATAAGGCTCAAAGATGATCAAAAAGGTCCATCTAGGGTTAGGAGGTTGTAACTAGGAGAAGTGGTAGTTCGGTTCCTCCAACTAATCGGTTGAAAATTAACTCTACTTGCCATGTAGGATTTCTAGCCAAGAAATAAAATTTTAAAGGACTTAAATCTAATTATGATGGATTATAAGAAATTAAAAAGGAATTTTAAAAGTAATACCGAGTATTTAAAATAAAATTTAAATATTTAATGAAATTTTTATTTACCAAAAATCAGGGTCGTTACAATTAATACTAAACATTTTTATGAAAAAGTCAAGAAAAGTTCACCAAACTACTCACTGTCTTTAAGAATAATTAATTTAGCTCGAACTCTCTCTTAATCTTTTACATATGAGACGAGTTTTGACATTTATATTTATACTCAATTAAGGAGCTGATAATGGTCTTCACCTTTCATTAAAAAAAAATTATTTGTTTGTAAGAATTTTCTGAATTAATATGAAGATATGATTATTTCATATTCTCACCCCACCTTCCTAGTATAAATGTAATTTGTCTTTTCCATCAGTAACATCAGAGTGAGACTGATCCCTAATCACTTCTAGTCCGCACACGGTGTCTCCTTTCGCTGATTCTCCTGCCTATATATTGGTTTCAAAGGTTTTGTTTGGTTGGTTGGTTCAAACCAAGAGTTCTGTTCTATCAACTGAAATCTTCGTCTCCCATGGACGAAGCCGGAGCCATTAATAGATTCATCGCAAATACAATTCTTTTTAATTTCTTTTTTGAAACTAGGAAATTTGCCTTATTATTATTACTCCATAAAATTAACATGCTTTTGCCATTCTAAGAAACTCAAAATTTTCGTCCCCTCCTTTGATATTAGTCATTAGAATTCTTCCCCACGCTGCCCAATAGCCTCGTGTCCATAACACAGATGGCGAACGCCCCACAGGCCACAACCCAAGCACACCAACGGCAAACGCCCCTATGTGGAGAGGCCTGCAGCAATTAAGTACTCTGGTAAAACACAAAGGCCAGTATGTGTGTATATATGTATACCGGTTTGTTTCAATGATCCGAATCGCTCATTGTGTTCAGAACGTAATTTTAAGGGTACTCGCGAGAAATTAGCAAAAAAAATGACCGGAAAGGGCTTCATCCGAATAGTTCTGAACAATTTTTTATTGAACGGTTCAAATAAAAACTGCTCAAATCAAGCTCTTCCCGGTCATTTTTTTTGCTGATTACTCGTGGGTACCCTTAAAATCACGTTCTGATCACATTGAGCGGCTTGGATCATCAAAATTCGATCAGGAAATGGGAGAAATGGGGAGGTCCGCATTTTAACTAAAATGATGACCCCCTCATGTGAAACGGACTGTGTATATATATATATATACACACACACAAACACACATAACACACACAAAGCTTCTACTAAGGGTTCGGGTTTTTAGTAGTATGGTTTGGTCATGGTTTAAAAAAATTAGAAACCGCGTTATATGGTTTGGTTTGTGGATTCACGTCACGGTTATGGTTCCAAATCGATCTGAACAGTATAATAGATATATATGTATATAATTACGATTCACCAAATAAATATGGGAGCCTTAGTCAACTACTTTTCTAATTTATTGATCCTATTAAATTTACCGTAATATTTAGTTTTTTTCTTCTCTGCCAAGATAATTTAGACTAAACTTCTATATATCACAGCTCATTCCAAATTTTCTGTGATTATTAATATATCATACACTAAAAGCACATGGGATCACCAGATCAGTCAACTTACACTGTCCAATTCCTAAATTTCTCTAAATTCTATTCCTATAATTCTTTCACTACCAAGACTTGAGACAATTGTGGTATTCCACTCTTAGTTAGTTAGTTGGTGTTAGTGTGTTTTGATAATTTGAATAAAATTGATTTTAATATATGTTTTCTTTTTAATTTATTTTCGTAACTCTAAGTACTTTAAATATTTTTTGAAAATGATAGCTTAATTCAAAGCAAACTATGATTTAAAACCGAAACCAAACCGTACTTTATGCCTTGTTCTCTTCCCTTCTCAAAAAGAATTTTTCAAAAAATTCCCCCCTACTTTCAACATTTCTCTCTCTATCTCTCTCCACTTATTACCCCTACTATTTTTTTAAAAAAAATTCAAAACACAATCCAAACACAACATTAATGGTTTGGATTGGTTTGGTTCTATGCCTTTTGTGGGTTGGTTTGGCTCTCTAAATTCATAATCCGTAAGTATTGATTTGGTTCT
The DNA here is from genome assembly GCA_018127125.1 of Rhododendron griersonianum. Taxonomy (NCBI): domain Eukaryota; kingdom Viridiplantae; phylum Streptophyta; class Magnoliopsida; order Ericales; family Ericaceae; genus Rhododendron; species Rhododendron griersonianum. Next base: position 25,558,315 of record CM030791.1, on the reverse strand, counting down.
TGGTTTACTAATAAACCGGATCAATCCGGATCACCATGCTCACCCCTAACTAAAGGCGCCCTTAACTTGCTAATTAAGATTTCCTCTTTCCCGATCAAATTTTGATGATAATGAAAACTGTTCTGATCAAGCCATTTTTGCCGATTTCTCGCGGGTACCATTAAAAGCACGTTCTGCATACATTGAACGGTTCGGATCATCAAAATTTAATCGGGAACAATGTCAAACTCATGGGGTCCACATTTTACAAAAAATAAGGTCACCCTTAATAGAAGGGGTGTATAGTAGCAATGAAGGAACAAAATGAGAATGCAGTTAACACAACTTCGTCCATTTCATGGTGCAAACTAGGGCTGCACAAAGAATCCGATGAACCGTGAAATTGGTCCGGACCGAATTGATCCGTACCTTTTGAATTTTGTTCGTGGATTAATGGTCCGGACACGGATTCAAAAATTAAAAAATCGTGAGATACGGATTAGGATTGAATTTTCATTTGAAAACTGTGGAATATCCGAACCGGACCATGAGATATTTCAAAAAAATAGAATATATATGTGTAATATATAGAAAATAATTATAATTTTACACCTATTTTTATAAATTATTTGTAACTATTTGACAATATGGTATATATGTATATGTATTTACTTTCAAGTTCCTTCATACAATAACTAATATATGCATGAGTATATATGTATATGCATTTACTTTCGTTAAATTTGGTTGTCGTCTCTCCGACTCACAAGCTGCCAAGCTCGCAGCTCCTATTGAATCTCTGTTACTGGATATTGGATATTAATGAATCAGCTTTGTGTCTAGCTCCGGCCTGATCCTACAAAACAAAGCAAGAACTCAAGTCACCGGTATGGTGGCGTGCCAACCACCCTCCGATGCCAAAGTCAGTAGAGAACTTGCTATATGGAAGTAGAATTGAGATTCCCGGTTATCAGTTGTGTGTACCTTCATTGGAGTTCTACCGTCACTTTTATAGGCATTTGATAGGAGATTGAGTCCTAGTAGGACTGTGTCCCGGGGATTTTGGATCATCTTAATGATGAGTGTGGAGTCCTGCCTTAGCTGGGACTCCATACTCACCCTGCCTTGGCATGGAATCCTTATCTGTCTCTGATTGTGTTTATCGTTGGCAACTTTATGCTTATCTTATCGACATCTTTCCTTTATCCCCTGGGATTTAGGTCTTTTTGAATTGTATCTTGATTGGAACGAATATATTCCAAGAATAAGATTACAGGTTTTATCCCCCTTGCCATAGCTAGGGGTCAGAGCTGGTTCTAGGAACTTGTGGCAGCTCCCTCAGAGGAGCTGAGCTGGGGTACTTTGACCCTGTCATAGGTGAGAATGCCCAGGGAGGTGGAGACAAGACTGCTCTCAACTCCCCAGGTCCATGCTTTTTGTAGTGCTGACCTGCTTAGTTCAACCATACTTATTAGGTACTCTCCTGTTCCCAAGCTCCAGAACTTACCTGGAGGTTGGGAACATTGGTAAGACCTAAATGGCGATTACTGCTCTTTTCCCTTTTGCAGAGGGTTTTAAATACGTGGGTCATGTCGTGGGACAGGTGTCGAGATCCCTACTGCTCTGGTGTTTAGAGGTGGACGACGAAGATCAAGGAGCCGTTCTCGGGATTGATGCTTATCGTTTAAGCTTCTCATTGCTTTGATCGAACTCTATCGGTGAGGCATCTGAATCCATTCAGGCGATTTTCTCCGTGAGATCCTTCTTCGTCATCCCTCCTTCGTCATCGTGTTAGAGCCCGTTCTTTCTAGGTACGTTCCTCTCTCCTTGATGTTCTTCTTTTTCTTTTCATGTTGGATTCTTTCCCTAGTATAGAAATTTCGGGCCCAAGGTGGGCTGCTCCGGGGGAATTCATCTTTGCTAGGTTAGCCGGTTTCGTTTCCATCAACCTTTACTCTCCCGTTATAGAGGATTTCGCTCCTTATTCCATCGTACTCCAAAACAAGGTTTTTCGAGACCTTTTTTATTTATCAGCTTCCTCATACCCACGATCGTCTGTCGAAACCCTAATGTCAGAGGGTCTCATCAATTTTTCTTCGATTCTTCAGGTCGAAGAGTCGACGATGGATGAGAAGGTCCCAATGCGTCGTAGTAGTGATATCAGGGCTCCGTCTGATATGGGTCAGTCAAGCGGTGCCAAACCCTCGTCGCCTCCTTCTTCTTTGTCAAAGGTTTCCCGTAGGGTTCCTGTTTTCTCTGCTTCCAACATTCCTTCTACAATTACAAATGAAGAGTTGGCCGTTCTTAGGGTTAGATATTCAATTCCATCCTCCATAACCCTTAGGAAGCCCTTTGAATCCGAGCGAGCCTGTTCTTTTACTGAAAATGAAACATGTATCTATGTTGGGGCCTTAGAGGGAGGTCTTCGTTTGCCCTTTCCCGCCGTGGCTAGGGAAGTGTTGAGTTTCTTGGGTTTAGCGCCAGGCCAAATTGTTCCTAACTCCTAGCGTTTGTTGATTGGCTGCGCTGCTCTTTGGGGAGCCATGTCAGATGGTCTCACTCCCTTATCTAAAGGACCATTTCTCAATCAGTTTTCGATAAAAGAAGCTCCTGGGGGTACAGGATGGTATTACTTTACCAAAAGGCCTGGTGGAGAAGAGTTGATTACCGAACTCCTCAACGTCCATAAGAACTGGAAGGATAAATTCTTTTTTGTTGGGGGAGATGGATGGGAGCTCCCAAGTTGGGAGGTTGGGTCCTATACGCAGCGTGTTCCCAATAGATGGGGGGTACCTGTTGCCAGTTGTAAGCCATAGCTCTTCTTTACCTTTTTGAATATCATCAAAAGTTCCTTATTCTCAAGGGTTTTTGCTCTTTATTTCTACAGCTCATGCTTTATTCCCTTTGACCCCTGCTACAGAAGCGGAGCTCAGGTTGGCCCAGAGCTACGAGATCCATAACTGGGGGTTGCTTATGACACCAGAGTCCTTAGCTACTTATTTGTTGGGTCCAGAAACATCTCATGAGGCCTTAGCTCTTTCGAGAGGTATTTTCTGTTTTTATTTTGGCGCCAAACTGTCTGCTGACTTTCTCATTGTTTTCATTTCTTTTATTTTCAGAAGAAGAAAGTGAAGGTAAAGAGATGGCACCAAAAATGGATAAAACTCTGCTGGCCCAACTAAAAGCTGAGAGGGCAAAGCAGTTGTCTGGTGGCGTAGCTCCAAAAAGGAAGAGCTCTCGTCTTCAGAAGGAGCTAAATGTTGATAGCTTTCTGGATGCTGACCTTTCAAGGGACCCTGCTCTTGACTTAATGGTTGAGCAGATTGTCGAGGGAGAGACTGAGAAACCAAAAAGAAGAGCTAAGGTTGCAGCTGTGGAAGGCACCCCTCCTGCTAAGAAGGTGAAAACTTCTATTGGCTCTTCTGTGCTGGGCAATTATCAGGAAGCCCTCGAGCGTGCTTCTGGGCTGCTTTGTGAGGCTGATAAAGAGCTAATGGCGGAGATGTCTCTCCAGACAGTCGGAGAGCAAATGTTAGTCGAGCTGGCCATGGTATGTTCCTCTTTTATGTTTTTTATTATTCATTGTTTCTTCGTTTGATTCTTTCTCTCTTTTTGCAGGCTGTGGCTCGTGGCCGATATCTTACCTCCCAAAGCCATAACCTGGGAAAGCAAGTGGTTACCCTCACAGAAGCCAACGTAAAGCTTACCAAGCAAGGTGCTTCCATGGCTGCAGAGCTCCAGAAAGTAACCAAAGAGAGAGATGTTGTGCTTAAATCGAAGAGAGGTTTGGAGGAAGAGAGAGACACTGCTGCGGCCACCGCTCAAAGTCTGGAGCAGAAAATTTCTGAATGGGACGTGGAGATGGAGAAGTATAGGACCATGAGTATGGGGATGCTTGAAAAGGTGAAGAATGCTCGTAGGGAAGCCATTGAGCTCTTTCTGCAGTCCCCTGAGTACCGTCAAGACATTACCCAGCAATATTTTGATGGGTTTGAAGCTATGAGGAGCCGGGCAGCCTTAGCTTTCCCTAATTTGGACTTCTCCAAATTTGAGGTTGATGATGAAGAAGGGCCCTCATGCCTTGACGGGGGACAGAAGGGGGAAGAGGAAGGCGAAGAAGTGGCATCCAAAGACACATCTATCCCAAGCTCTTCGATTGCATCCCTTCTCCAAACTCCAGAGAAAGTCTCTCTCCCTCTTGAAACTCCAACTCTGGCAGTAACACCTCCTGGCCCATCATCTGGTGATGTGCAGGCTATTGACAGTTCCATCCCAGGCCTTTGAATGGCCTTTGAAACTTTTAATTCACTTGGGTCTGTAACTAAACACTTTTAAATACTTTCATACTTTGGCTGTGTTTGTTTTGGGAGTGGCCTTTGGTTTGGCCTCAACTCCCCCTTGGCTGGATGGCCTAAAAACTTTTCTTGATGATTGATGATGATAATCTTAATGAGATCATATTTTGGGGCCTTTTAAAGGCTGTTATGACAGGTACAGGTGTGGGTTGAGAATGAAAGAATGCTTTTACTTCATGCTATGGCATTTTTTCAATAGTCTTTGTGCATGTAGACATTTTGTTGATTTTGCCAATTCCTGCCCTTGTTATTGTTGTGCCAAGCTCTTGAGCTTTTAGATTTTTAGCAAAGGGGCATACCCTTTGTGGTACCAAGATTTGAAACTAGGGATTCTACCCTTCTGTTTTGGAAATTCTTCCTTTAAGCTTCTTTTTCCTTTTGGTCTTCTTTGATTGCATAGTTTATACTACATCGTACTCCCCTAATTGTGTGAATTGCTTGCGTCCAAACAATTGAGACACTTATTTGATTTTCCCATGGGATATCTTATTAGGTGAGGTATAATTTCGAAGATTGCATAGCTGTGCTACGTCTATGAGCTTGGAAATTTTTCCTAAGCATTGTTGCATAGCTGTGCTATGTCTATTAGCTTGGAAATTTTTCTTAAGCTTGTTGCATAGCTATGCTACGTCTGTGAGCTTGGAAATTTTACCTAAGCTTTATTGCATAGCTGTGCTACGTCTATGAGCTTGGGAATTTTTCTTAAGCTTGTTGCATAGCTGTGCTGTGTCTATGAGCTTGAAATTTTACCTAAGCTTTATTGCATAGCTGTGCTACGTCTGTGAGCTTGGGAACTTTACCTAAGCTTTATTGCATAGTTGTGCTACGTCTGTGAGCTTGGAAATTTTTTTTAAGCTTGTTGCATATCTGTGCTATGTCTATGAACTTGGAAATTTTACCTAAGCTTTATTGCATAGCTGTGCTACGTCTGTGAGCTTGGGAATTTTTCTTAAGCTTGTTGCATAGCTGTGCTATGTCTATGAGCTTGGAAATTTTACCTAAGCTTTATTGCATAGCTGTGCTACGTCTGTGAGCTTGGGAACTTTACCTAAGCTTTATTTGTAAGAGAGTGGTGGTAGTTGTACTCCCCTAAGTGTTTAATTTGCTTGTATCCAAACAATTAATATACTTTTGCTTTTGCTTTTCAAAATATGCAAGGTTGAACCGAAGGGTTCAAATCTTGTTATTAATAAAGCAATCGTTTTAACTGCCCGAGGTACGCGGGCGTGTAACTTCCCATTACTCTAAGCAGTTGAGGTGGCGGTTTTAATTACAACTTTGATTATGATCGTGCTGATTGGTTTAACAAGCGGTTAGTGAACCGTCTGAATTGTGCTATAAAATCCAGTAATTGTTAGAGATTACTCCCCATTCCACAATCGAATTCAAGTTGCAAAATGGCGAACAATGATCGAATTTCTGAATTGTGCGAGGAACTGCAAAGTCTGAAGGCGGCCATTAATGGGCTATCTTCGAAGATGGAGGCCATGGCGGAATCCATTTCTGTCATGCAGAAAATGGTCCGCATGGTACTGATAGCCAACTGGGACCAGTTGGAGGCTTTCCGAAGGCAACCGGTGCCACCAGTTCCCTCCCCTCCAAGGGAGGGAGGGAGTGATTAGGTTACAACTTTTGTGGGTTTTACCCACAAAGTTTTTATGTAAAAGCTGTCCACATCCCTTGGGGTGTGGATTTATTTAATAAAATTTGAATAATTTTATTCTTCTGCTTGCCTTTTTCAATATCATGCATACAGGAAATTTGAACAATCGTCCCTCGTGGGGAGTTTTATTGGCCACAGGGGCTAACAAAGAGAACACATGGTCCTAATGAAATCAACTTTGATGCTGAAGTTTTATTGAAAACAAAAGTTTCCTAAAAACATAAATAAACTTTCTAAAAACAGGAATAAACCTTCACCGTAAGCACCTACTTGTAATACTTCTTGAGATGTTCTGCATTCCATGAGTTTGGCAGCTCTTTTCCCCTTAGGGTTGCAAGCCTGTATGCACCAGCTTTGATATGGTGCAAAATCTGATAGGGCCCTTCCCAATTTAGGCCGAGCTTGCCCACCTTTTTCCCAGTTGGATCAACTTTCCTTAGGACTAGGTCACCAGCTCGAAAATCTCTTGGCCGAACCTTTGCTTCATGGTACTTGACCATTCTTTGCTCGTACACGGCCACTTTGGCCATTGTTGTGTCCCTTGTTTCTTCCAAGAGATCCAGTTCAGTCCTGAGATCTTCCTGGTTGTCCTGGTTATCCAAGCTTGCGGTCCTGTAATTAAGGAGTTCAATTTCAATTGGGATTACTACTTCAGCCCTAAATGCAAGAGAGTGTGGAGTTTCTCCAGTTGCAGTCCGGGGTGTTGTTCGATATGCCCATAGCACATTATAAAGTTCGTCTGGCCAAGCTCCTTTGGCCTCTCACAGCCTCTTCTTAATTCCTTTCTTAATTGTTCGATTAGTGACTTCTACCTGTCCATTGGCCTTTGGGTGAGCCTTGGAGGCATAATGTACATGTATTCCCTTGGAAATACAGTATGCTTTGAACTGGGCATTATCAAATTGCTTTCCTCTATCCGTGACTATCACTCGTGGTAACCCAAACCGGCTTATAATAAATTTCCATAAGAAATCAATTGTAACATCTGCTGTGATTGTGGCCAATGCCTTAGCTTTGACCCATTTTGTAAAGTAATCCACAGCTATGATGGCATGCTGGACCTAGCCTGCTGCCATTGGAAGTGGGCCAATTAGGTCTACTCCCCACTGGGCAAACGGCCAAGGTCCTTTCATTGAAGTTAAGACTGTGGGTGACCCGTGAATGATGTTTGCAAAGCGTTGGCACTTCTCACATTTTTGGACCATAGAATTGCAATCCTTTTGCATGCTTGGCCAAGAGTATCCCAACCTAAGGAGTTTGAAGGCTAACATGCGGCCACCTTGGTAATCCCCACATACTCCTTGGTGGACTTTGTAGACACCTCCCAAACGGGGCATCGCCATACAGATTGATCATGTTTGTTGCTCGATTGGTTGCTTGCTTCGTAAACCAAAATCATGGACATTCCCATGGCTAGGAACATCGCCACATGATAGTGGTTATCATCAAAACAGAGTCGCCACCCAGTTTATTAAAACTAGGAAAACAGATAGAGATTCTGGGTACGGGAGCCAAAAGTACAATAAAGGGAAGGTGTTAGGCACCCCTCTTTGCCCAGTCGTGAGACTGGCCCATAATCGTTCAACACGAGACACAAAAATGCTTTATTTAATTCTAACACATAGTTTGTTTTTAGCCTTTAAGCAAGTAAAGGTGAGCCAGGACTGTAATTGAAAGCATGCATAGGAAAGCAGGAAACAAACAAAACTGTCCCAGGGAAATGGATCCCGCGGCCGGTGAATGGATCTCACGGCCGAGGGATCCTCCTGGTTTTATGTACCGGCCGAGGGATCTAAACCCCGGTCGGTGTTCTTCCTCACACTAGACAGAAACGTTAATAGATGATCAAATCGCTAAGGTTAATCAAAAATGCAGTAGATAAGACAAACCAGAGGCCGTTGGGCCTCACCACCTTGATCCCTCAGTTGCTTGATTGCTTCGGATTGGATGTGATTGACTGATTGCTTGATTGAAAACCCTAGGGTTAGGGTTTGAACTTCGGGGTTTGATCGCCGGATTGACGGCTGCCTTCGGGAGGTTAGGGCTTTTGAAGAGTGGGTTTGAGGGAGTATTTCTGCAGAGCTTTGAGGCTTGAAAGAGTGTGTAGGTATATCAATTTCGTGTGTTTATTTTCGGAGTCCAAAGGCCCTTTATATAGGCAATTGGTGACTCACTCCGGCCAATCAAATCACGAGATGGCAATTGCAATTGCAATGCATCTCTAACTCTACGTCGTAATCCCTGAGCGTAGCCCAAACGCATCAGGAAGGTAGTGTAATCGGATCAAACGTCTGACAGAACACGTTCCAGAGTCTGGGAAAAGGTCGATCTGGCGGCCGAGTAAAGGATATCACGGCCGAGGAATGGATGTCTCGGCCGAAGGATAGATCTTGCGGCCGAGGGATTGATCTCTCAGGGAGATTTTGCTGGCAACAGGTTGCTCGGGTGAGGAAATGATGTTATGGCCGTGGGATCGATGTCACGGCCGACAGATGGATTCTCCTAGGCTTCTGTATTTCTGTTTGAAAGGCTGTATGGCTTTGAATTGGGTCCTCTAAGTGGCTCAAAGTTCTTACCGAAAGTCCTAAGGTTCTCAAGGAGGCAATCAGCAATCACTGTATCCATTTCATCATCGGGATTGTCCCAAGGTGGGACTTGAAATAATCGTTAGGCCAAATTGGGGTGTTTACAGACTTCTTCCATAGCCCTTGTAGATTCTATTGCGGTCAAACATCTAAGGTATGGTAGTGAGAAGCTCCTCCTATACAGCACATCTCCCATCATCAGGTATTTTGCAGCTCTAATTTTGAGCTGCCTAGCTTTGACATTATCGTCTGGTAGCGTCCCATTCGTTATGTAGTCAGCTATGGGACCTATGCATGAATTGTTGTAATCGATAGCTTGTACATGTACGTCCGAGGCAAAGATGCTGGGTAACTCCAAATATCGTACCGGTGCGTTCCGTGGGATAGCATCTTCTTTGGCCGTGGCCAGCTTCGCCAAATAGTCAGCTTTAATGTTCTCCTCCCTTGGGATCCTGACAATGTTAAAGCTTTGCAGCTTTGGAACTTGAGCCTTTACTTTATCCAAGTACTTCTGCATTACCTCTTCCTTCACAGTATATTCTCCTAGGACTTGTCCTACAACCAACTGTGAATCACTTTTGGCCAACACATGGTTAGCACCAACGGCCTTAGCCAACTCCAAACCAACCACGAGATCTTCATATTCAGCCTCGTTGTTGGTTGCTTTGAATTCAAACCTAAGCGCGTAGCTCAGGCGTTGCCCTTTTGGAGATGTTAGAACTAAACCAGCTCTGCTTGCTTCTCTGGTTGTCGATCCATCAACTTGAAGGACCCAAGGTTTAGGTTCTTCCTTGGGGAGCTCCTTTGGTTCTGGATACGTGTATTCTGCAAGGAAATCTGCAAGTACTTGAGCTTTGATGGCAATCCAAGGCTTATATTCTATATCAAACTCACCAAGCTCTATTGACCATTGAATTAACCGGCCTGATGTCTCTAGGCAGTGGAGAATTCTTCGAAGTGGTTGATCCGTTAGTACTTTGATTGAGTGAGCCTGGAAGTATGGTCGTAGCCTCCTAGCCGCTATCACCATTGCAAAGGCTATCTTTTCAGCTCTGGGATATCTCAGCTCTGCTCCTCGCAACGCCCTGCTGGTGTAGTATACTAGGAGCTGCGTCCCCTGCTCCTCCCTTACCAAGACTGTGCTAACAGCGTGGGGGGAGACAGCAAGGTACAAGAATATAACTTCTCCTTCTTATGTCCTACTAAGCAATGGTGGGGATGTCAAGTATTCCTTTAATTGGTTGAAAGCTGCTTCTTCCGTAGTAGTCCATTCAAAGGCTTTCTTTAAAACCTTGAAAAACATTTGGCACTTGTCAGTTGCTTGTGAGATGAACCTGCTCAGTGCTGCAACACGTCTTGTTAGCTTCTGGACCTCCTTGATATTCTGGGGTGAGCGCATGGTGAGTATGGCCTGAATTTTTTCAGGGTTTGCTTCAATCCCCCTTTGAGATACTATGAAGCCTAAAAACTTCCCTGAGGAGATTCTGAAGGCACACTTTGTCGAGTTGAGCTTCATCTTGTATTTCCTGAGGACTTGAAAAGTTTCTTCCAAATCTGCTATATGATCTCGTGCCTTGGCACTTTTGACCAACATGTCATCCACGTATACTTCTACGTTGCGCCCAATCTGTTGTTTGAACATCTTGTTGACCAGCCTTTGGTATGTTGCCCCTGCGTTCTTAAGACCGAAGGGCATCACTTTGTAACAATATAATCCCGTATCGGTAATGAACGAGGTTTTCTCTTGATCTCCTTCATGCATTTGGATTTGGTTATATCCTGAAAATGCATCTATGAAGGTGAGGAGCTCGTGCCCAGCTGTAGAATCCACCAAAAAGTCAGTCCTTGGAAGAGGAAAGCTATCCTTTGGACACGCTTTATTGAGGTCTGTGAAGTCTACACACATTCTCCATTTGCCATTGGCTTTTTTCACCATAACCACGTTGGCTAGCCAATCGGGGTAGAGAACTTCGCGGATAGATTCCGCTTGTATGAGCTTGTCTACCTCTTTGGCTGCAGCTTCGTTTTGTTAATGTCCTTTTCTTTTGCTTAACAGGGCGTACTGTGGGATCTACGTTTAGTTTGTGAGATATGACCCTCGGGTCAATTCCTGGGATGTCCTCGTGGGACCATGCAAAGATATCTTTGTTCTTTCGTAGGAATTGTAGTAGCTCTGCTCTTGCTACTATGCTCAATCCTGCTCCCATCCTCACTGTCTTTCCATGTTGCCCTTGCTCCAGGGGTTCTTCTACGAGCTCTTCCACCGGCTCTCCATGTGGGAGCTTTTCTTCATCTCGCGTATCAAGGCTCTCTATATTCATAGTTAGGTTAGCCCTCTGAGTGAGGTAACATAACATTCCCATGCTGCTTTCTGATCTCCTCTGACGCATGTAATTCCCTATGGTGTTGGGAACTTTATCATCAAATGATACATGGAGATTATTGCCCCGATTTTATTCAAAGTTGTTCTCCCAAGTATTGCATTGTATGTCGATGGGCAGTCGACAACTATGAAATCTATCATGCGTGTAATCTAGCTTCCTTCTTCCCCCATAGTGATTGGTAGGGCTATTTATCCAGCTGGATAAACGGGCGTACCTGCAAGTCCAACTAGTGGTGATGTCATAGGCTAAGGCCTTTCTCGTCCAACCTTTAGTTGGTCATACGCATGGAGGTAGAGGATGTCGGCTGAGCTTCCGTTGTCTATTAGTACCCTGCGTGTGAGGTAGTTTGCTACAACAATAGTTATAACCAGGGGGTCATCATGAGGGACCTGTACTCCCTTGATATCTTCTTCCGAGAAAATAATGGGTATTTCTTCCTTCTTCTGGAATTTGTTTGGCCGGCCAACTATGTTAACCTCCAGATATTCCTCTATTCTCAGTTTCCTTAGGTGAGCTTTCCTAGCATTGCTAGACTCCCCACCTCCGACGAACCCCCCATGGATTACTTTGATCTCTCCAATGGGACCTGACCGAGGCGTCGTGCCATCTCTACCCTCCTTGCTTGTATCTTCCCTCCTGGACTGTTTCTGGTACTTCTTTGTCACAAAACATTGAAGTCTTCCTATTTGAATCAAATCCTCGATCTGTTGCTTTAGGTCAATACAATCATCTGTGTTATGACCGTGGTCTTTGTGGAACCTGCAGTATTTGTCCTTAGCTCTCCTATTAGGATCAGTCCTCAACTTTCCGGGCCACTTGAGGTTCGGATCGTCTTGTAGGTTGCTAAGGATTTGCTCTGCCGTAGCTATGAGCGGAGTGAATTGCTTGTACCGGCCTTGGGCGGTCCTCCCGTTCCTCCCCTTTTGGGGGAAGACCTTGAGTCCACCTTCTTGTTTTTTGGCTCGCCTCCCGTCTTGCGGGTGGATTCTCTTTTTTTCTTGTCAGGTGGAGGAAATTCGCCAATGTGTGATGGCCCTACTTGGGGATCAAAGCCATCACGCGTACGTCTTGCGTAGACAGCTTACTCTGCATTAATGTGTTTCTGCGCTCGGAGCATAAGCTCTGCCAGAGTTTTGGGTGGTTCTTAAGATAAGAGGTATAGAAACTGTCCTGAATATAGCCCAACTATATACGCAGTTATGCTCACACTATCGTCAGCTTCGTCTATTTGTACCACCTCCTTGTTGAATCTGGTAGTGTATTCTCTTAATGACTCCCATCTTCCTTGCTTTACCGTCAAAAGGTGTGTTGCTGGTTTGCCATAGCGTTGACCAGCAATAAAGTAGCTTACAAAGCTAGTGCTAAGCTCTTTGAAACTACGTATGCTCCTTGGAGGGAGTTTATTGAACCATGTTCGAGCACTCTCCTTGAGAAAGACAGGGAATGCCTGACACATGACCTCGTCTGGTACTGCTTGAAGATGCATCAGAGATTTATACGTTTCCAAATGATCCAATGGGTCCATGGAGCCATTGAATGTCTCCAACTGGGGCATCTTGAACTTCCTTGGAAAAGGAAGCCCCATGACTTCTGGCGTAAAAAGGTGAGTCCGTGTTCTGCACCAACTCTTCCACCGTAGCTGGAATTTGTGCTTTGATATGTTTCATCAGCCCTTCGATCTGGTATTGCATCTTGAGCAATGCCTCTTGATCGTGGGGCAACTTTTCTGTGGGTGGCTTGCCATACTTCTTTCGATTTTGGCTCTCCTTCTCACTGGATTCACCTTCTTCCCTATCATTCTCTTCTTCCTGTCGACTGTATCGTAAATTTAGGATGCTTGGCTCAGAGATTTGCTTTCGCAGATCTGCGTTTTCTTGCATCGCTGTTTGTAGCCCTTGGGTCAATGTTTTTATTTGCTTCTGCATCTGAGCAAACGCTTCCGGGGTTAGCTAATCGCCCCCACCTTTGTTTGCTGCGGCGGCCTTGGCCGCTTCCGCCGCCTTGGCGGCTTTGTCAGCGGCCTTGGCAGCCTTTGCAGCTTTGGACGTTTCGGCAGCCTTGGCTGCAGCGGCGGCCTTGGTGGCGTCGTCGACGCCCGTTTGTGTGGGGTCTGAAGTCATTGTTGTTCTCCTTGATCGGGTCTCTACCATACAAAACTATTCACCGTAAGGAAAAAGTCGTTTCCCACAGACGGCGCCAGCTGATGAATCAACTTTGTGTCTAGCTCCGGCCTGATCCTGCAAAACAAAGCAAGAACTCAAGTCACCGGTGTGGTGGCGTGCCAACCACCCTCCGATGCCAAAGTCAGTAGAGAACTTGCTATATGGAAGTAGAATTGAAATTCCCGGTTATCAGTTGTGTGTACCTTCATTGGAGTTCTACCGTCACTTTATAGGCATTTGATAGGAGGTTGAGTCCTAGTAGAACTGTGTCCCGGGGATTTTGGATCATTTTAATGATGAGTGTGGAGTCCTTTCCTTAGCTGGGACTCCATACTCACCCTGCCTTGGCATGGAATCCTTATCCGTCTCTGATTGTGTTTATCGTTGGCAACTTTATGCTTATCTTATCGACATCTTTCCTTTATCCCCTGGGATTTAGGTCTTTTTGAATTGTATCTTGATTGGAACGAATATATTCCAAGAATAAGATTACAGGTTTTATCCCCCATGCCATAGCTAGGGGCCAGAGCTGGTCCTTGGACCTTGTGGCAGCTCCATCAGAGGAGCTGAGCTGGGGTACTTTGACCCTGTCATAGGTGAGATTGCCCAAGGAGGTGGAGACAAGACTGCTCTCAACTCCCCAGGTCCGTGCTTTTTGTAGTGTTGACCTGCTTAGTTCAACCATACTTATCAGATATGCATATATTTACTATGATTTATGGTCTAGTATAGTTAGAATTGCCGGATATGCACGCTTTCTCTGTTTTTTCTAATTATTTTATGTAAACTAATTTGATTTTGTTACCTATTTGTTGAATTGTTAGATGTCGAGCATAGGAGAGGCGGAATGTGTTGTTAGCGCCCAAAGAATAGAGGATGAGCTCATGGAGAGTGATACTATGTCTGAGCCAGTAATTAGTTGATGCAATCCGTGGATAAAATCGGGACCGAACCGTGACTCACGATTTAGATTGGAACCAAACCGTGAGATTTTTGGTCCGGACACGGATTTCATTTTTAAAAAATTGTGACTTGCGGATTAGGATTGAATTCATAAAAATTCGATCCGAACCGTGCGCAGCCCTAATGCAAATACAATGAGAAACAAAATATAATTGAAAATGCATTAAGGTGGATTACACAAAGACATACTAATACAAGACAATATATACACTCAACAAATGTACTGAACAATAATTGCATGACAGATTTTGCTCGATTAAGTGACTAAGCAAAGAAATGAGTGTTCCCACCTAATAATCAATTCCATTGTGTGAAATACATCCTCCCTCCGTCATGCAATGAGTGTTCCCACCTAATAATTCAAGATGCCCATTTTGCCCCTCATTTTCTCTCAACTTAAATAAGTTTAAAATTTAAAAAAAAAAATCTCATCAAGAGGCAAACTTGATAGGGAACACCTAATATGTCCCCCTCTTATTGTGTTCCCGAATCGTAACTTGTTATGCTTTCAAATGGTTAATGTTTTATGCCTTCAAGTGATTAATGTTGTGCCTTCAAGTGGTTAATGTTATGATAGGAGACACTGTAAAAAAGTGAATTTAAGAATATTCAAAATGTTATGCTGTTCTATGGTAAAATATTATGCCTTCAAGTGATAAAAATGTTATTCCTTCGAGTCGTAAAATGTTTACGAGTAGTTATGTTATATGGGAGAATACGGTATCCCCAAACAAGAGGGGGACATTGTAGCATCTTCATTATGTTCACACAAGTGCAATATAATCATTTTGTTCTCTCTTTTTTGTCAACGGAAGAAGCATATCCATTTAAATAAGCCATACAGCATCTACAGATTAGCACCAAATACAGATCAAGTCATACAGCATAAAACGATTTCCATCCAAATACAGAGATACAGAAACACAGCCAAGCCCTAAAAGTAACGATATTCAGGAAAAAACAAAGAGACGAAACTGATGTCTAGCATCTATGCAAGAGTCATTGCTCATTCCACACCGTAATCAACAAGGATCAGCTTAAGTGTGGCTAGTACCCAAACAGGCGTCTCTGGATGGCGAAGCTCCATATCAAAGACAGCATAAAACACAATGGAAATCAGTCCTCGTATCTGGAGAAACCAGACCGGAACAAAATCCAGGGGGAAACCCGCCGAGACAGAAACCGGATCCCAACATCTGAACAAAAACTGGCCTAAACATCCAGACAAAAACCGAACAAAAATATCCGAACAAAACAAACCCAAAAAAAAACTAGACTAAAACCAAAAGAAAAAACAAAAAAGAAAAACGGTATGGTACATGAAACCATTTTATGAAAGGGTACATAAAAGGGGAATGAACGGTTCAGCTGTGGATCTAAACCGTCCATTCGCCTTTCATGTACACTTTCATGGTCAACTATTAGTACTGTTTAATGACTTAACATTAATGGGAGAGAGAGAGAGAGAGAGAGAACCCTAACTAAAGGAAGGGATTTGATTATCATTTTGTTCTATTAAACGGTTGGTTTTCCAATGAAGGCCCAAGCCGCCCAACAAATGGGACGACGGGAGTACAAAAAATGTAGGTGGAGAAAATAATTGAATAGTTGATTTTGATCTCTCTCTCTTTCTCTCTCTCTCTCAATATTCCATTTTTTTTTAAGGAAACACAAACTTATCATAGATAGAAATAAACAATACGAATACCAACCATACAAACAATCTAGCAAAACAAATCAAAACGAAGACCCAACAAAACCAAATCAAACAAACAGGATCAATATCGAAACACCCTCACGAAATCCAAAAGAATAACACAAGCATGCCCTCAATGCCGAAACACACCGATACCTGCAAAACAAAGATAAAGAACAAGAGATAGAAAAATCAATATAAAGCAACGCGTTCAGATACGGTAATTGTGAGGGTCACCACAGCTGTCTTCAATATCGCTTTTCCGTTTACGCATTTTTCGAGTGGGGTTTTGCATCCTCATCACTACGACTAGAGTGGGGTTTTGCGTAGCCTCATCACTACGACCACCAACTTTAACGCTGTCTATCTTCGTCCTTTTCTGATTGCACAGATGCTTAACAAATGAAGGGCCACATACCTCTGATCGGTATCACCGGAAAGCCATAATTCTCTTAGACTGCAAATTTCAAGGTCCAACAGCAGTGTCCTAAAGAACATCTCCAACCCGATCGGTCGAGGAATCCTCAAAGCTCCTCCCTCCATTTCTAAATAAGTGTCCAACACACAAATCTAGGTCTTTAAAAAGATGCATTGGATTTGTTTAAAAAATCAAATTTCTTTACAAATCAATAGATAGCAATGAGTTCTTTTAATTGTGAAAGAAATTAAATTTATTAACGAAATAAATGCATCTTTTATAAGGCCTAGATTTGCGCGCCGGACACTAATTTAGGAATGAAGGAAGTGTGTTGATGAGGTTCAGGCATAGGAGAAGTAGACATGCAGTTGGATCTGGCGCATTGACCATCAGAACATCAACGTCCTGAACACGAAGACAAACCTGAGGCATATGGGTTTCAAGTATGCCAAGGTAATTATCAACAGTAGTTTCACTTTAACTTCCTACCCGTATCCGATTCCCGAAGACAATTGCGACTATCAAGAAGAAAATCCTGACCCATAATGACCTTCTTGCATTGGTCTCTGTAGGACGAGGCCACTACGCACTAACAGGTAGATCCAAGACCTTACCAACATTCCCAAAGTCAACCGTGCTTTGGCATCTACCCTGGCCTTAGCAGCCTGCAAAGCCAACCCCTCGTACAAAGTCAATCATCAGAAAGGTCGTCCAAAACTAAAGCTGCTTCCACAGGATTTAGATTAGAGATTCTATTCATTAGCGACAAACTTCGGGGTAACCCTCCTGATTCTCCACCTCGCAATACCTTTAACCTTATCCTCCTTAGAGAGGCGTCGTATACTAGAAGTTGATCCAGTAAGAAACCCCTTTTTCAACCTAAAACCCTTCTGCATCATGAGTGCAAACACACAATAATCTACAAACCATCCAATACCCTAACACTAACAGTTCTCACAAAAATTCAACAAGGCCCATATAAGCACGACAGAACAAACCTCCTAACCTGAGCAAGTTCCAAAGTGCGGCAGAGGATCTACTGTGAGCCCACCAGTTTCGTTGTACCGGATTTCCCTGTTCCCATGTACCAAAGTGTTTTGAGCTGTTAGATCGTGTCTTAGAATTTCAGTGCATGACAAACGGCAATGTAATCTAATGGTTGAAAATGTATGGGAACAGAGGTACAAAGAAAAACCAGTACATAGGATTTGATTCCGTACTGTGAATGGTATATATGTAAACAATTGAACTAGATTGAAAATAAATCGGTAGTGCAGCTTTAACAGAGACAATTACATAACAGAAGCTTGAAGAATGAAAGAATGGGACCGAAGTCAAAAGGAATAAAAAATCAAAACTCTGCCTCTCAAGAAACTTGCATTAATAATAATGAGGAATATTCTAATTTTACAAATGGAACAAAGGGATTGGGAGGAAGGGGAATAAATAACACACCAGAAAAGGGGGGAAGCGCAAATTATAATAAAAAGGAAAAGAAAAAAAAAACAGAGAATATGTACATCACTTTTTTACCTACACATCAGATTATTTTGTCAAAGCCTCCGGAGATATGTTCCGGATTTCTTCCAGACCTGTATGACCAATCTATGAATGCTAATGAATATATACCACACAATTTGCACCATGGGCCCCACCGCGACTTTGAACCAATACAACCGTCGCCTCATTTACTTGAAAGCTTCTTAGGGGAGAGAAAATGACGGCGATTTATCTTGGGGGAGATATTTCATCGGCGTAGATGGAGACACAGGCATCGGCTGCACCAGCTGCAAGAAGCAGTTGGTAGGGGTGAAAGGTGAGGCAACTTACAGAACCTATTTTCTGGGCCATGAAGGTGGGGTAGTATCGTATGCTCCCTAATTGTTCACCCTCCAAGTTGAAGACTTTGATCAGCTGTTTGGCAGAGCCACTGGCAATTATGGGGGCATGTCTATGAACAGCTAGAGACGTAAGTGAGCCCCTGTGAGCGTCAATTGTCAAGTAGGTGTCCTTCTGGCGTCTGATGTCGAGGAACTGAATATCGCCGGCTTGAGATGCGCTGACAATCTGAGTACAACCAAGAAGAAAACTGCTAAGTTGGGAAAAAAAACTACAGTACGCACAGGCGTAGATTGTCCTTTTGTGGTCTTAATTGCGATATCTTTATGGTTTAGTTATGTTAAGGTCTGGCCAAGAAAGTGGAGTCGTGCATTCTTTTTAGGTTGGTTACGAACTCTGGCTCGTTTGCTTCGTATTGCTGTGGTGTGATTTTGGTAGTTGTTTCTGTGGGCTTTCTTGTTACAACTTGCTAGAAGGACATAGACATGTTACAAATCCCAAGTGACGAGAGCATGCGGTGTCACCAATTAGTAACAGAAAAGTGGTTTGTTGGCTTCTCTGCTAAGTTTAATAAGACTTTTAAGGGCAAGACCATAACTACAACAACAGCTTTTGAAAGGCATCAGATAACTAAAAGCACAACTTTGTATTGAAAAGTCGTAAGAAAATAAAGAGGTGTCGTTTCTACCTTTGCCGGATCAAGTCCAGGTTGAAAGCCTATCCCCACAACTCTTTCTACTCTCTGAGCATGTGGTCGCGTCAGACATACGAGTCTGGATAACAAAAATTAAAACATAAATCAAAATTGGATAAAAAGATGCTACAGTATGATGGTGGTCGACAAGAATAGATGTTAAAGAAATACATCACATGCATTTTTTAAATGTGAAATAGAGAGGAGATCATTGCAGTTTTAAGGGTGCATTTCAAACTTGGAAGCAAGAAGGGAAAGGAAAAGGGAATAATTATTTCCCTTCCTTTGTTTAAAGATAAAGGGAATAACATGTTCAATAAAATAACAGAAACTGATTCCCCTCCTCTTGCCTTGTTCTTTACACCTTTGTTACTCCCATTCCATGTTACTTTTCTTCAACTTTTCACTTCTAAAACCAACCATGAGAAATTATTTCAATTCTCACTTTCCTTTTCTTCGCAAAACAAAACAGAGGAAATATTTCCTTTAGAACTTTTAGCTCACTTTCCTTTCCGTTTCCCTTTCCCTTATACAAGTTCCAAACACAAGCTTATAAGAATGAAACCACTGCCAAATGGAGAAACAATAATGCCAGAGAGCGTCCAAGAAAATTGCTCACAGCTCAGGGGTTCGAATGTCAAACAGTCTGACAGAACCATCCACAAACCCAGCTGCAAATTGACCCGCATGAACTTGCGAAGCAGACTACAAAAGCATGAACACACTTGTTAGACAAACAAAAAATTCAGAGTAAAACTAACAGACAACTCTGGCACAATCAAGATATTAAATAGTAACAGCAGAACTTGAAAACACAAAGTATTAGTTAACCGTTAACGTCTACAATGTGCACTAGAATTCACAAAAACGTTCAACAGAAGAAAATATAATTTCCATCCATGCTCAAAAGCACCCCCAAAAAAAAAAAAGACAACTCTGGCACAATCAAGATAATAAATAGTAACAGCAGGACTTGAAAACACGGAGTATTAGTTAACATCTACAATGTGCACTAGAATTCACAAAAACGTTCGGCAGAAGGGATATACTTCCCATCTATGCTCAAAAGCACCCCAAAAAACGACCATGGCTTAATTGTCATTTAATATTATCCTTCAAGTTTACACTAAATTCCATAGGTCCATAACAAGTTAGTAATGATTAACAACTAATAACACCCCATGTGTTTCACTTAACATTAATAACACACCAGCCAGGTCAAAATTTCCTTACACTGACCAAATTAATAACTGCAGTCTATAGTGAAATTTGTTTGCAAACTCCTCAATAGTAATAGGTGTCTACTTGCTTAGGGTTTTATTGAGAGCTAACTTAGCGACCATATCAAATTGCAAAAACAAAGAAAAAGGATAGATTTAAGGAACAAGTGAATAAAAAAAAATTGAGGAAAACCAAGTCAAGCAAACACGAGAGAATAACATCATTAACCAAAAAGACTGAATAGCGTGAAACAGGTACAGGTTTGAGGCAAAACCCACCAAAGCTGAGATGCTGCAATCTGATGAGGAAGGAACAGAATTAACAAGCTGCTCTTTATCCAAGTCCCAAACCCTAATAGTTGACATTTCACCAGAGGCATACTAGGAGTAACAGAATTAAACACATGCGTCAGCATAAGAATAAAAACATTTAGATCCCACAGTCGAAGTGTCACATCCTAGAGCATACCAGATACCCAGACTGCTGCTGCCAGTCCACAACCGCATTCACACTGCGCACACCAGGTCTGTGACCTTGTATTGAAGAGAATGCAGTTAAAAGCTTTTGTTTACCCTTTAAATTGTAATCTTTCCAAATTCGGATATTCCCATCACCTGCATCACACGTAGAGAGCAAAATGTTAGATTCATTTAAAAAAAAAAGAAACACAAGTTCAGGAAAGAATATTCATAAACACCATCAAACTGAACAAATACAGCTGTATAGAAATTTACTTGAGGCAACAAGAAGCAAGCTGTCATCAAGCTCATTCAGAAGGCAGAGCTTTGATATTCCTTTGTCAGGACAATCATGATTGTCAAAACTGTTGAGAAGCGTAGCTTCCTCATAATTCCATATTCTGAAAAGACAGAAGCACGAAGCGGTTAATTCGAAACACAAGACAGGTAAAGTAATCATATCCCATTGCATGTTCAGATTGATTCAAGCGGAAGAAGGTATGGAATTAGTATATGCTATAACCATTTGAAAAGATGCAAACGTACTTCGCTGTGATCCTCAGGATACAGTATTACAGTTAGCCTGTGTTAAATAAATTAGGAAACAATGAAAAGAAACAAGTAATAATAATGAGACTCACATACTTGATTCGTTCGGTCTCATCGGCAGCAATAACAACTGGAGAGAAAGGTTGCAGCAACACTGTTTTGGTGCCCGAATCAAATTTTGTATCCCAACTAGCAATTTGATTCTGTATTTTGTTAACAGCTGGCCCAAAAGTGAGGCAAAATCGTTACAAATTGTAGGACCAAAACATTACCAAGACAATCAAAGCAGAACTCAATATCAATTATTTCACCGGACTAGATACCAGAATCAAAAGAAGATTCTGAAACAAAAAGATCATAAAACTAGTTAGGAGAAAGGAAAAAAAAAAGGAGGATGATCATTAAGAGGACGCACAAGAACGCTGGCACTTTGTAATGAGGTCCAGGGCATATTTTTCTCTCTCCTCTCTTCTAGCCATTAATGCTTCACTATCATCTGCTGCTGTAAGAAGTGGTTTCGAGAAGTGACCACAACTCCAATTGTAGATGGTTGATTGTGGAAGAAAACTACGCTCTGAAACCCCAGAAGAAGCACCACCAGAACCTAAAAGCGGATCAGCTAATCCCGTGTCAGGAGTATTTATTAGGTGTGGCCGGAACTCTAGCGAACAAACTCTTCGTATTCCTGACAAGTAACTTGGTCGAGGAGGACTAACTGGAGGAGTTCTAAATGTAAGGGGCAAATGACCTGTTAAAAAAATTACAGAATACAATTTCCAAATTAGAAAATGATACAAGACTAAAATAGAAACCAAATTGCAACACATCAGAGGGCAGGCAGATGTCAGCCAAAAGTAGCATATCAAGATACCATGCAGTAAAGTTGACTATAGAATACCAATTTATATCTCAAGTTAATTTGTAAAGAACAATTACTACACAAAGGGCCAACCAATTTCAAGTGGATTTCCTACCTAACACGTAATTAGGTAAACCACTAGAAGGGTCAGCTAGCTAATTTAGCATCTGCACGGGTGAGCTTTTTTATTTTTGCTGCTTTAACTTAATTGATAGTTGTTCTCTTGGATGTATAAAATGGTGGTCACTCTTACAAAGGTTGGACCGACTAGAAAATAAATGAAAACATTTAACAAGAACCAAAATAAAAGGAAAATAAACAAAAATGCTAAAATAGGCCATAGGCAGCATGCAATGGATGCTTGAAGATATGCTAAAATAGGCCAATAGGAAGCATGCAACGGATGCTTGGATATGTATCTCCAAAATACTTCAGATGTCAGTTTAATTGAATGTAAGCAAACCAGATGGCTTGTTGAGGGCCCCCAGTGGATGGCTCGCACGACGGGCTATTAGCTCAGTGGTAGAGCGCGCCCCTGATAATTCTGTTGTGGCTGGGCTGTGAGGGCTCTCAGCCACATCGATAGTTCAATGTGCTCATCAAACTAAGCGAATGATTATTGCCACATTAATTTCTGTAATGTGTGAGCTGGAATAGGAGGCCAATGCCTGGCAAAGGGGGCTGTAATAGACTGTCAAGAGGTTGGACCAAGATCCAACCAAAACAAAATAGTTATCGCCTCAACTTAGGCTAACTATCTGCACCGGACACCAATTTAAGCTTCATGATGTTATCATCATTTATCACCTATTGCGTATAAGATAGTCCAATTATACCTAGAGAAATAATGTGAACCCAATCATTTGTATTCACCTCAAATTCAGATCCAAATTGGTTATGGAGTATTTTGCGGAAATGAGTTCAGGTCATATTAGTTAACATGCATATTGGATTTGAACTCCCATCCCCACATATTAAAACTCATTTTGATTTGGTAACTGCACAAAGCAATAGGTCAAGTTCCTGGCCTGGAGTCACTTGGCCAAATATGTTTAACATTGTTAAAATGCAAGGATCACAATAATCAAAAAAAAAAAACAAGATTACCTCCATTCATATCTAACCAGGAAGACGAACGGGCTAAGCCAGCAAGACTTGGAGCTGGAGTAGGGGGTTCACCCGGTCGAACACTTCCAATGGATTTCACAGATTTTGCCACCACCTGTTCAATCCCAATAATGGAAAGTACTCGCCGACCAAGGTTGGCAATACGTGGTGATGGATCCTTGGCTATTGTAAGCATAGCCAATACACATTGAGAATACAATGCATTGTCAAGAGGTCTGGGCCTTGTGTGGTGTACCACACCATTGCTCATGCAGTCGTTGAGTATGCCAGAATCGGAATGCTGGGATGAATCATCAGACAATGGAGACCCATGCATTAGTCCTGAAGTAGCAAGTGGGCTACTGGTGGAAACCCTCCCATCTCGGACCACAGATTGGTTTTCTCCACCAACTCTCAACAGAGGACCCATTTGGGTAGGACCCATGCTTCCATGTGGCAAATACTGTGTTGGAGTAGAATAACCACTTCCTGTACCCTTGATGGCCAAAGAAGGTAAGGAGCTGAGAACAGAGTTAGACTGAGGTTTCCAATATGCCGCAGCAATTGACTTTAAGTGCTTGTTGTGGCCAAAAGCAAACCGTGCCAGAGCTGTTAAAGACATCAAAAATTTATAGTCCATGTCCACTAGCACCAACATTCATTCGAAGTCCAAACAAGATTGGATAGGAAAAGCAGGATAATCTTTGAGGTGCTCACAGAAATGTCCATGATATAATGCATTTGATTACCCAGTCCAAACATATTTAACATGCATGAAATGGTTCCAAAAAATGAAGCAGATTGTATGCCCGAAGATTCAAGTGGATGGTCTGTTAACTTGTTTTTCATGGCTAGTACATATTAGATACAATCCTAGTCAAAAGTACAAGATGACAAGAGACCTAATTTGCACATAGAAAATTACAACTGAACCAAGAATTGTTCTACAAGCAACATTCATTTGGTATGACAACAATATATCTCAAAGTACATCACATTCAGCTTCACGGAAAAAAAAAAAAGCTAACCCCGGCATCTACCTCATTAACAGCACCTGGAGGTATGTATCAAGTACAATTCAGAGTTCATACTTCAGCATTTGCTGCGGCAAGAAAATGACCAACAAAACTATTTATAGAACATTCCGCTTAGGACTAAAAATACATGCAACACATTTCCAGCAAAGCCATTAGTTCCCACATAATGGAACCAAAAATAGAAATGTTGCCTTTAAAATACTGTCCTGCCAGAATCCAGATGTTACATTCCAAAGATCCCGCCTTTAAAATTACTTTAGTAGCAATTCAATTCCATTGAAGTGTTAGCAAACCGAAAACGGAAAAGGAAATAAAATGTCAAATTTACCGGTTCAAGTCTAAATTTACAAGTTCTAGCCCTAACTTCTCTCCTCTTTTTAAGACCAAACCAAATAGTAGTTGTTTCAACGAAATAATTACCGTAGAAGCAATAGAGAATTCTCCTAAATCAAAAAGGCTGAGGGTCGACATACCTACAGCAACCTCTGCCCGTACAAGTGGGCTTCCATCGGAAACAACATTTAGAAGGCTTTTAACAATACTGATCTCAGCTCTAATTTTTTCTTCATCGTCACATTCTTCATCTCCCCCAACGGTATCTCTAGATGAGTCAAATCCAACATCAAGCAGAGTGCCCAGAGCAAAAACAGCCGATGCTCTCACCTGAAAATAAAGTTACTAATACCATTATGGTAGCATTAAAAATAAATGCACAGCTCAGTAATTATATTTCTCGAAAGATGCATACAAATACAAAAGAAACAAAGATGATACCTCAGGTTGGGGCTCAGAGAGTAGAGGTGCATATATAGCTGGGGCATCTGCCTGCAAACCAATTGTTTGTGCCTCTGTAAAATCTTCCCATAGCTTTCCAAGACAGAGGCACAGCCACTGAAGAAATAGGGGTTCAGTTTGTGAATCATTTGGAGTTGAACTCTGGAGGTGCTTCAAACATACATATACCAAACCAGCTTCAATACAGGCCTCCTGACCCCGCCGGTGTCCATCTACAATGACAGCCAAAACAAATGCAGCCATTGCGCGCTGTTCTGGATATGCTTCCACGCTGTCAAGGAACCTTATGAAGTAAGTGTGCCCCCCATCCTTTACCAGATCGACCTGGCATGACTATTACCCAGCAAAACGAAACAAGAATGAGCACCAGTCCAAGGAGAAAGAAGGATATGCAAGGAGAATTGCCTAAAAAAAACAATTTAAAACACAAAACTAGAGAGTTGGCTGAAGATAAAGCACTATCATAATCTTCTGGTTACAGTGAAAATGTGATCCAAAGGTATCCAGCAAATCATAAGTACTTCAAATATGAACCTTATCAAGTGCGAGGATCTTAGTCCATATAAACACAAGAATCTGCCGTAGCTCCGGTGTAGTAGTTTGCAACAACTTTAGAACATATGGAAATATTCCAACAGACAAGGCCTACAAAAACAGAAATTTCATTTCATTACATATTTGATAAGATGCCATACTCTACTGATGCACATACATGCAAAACAAATAATAAGAATTCCAACAGCAAAGCCAACGAAAACTACCAGATCTACGGCCCAGGGACCCATATCGAGGAATCTTCCCAGAAGCACAAGTGCACGAAACCGATGACATTGACTAAGTAAAACCTAAGGAAAAAAAAAGATGTGTGAGCCGTCATAGAAACAGTGGAAACATAAGCCACTATACTTTGAAAAGAATAAAACCAAAAAAACACCGCAACACTAGTCCCAGAGTGCACATCCCAAGGAACACAGAAAAAACTAGAAATGAGTAACATGGATATTCTTTTTCTTAACAATAAACACATCTTGAGAGACTGGATTTCAACTTTCCTATCACAAACGCACTATACTAAAGTTGAAAATATACTTGAAACTACCTGTGGAATTGGAGGTAGGACATTTAATCACCTATATCCTGAACTTAGGTACCCAAGCTGGAAATTTTCCAATCCATAAACCAGCATGAAGGCTACCACAGCATTACGACATCCATGACTACAGCTTAGGCTGCCAGTGATTGCATCTCATGTTGGGAACCAAAAGTCAGGCTTGCAATTGTCATTTATTCGTACTGTTAAAATAAAGGGCACTTAAAACCTCAACATGTTCACAAAGCCCTGATAAAAGAAACTACTACACCCAACCTTACCAATCAAAAAACTAAAGAAACAGAACTTCACAGGAGATGTTGAAATCATGAAACCTACATCCCAAAAAATTTACTTGAAATCACCATAACAGGGAAAGAATGACCAGATTAAGGTTCTGCATCCAACAAGGACCATGCAAAGAGCCAGACCTGAAGAACGATAGGCAACTGCTCAGGCGGTTTCTTATGTTCAGATCCATGATCAAGCCACACCTCAAAAGCTGTTAATTGTTCTGTGAAAAATGGACTTGGCTGAAAACAAAATGAACAGCCTATCATTCCATAATGACAAACACATAGAAAAGTCTAGAAAGCCAGAAGCACAATATTCTAGAAGCACCAAATACTAATGAATAATTGGGCCAAATGCAAGATGAGAGCAATATTCTTGAGAGAGAGAGAGTTTTAAGGAAAGACACCTGGAAATCAGCATTAGGATCCTCCAGCAAAGTCGGAAGCTGAGTAAGGCAGATTTCAGCAGCCATGTCCCAGGCATCCCTATAGTGTGGAAAGTGAAATGAATCAGAACACACTAAAAGACCACAAAGCAGAAAGACTTCACACGTAAACAGTAGATACCACATATGATGCTGATGAGTAGGTGGCAACATAGGATATGAAATCGGGGAACAATTTGCCGAACGCATTATTCTCTCAGCAAGTAAAAAATTTCGGAACAAACTGGCAACTAGCAGATCTTGTCTAAATAATCTCTGAAAAAGATCTGCAGGAGGCAAAATTCAGCAATAATTACCATATCAGCAAAAAACTGTAATAAGCAAAACAGTACAATAACAGCTGCACCATACAATAAGCCTATTTCATTACCATGCGGGAGGACATTCCAAGCAATCGTGTCCGTGATTGCTGTAAATATCCAATTCAGTTCCCCCAGAAGTGTTTTACGGTCGTTTTGCCGGCCAGGAATTCTATCTATAAGCGAATAATCTAGAGAATCACGAAGTAATGAACGAGTGCAGAACCTGCAATAGACGCAACAAGTATCAAATGACTCACTAGCCCATGCATAACCAACAGCAGACGATATAAAGTCCATGGTAGGAAAGTGGGCAAGCATCAAATAGGTATTGCCACCAATGTTTTAAAAACCGGACCGGCCGGTCTGACCAGTTGGACCGTCAAAACTGGTATAATTTAAAAACAGGCCTATTTTAGGAAAACAGTTAAAATCAACCGGTTAAACCGGAAAACCGGTCACGGTTTGGTTGACCCAAACCGATCTGCGAAAATTTTGAAACTCAGGGCAGGCCACATGTTAGACAGCTGTAATGGACAGCAAAGTTTGCAGCGTTGGCCACAAAAGGTTGTAAGGCTTTGTTTAGTATATTTGGATACTAGGGAAGCCTCAAGTTGGTTTTCCCACCGATGTGGGACTGACTAAAACTACACAATACATCTTTCTGGAACAATATAGTTCAATTCCTCCACTTTAACTTCACAAAACGATGGGATAAATTCTATTTTCAAAATTTTATTCTTTGTATATATCCGGTTATAATTAATTTATAAAATTAGGGAATTGATTTTGCCACTCCTTTTTTTGTTAATGTCAAACAAATCATCAAATCAAGACACAAAGAGGAGTGGCATTAACAAAAAGGGGAGTGGCAAAATCACTCCCCTAAAATTAATATATTTATTTTCATATAATTATGACATCACGGTTCGATTCCGGTTCATCCGCGGTTGAACCGGTGACCCATCGACCCATCCACCCGGTCCCTTTTCCGATTCACACACCGGTCCGGTTTTCAAAACATTGATTGCCACAAAGCCAGAAAAACTTACAAGGAGTACTTTCGAGCACTTATCAAGCAAAAAGAGAAAAGAACAAAAATTGGTGATGAAAGAAGTGCGTCACCATCTCAATGCCATCTTGATGGGTGTTGTGAGACATGATGTGAACACATCAGCAGGAAATTCAGCACTCTGAGGAAGAGTCTCATGTGCTTCACAGGAGGCAAGCAGGATGCAATCCCTCGTGGAAGATCCAGAAGACGTACTCCAACCCTGAAGCTAAAAGAATATAAAAAATTGCTCCTCAAGTCAGAGAAATGAAGAAAAACATGATCAATTCCTATATATTGGCAGAATGAAATACCCACTATGAATATAAATTAGAAAGCATTAAGTACCTCTATAAAGGTATTGACGATTATCCCAGCAGCAGAGCAATCAAAGACATAGATTGATGGGGTCTTTAACCAGGAATCTAGGTCACTGATTGGCAACGGGATATACTGTGTATAACTCTGCACCAACAAGACATGTCACACAATGGAATTCGTAACATACGATTAACACTAAAAGGCATGGCAATATGAAAGCTAACCTTATTAAACAGCCAAATTTCACCATTAGAAGTTGGCTTCGGCACACCATGTCCATTATAGTGGAACAGAACTCTCTCAGATTTGGCATATTTGCGACATGTCGAACAAAGTTTCCTCACGTCTTCCACGGTGGGATCCAATTGGTACTTGTAGCGAGCCTGCCAAAAGTTAGACGAATTAGGCTGACATTGAGACGGGAAGGGATCCAAACTTCCACGATCCTCTCTTAGGGTATGGATCTCATGCAGTTACTGAAAAATCAAATGGTGTTACTTCATGTACTTATTCCAAATTTGTTGAATGAAATTCAGACAAACGAGATAAAAGTAATTCTGATGAATGAAACATGATTACTGCCTAATCGATAAGGAAAGAAAATTAGGGAGGAGTCTCTTTTATGCAATCTGTTTTTCACAGGTGTTTTTTTTTTTTTTTTTTTTTGGTGCATGTGCAAAAGAGATGTGCTTCAATCAGCCACGGTACTCAGTACCATGTTGCATATCTAGTTTCTCTTAAATTTGGAACAAAGCCAATTTTAGAGGTTTTGGTCAAAATCATATATTTGAGCATATGTTGGCCCTTTGAGAGAATCAGAGAAACAAATCTTTTCCCAAACTGCAGATTTTGAAAATGACCATTAAATCCTTCATTTCTCATATCACAAGTACTACTAATTTCATATATCACAATTCACAAGCACTACAAAATAATCATACAAGGACACGAAAACAAAAAATTCAACACGAGAAGCACTAATAGAATAATATGCTAACCCGTGGTTGCCACCTCTCGTACTGAAGACTCAATGTTTTCCCAATTGTTTCAAGTGCTTTCCGAGGGGCCATAGAGAATGGATCTGCAAAACGAGAGCAATACGCAAATGAAAATTTATTTTTATCATAAACACTAAAGAGAGATAAATTGACAAAATTAAAATTAAGAGGTACAAGTAAAAAGTGAAAAAGTGGTCCTCCAAAGACAGTACAATATGAAACCACCAAAAGACTCTAAAAACCACATGATGCCCTCGATCTGTTGACATCTGGAATCATCAAATCAATTTAAAAGGGGCAGAAACCAATGCCCAAAAAGATGACAAATGACACTCACCTACATAGACTCATTATAGGCAAACTTACTTCGAAGACCCTAGCATTACGCTCCAACCAAATACCAGCAGAGTTGTACACCATAACACAACACATTCATCTGTCACCAAAACCCCCTAACGTCGATCAAAACAAATTGGGAACAAGTAGCAATGACCCACCCAACAAACATTCGCTAACCGGACCAACGATCCTAGGGATGGAGCCAAAGGGCAATTGAAAAATAAGCAATCCAAAGATTCCACATTCCCCCTACACATGGTAAACCATTGATGGAAAATAAAGCATTCTCCTTTTCAATGTTTTACAAATTGCTATGCGCTATTCGGGCGGAAGAAAGATGTCAAGCGCCAAGGCCGAATAGTCCGGAACTAATCAGCGCCTAGAGATTATTTGGTTTTTCTTTTTTCTTTCTTTTTTTAAAATCTCTCTCCACATCATGCAAAGCTATGTAGCACCCACACCTCTAGAGGTCGAGGTATCATTGTGTCCGACACGGGGACAAGATACGTGTCCGACACACCACATGGTGTGTCCAATTATTTAAGTTAATTTTTTTAGGGGGACACTTCTGGGACATGTATGGGGACACGGCAGGGGTGTAAGTGTATACTATGTATTATTTTTTATTTTTTTGAGGGTAACTATGTTATTACTGAAATGTTTTGGGTTAAAGTGTAAGTTAACCTATAAAAACAAGTCCAAAAGAGAAGAGACCCTAACAACAGATTCCTCTCATCCATTTCGTTTTGTTTACATTTTGCAATTTAAACTTAGGAAATATATATATATATACACACACACGTGGTGTGTCTCCCGCTGTGTCTGTATCCCCATTTTTTTTAAAATTCCATGTCCAAGTCTGTATCCGTGTCTATGCTACATAGCCGCAAAGTTAAGAGTAAGAAATGAAATAAGACTAGGAAGAAAAAAATCAAGACTAAAAAAACAACAAAAATATATAATTTTAGGTTTTGAATCAGTGAATCCTTCATATATTCCATGTTAGATTAGTCCCACATTGCTTGAGTATGGAATGGGTGATCACTTAATCACATGAGGGACCTCCCCACTCATTGCCAATTGGTCTTAAGATGGATATTAAGTTTCCACATGGTATGGCCCATTCCATCCCAAATTAAAAATTGATAAAGCCCACACTCCATGATGACAGACCAAAAAAAGGCTGCCCGAAGATCCACCCAAAAGTGGCTACACATGACAGACCTAAATGCAGCTGCATGTGAGAGGGGTTGTTAGAGAATAGTCCTACATTGCTTGGGTATGGAATAGGAGATCACTTTAATTACATGAGGAACCTCTCCACTCATTGCCAATTGGTTTTGAGACGGATATAAAGTTTCCACAACAGATTCATAAGATTTGGGCAAGCCAGATAAAAACCGAACAACTTGCATTCAGATAATGCACGTGATCATGGTATTATTCACCAACTGTCTTGCGCTCGGACTCCACAACAAAATGGGATTGCCAAACGCAAGATTCGGCATTTATCAGAGGTTATGCGTGCCATGTTATTTCAAATGCAAGTTCCTAAGTCTTACTAGAGTGATGTTGTCCTTACAGCATGTTACTTGATCAATCGTATGCTATCTACCGTCCTTGGTGGTCAGATACCCCATACGGTCTAGTTCCCTGGTCATCCTCTCCATTCCTTACCCCCTCAGGTGTTCAGATGCGCATGTTACATTCATGCTCTAGATTCTGGCCACGACAAACTTGATCCCTCATCCATCCGTGTGTCTTCCTTGGTTACTCGCGCACTAAAAAATGGTATAAATGTTACTCACAATCTCTGCGTCATCATTTTATTAGTGCTGATGCCACTTTTAATGAGTTATTGTCGTTATTTTTGGAGGACGAAGATGATTGGTTTTTTGATACCCTGATTTTTGCTATTGTTGCTTCTCTTAGTTTTCCGTACGAATCTTATGTAGTTTTCTCGTATTTTTCTGTTCGGATTGGTCTTATCAAAAAAATTTGGCAGTCTACTTTGTCAGGGCCCAATTTATCAAATCCTGGACTTCCCGGCTGGGAGTCTCGTGGCTGACAACACATCGCGGATCAAATGTAGAAGACTGGGCAGGTTATAGCAGAAAACCCCGTTGCATAGGGTCCAGTGAGTGGGTGACCGATTGTATAGACCAAATCCCCAACCCTACACTCAAAAGCCAGTTCTTGAAAATACATCAAACCTAATCCAAAAACACTCCAGGAGTCTTACAAGAGCTAGATCCATAGCAACCAGTTTTACCAAGGGACACTAAATAAACATCCACAAGACTGTATTTACCATCACCAGTAAGTTGGCACATCACATGAGTGTCAAGTCACCATCAAGCCATCGTGCGAGATAACAAATCCGGCACGACGGAAAAATTCGACGTTCGGTAAACCGTTTTGGACAGTCACACTTCTGAATACAGTCCAAAATGGTTTAACGAATATCGAATTTTTTTGTGGTGTCCGGATTTGTTTTCTCACACGATGATGGTTTGACACTCACATGATGTGCCAACCTATTGGGGATGGTAAATACAGTCTTGTGGATGTTTATTCAGAGTCCCTAGGTAAAGTTGAGTATGTTGATGTTAGGTTGACCCCAATAGTTAATACTGCTACAGATCTAGTTCGAGCAAGACTCCCGAAGAATGTTGTTGGACCAGGTTTCACGTATTATATTTTCTGAAACTGTCTTTCAAGTGTGGGGTGGGTGATTCGGTCTATACAATCGGTCACCCACTCAACGGACCCTATGTAGCTCCATTGTCTGCTATAACCATCGAAACAGAAAGTTTTTTTGTCTATCATGTGCCTATTGACAATCCAGAACATGTCGGTCCTGGCTATACATAATGAGACTGGTTTGGTTACCAGTGGAGAGTTTTCCAGCACCCGTAATCACCAGTGCAAGTTACGTTTATAGGAGTGCACCAGTCTTCTACATTTGACTAGCAATGCGAGTTTGACTCTCAGCGGGAAGTCCAAGATTTAAAAAATTGGGCCCTGACAAAGAAGACTGCCAGTATTTTTATGCACAACGATGGATTGGAGTTACTTTGAGAAATTGTATGGTACCAAGCTTGCAACAGTGGCCCTTCGCTGGGAGTCTGGGACAAGTCGCCAGTTCACCAAATTAAAGCTTCGACACTTGTGAAATCTACCCCTTCAAGAATTACGCTGTCGGAATATGTATTAAATCTTGTTTTGTAGGTGAAATTACTGGATGGCAATAGTGTAGAAAAGTTGAGATGATGTTGATAAAATTGATTTTCTCAAGGAATTGAAGTTACTTTGAGGAACTGTATGGTATGAGAGCTAGGGTTTCGGAGAACTTGTTCCCCTAATTTGTGTCATAAGTGCACCGTTGTTTGTTGGGGACCATGTGTTATGGATCGTTTGTTTACCTCTCCACGTGTTATATTAGAAACATTTTGTTTATGTTAAAATAACATTTAACCCCTATACTTTTTAATATTGCACATTTTACCCTATTTTCAAAAACTACAAAACATACCCTTCGAATAGCCGCTGCCTAGCTGACTAAACCCCGCCTAGCCGATTAATTCCCGACTAATGTATAAACCGGCTAATCAATGCCTAGACACTAAAATCTAGGCATTGGGTGGCCGCTGAGGCCGGCTTTAGAACACTGCTCCTTTTTTGAGAGGCATCTTTAGTCATGAGTCATGACACTAACACGAGCCAACAAAGTATAGAATAAACAACACTATTACCATGGTATAAGAAACAAATGTTTTCCAAACCTGTATTTGAAGAAAAAGAGGCACATTACTATCACGGCATCATCTATTCGATCAAAGAACAACTTACACCATTATGATGCAACCATGCAAGGAGAAATTTGCTTCACAGTCGCTTAGATTTGTAAAAAACACTGCAATTCCATTAAATTTAGATTCACTTGAGAGAGACGTTGAAAGAAGGAAAGAAGCCATGGAAGGAAGCCATCATCTATTCATCATGAGATCATACGAATAGATACAAACGGGAAAAAAAAACACCCCAAAAGAAGAGTCACTCAGAGAAATCCTCTCAAAACCAAACATTCTCTCCATTGTACCCCCTCAAGGACAGAAAAACATGAAAAGAAAGGAAAGATGTGAGATATAGATATCAATAGAGATTGCCATTTACCTATGTTAACCACAGGGGATCCCTTCCATTGGTTCAGTTCCATACCTACTCCCACTAACACTAATAAAGATTGCCATAACAAGTTACTCTCCATAGCAAGTACCCCTAACCACAGGCCTGAAGGGCAATATTTCCTGTGGAAAGAACCCCACTTCCATGGGGAGAGAAATCACCTCTTAACTCACCGAATAATCTTTTTTCCATTCATCCCAATGTTACACTGAAAATACCACATTATTTTCTCCATTGTA
Source organism: Rhododendron griersonianum (assembly GCA_018127125.1). NCBI lineage: Eukaryota > Viridiplantae > Streptophyta > Magnoliopsida > Ericales > Ericaceae > Rhododendron > Rhododendron griersonianum. The sequence continues at coordinate 25,524,287 of CM030791.1, read as the reverse complement.
TGCACCACCCTCACTAGAAACTTAACCGAGGACAAATAACTAATGGGAATACTACACATCACAGGCTGAGATATGGCGACGACAATGTAATTTCACCCGAGGCCCCCTCACTCTCCACCCCTCTTCTCTCTGCCTCCTCGCCGCCATCCTCCACTCCTTCGCCTCCCTCCTCTCTCCTCCTCCTCCTCCACCACCACCACTCTCAATTCACTAGGCCATCTCCATATTCAACACCATAAAGAACCCATCAACTTTCTGCTACAACACCATCATTCAGGCACACACCCTCCCATCCTTCACCTCAATACCCTCCTTTCTTTTTTTGTATGTTGAACTTGTTTGTTCATTTTCCTTTTTAGGAAGTTCCTGTGTATAACTAAAAGCCGTCTAGTGAATACGAGAAGGCATACCAAACGTATCAAGTACAATCTATCGGTTTACAAGTGAAATATAGACACAAAAGAATTAGAGGGGCCAATAAAAAAAAGGAGCAAACTTCTCTTTTAAGTTTTAACCCCTTGTGGTTTGGGCCATGTGCTGAGTATACCCCTCACTTTGTATATATCACCACTTAATTCCCCGTGCTTTGTAGACATTTAGCATTGGGAAGCGGAACTTGTAAATGACCTCAACACCCTCCTCATCTTCTTTCTCTCACACATGTACATACACACACATATTAAATGGCTGACAAAAGAAACCCAAGTCCTATAGTACCTACAGAAATCATGTAACATTCAAACATGCATGTACGAGCGTATACACCAGCAAAAAGGTCTTTCTATGATAACAATAAGCTAACAGTTAATTGGTAAAGAAATGTCGTCCCACTAAATTTGCATAAGGAGACCAAGAGCCCAACGTAAACAGTCGATATTCTGTCAAAGTGAGTGCATACATGAGCATTTTGCAGTTTGAGATGAGTGAACAATGCACAATATGAACTATGCAATTCCCAGGTAAGGCAAGAAATACGAAAGAATGCAATAGTTTAGTTTGGGATATTGCATAGAACTAGCAAGTGCGATTATAACTCAGATGGAACCTCAACTACCCAAGTCAAGCCACCAAAATAGTGTTCCTTTACAATTTCTTCAGGGCACTACAGCAAGTGAAACAATTACGTTTTGAAGTTACAAGTCTAAAAGTGCTTGAAACAGGACTGGTGCAGCAAGCTGGAATCGATGTGGGGAAACAGCACATCATGGCCATGAGCAGCTAAACTTTTATTATGATGTCATTGTTTCACTCTGTATCTACCATCCGCAAGTTGTATTCGGAAGAAAGAAGGAATATACATAAGAGCAACAAAGCTAAAACTGCAAAGTCCAGTAGCAGCACATTTAAAGTATTCCAAAAACTGTACCTATCCAGCACTCCATTTTGGCACAAGGAGATATCTTAATTACATCCGGTGGGCTAACGCTAATGTTTAAACAGAGAACAAGTGCAACACATCCTGTCTTCATCTGCCATGAAAGTTTAAGGGTTGCCGTCAACAGATGTATTAAGTATAAACACTATCAAATCTGCAGTTGGCTAGTAAGATGACCAAACAGAAATAAAGTACAACGTAAACTAACTAAAAAAGATGAACCCAAAAAATGTACGTAAAAGACTAATAGATATACAGTGCAGGCATATCCCCTATTCATGCAAAAATACCTTAGAAACAGAGAAATCGCCTTCACAATATGATGCAAGACAAGTAGTGAAGGAGAAGAGAGAAGGAGAAAAACAGAGCAGAAGATGGAACAGGGAAGGATTACCTATCAGTATCGCAAATCATTCAGTAGGTCACCTTTACATGCGGCAACCACCAAGGAAACACGAATTAATCAACATAATTAGTAAAAGTCCATAAGTTTTCCAGTACCCTTGCTTTCATCTTCAACTTGCTTACCCGGGAAGAAAATCATTCCAAAATAAATTGCCCAAGCATATAATTTCTGTGCTAATGACACACTTTACTAACATATGGATTGGTTCTAGGTAGGCACAGTGGATAGGCAGTTCAAGACTAACAGTTCCCTTTCAAGTGAGAGCGGATACGACATATGGAATGAACTATCACCAAAGTTAGGAAAATAAAATTTGGGCAATGAGATGCCCAGATGTGTCCATTTCCATTCCAATAGGATAGCATAGGAACAAAATCTCCTTTTGCTGTTGTTGCAGGGGATATATCTAAAATTTATTAGTGTCATATATATAGATCATAAAAGTATCTTAAAAGTAAAAGGGGATGCAACCTCTACCACAAACCCCTGAAAAAAATCAACTAAGGAAATAAAAAATGGAAAGCATGCATATTAAGCCAAAAATACAAGAAAAAAAGCATCATCTTGTCAAACAATGTGCAGGACACCCCTCACCTTCATAGGTCATCCTATTTCATTCCTTTCACAAACACCAAAACAAGTATAACAAACAGTGTTCTAAAAATCGGCCTAGGTGACCAATTAATCAGCGCCTAGGCGCTAGGCAGTACCCCGCCGCCGCACCAAAGGGCCTAGGCATTTGTCTAGGCTCCAGGCTGATTAATCACCCACTTGGCAGGCTAGGCGGCTAGGCAGATTAGGCAGGGCTAGGAGGACGATTAGGCAGGTGTGCGATGTGATTTTCAAAAATTAAGGATTTTAGTGTCGTGGTAATATAATATAAGGGGCTTTGGTGTAGTTTTACTATGGGGACATACATACATTTCCAGTCTACCCAGTTGAAAATTTCAAAGACCCTAACTATCAAAACTTCGCATTACATCTTTGTAATTGACTAGTTATTTGGTACTACTTAGTTTCATATGGGTTGAACGTTGAACTTTGCATTATTACTTAGTTTCCATGTTATTTAATGTTTTGTTCCACTTATGTTGTATTTGCTCTCAAACTTGGGGAGGGAGTAGGAGAATATTTAAGAAAAAATAAGAAAAACAGAAAACCCGCCTAATGTCTAGGAGCCAATTAATCGGCCTAGGCACTAGGTGGTGCCCGGTCACCCAACAAGCACCTAGCGACTTTTAGAACCTCGATAACAAGGCCGCCTACAAAGCCTTCCTATCACTACCCCTTAGAAAACCTTGTCCATACTACAAGATGCAAACAATTCACAATTGACCTCGACATCATCCACTACGATCCAGAAGAAAGAACACCATACCCCAAACCTCTCAAGCAACTAGGAAGTATAAGAAGTTGCCCCTATTTCTCGTATCACCAATCGTCAAGTTGTGTCAAGGCCACAAAGGATATGATAAGAACCTCTCTGAGCCAAGTTATCATCCCCCTCACCAGGAAAGGGGTCTCATGAAACTTTCAACAAATGCCTCCACCAAAACAATCTCCAAACCCAAGAAAGGAATCAGGAGAACAATTTTCCAAACTACATTTACGGGCACGCCATCAACAATCAACGAACGTATCACCTTCCAAATACCAAAATTGAAACCCATGTCATCGCATTTCACCAAAGTTCATTCTTTTTGTTTTCTTTTTTTGATCGGCACCAGAGTTCATTCTTTTGGAGCAAACAAATTAGGAAATCCAAGCACACATATCATAAGCTTTTTCCATTATCCAGCTTCCAAACAGCCCCGGACACAGTACTTGTAGCCCGGAGACCATAATCACTAGCCACAAAGATGCATCTAGGATTTGTCATTGTCCTAGGGGGGGGGGAAAATCTAAATGATATAACGAGCCCACAAATTTAGCGTAAACTGCCTAAAATCTCCATTCTCCAGTATCAATGCTAATTGTAGCAACAATGCTAATTGTAGCAAGGTCAGCTGGTAAGAATAATCCACCTTAACATTACAAATTTAACAGTGCTATGCACTGTGCAGTACAGTTGTGCCAACATTCATCACATGATAAACCTATCAACAGCTTTTGGCAGAAATTTTGAACTCGGTATTCCAACTATTGCAAAGCCTAAACCAAACTTCTTGAAAGACAAGTATTGACCAAAATCCACAATGTTGAGGATCTTGACAAGACCGATTGCAGATACCCTATTGGTTGCCAGCAAAAAGTAACTTGGCCAACCACAACATTGAATGGCGCAAAGATTTTCCACGTCTACTCTATTGACCAATGCCATGTTGGTGTTCGCCTGTTCGGCCTAGAACCATAATTCCTATAAATAAATCCAAGCAATAAGATCCTTACCAAAATGGGTTTCCACTAGTTTCCCAATCCTCTCAGCAATTCAAAAATCAAAGCCCATTTAGTAATTACAACTACCCCAAGGTCGTGCTTACTGTTTTTTCCTCATTCACAGAGCTGGCACCTATGTAGCACCGACACGGACACGACACCGACACTCCGACACGCGAATTTTAAAAAAATGGAGGCCACCACACGTTAGGGGACACGTTTTAAAAAGCATATATGGATACTATCACATGAAGAAAAAGTAAAACAATTAAGGTTCTAATGTAAATTTGCAACACCACATATACGTTACATTATAACCATCATCATATCATTCATAAAAGTATTTCGACTAAAAGCATTTGATCATTCGTTTGCCTTTTTAACCAATAAACTATCACCCTGTCACCCAAAAAATTCAACTTCCCTAAGTTTTAATTAGATCCTACTATTTTTTTTATCAACCCCGACTTGTTTTCCAAGTGTCCGAGAGTGTCCAGAGCATTTTTAAGTGTCCCCGGAGTGTCCAAATGGAAAACATTGATAAAAAAAAACTAGGACACTTGGAAATGAGTGTCGGATACGTGTTAGGAGAGTGTCCAAATGGAAAACATTGATTAAAAAAACTAGGACACTTGGAAATGAGTGTCGGACACGTGTTAGGAGAGTGTCGGTGTCCGACAAGTGTCCCACACCGGTACGTGACCTCTGACGAAGTATCCATGCTACATAGGCTGGCACCAAGCCCGGGGAGAGAACGGGGGCTGTGGCAGGTTGTCTCACACCTATATAAACACGGATGTTTCGCTCGTTATCTTTAACAGAAGTTCCACCTATGCAACTAGCCACAGTAATAACACAGGGAGCCTCAACAAAGACTCTGAATTGAAGCAGCTAACAACCATAAACACGGAGGATATAAAATGGTGGGGCAAAAAGAGCTTACTCGGTCTTTCGGTCGCCATTTCGAGACCAACCCACTATCGGCCGGACCCGATGGAACACGAACCTCGAATGCCTCGTGTCTTAGGTCGCACAAAACAATAGTCTGCGGAAAATACGCCATGCTCGTGGCAGTGGCAGTAACACCGTTACCATAACTACTACTCGCGGTCTCGGAATCCCGGTCCCTATCCCTATCCGTTGTCTGGTGCCCAACCAAATCCACGTCATCGGTGATCGAGCAATCGTCAAAATGATTCGAGACGGCGCCCACCACCGGGGATTGCGAGAATCGAGATGCCATGAAATCTCCCAATGCCATCCAAAGCCCGCCCGAGAGTATCAGCCCTGCCCTAATCGAACCTTATCTCGACACCACACGCAGCAGGAGCTCATACCAGGTGTTGGGGAAATGAAACCCTAACGGCCGAAAATCCGGAGCTCGTATGGATCACCGATGGGGGGGAGAGAGAGAGTTAGAGAGGGAGAATGTCTAATCGACGAAACGGCTGAAACGACGGCGCATGGAGATATCTTTATCCAGCTCCGAAGATGTGAAAAGGGCGTGGATGAGTGGAGGGTTTTGAAAACCCTAGGGCGAGGATGAGGAAGAAGAAGAAGACGGTGGAGGCGCACAATAGATTATAGAATAGAGCAGTGCGGCTGAGGACGAAGAAAGGGTTACGTTTTAGTGGAATTTTTTAGTGAGAGAGAGAGAGAGAGAAAGAGGAGGGAGGAGATTTGTTTTTTTCAGTACTACTACTACTACTAAATTTCCAAGTGTGTAGTTGGGGAAAGAGTTTTTTTTCTTTTTATCCCCTAAATTATGTATTTTTTCTCTATTTAGTTTTTGAACTATCAATTTGGCGATTTCATCCCCTCAACTATCATTCCGTTACCTACTTAGTCCAATAGATAACGGAAGTTAAGAATTTGGACGGAAAATGTCACATAAGGCCCTGTTTGAGACCCTGTAGAGCAGATACTTGATTATGACTGTCCTAGAGATAAAAATTAATTATGACCCTTTAGGATAAAATGATCAAAAAAATAAGACTTTCACACCGGTTCAAACGGATTGAAAATTGGTGCACTTAATTTTTTTAGAAGGATTAAGTGCTCCAATTTTCAATCCGTTTAGACCAGTGCGAGAATCTTATTTTTTTTAATCGTATTATTCTAAAGGGTCATAATTAATTTTTTTCTCTAAGGCTTTCATAGTTAATTATCTACTTTTTATTTGAGACCCCTTAGAGCAGATACTTGATTATGAGAGCTCTACAGACAAAATTAACTATGACCTTTTAGGATAAAATGATCAGAAAAATAAAATTTTCGCACCAATTCACATGGATTGAAAATTAGAGGGCTTACTTTTTAACCATATTTTTAATATATAAAGAGTCTAAATTCTATACAAGGAGGTCAGTCTTTTTGGAAAAAATATGTATTTGTTAGTCTCTATAAAGTGCCATGTAAGATCTTGATATATGAACCTCGTAAAAAAAATTAAATGCTCCAATTTTCAATCTGTTTGAACCGGTGCAAATGTCTTATTTTTTTGATTTTTTTATTCTAAAGGGTCATAATTAATTTTTATCTCTAGGGCTGTTATAATAAAATAACTGGTCTATAGGGTCTTAAACAGGGCCTTACGTGGCATTTTCCGTCCAAATTTTTAATTTCCGTTATCTATTGGACTTAGTAGGTAACGGAATGATAGTTGAGGGGATGAAATCGCCAAATTGATAGTTCAGGGACTAAGTAGAGAAAATGTGCATAGTTTAGGGGATAAAAAAAAAAAGCTCTTGGGGAAATGGTATTGAAGTATTTAGAGCGAATTATGTGAATATACAAATGCGTGTACTGTTGATGCGATTCTATTGTCACGTTTTTTTAAAATATACTGATAGATTTTTAAAGATACGGGTCATTGATAAATCCGGAACCCGATCGAGGGGCATTCGTTTGACCAATGGATCAAGCTCCTCATCTACTCCACTGTCCTCCGGTGTGAGTAATTTTGAATTGTTAATACTCTTTTTTATGATTTATTATTACAAAGAGTAATCAGAATCGTTTATCTTGTAGTAGTCTTTATTTAATAGGAAGTATTTAATTTCATTCGATTTGAGATAAACAACTAATCTATAAATCACTTCATATTCGTGAGATACAAAAAGACAAACTACTTTTAAGTTGAAAAATTACATTTGCAATTCATTTTATCTCTCTTGTACAAATATAAGCTTCTGATATAGGTATCATTAGGCCCAAACTATGCCTTCAATGACTTAATAACAAAACTAGAGGATTGTGTTGCGGACATAGGCTTGGTCCCGGTAACTCTTTTTTTTAACATGAGAGAGAGAGAGACTAGTAACTCCAATTTAAAAGTTTGTTTCCTAAGCTTAAAATAACTGTTTGTACAAAAGCTATTCAGCTTCAAGAGTCAATATCAATTTCTATTCAAAACTATGATACGACCCTAACCAACAAAATTGGAGAACAATATTGTGAAGACGATTTGTATTTGGTTGTAGACATTTACAGTATATATATATATACTAATAAAAGCAAGAGATCTCAATCTCCCTAAAATGCAACAACGTTTCTTTATTTGTCTCTTTATTCAATGCAGTGGATCACAAATCGGAATAAGATAAGGTAAATGATATTGGCACTCCAAAAAATGATGCAGGCACTCCAAAACCAGTGTAATTTCAAAGTCACTTTCCTTTGTTTTTTGGAGTGCCTCCATTAATTTTTGGAGTGCTAATATCATTTTCCTAAGATAAAATTTGATGCGGAAAAAAAGGAGATAAGTGTTGGAGAGAAGGGGAGGAATGAATCAAAGCGAACGTCAGAATATCATCGCCAATACAACGAAAGCCGAGTTACATGCACAACTATCTGTAAGTTTAAATACTTCATTACCACAAATTGGAGTTTTCTCGGCGTTAAAAGTAGTTAAAAAAATCCTGCAAAAGTATTTCCAGCGTTTTTGCAAACGCGGCCGACACCGATCTCGGGATTCAGGAATGGTTGCCGACGTTTATTGTAATATTTCCTAGCGTTTTTCGCAGCGTTTAATGAACCCCGCCAATTTTTATGCCAATACTACGTACGTATGCAATAGTGTGTACAAAATATGCATGGCATAATGCAGATATTTTTGAAAGGTTAATCGCACCCTACCCTGATGGCAACTTATTTTTATTCATCAATTTTTTTTGTTTTCAGAAACGTGAACGGTAAAATAAATGGAAACCATGTTTGAGTTGGGCCTAGCTGACCCTACAACTCTACTCCCCGGCAAAGTTGTGAACTGAATGTCATGGGAGATACTTGCATTTGAAGAACGAAAAGTATACGCCCACCCCTTCTTTTATCGATCCCTTCACTGCACTAATTTCACCGTTTAAAAGTATTTTAGATGGTCCGGATTTTAAAATTTTTCTTTTAAGAGAAGAGTTTACCCGGAAAAATTTGTTTAAAATCCGGATCCTTAATTGTCGAGATGAACGGCGAGATTGAGAGAGCGGTGAAAGAGTGCAATGAAACCGTGCGGTGGGATTGATGTCAGAGTGGATGTCTTGACTTCTCCTACATATATAGTGGTATGCAGGGCCGGCCCCAGGGTAAACCCCGCAAGTCCTCGGATTTGGGCAACCAAAAAAAAAAATGTAAGTTAGGTATAAATATAAAAAAAAATTCCATTATCAGCACAAAGAATTTGCTTGGTGCTTTGGCCGCTAGGATGCTGTCAATGTTTTGGGCAAACCCAAGTTCGATTCCCACGAGCTGCAGCCACTTCATCTTTTATTTGTTACCCCATTTTTTTTCTACCCCCACGCCTAAGTTCAATTCCCACGCCTCCCAACCTCATCTTTTCTATATTACTCCTTTTTTTTTTCTACCTCTTTTTCTTTTCCTCCTAATCCACAATATTACAAAATTCAAATTACTAAATTATTTTGTTGAAAATTTGAGATTTAACAAACAAAATAGTGGAGTAATGTATAAGTGATGTGTTGTTACATTTGATTAAAAGAAAAGTCATAGTTAAAATAAATCGAGCGAACTAATTATATGGTTATTGTTTTTACCTCCGAACTACCATTTCGCAAGAGAGATCAAATAGATTGATTATGAACTCAATTGAAAATGAGGCACCGTTCCACTAAGAGCATTTTTGGGCATTTGGGACTTTTTAAACTTTTTATGTTTTTCGAGGCAAGCGTTATCATCATATATATCAACTAAAAAGGCCAAAAAACCAAATAATCAAAAGTTAGCGGCATGAGCTCCGAGCTCTTAGATAAGTAAAGTACGATAACTTAATTAACAAAAAAATGCAAGGAGAACTCATTTTCTTCGAATTGGATGGTGTTAATTATAAAGCACTATAACCGGGGTTACATTTTGATGTTGATTTTTTTTTTTTTATGTTATTCAAGCTCAATGAACAATGTAACATTGATGGGTTTTTTTTTTTTTGGTACTCGTATGTTTTTTTTAAAAAATTTTGTATGACATAATATTAAGTAGGCAACACAATATGAAGTTGGGATTGGGCAACTCAAATGTCGGGACCGACACTGGTGGTATGTGCTATAATGATGATCGTGGTTTAAAATGCCAAAGAATGTTTGGAATTGATCACATTATAAAATAGGAATATTTAAATATCCATCCTCTTTATCCATGTCATGTAAGAATTCATCCCGCCCTTTTTTCATGCTTATGTTTTCATCCTCTTAGTGTGTGAATTACCTTTCTTACCCTTTTCCCTATGATATACATATATTATGTTATATTGCTTTCCTAATTTAGTGGGATTGGATTGAATTGTTTTCCCAATTTAGTGGGATTAGATTGGATTATTTTCCCAATTTAGTGGGATTGGATTGGATTATTTTCAGTGGGATTTGATAAATTTAAATATGATTGATACTTTTTTTTTTTATCATGGAATGTATTTGAGGAATCAATTTTATTAGGAATATGACATATAAGTTGACCACATCTTTGCATATTTTCTTCGTTCTTCAAGTTGGCCAACCAGACAACAAAAAGTCATATTTTTCATTGATCTTATTACACGGAACATGGCTAAATTACCATTAAAAAAAAAGGAATAACATGACATACTCAAACCGTTACATGGTTAAACTACCCTGACATTACATGGTTAAATTACTATGACGATTACAACGTGAACACGATAAATATCCCATGATTCGAACAAATATTTCATGGTAAACGGTTCAAATATGGTTAAATTACCATCAAAACAGGTTATCGTGATCAGCGCTTCATGGTTAAATTACCATGTCGATTTCAACATTTCATTTCGATTCATATACCGATAGGAACCCAAATTTCAAAAAAATTGCTTCGTTCGCTCGATATATATATCCAAGAGGTCACCCCAAGCGTAGGGCATAAGCGTCCGATTGAAGCATAATAAATCCGGTAGTCCGGGATCGTACCCAAGGGATAAATAATACGGCTTTTCTGGATTGTAGATGCGAGTATGGTTTCTGGCTTTTAGTCAGCCAACTTGGTTTTTCGTATGCGGTGGAAAGTAAAAAGGCTAAATTAAACGAGAATAAACTAGATAAAAGGAAGGTTAGGTCTAGGAATTACTAGCGCCCACGACTCGAGCTAAACTACATTTTTCACCCAATACACGGTTTTACCCGGAAGATAAGAAGGTTCGAAAATCAAACTAGCTATAGAATCCATTTAGCAAACACCTCGAGCGACCGAGCTCCAAGCATCATGTGTGGTGAGTAGGCGAAGCTCTCACCTACACATGATCAAGGAGGTTATCACCTCGGTAATTTGACAAACGAATCCAAGCCCCACATCAATTTCCAAAACAAAGTTGCAAACTTTTTGGTGAAAAATGCAATTTTTACTCAAGCCATGGGGTGCTAGTCACCCCATGACCCAACCTTATGAAACTACTCACACATATCTAAAAAGATAAGAGCAAGCAAAAATCTACTTATCATAATTGTAAACACAACACTAGAAATAAACTAGTTAGAAAGATAGATCGGGAGAAGTTAAACAACTTTAATTAAAGAGAGAGTAGCAAAAACTTACTTACTTAAGTTGAAAATGCAGAAATTAGAAGCTGAAAAAGCAAGAACACTCAAGAACACGAAGAACAATTCAAATCTAGCTCTAGATCTAAAAAACGGGTACAAATCTAATTTCCTACGTGTTTGTAAAAAAATGACATCACGCCTATAAATAGTCCCTGAGTACGCGGATGGGATATTCTCCAAAGATTCCCCCTTAAGGCCTCGGTACCGATGGCAATGGCCTTAAAAAGCATTTAAGCTCTCAGTACCGATGTCCAGGATTTCAGCCATCGATGGCGAGGTCTTATCTTCTGTTGACTGCTTTGACTGTAAGGCCTCGGTACCGATGTCCAGGATGTCAGCCATCGATGGCGAGGCCTTATCTCCTGGCCTTGACTGCTTGCCTCCTGGCGTTGACTTTGCTTCTTGGCTTGGTCTTGGCTTTGCCATCGGGCCACCTTGGCCTTGCCTTGGCCATCTTGCTCTTGGCTGCTTCTGCCCGGGTAGACTTGGCAACGGGCCGCGCTTGTGTGGCCAATGGGCCATCTTTTGGGCTTTGAATGCCCTTGGCACGCTTTGGTCTTTTAAAATACCTGAATAAAGGGTTTCTCTACAAAACAAAGCCAAAACACCTTACGAGCAAAAGTAACTAAAAACAACTAATTAAATAACAAAAGTAACTAAGACTAGACACTAGCGCACCCTTTATTACATTGTCGGGTGCTTATCACACCCCCCAACTTGAGGTTTGCTAGTCCCTAGCAAATAGGAAACGAAAAACAGAAAAACTAACAACTTGCAATTCCCCCGCTATCACAACTTAGAACATGCTCAACTTTGAAATCTAGCAAGAGTTCAAACAATCCAACGTTTTATTTCATTTCTACAACTCACAGTTTCAGTTTCAAACTAAACAGGCCAAGTATCAAGCAAGTCTAAGAGCAAGCTAAAAAGGTTCGTGTCCTCGAACAAAGGGAGGATACGGGACACGACACCTTGTGAGATCAACCTAAACCATATCCACCAAAGAGTGCTGAATAAACAGGCAATAGTGAAAAACAAATACTATGCCTCAACAACTACAGCACTTTATTCAACAGAATTAACAAACTAACGGATGATTATTGGATACGAAAGGAAAGCAAGCTATTCAACTAATCATGCAAATATCAGATAGTTAATCATTAAGGAATCCAAGCGCGCAAAGGATCAACTAAGGACTTTTTCAAGCTTATAATGACCTTGGTAAACAAGAAAGGGTTAGCACAAATGGGCGACGATCTATACTAGCAAGGTTAATCTACACAAATGACCGCCGCCAACACAAAAAGGACCAAGTCAAGGGCCACACCTGGCCAAACCAATATCAATCAATCACTAGGTACGGAAGTGCAAAACTAACTACAAAATAAAGATGTAAAAAGACAAAATGAAAAGGATAGAGTGGTTGGCATGTCAACCAACCTAGACCCCGACCAAGTAAGGGGAATTTCTAGAACCACCGACTCTCTACCAACTGCATGCCACACCACCAATCATCTCACCACATCACTGCCCGTCAATCATCCTGCTCGTCACTATCATATCCAGCGAAATCATCACTGACTTCCCCTTCCTCTACAGGCTCGGGGGTATACTTTACCCCAAATTGTTGCTCCAGGACCGAAGTCTGCCAGGCTATCTCTTTCTTCATCTGTCTCCTTTCAGCCTTCTCTTTCCTTCTAGAACTAATCATTGCCACCCCTTGACAGAATAATTTCTTAATCCAAGAAGACTGTTTGTCCTTCTTCTTAGGCATCGAGGTCAAATAATCCCCTCCTCTTGCCTGTTTACCCTTTGCAGAATGAGCCTGAGAAGAGCTCTTCATGTCAAATGCCTCATCAAAGGGCCCCGGAGATAATTCTTCTAGATTCTCATAGCCCCAACCCCTTACTCCTTGTTTCCAACACAGGCTAGTAATCATGCACGGGAATGGAATATTGGCAGTCAACAAAGTATTAGCCTTAAAGTCTCTCAGCTGTGTGAAGATGAACATTGCCCAATCAATCACCAAATCATTTGTTAGAAAGGCAAACATGAGCTCCCCACTTTTCCTACTTGGCCTATGATCCGAGCCTCGAGGATATAAGTTAAAATGGATAACTTTGTTTAAGAACCGAACACTCCCTTTAAAATTCCCAGGCACATGGGGGTCAGTGGCTTTTAAGGGATCAACATACAGGACACTACTTACTACGTCCGCATTAATTGTCACATCCTTTTGAGGGTAGTTCACAAACTCAGGAGGAGGGCGTTGAATTCCCAAATATTCAGCTATGTCATTAGGAGTAATCACCACATCAATGCCCGCTACTTGGGAAACAATCCTAACAGCCGGGTCATTCTCCCAATCACCTTCCGGAATTTGAATAAACTTATAGAAATCAATGACAGTATTTTTATTATATCCAGGTAATTCCTCGATCCAGAATTTCAAACCTTTTTGCAGAATGCAGCGGACACCGGTATGATCAGGGCTAAACTTGTTAGCGTCCACTTGGCGCTCATTTTTGAACTTCCTGGTTGCAAAACTCCCCTCCCATTCTCTCCTTTTCTCTTCAGCCATTTCTGCCCTTGTACGCCTTTTCTTCCTAGTGCGAGAGCCCGAAGCTTCTTCTTGAACCAAATCAGCCCCCTCCTCTTGAATGAATTCATCCTCCACTTCCTCAATTTCCGGCACAGAAAATGAAGCCCGGTGCGCGGTTTGCTTAATCTTCGGCATTGTAGGGTTGAAAGGGTTTGGGTTGTTTTTTTTGGATTTTCGGATTTTTGGGTGGAGAATTGGAATGTAGGCTAGAACAATGGTGGGAAATAGGTATATGGGAAGAAAATAGGAAGAAAACAAGGGTTTGTGTGGAAACAAATTGAAAAATTTCGGATGAAAGGAGGGAAAGTGGGTTTACCTTGTTTTGGCTTTGAAATCCGAAATTGGTGGTGGAAATCTTGAGTATTGTTGAAGATGATGGAGGATTTGAAGGGTTTAATGGTGGTTTTAGGTTAGGGTTTGGTTGAAGAATGGAGGAAAGGAGAGAGAGGCAGTCGGCTGCAGCAGGGAAAGAAGCCTCAGAAGTTTGAGGTTTTGAGGTTCAGAAGTTTGGTTTTGACGTTCAGTAGTTTTTTCCCTGACGAAGCCTTCGGTACCGATGGGAACAACGAGAGACATCGATGCCGAGGTGGTTATCTCCTGTTGACTGTTTGACTGTAAGGCGTCGGTACCGATGGCTAAGAACATGGACATCGATGCCGAGGTGTTATCTCAGAAACTTTGCCTTGTTATTCACTTTGGTCCCCAAAACTTTCAAGTCTTCAAATGGCACCCCCAAAACACCTTTAACAATGAAATCACTCACACCAACATCCCTCCAAACAACCGGTCGCCTAGGTTAAAGCAAGAAACGGGTAAAAGACAGGTTGCAAAACAGGACAAGGTGACTCATATGTGGTATGATCATGCAAAGAATGCCTTGTATCTTCTCCTAAGTGCGCTTTGGATTCCAAAATGATTGAAAATCGACATTGAAAAACACAACTAGAGATAGACATGCGATTATTCACCTAACTACGATCTTTTTATTGAATTGAAAAAGGTGGGGATATGGCCAAAGCTTGCTCAAAAACTTAACTCAAGACCTAAACCATTCAATTTTCAACTAAGCACGCAAATTGAGAAGCACCAAATTTCTTAGGATTGTTACGAACTCTTGCCACCTTTCAATTATTGAGCATGCAACAAGTTATGAAAAAGACCCAAAAACATGACAAAAGGAACGAATTGCAAGTTAAAAACCTTTATTTATTTTTGAAATTTTCAATTTTCTCATTTTTTTTTGATTTTTCAATTTCTAGCAACTAGCAAACAAATAGCACATAAGCTAACCCCTCCCCCCAACTTAAAGCGATGCTATGCCCTCATAGCATTAGGAACAAGAGCGAAGGAAGGAAAGAGTGCGCGAATGTACCGTCCAAGGGGAATGTCAACCCCTAAATACCTCGACCAAGTAGGAGGATTTCATGTCAATTGCTTGCTCCAGTCCGTATAGATGCTTCCAGGGTTTACTCTTTCGGTTTTGCCCACTCGAAACCAAAGCTAGTCACACTGGGCCATATCCAAAGCTTTATCGGACTAATAACCGCGGCGCATAGCCGCACCCATGCTTAGGGCTCCTGAATGCCTCAATCACCCCGGCTTTAAACCCAAACTACCAAGGCTGGTGTGGTAGCAAATAAACCCTGCAGAAGACTTAAGAGAAAGACTTTTCACAAGCAAATGACATTAGTACCACCGGCCCGTGTTATCCGGCTTCAAACCAAAACAAAATAAAAAGAGACAACAAAGAAAAACACAAAAGACATGCAAAATGATTTGAGAAATGCAACACAGAATGCAATGCACCACCCGATCATCACGCGATCAAACGAGTCATACTTTTCTTCCCATTCCTTACCGGTGGGATAAGCAATGGGTGGCTATACTAGACCGTTGAGAATTTGTTATGCTAGCGCCCGTAATAAAATTTATCGCTCGACCTCGCCAAACAATGAAGTTCAGCGTCCCCTACGATCAAAACAAAGCAAGATAAGATACAACCTAGCGTGCACTCCAGGCAATATCACACCTCACCCATAGACCAAAGTTGCCACCGATAGGGGCCTATTCGGAGAGCATGGATCATTAACGATAAACTATTACCAAGAAGAACTAATGAAAGCCCTTTACACTAACACGTTGGTGAAATCTTTTCAGTGAAACATCTCCAAGACTTTATTCAAAACAAGAAACACAAAACAAACCTAAACATGCATATTAAACAAAACAAAAGAAACACGTAAAAGAAAGAAAGAAAACACATATGTACAGTATTTACACATTCAATATCAGAACTCGGAGCGTCAAAGTCACAGCTCGACTCTTCCAAACAATGAAGTCCAGCGTCCCCTAAGATCGTAACCAGGCAAGCAACACGATAGAGCCAAGTGCGTAAGCACGGGAGTATCAAGGCCTAACCTAAGGATCTATACCGCCCCCGTTGGGGCTAATCTGGAAGACGTGAGTGTTTAACTGTGAATTACTCCTATCAGAAAAGCTAATTAAAGCCCTATGTCACTGATATCAAATGATTGCCCTTCGAACCGGAGCTGGGCACACGATCCTTCTTTTAGTAGCGGCGTGCGGAGCTACATATACCCAAGTCAATGGTGGGTGCCCCATACAATTAAGTCAAGGGGCCGGGTCCGACAAACAGTTAAGTTCAGCGGTTACGCTTTCGCTCCCCGTGCAAACATAAAGAAACAAACTAATCAACCGTGTAAACTGGATTGATCAACTCCTCATCCGGCTCTCCAACCTCGAAATTGCTGAGAAATGGTTTAAGCCTTTGTCCATTCACTTTAAAAGATTGACCATTACTCGGATTCATAACATTAACAGCACCATGAGGATAAACATGCTCAACAACATAAGGACCAACCCATCGAGAACGTAATTTACCGGGAAACAAATGAAGCTTAGAGTTGTATAGGAGTACCTTCTGTCCAATCTCAAAGTCTTTCCGGTGAATTCGCTTGTCGTGGAAGGCCTTGACCTTTGCTTTGTAGATGGCGGTGTTGTCGTAAGCATCTCTTCGAATCTCTTCAAGCTCATTGAGTTGGAGCTTTCGGTGCTTGCCGGCGGCCGATAAACGATAATTCAATGATTTGATAGCCCAAAATGCCTTATGTTCAATCTCAACCGGAAGATGACATGCTTTCCCATAAACCAAATGATACGGCGAAGCTCCCAAGACAGTCTTGTACGCCGTGCGATAAGCCCAAAGTGCATCATTCAAACGAAGACTCCAATCCTTCCGGTTAGGGTTCACTGTTTTCTCCAAGATGTGCTTGATTTCCCTATTTGCCAACTCCGCTTGCCCGTTTGTTTGAGGATCGTAAGCCGTGGAGACTTTATGATTGATCCCATATTTCCTCATCAAGGCCTCAAAGGTCCGGTTGCAAAAGTGTGTCCCTTGGTCACTTATGATCGCTCTTGGCATCCCAAATCTTGAAAGAATATTGTCCTTGAGAAACTCCACCACCACCTTGGCATCATTGGTACGTGTTGCAATGGCTTCCACCCACTTTGAAACATAATCAACCGCCAAGAGGATATACAAATTCCCAAAAGAAACAGGAAATGGTCCCATAAAGTCTATGCCCCAACAATCAAAAATCTCAATAACAAGAATGTTAGTGAGTGGCATCTCATCTTTCCGAGTCACACTCCCAAGCTTTTGGCAACGTTCACAAGCGACGCAAAAGAGATGAGCATCCTTGTGCAAGTTGGGCCAATAAAATCCACATTGCAACACCTTGGCGGAAGTCTTCCTCGAAGAATAGTGACCCCCACAAGCTTCCGAATGGCAAAACTCGAGAATCCTTTGTTGGTCCGAGTCCGGAACGCAACGGCGCACGATTTGATCTTGGCAATACTTGAAAAGATAGGGGTCATCATAAGAAAACATCCGTACTTCATGAAGGAACCGACGACGCTCTTGCGGGGACCAATGCGGTGGTAAGAGACCCGTAGCCAAATAGTTCACTATGTCGGCGAACCATGGGGTACTCGAAATGGCCAACAATTGTTCGTCCGGAAACGTGTCTACGATAGGAAGACTCGGCGTAGGATCCTCAAATTGTAACCTTGATAAGTGGTCGGCTACCACGTTCTCCACACCCTTCTTATCTTTGATGGACAAGTTGAACTCTTGGAGAAGTAAAATCCACCGTATCAAATGAGCCTTGGCATCTTGCTTTGTGAAGAGGTATTTAAAGGCGGAATGATCGGTGTACACGGTGATCGGGGCTCCAACTAGGTAAGAACGGAACTTGTCAAGTGCAAAGACTATAGCTAACAACTCCTTCTCGGTAGTTGAATAATTCATTTGGGCCTCGTTCAAAGTCTTGCTAGCGTAATAAATGACATACGGCTCCTTCCCTTGGCGTTGTCCCAACACCGCTCCTACGGCATAATCGCTCGCGTCGCACATAAGTTCAAATGGTAACTCCCAATCTGGAGACCGCACGATAGGTGGCGAGGTAAGACTTGACTTGAGCTTGGTGAAAGCGGCCTCACACGCCGGTGTCCACTCAAATGGCACATCCTTTGCGAGCAAATGGCACAACGGTCGAGCAATGGAACTAAAATCTTTTATGAACCGGCGATAGAACCCGGCATGCCCGAGGAATGAACGAACATCCTTCACACACCTTGGAGTCGGGAGATTGGAAATAAGGTTGATCTTTGCCTTATCTACCGCGATACCCTCGGAAGAAACGATATGCCCCAAGACAATTCCTTGAGTGACCATGAAATGACATTTTTCCCAATTGAGTACCAAATTCTTCTCTTCACATCTTGTCAAAACCTTCTCGAGATTGGCCAAACAAGACTCAAAAGAGTCGCCAAACACCGAGAAGTCATCCATGAAAACTTCTACGATCTTTTCAACCATGTCACTAAAAATACCCATCATACACCTCGAAAATGTTCCCGGAGCGTTGCACAACCCAAACGGCATCCGGCGGTAAGCAAATGTACCAAAAGGACAAGTAAATGTAGTCTTTTCTTGATCCTCCAAAGCAACCTCGATCTGATTATACCCAGAATACCCATCCAAGAAGCAGTAGAACGCATGCCCGGCTATTCTTTCCAAAATTTGATCGATAAAAGGCAAAGGAAAGTGGTCTTTTCTGGTGCTTGCATTGAGCTTCCGATAATCGATACATACTCTCCATCCTGTCTGAATTCGAGTAGGTACAAGCTCATTGTCTTCGTTCCGTACAACTGTCACCCCGGATTTCTTTGGTACAACCTGGATTGGACTCACCCACTTGCTATCAGCAATGGGATAAATGATCCCAACATCCAACAATTTCAGAACCTCAGCGCGAACCACATCTTTCATGATTGGGTTTAAATGGCGTTGGGGTTGTCGAGATGGCTTGACGTTCTCCTCCAAGGCAATATGGTGTGAGCAAAGAGTTGGATCGATACCCTTGATATCTGCAACTGTCCATCCAATAGCTTTCATGTGCTTCTTCAACAAAGTAATCAACTCTACCTCTTGGAGATTCCCAAGAGAAGAGGATATAACCACAGGATACGTTTCATTCTCTCCAAGGAAGACGTATTTCAGAGTGTCGGGCAAAACCTTCAACTCTAACTTTGGCGGCTCTACACTAGAGGGCAAGACCTTCTTCTCAATCGGCGGTAGCTCCTCAAATTCATCCAACTTCAGGTTCCAAGCATGTAGTGCGCAAGCCTCATCTTCATTCATCAAAGCATACAAATAGTTCACTTCGGAAGACCCAAGAAATTCAGCCTCTTCGGTTGTGAGAGCAACCTCCAAAGGATCACTAAAAAGCAGCTCGTCCACATGTTCCTCCACCAAAGAGTCAATAAAACTCACTTCATTCACATTTTCATCATCCCCCATTTGACTGCCAATATTGAACACATTAACCTCCATCTTCATATTGCCGAAGGTCATGTTAAGCAATCCGTTCCGACAGTTGATAACTGCATCCGCCGTGGCTAAGAAGGGTCTCCCAAGGATCACCGGAGTAGAAGTGGCACAAGAGTCGGTCGGAGTCGTGTCAAGAATCACAAAGTCCATTGGATAGATAAACTGACCAACTTGCACCAAGACATCTTCCACTACCCCCCTTGGAATGCGAACACTCCGGTCGGCCAACTGAAGGGTGACTCGAGTAGGCTTCATCTCCCCTAACCCAAGTTCTTGATAGACGGAGAACGGAAGTAGATTGACACTTGCTCCAAGATCGAGCAAGGCTTGTTCGATACGCTTATCTCCAATGGTAATTGCAATGGTGGGACTCCCCGGATCTTTGTACTTTGGTGCAATGTTCGTTTGAATAATGGAGCTCACTTGTTCAGTCAAAAAGATCTTCTTTTGAACATTCAACTTCCTCTTTCGAGTACATAGATCTTTAAGAAACTTAGCATAAGAGGGGATTTGCTTGACCGCATCCATAAGAGGGATATTGATCTTCACTTGATTGAACAACTCATGCAACTCCGCATTAAGATTCGGTTTTGCCAAAGCCTTCAAGCGTTGAGGATAAGGTGCCGGTGTTGGAACAACTCGAGGATCCGGTACACTTTCCTTCTCTTTACCCTTTTCCTTCTCCCTTTCTTCTAGAGCTTCCTCACTTGCCTCCTTGGGAGATTCCCCAAGGATTGTTGGACTTGACTGATCAATAGGAGGAGATAACAAGATAGGATCCGAGGGCATCTTCACTTGGTTGTCTACCACTTTTCCACTTCGAAGGGAGATTATCGCCTTTGCTTGCTCGGGGAAAATCACCGAGGAGCTAGCAAAGTGCACACCCTGGGAAGTCGGATTGGAAGTTGATTGTGGGTTGGGCTGAGGCTGAGTTGGGAATTTCCCCCTTTCTTGCTGCAATATCCCCACAGTGGTTGTCAATTTGCCCAATTGATTCCGAATATCATTCATCATTTGGGTCTGTTGCTCATTGAAAGTATTCTGGCCTTGCAAGAGGGCACCAAATTGCTCTTCCCAAGAACGCTTAGGGGGTTGGTGCTGTTGAAACTGAGTAGGCTGCTGTTGGAATTGACTTGCATGAGGAAATGGAGCAGGAGGAGCAAACCCCGGCGGAGCTTGAGCTTGAGGAAAACGGAAGGCATTCTGGGCTTGTTGTTTCCAAGGCAACTGTTGAGCAGGAGGTTGCATTTGAGAAGAGCTTCCCTCATTTGATTGACCCCAACGGAAAGAGGGATGTTGTCGAGTCCCCGAGTTGTAGGATTGAGAATAAGGGTCAAATCTTTGCACATCATGCACCTCTTCTGGGACAATCCCATTTATCACATTCTTCAAGGCAGGGATATTAGGGCAAGATTCTGTAGAATGGCCCACCATCTCACAAATAACACACACTTCCTCCACTTGGCGTACCGCCTTCACTTCTTGGGACTGAGCACTCTTAATCTCCAACTTATCAAGTTTACGAGAGATCTCCTCCAAACGTGTTTCAAAGGCCGTATGCTCCGAAATAGAAAACTTCCCAGAACCTGAAGGGCCTTGGTTGAACATCGCCCTATCCCCCGGATCAGCAAGCTGCCAAGTCTGAGTCTTCTCCGCTAGTATCTCATAGAAGTCCCAACCATCTTCTGGTGTCTTTCCCATAAAATCTCCACCACCCATTGTATCCAAGAGTTGTTTGCTCTCTTGAGAACATCCCGTGTAAAAATAGTTAACTCTGAGATATAATGGGAGGTTGTGATGTGGAACTGACATAAGCAAATCCTTGTAGCGCTCCCAATACTTGTGATACGTCTCTCCATCCCTTTGCTTGAACATTTGGATCTGATCAATAAGCAACTTGGCCCTGCTAGCTGGGAAGAACTTTGTAGTGAAAGCATCCTGAACTTCACCCCAATTGCGCAAGGATCTAGGCTTCAAGGAATTGAACCATTGCTTCGCTTTATCCTTGAGAGTGAAGGGAAACAACTTCAAGCGAGCTTGATCAAGTTGATTCTGAGCAGGACAAATGGAATACAAAATATTTTCGAACTCCCGGATATGCAAATAAGGATCCTCCAATTCCCGCCCCCGAAACTCTGGAATAACCCGAAGATACTCAGACTTGAATTCGAATGTAGTCCCAGCAGTCGGAGTAGGTATAACGATAGGCGATATAGAAGGAGCCCTTTCTGGATTCAAATAATCACGAAGAGTGCGAACTGGAATTTCTTCGGCCATTGGGCCTTTTTGATTGCGATTTCGATTTACTTTGCGCGGTGGAGAGTGGGCAGGATACGCCCTGACAA
Source organism: Rhododendron griersonianum (assembly GCA_018127125.1). Lineage (NCBI taxonomy): Eukaryota > Viridiplantae > Streptophyta > Magnoliopsida > Ericales > Ericaceae > Rhododendron > Rhododendron griersonianum. The sequence goes on along the minus strand of CM030791.1, from coordinate 25,502,208 downwards.
TGCTACGGATTCTCGGAGGCAATGAAGAACGGTGAAGCCGATTGGAATTTGGGCTCCGATACACAACAGGCATAAACCAGCAAAACTACCAACTAACTACCAGCAAACTAACAGACCGGAGGGGCTAGGCCGCCATCTCAACAAGACAAACAGAAACAGAAAGTGCGAGGGGTTATGCCACCGCCTCGGCTCAACAATGCAGATTAAATGAAACTAACTAACTAACTAACTCAATATCTACTCCGGCTTCGTTACACCTCAAGTTTGGCATGAAACCAGGTTAGAGGTATCCACCGAATTAGATACGAGCAATTAACAAATAAACTACTAACTAAAAGAAAAAGAAAGAAGCAGGATACTCACAATGGTTTGTCGAGCCTCCATAAAGCCATAATAAGAAATCCCCGGTAACGGCACCAAAAATGCTTCGTTCGCTCGATATATATATCCAAGAGGTCACCCCAAGCGTAGGGCATAAGCGTCCGATTGAAGCATAATAAATCCGGTAGTCCGGGATCGTACCCAAGGGATAAATAATACGGCTTTTCTGGATTGTAGATGCGAGTATGGTTTCCGGCTTTTAGTCAGCCAACTTGGTTTTTCGTATGCGGTGGAAAGTAAAAAGGCTAAATTAAACGAGAATAAACTAGATAAAATGAAGGTTAGGTCTAGGAATTACTAGCGCCCACGACTCGAGCTAAACTACATTTTTCACCCAATACACGGTTTTACCCGGAAGATAAGAAGGTTCGAAAATCAAGCTAGCTATAGAATCCATTTAGCAAACACCTCGAGCGACCGAGCTCCAAGCATCATGTGTGGTGAGTAGGCGAAGCTCTCACCTACACATGATCAAGGAGGTTATCACCTCGGTAATTTGACAAACGAATCCAAGTCCCACATCACTTTCCAAAACAAAGTTGCAAACTTTTTGGTGAAAAATGCAATTTTTACTCAAGCCATGGGGTGCTAGTCACCCTATGACCCAACCTTATGAAACTACTCACACATATCTAAAAAGATAAGAGCAAGCAAAAATCTACTTATCATAATTGTAAACACAACACTAGAAATAAACTAGTTAGAAAGATAGATCGGGAGAAGTTAAACAACTTTAATTAAAGAGAGAGTAGCAAAAACTTACTTACTTAAGTTGAAAATGCAGAAATTAGAAGCTGAAAAAGCAAGAACACTCCAGAACACGAAGAACAATTCAAATCTAGCTCTAGATTCAAAAAACGGGTACAAATCTAATTTCCTACGTGTTTGTAAAAAAATGACATCACGCCTATAAATAGTCCCTGAGTACGCGGATGGGATATTCTCCAAAGATTCCCCCTTAAGGCCTCGGTACCGATGGCAATGGCCTTAAAAAGCATTTAAGCTCTCGGTACCGATGTCCAGGATTTTAGCCATCGATGGCGAGGCCTTATCTTCTGTTGACTGCTTTGACTGTAAGGCCTCGGTACCGATGTCCAGGATGTCAGCCATCGATGGCGAGGCCTTATCTCCTGGCCTTGACTGCTTGCCTCCTGGCGTTGACTTTGCTTCTTGGCTTGGTCTTGGCTTTGCCATCGGGCCACCTTGGCCTTGCCTTGGCCATCTTGCTCTTGGCTGCTTCTGCCCGGGCAGACTTGGCAACGGGCCGCGCTTGTGTGGCCAACGGGTCATCTTTTGGGCTTTGAATGCCCTTGGCACGCTTTGGTCTTTTAAAATACCTGAATAAAGGGTTTCTCTACAAAACAAAGCCAAAACACCTTACGAGCAAAAGTAACTAAAAACAACTAATTAAATAACAAAAGTAACTAAGACTAGACACTAGCGCACCCTTTATTACATTGTCGGGTGCTTATCAAAAATCCATCTCGTTACAAGGAAAAATAATGCCTAATTAATTTTCAAGAAAAGGAACTCAACATTGACAATACCAATCGAAAACCCACAAGGATGTGGAGATCGTGCAGATCGTGGACTCCATCTTTGTTGTCGTCTTCGCAGAGCCGGCTTTGGAGATACGCCAGTGATGCGGCCGCATCTGGCCCCCAAATTTTCACGAATTTTGTGGGCCCCTATATATTTTGTACCCTTAGGTCTAGGAAGGTTAAATGGATTAGCTATGTTATCCATTGAAAAAGATATGGTGTCGAAACTTGATTATAATAGCTTAATTACTGCTTTTGCTGCAAAAAATGCGAGAAGGGTGATGTTTAAGTAATATATTTTGGATTAAAGTATATAATGATTATTGAGTTTTGTGTTATCATTGTTTTTAATTCTTCTAGTCTTTTTTTTTTGTGTATTACATAATGGGCCTCAAATATAAAGTTCGCATCCGGCCCCAAAAAACTCAGAGCCAGCACTGCGTCTTCGTCATCGCAATCGAGTTCAGACTATGGCCATCGAGCTCGAGTTTGGACGTTTGACGTTGCCGTTGAGTTCAATCCGTTGTGCTTCCTGGCCACGATTCCCGTCAGCTTCCTCTGGCGCCACGTCCCCGGTGACCCCCCGGACAAGCACCTCACGCCGCCGCCGCCTTGTCTTAGCTACCTCTCCTTCGGCTTCTCCTCTAATGTCCATCTCCTCGTCCCCATGCTCCTGGGCTACGCCTCCATGGTTCCTCGGTGCGGCATCAAATGAGGGAAAGATGATAATGGTGCCTGGTGGGATAATGGTGGATTTTTTTTCTTTTGTGATAGAAAGGGGATAGTGGTGGTTTTGTAACCGACCATGTTTTGCAGATTAAGAAAAATGGATGAGAATTTGAATGGGGGCCGTGATTTTTGGGATGGATTGACGAAATCTACGGGACTAATTGCCTGCATAAAGGTTGGGACCAAATTTATTATGTTTTCATCCCAAAATTCAGTTCTATATATATACACCCAATGTATTATATAAGGGCACTATTGGGATTATAAAAAAGTGAGGATGAAAACATAAGTGTTCGAATTGACCGGGATGGAAACTTAAAGGAAGTAGGTTCTGAGGATGGATATTTAAGTATCCCTATAAAATAGTACCAGTACAAAAACAAAATCGACATCAAAGTAATGGTTGTGACATCAGAAAATGAAACTTCCATTCCTAGCTTAAAAGTTCGTTTCGAATGTGAAATTTATGGAAAATTACACAACAACAACAACAAATCGATAATCATATTCATTCTGAGTGTGGCTTACGACACATTAATTTTGAATGATCTACTATCAACGAACAATTTGGATAACAATTTTGGGTCCACATGACCAAGTGACAAGATGAATGTGAATATTAATAACTCTTTTTGTTCCCATTTCAATTGTAATTTGAGATGCTGTAATTACTTGCTTCTTTCCATTTTTCACCTTTTAGCATATTTTAAACGTGCAAATTGGCTAAAATCCCAGTTATTGTGCTAGATTCCCAATCAAACAAGATATTATAGGCTACTGAATGAATTTTAACGATGTCCAAATAAGCCTTAGTTGGTGGTGACTTTTCAAATGTTGTAAAACAAGATTAATAGTCATCTAAAGTGTTGGGCATGATTAATAGTCATCTAAAGTGTTGGGCATGGGGTGAGTGACACTTAGCTCCATGGGTGCATCAGAATGACGTCGTTTTTGTATATAGTTCTATATGTTTTTAATATACACGATTTAAATATACAATCTAATGCTATATATCGTTCACTTTGACCCCCTATAGTATATTGTAGATATACCGTTGCATCAAAAACTTTAACAACAAAAATTATACATGATGCAGAAGTCTACCTAAAGTGCGATTTGAAAAAACTATTAATTATCACTTTTATTGAATTTATGTTTTTGGAGCAGGGTATTTTTGTAACTGAAACACGTATGTATATAATGCTGAAGCAGATACTACTTTTCCGTGGTGTCAAATCACAATCTATACATGCCAAATAAAATGATTGACTAGTTTGAGATATACGTGCAGTGCTAGACTTGAGTTTGCTGATTCCTAGTTTTTTCAAACGATTCAAGCCAAAAACACGATCACTTGGAACTGAACTAGAAATTTACATATATGAGGAATTATCAAAAGATTCAAAACCATGCGTAGTCCACTTGTTTGTCATTACCTTGATAGGTCTTCATCAACAATTAATCCAAACAAATACTACAAGATAAATGATCAAACTGAAACCTGAAACCTTTAGGTGGGAGCAAACCTCTAAATCCTAGGTAGAGATGACAACTGCACAATTTTGTTTGGTTACTAGTAAACCAAAACTTATTTTTTATACCTAAAACCGAAACTATAACCAAATTAGACGATTTTCTTTTATCTAAAACATAGTCGAAATTGTCAATTAGTGTTAGATTTTTCACCAAAATTGATGATCAACATTTCTAATCACCCTATCCTTATTCAATTTGGCTCTCTCTCTCTCTCTCTCTCTCTCTCTCCATTTCAAACACTTCTTAATCTTTTCGAACATTGAACTCTCTAGATCATCGTTTGTTGAGCTTGGTAAATCAATCCATTAGGTTAGTCTTAGTCCGAGACTTAGAGTTTGCTCGCACCTAAGGTCTCAGGTGCGATCCCACCTACCAAGTAACTTTTGGGGCCACCTCCTCGATCCCATGAGCGTGTGAAAATGCTTTGAGAGGGGTATAGGAATTAGTTCGAGGTGCGCAAAAGCTGATCCAGAACACCCTGCATTATGAAGAGAAAAAAAAAAAAACAATCCATTAGGTTGGTGTCTTATTCCATGAGTTGGATCTTAATTGGGTTGGTGTAAATTTTTTGGAACTCAGCGAATTATAGTAAGTTAAGTAGAAATAATGTAGGCTCTATTTTATGTGTAATTTAGAAAGAAAGAACAGGGCAAATAAAAACAAACAGCAAGCCTCCATTATAAATTCCGTAGTTTAAATGCAAATTATAATGATTCGGTCCCTCCCATGAGGGTTTTTCGTCTTGCTCTGCAAGTTCTCGTCTACTCCTCGAGTAGTATTCCATTTCCTATCTTCTCCACCTCTATTCTCCTCCCCCATTTCGATCTTTATCTTCCCCTACCTCTCTCATAATCTTCTCTCCCTCGTTTTTTTCCCCTCTCTCTCCATAAGCCCATCCTTTTCTCCAAACCCTCTGCTCGTCTCCCGATGGCATCCCCAACCCCTTCTCTATCTCATGTGGCTGATGCTCAGAACGAGGATGATCTCACCCTTCGCCTCAAATCATTCACTCTTACGGATGATGAACAAGGTGAGATTTTCCTATCCCATGCTGATGTGGTGGAAAGCGAGGAAGAATGCCGCAAAAGTCTTTTCGGTAAAGTGATCTCTCAAAAATCCCCTAACCTGTTTGGTCTCAAGAATACCATGGAGAAAGTTTGGGGTAACCCAAAGGATTTTCGTGTCTTGGCCATTGGTGATGGAATCTTTCAGTTCATTTTCCCTTCAGAGCTTGACGCTACTCGTGTCCTCCGCGGTAAGCCGTGGTTTTTTAATAACCATTTCCTTATCCTTGAACGGTGGAAACCCAATATCCCCCCCAAAAATTATTGCTACGACATTATTCCTATATGGGTTCAGGCTTGGGGGATCCCCCTACAATTTTTATCTAAAGATGTGGGTGTAAAGCTGGGACTTAAATTTGGTGATGTTGATGATGTGGTTATCCCCCCCGCTGGAAGTCGTGAAGGTCGTTTTATTCGCATTAGAACTTATTTTAATGTTATGCAATCGCTGAAGCGGGGCTGCATGATCAGATTTACTAGTAATTCCCCTGTCTGGGTGGAATTCCGGTATGAAAAGCTCCCATCTTTCTGCCGCTATTGTGGATGTGTTGGCCACGAGATGTTGAATTGTGATAAACGTTTTCTGGATTTGGAAAATGAAGTCGTTCAGCCACTTCAGTATGGAGAATGGCTTCGTGCGTCTCCGGCAACCCAGCCCGGTCGCCGTCATGATGGCACAGAGCGAGGTGGCCGTCCCTCTCCGGCCAAATCCTCTTCGGCAGCCACTGAATCTTCGGCGGAGAATCAGCGGAGCAAATCTCGGGGGGTTAATTCGAATTTGAATGGGGATGGGAACCTTACCTTATCGGTTCCAAATTGCAATTCACCGGATTTTGCGCATGAGGAAATGTTAACGGAAGTATATCTGGCTGAACGGTCCACGGAATTTGCTCCCGCATCTGTTGCTAATTCGAATGGCAATAAGCTTGATCCGTTTATGCAAGAAGTCCTCCGTCGAATGGCCCGACCCATTTCATCCTATACCGCTATTCCCAATCCAGCCCAAACCAAATCTCCACAGAAATCTCCTCCTACCCCAATTTCCACTAAATCCCCCTCTGGCCCACTTTCCAAACCTTCATTACCATCCAACCAATCTTTAGCCCAAATACCTATCCCAGTAAATGGACCCTCTTTGACCAGCCCAAAGTTTAACCTAAGCCCATCCTCTACCATAACTCCCCCACTACCAAATACTTCTAATCTAAATTATACAAGCTCGTATATTCCTAGTCTAGCCCCACCTTCTGCCTCATTAACTCTTATCCCCTCTTCCAAACCTGCTAACCCAGCTACAGTAAACGCCTCGCCTCTGGTTGAGGTTCCTATCCTAGCCGACACCGAATCTACCCTTAAACCCAGTAAACGTTCTTCTACTCCCCGTGGACGGCAGCGGTCTACGGGGAATCCTAAAGTCAGCCGCAACCTTAACCCTCAACCCTCATCCCTTTTGAAACCCCCAATTAACTGTCTTGGGAAGAGGCGTTTGGTCGAGACGGATCTTATCCCTAATGTACTGGAGCAATCTAATAATCCCGTTCCTGCTCACTCCAAGAAAGCCCGTACTTTGGATTCGTCGTCTTCTTTGGGCACGACTACAGACTCTGCTATGGTGGAGGAGACCAGCCACAAGTGGTCTCCCACCGACCAATGATTTACTGGAATTGTCAGGGTGTGGGGAACCCCCTGACATTCCATCAAATCAAGGAGCTGTGTCGTCTCCATTCCCCCACCTTGTTCTTTCTTTCAGAGACGAAAAACAAGGTGACGAAATTGGATCTAATAAAGCGTTCTCTGAATATGGATAGTGCACTATGTTTTGATCCGGTTGGCTCTGCTGGAGGGCTAGCACTCTTTTGGAAAGGTACGTCCACGGTAACTCTCCATAAGATGTGTGATTGGTTTATAGATGTTGAAATTTTTGATGTTTCACGGAATAGATCCTGGAGATTGGTTAATGCCTATTTCAGTGCTAATTTTATTGAAAGAAGAAACCAGTGGGAATTCTTTGTGAAGTATAAAGGCTGTCTTGGTGATGTTTGGGTTCTTTGGGGGGATATGAATGACATCCTGTGTGCTGAGGAAAAAAGAGGTGGGATTAACCGTCCCCCTTGGTCTTTTCAAAGATTTCAGAAGTTTGTTGATGATTGTGGTCTTATTGATTTGGGATATTCGGGATACCCCTTTACATGGCGAAATAACCGAAGTGGGAGAGATTATATCCAGGAGCGACTTGATAGGGTCCTTGCTTCCCCGTCTTGGTGCCTCCTTTTTGACCAAGCGTCTGTATCGCACCTTAACACTGTTGGTTCTGATCATTACGCCTTGCACTTGAAGTTGGAGGGTGGCACACCTCGTAACCGTGTCCCCTTCCGTTTTGATGCAAGATGGACTGAAGACGGAGAGGTACAGGATGTCATAAAGCAGGCTTGGTCAACCACTGTCTCTGGTTCAAGATTTTTTTCTGTGGTTAAAAAGACCCAGCATTGCCGTGCTGCGTTAACTAATTGGAAAAGGCATAAAAGATTGAATTCTGGTCGGGCTGTTGGAGAACTGAAGGACAAGGTTTTTGCTCTAGTTAATTCTGATTCTGGGCCTCCAGCTGGTATGGTAGAAAACCTTAAATGGCAACTGAAGAAAGAATGGGACCAAGAAGAATTGTTTTGGAAGCAAAAATCGAGAGTGAACTGGTTGAAACATGGAGATATGAATACTCGTTTTTTTCATACCTCCGTGATGCAACGACGTTCAATTAACAAGATTTCGGGTATTGAAAATACACAGGGGAGTTGGCTCTCAGATCCACTGGAAGTCCATTCGGAATTTCGTCGCCATTTTACAACTCTATTTTCTGCCAACCCTTCAGTTCAAGTTCAGGAAACGGTGGAGGCCATCCCGAGCAAGGTTACTGATGTTATGAACCGTTCTCTCACTCGCTCTGTGACTGACTTGGAGATTCATTCGGCCCTTATGGATATGGGCCCTACTAAAGCACCTGGAGTTGATGGGATGACGGCACTGTTCTATCAATCGTATTGGTCAACTGTTGGCGAGGATGTAGTGGCAGCTGTTAAAAGTTTCTTCCATTCTTCCCACCTCCTTCGTTCAGTGAACCAGACACTAATTACATTGATCCCAAAGGTGGGCTGCCCTACCACGCCTGGTCAGTACCGCCCTATTAGTCTTTGCAATGTATCGTACAAACTTATCACTAAAATTCTTGCTAACAGATTAAGAGATATCCTTCCTTCTATTATCTCGGAAAATCAGAGTGCTTTTGTTGGTGGTAGGCAAATCTCGGACAGTATTCTTATTGCGCATGAGATTATGCACTCCTTAAAGAATAGGCGGTATGGGAAGAAGGGGTGGTTTGCTCTAAAGCTGGATATGGCCAAGGCTTTTGATCGCATAGAGTGGTCTTATTTGGAAGCAGTTCTACGCAAGTTTGGGTTCAATGAAACATGGATCAGGTGGGTTATGTCTTGCATCACCACAGTTTCTTTTGCAACTTTAATCAATGGGGAGAAAGGTGAGCTATTCACGCCCTCTCGAGGTATTCGGCAGGGATGCCCTCTCTCTCCTTACCTATTTATTTTATGTGCTGAAGGGTTCCATTATCTTATTCAAAGGGCTATTATGAACTCATCTCTTAATGGTGTTAAAATAGGGCAGCACTGCCCTTCTATCTCGCATTTGTTTTTCGCTGATGATTCGCTTCTATTCTGGGAAGCCACATCCTTGGGGTGTCATGCCATTGATGAAATCTTACGGAAATATGAGATAGCTTCTGGCCAAATGGTAAATAGAGATAAGTCCTCTTTGTTTTTTAGTCCTAATACTCCTGTGGACGTGAAACAAGGGATCTCGGAGGCTCTTAATATTCGCTTTGAGAATAATGGTGGGAAGTATTTGGGTTTACCATCTATTATTGGCAGATCGAAAACTGGTGTCTTCCAATATGTTAAAGATCGGATTGTTGCCAAACTTAAGAGTTGGAAGGACACAGTTTTGAACTTGGCTGGGAAAGAGACCATGCTTAAATCTGTTGCTATTACGATGCCCAATTTTATCATGCAATGTTTTCTATTGCCAAAGCGAGTATGCAAGGACTTATGCAGTGTGATTAGGAAATTTTGGTGGGGCTCGAAAGAAGGTGAGAACAAAATCAGTTGGGTTAATTGGAATAAGCTTTGTGATAGTAAATTGCAGGGAGGGCTTGGCTTCCGTGATTTTCATGATTTCAATTTAGCCTTTCTTGCTAAGCAAGGATGGCGTTTGGTTAATGGCCCCGGTTCTCTGTTTCAGCGGTTGTTCAAAGGGAAATACTTTCATTGTTCCTCTTTTTGGGAGGCCTCCTGCCCAAACTCAGCCTCCTGGGCTTGGAGGAGTATCTGTGCGGGTCGAACTGTGTTGCGTAAAGGGTGGAGATGGTGCGTTGGTGATGGTAAAGCTATTAGTATTTGGCGTGATCCTTGGCTTCCCCGTTCACTTAACTTCCGTGTGCTTAGTCCCGCCCCACCAGTGGATTCTCTCTATCACAGTGTCACTCGGGTCTCTGATCTTATTGATGAGGTATCTCACTCTTGGAATATCCCTTTAATCAAGACTTTATTTTCTGATATTGATGTGGAAGCTATTCTTTCTATTCCAATTAGCTCTCAAGGTGCTTCGGATAGAGGGGTATGGCATTATACAGATAATGGTTTATTCTCAGTCAAATCGGCATATCGTTTGAAGAGATCTAGCAATATTCCGCACAACTCTAGAGAAAGAGGAGAATCCAGTTCGGGCTCTTTACAGGATGGTATTTGGAGACTAATCTGGTCCTTACAAGTTCCCAACAAGATTAAAATGTTTTTATGGCGATGCTCTCACAACGCTCTTGCGGTGTTATTTAATCTTTCCAAGAAAAAGATTGATGTTTCTCCTTATTGTCCGAGGTGTAATTCTGCATTTGAAACTATCGAGCATCTCATTTTTCAGTGTAAATCATCCAAGGAGGTGTGGAAAAGTTCCCCTTTTGCTAATGCAGTCTCATCCTCCTGGGATTCTCTCTCATTTACTGAATGGTGGATTGGTATGGTCCAATCGATTCGTGATTCTAGTGGAGTGGAAGATCTTCATGCTTTTTTAGCCACTTTGTGTTGGATGTTATGGAAGGGGAGGAACACTGCGTACTTTGATAAAAAGTTCTGGACTTGCTCTGCTACAGTTGAAAAAGCAATGACCCTATGCGAGGAGTTCAAGGCAGCTACAGAAACGGTTCATTCCCTCCCTAGACTCTCCACTCCACCCCACCCCTCGTCCTGGCTTCCCCCTCCACCTAATGTTATTAAACTTAATGTTGACGGTGCTGTTAATAAGAAGAATGGCATTTCTGGTGTGGGTATTGTAGCAAGGAACCATTTTGGTGAAATTTTGGGGTCTACTTCGATTCCTTTTGCTGGTTTCTTATCACCACGTTCTACTGAGGCTTTGGGATTTCGTGAAGCCCTTGTCACTGCGGCTATTAGAGGATTTTCTAAGATTATTGTTGAAGGTGACTCGTTGGAGGTAGTTCAGGCTTTGATTCAAGATGGAAAGTCTCTCTCTGATTGTAGCTCTATTCTTGCTGATTGTGTAGAGCTTTTTCCTTTATTTTCATCTTGTTCCTTTATTCATGTTAAGCGTTCCCTATTAGGTGCTAGACTGGAGTGTTGGGGGGGTCCTGTCTCCCAACATCTCGCTAGTCTTGCCCGTGATGATTTTCGGTCCTCAGACCGCTCTTTGTCTTAATAAAATCATCCCTTCTTCCGTGAAAAAAAAAAAAAATGCAAATTCTCAGAGCATATTCGGTTCCAAGTATATGGCAATCAACCAATCAGAGCATATTTAGAGCATCTCCAATGGTAACTCAATCTCAAGCCCAATCCAGCATTTCTCAGGCCAAAAAATTATATTTCCGTTCCTCATGCCAATTTAGCTCAACTAAAGGCAAAGCCGTTTATTGCCGCATCAGTATCAGTGTACTAGTATTAATTTGCTACCTTTTGATTCAAATCTCTAGGAAATAATTCCGGTGATTTAATACATGCGAGGCTTTAAGGTTAAAATTAACATTATTGGAGCAACTTTGTGAAAATTTGCCTGATTCAAAATCTCTATGAAATGATTCTGGTGATTTAACGCATGTGAGGCATTAAGCTAGGTTAAAAATTATTTTGACAATATTGGAGCAACTTTGTGAAATTTTGACAAATGCTACAGTAACAAGTCAAAAAATAGATTTGAGTCGAGAAATGTAACTCAAAATTGTGAAAATGCCCTTATTGGACTTACGTATAGGGCACATTTGGTAGGTACGCTACAAAAACCATCGCGGACTCATATTGTGGATACTTCTTGTTTTTTTTTTTTCATCTAAGTTTTGAGAATGCGAAACAACAAGAAATAGTTATATTCTCCCTGTTCAAAAAAAGCTGCTCAATTACATTCCTTAGAACCGGACTTGTGTTTTCTACATCATATGAATAGTCAAACTCTTTCCATATTTAATTTGAAGAAAATTGCTAAACACAACTCATTGTGCTGTCAGAGAGCTGTTACTTGCACCCCCGTGTCAAGCCCCTCCTGACACGGGCCCCCTTCAAATTCCCATTTTACCCCCCATTCCCCATGCTTTCTCTCTCTCTCTCTCTCTCTCTCTTCCCCCTGTCTCACTCTTTTATTTTATTTTTTGTTATAAAATTTTAAATGTTAATAACTTTTTTTTCACTTATTTTTTTAAATAAATTTTATATATTTGAAATCTACTCAACGAAACCTATCAAACGAGCCTAATATTGATGGTGAAATAATGTAAAACAGAAAAATTATATTTTTGTGGTAGTTTAAACTGTCTAAATAGGTTGAAAAATTAAGTGTTCTAAATTTTAATCTGTTTGAACCGGGGGAAAGATTTTAATTTTCTGATCATTTTGTCCTAAATGGTCATAATTAAATTTTGACTCTAGGGCTTCCGTTGATTAACCCTAAGAAAGTCGTATAATCAAATATCTCTTAGGATAATCAACAAGAGCCCTAGAGTTAAAATTTAATTATGACTATTTAGGATAAAATGATTAGAAAAATAAAATATTTCCACCGGTTCAAACGGATTGAATTTTGGAACACTTAATTTTTTAACTATATTTTTTAATATATAAATTGTCTAAAGGGGTTGAAATCACGTATTTTTTTAAATAAATTTTATATTTTTGAAATCTACTCAACAAAACCTATCAAACAAGTCTAATATTGAATATGAAATAATGTGTCGAAATTAAATTATTTTTTTGGGCCCAATATATTATCTGTTTGTTTTTATTTTTTTGTCCTTCATTTTTTTTAAACTTCTATATTTGAGTTTTCAAGTAGTTGAATCCACTTAAATTTACTTTATATTTCTCTGAACAGTCAAAAAGAGTACAACTGTAATATCCCCACTTAAGGGGAATAGTTTAGTTTTTCCCTTGTGCTGGTCACTTTAAGTCCGATTGTAAAGGAAAGAAAAATGGATAGTTGGAATTATAAATTTGCATGGAATGGACAAATGTTCATTTTTCACTTTGGGTATATGTGGATGGATTTGCATCAGTGTGTGGGCTAAAAGCCAAATAGTGTAAAACAAAAACCACAAAGAAAAGGAAAGAAAGAGCAAAACAAAAACACATGCAAATGGGACAAAGTGTATAAAAAGGACTAGGTGTCCTCACCACCGGAAAGCATGCATTTGCATATAAGAGAGGTGAACATGTGCTCGGTAAGAGTGGGAGTGGTCGAGTATTGGGCTATTAATTATAGTTTGATGAGAGTTTGGTAACACCTTAATTTCCTTGAGATTATATGGAATTCGGTTTTGGGGTGTTACAAAAACATTAACAAAAATAAGTAACAAATATGTATAATAACAACAGTAATAACTAACCTGGTCAGTCGTAAATTCGGCTGTGTAATCACGCCCAACGTAGGAGCTGCTCTCCCCACAAGGAACATTATTCGTAATATCGTTCCTAACTGACCAACTATCCGAAAATAAAAAATTGTACTGATCCATAATATTCTTTTATGAATTACGAAAATGAAATGAAAGTTGAGAAAAATTGTGAGGATATGATTACTCAAAATTCCTCTCAGTCTCAATGTATGCAAGAGTACGCTATCATCAGATTATATAGCTGAAATGTTCAACCATAGGCAGTAGCCAACAAGTTGCCCTGCTCTGATCTGCAACTGCTCTACATTTGCAGCTGTTCTGCAAGAGGTGCTCAACCATAGGTAAGTCGATAAGGTGCTCATTTCAAAACTCTCACATGCACACAAAAGCACCACATGCACTACAAGGCACCGATTGCCTCTCTTTTTTCTTTTTTCTTTTCGTTTTAACCGGTGGAAAGATTTTAGTTTTTTGATCATTTTACCATAAATGGTCATAACTAAAATGACCAGGAAACTTTTTTTCTTTCCAACGGTTCAAACGGATTGAAATTTGGAACACATTTTTCAACTTCGTTAGACAGTTTAAACTACGGAACAAATATAATTTTTCCGTTTTACATTATCTCACCATCAATATTAGGTTCGTTTGATAGGTTTTGTTGAGTAGATTTCAAAAATATAAAATTTATTTTAAAAAAATACATGAAAAAAAAGTTATTAACATTTAAAATTTTATAACAAAAAAATCAAATAAAAGAGAGAGACTGCTGTGTGTGTGTGTGAGAGAGAGAGAGAGAGCACGTGGGGTGGGGGTAAAAGAGGGAAGGAATTGCCGTGTCAGGGGGGTGCCTGACACGGGGGGGTGCGATTAGTAGTTTGCTATTGATAAACAATATACCTTTTCTCTCTCTAGGAGCTCTCTCTCCTTTCTCTCTCTACTTCTTCAGTTAGGGTTTCTCCCGGGGGGGTGGGGCTGCCGCCCCTTGCTCCACCTTTTCCCCTCATCCTTTGCCGGCCACCCTGCCTCACCTCGCTGCCCGTCAAGACCCAAGACCAACCAGATCCACTCTTCCGCCGCCTCCTCCTCCTCCGCCTACTCCTCTCCGCTACCGCCTCCTCAACCGACTCTTCCATCTCCGCCTCCTCTCCGCCGCCGCCTCTTCCGTCTCCGCCTCCTCTCCGCCGCCGCCTCTTCCATCTCCGCCTCCTCTTCCGCCGCTGCCGCCTCCTCTGCCTTCTCACCGCCTTCTCGCAGCCACCGCTTTCTCCTCTCTGCAACCGCCTCCTCGCCAGCCGCCTCCCTCTGGTTTTGGTTTTTGGCCTGATCTGACAACAAGATGATGTTTGGGTGGCTTGGCTCCCTCCGGCAATAAGTTTCTAGATTACGGGCGGCGTAATCCGGCGATTTTTCCTTGGCCGGAGGTTTTTACCGGCCGTTTTGGTCTGGTTTTTCCCGGCTGGTTTCCCCAGTCCGGTGACTGTACCGGTCTAGACTTCCTAGATTCGGTGGGCGTGGTTGGTGGGCGAATAAGTCCAGTTTTATTTTGTTTCTGTTTTTGCTTTCTTTGTTTCTGGTTTGTAGTTGATTTCATCTTGTGCTTAGGGCTATGGTTTGAGCTGGGTGTCCCTTTGAGCTTTACTACTAAAATCGGAGACGGGTTCGATGCCCTGCATTTATGTATGGTCTGCTTTGGCAGTATGTGCTTTGTCTAGGTTTTGGTAGTTTTGGTTCATTCATGTATTTTTTTGATGAAATCGTTGTAGCCTTCGGGCCTTTTACCTTCGGATAGTGTGAAATGAATTGATTGACTTCTCAAAAAAAAAAAACGCTCAGTGGCACTTACAAAACGGAGATCATTCCAAAGAACTTATAAAGCCAAACTAATTGTCTAACATATAAAAACGAGTAAATCACAAGACAATCGATATCTTTCATCCTAACCTAGGCATGACCTGATGCAACAGTGACACTTTTAAACTACATAACATCTAATTAGGAGTCTCAAACGAGAAAAAAGTGCAAAGTTAAGGATAAAAGACACTAAATACCCAGACAATCAGATGCACTCCAACTAAGGATGAACGTACCAATGAACTCCCAAGAACTACAAATCTGTCAAGCCGCCACGAGTTGCCCCGCCAAAGACATTGTGTAGTGATAGAACACTGAAACAGAGATATCATTGTGAAACAATCTTGACTGAGAGAACCCAATTTGTAGACAAAATTCGTCCAAAGACGAAACTAACAACTCTCTCGTAAAATGAGTGACAAAACTCTCACAGATCAGACGACAAGTCGTTGATTTGGAGAGACGGAAGAAAAAAAGGAAAAAACAAAGAAAGTGAGTCGAAATGGTACCATGGCCTTTCCCTCCTGCCGCCGCCAAATATGTGAAAGTCATTGATAAGTGTAAAAGTGTGTATGAATGTGTGTATATTTTTTTTTATCATTTCCTTTAACTTATTGACAGCCCACTGCTAGTAGAAGGACCCTTATTTGAATTAGATTTCCCTGCAATATAACTTTGGAGTGCAGAGTGCAATTCGCGTTATTTCGGCCGTCCAAAGTGAGATTTGTTGAAAGAATTTTCCCGATAATCTTTTAACATCTGGACCATTGATTGCCAAGATAAATGATCGAGATTCAACTGCAAAGACTTTGCTGGAATCGAATCGCTCAGTAGCTAGGTCCATTCCATTTTAATAACAGTAACGCAACAATCTCAATTCATGGAACATGGAGAAAAAAAAAATTATTCTCTGCTCGACAAGTGCCGAGACGCCATAGGAGTTAGATACTGGAGTAAAAAGGAAAATTTCAAAATACCCTCCAACCTTTACTTTAAATTTCAATTAGACTTCCAAACTTTAAAAAAAATCAATTTTACTCCCAACGTTATCTTCCATTAATCAAAATGCCCCCTTCCGTCCGAATGACTAACAGATTTCGTTAAAGGCTCCGTTAAATAACGTCTCGATCGAATTTTGATGATCTGAGCCACTCAATGTGATCAGAAAGTGATTTTAAAGGTACCCGCGAAAAATCAGTATAAAAATGACCGAAAAAGGCTTCATCGAATAATTTTTTATTGAACAGTTCAATAAAAAACTGCTCAAATCAAGCCCTTCCCGGTCATTTTTTTTGCTCATTTCTCACGAGTACCCTTCAAATCACATTGAGTGGCTCGGATCATCGAAATTCGATCAAAAAAGGGGAGGTGCGGACCGAAGCAAAATCCGGACATCCTCACTTGAACCAAATCTGGATCGGTCCGCACCTCCCCTTTTCCGATCGAATTTTGATGATCCAAGCCACTCAATGTGTTCAGAACGTGATTTTAAGAGTACTCGCGATAAATCAGCAAAAAAAAAATAACTGGGAAGGGCTCGATTTGAGCAGTTTTTTATTGAAAAAAACTGATCATTTTTTGAGCACTTAATAAAAAACTGCTCAAATCAAGCCCTTTCTGATCATTTTTTTTTGATGATTTTTCATGTGTCCCCTTAAAATCACTTTCTGAACACATTGAGTGGCTCAAATCATCAAAATTCGATCGGGACGCTATTTAATGGAGCCTTTAACGAAATATGTTAGTCATTCAGACGAAAGAGGACGTTTTGATTAACGGAAGATAACGTTGGGAGTAAAATTGATTTTTTTTAAATGTTGGGAGTCTAATTGAAATTTAGAGTAAAGGTTGGGGGGTATTTTGAAATTTTCCCGGAGTAAAAAGATATGTTGTGCAATTGTTTGTGTAAAATTGTTGTGCTACTTTGTAAAACTGTTGTGATACTAAAGGCCCGTTCCGCTTTCTTTCTAGCTAAATCTTCTTTTTGAAAAAGAAGATAATTTCAAACTCAAATATAACGAAAATGAAAAATAATTTTTCAATTTTTTTGCACCGTTTAAAAGATCTCAATGAGATCTATCAAACAAGATATATATTGATAGAAAAATTATTTGCGTAAATACATGATTTTTGGCCTTAAAATTATCTTTTTTTTCTTAAAGTTTTTTTTTTTTTAGAAAGTGGAACGGCACCTAACATTATTCAGTTCATAATTTGGAGTTGAGTGGTTTTTGTTGGGGTTATGAAACGCACTGTAATTTAGTTGTGTCATTTGCAGGAGCTTGCCAACCATATATACGAGTTAGCCAAGTCAGGCATTCCTCCAATAAGGCATGTGGGCGTGCAAGAATCAAGGTGCACTTCACACAACTTGTTGAGTTGTATCGCCGGCCGGCCTTCAAAATTTCCAATGCTTCTCAAGCCGCGCCAAGGGGTATTCCAGGACTTGTGGAACCTACATTAATGTGTAATGAGGGAGAGAGGGCCTTGAAGCATCACATAACGCTGCTCTAAGAGCACTTAATTACTATAACACGTGCTGAGTGAAGGAAGATCCTGGAGCACCACGTAATGGTGCTCCAAGAATACTCAATAGTTTCTCCTTTCACTACAATAAACAAAGGGAGATGATCCCGTCCAATCTTTCTTTCTAACCAGTCCGGTCCAGTTTTAGACCATTTGCGAGCCTGGAAAATGGCCCACAACAATGATCGTTCACTTTTTTAGAGCTCGTCGAGAACATTGACTACGCTAAAAATCATGTTGATCGGATGTCATTTGATATGATTTTCGGAATGCATTGCTCTTTAGATAATTGTGTCATATGGGATGCAATCCATGTTGCACAATTTTTTTCTTACAAACTTAATGTAGTTCAAAATCATATCAAACTATATCCGATCAACGTGATTTTTGGCGTGGTCAATATTCTCGACGAGTTTTAAAAAGTGAACAATTTCAATCATTGTTATGTGCTCGGGAAGAGGCCAAAAATGATCCAAACTAGATCGAACTGATTGGAAGGAACTGGATGGGATCCTCACCATAAACAACAGAGGCCCTAACTAGTACTCTCTCTCTCTCTCACAGACAACTATCTCCATGTTAGGAGTTCCTTTAAAAATGAGGCATCAAGACAAAAGTTGACTTAGAAATCTTAAATTCCATGAGGAAGGTATTAACAACCTTATCACCTTTCTCGTGTCCCGCTTTCCTTCATCGGTTCTCGTGCATAGCATAAAAGATTCAGGAAAAAAGAGAGAGAACCATATAGGACGAGAAAACAAACAAAACTTCATAACATACCGTATGAAAATTCTGTAAAATAAAAATTACTCCCTCCGTCCCTTTTTTTGAGTCCAGTATTCCATTTTGGGCTGTCCCTTTATAAGTGTCTATTTTGTAAAGTTAGTGGGTAAAAGTTGATGTATTGTCTATTTTGTTCCCAAAAAGTAGATTCCATTTTGAAAAGTTAGTGAGTAAAAGTGTAATGATGATGGGTAAGTATGGAAAGTAGAGGAAAAAGTTGATGTGAAAGGTATAATGATGATGTCTTTTTAATAAGTTGGAGTTACGAAGCAGAACATTTAAAAAGGGACGGAGGGAGTACGATTATCACAGTAACACATACTTTGCACGAATTCGTGATGGGTATACAGCCTGGATATCCGACAAAAACGGCTGTGAATTCGGAAATCTCTGATGCAAATTGCCATTATATCCAAGAAGAAAGGATATTCTCTTCATTACGACAAGGCAAAATTCGCTCCAATACCAAAGAAGAAAAAAACACTAACACAATTAAGACTAATCATCCACCAGCTGATCCAATTCTAGCTTGAACAAACAATATGATTGGAAATGGGTGTGACACCATGTTGCATGGATGGGGACACTGATACGGACAAAAAGAGATTATACATTATGAAGGATTTACGGGACCCTTCTATATTATATATAGATTCTGTCGGAGAGATTGATCTTACAAAAAAGAGTAGTTCTTTACAACCAATAATTGGTTCCCAGAAATTACCTTCATGCCTTACATTGCCCCCTGTGGGAACGGCTTTGAAGGAAACACAACATTTATAGGTGTACAACCAATTGTCCCTTTTGGTTCTAAAGGGAAGATTTTGGGAGGGTCATCAAAAGCCTGCTAGTAACACTGATTTACTAACATTCAACCTATGGAAAAATAACAGAAACACAAATGTCACAGGCCCGTCTATCCCAAAAGATAGTCTACTAGGTGAAGTTACTTGGTCCCGTATATGTCCAAGACATCCAGTCTCCATCCAATGTGAGATTTGGAGGCTGTGACATCCAGAATATGCATTTATGCATGATTTCTTGCGCATTGCCCCTTCCAATGAGTTTCAAAGATAAAAACCTTATATCGCTCTATGACCTGACCTAGGTAATTCGATGAACTCAATTAGATTACTCCTTATTCTTATTCTTACTAAGCCTAAGCATCTCAACTATGAATTGTATTCTTATAAATTTATAATCTATCAACTCAGAACATACCAATCATATTGAGGAACTTTTTAAAAGAACCGTTCAAGGAACAAGTGCCTTACCGTCTGCCCTACCCATGGGGAAACTACTAGTCTCGATAACACCTTTCTGGTGTTGGACACTGGGCGTGACAGATAAAGGCACCAGTCAGCTCAAGATACAACCTGTAAGAAACAACCTGCATCTTCCTTAGTGAAACAAAGCGGAGGTGTAATTCTACAAACATTTCCATAACACCCTTGTTTACCATCCAAACTCCCATCTCTGTAATATAGAGGAGGGTATCTTTTAACTAGACATGGTTAGATCAGAGCCACACATGAGAAGGATTAGAGCATTTAGTACCTTTCATCTGGTCCATCACATGCAGAGATTCAACTTTTTAACAGGAGAATTCAGCTGGCAATCAGTGAGGAGTTCAGCTCCAAGCATGAATCATATTTCCCTGACTTATTCAATAACAAAGTACCTATGCAATATCAGCAACCAACTACTCTAAGCTAAAAAAGAGAGTGCACTGATTACAAATAATTGATCTTCTTAAACAAGACCCGAACATGAATTCCAGTTCATAAAATGCTATACATGGATGTATCTATAAGGCAAAAATAATGCTACAGTGATGGGTGACCATGTTTGGTGACCACATTTGAGGGTACCATCTGATATGTCATCAATGCACCGGCATAAATCATGACAAGTGGGGCCCATTTCACCGATACATCAGCGGCAATTACATGGTACCCAAAGTTCAAAACAATTCAACTACAATGTGGTATTAACACTTATTTTTACCAGTCAAATATACAAGAAGGAACGTAAACAAAAATGTGACAATGCTTTGCAAGAAGCATATGTCTAATCCCTTATGGTGGGCCAGTAGGTAGAACAGCTACATTTTTCAAAATTGTCTGAATGTAAGATTGAGACGGCCTGGCCTGACCTTTGCTCCTTCCACCAAATCTAGAGGAGCTGAGTTGGCGATAATAGATGACACCCCATGAAATATATGCCTAGACTTTCCGCCGAATATCAATACATCTCCTGATTCCAATAGAAGTTTCTCTGCCTTGTTGACATCCCTCTGATCTCCATAAAGGAATTCTGCTGAATCACCAATGGAGAATGAGACAACTGGTAATCCTTTGTCTAGACTCTCTTTGCTTTCATCACGATCCTGTGTCAAGAAAAACGGTGGTAAACCAAGTGAAGAGGTATAATGAAGTTCATTTATAGGACATAATTTTGGCAATCATTTCAGCAGTATTCCACACAAGATGCAGCACGAGCAACAACTAGACTAATTAGGTCATGTGGCTTACACGTGCAACAACTCACAAAAAAAAAAGGCGACAATCAGTCTATGTTTATTCGAATATTAGTACATATTTCGAAATAAAGTACTTAGCTTTTAGAATGTTTTTGTGTTTTACCATTCCAACTCACCTACCACGTCTCAACAGAAGTGGATGAGAAGTGCAGCGATATGAAAAACTAATTCCAGGGTTCAGGGAGAAACTTGAAATAATACTTTAAGCAACCAGTTCACGATTGAAATTGGCTCACACAACGAGGAACATTCCAATACCAAGGATATAGAATCACTTTCAAGAAGTCCTAAATCTTTCCATCAATGCTATTAAATGAGAACAAGTGTTACTATATTTCCACCTTTAACATGGGACAGGCGTTAAGTGCCCTAAAATTTGAAGACAATTTCCCCTTGCCTTCACATAATTGAGGTCCCATATAACTCCCAAGTATTTACATAACCCTTCCCTTAATACTATGAAGAGCAAATACGGTATAGTTTGTTAGGCTGAATAGATGATTGAGAGTCATGGCATTTATGTGATTTAAAAAACAAAAAAACAAAAAAAAACAGTTCAATTAAAAAGTTGAGAAACAACGCATGAATCTTACGGCTGACCTGATGAAGACCAAGTCGCCCATTGTTTGTGTAGAAATTCACAATGCATATGTTTGGTGACATATCAGGAATTATGTCTTCCACATTGCATACTTCGTCATGCTTTCCAACTAAGGCATGAGAATCTTGAATTGCTTGTTGAACTAATGAACGAAATACTTGAGGTATGGCCTGCGGTTCAGAACCATCAACTGCCCGGTGAGTTTCATACTTCCTCGTCTGCGGATCCCAATCTTGACCAAGACACATCATCTGCAGACGAAGTTTTGCCCCATCTCTGTAACCAGGTTGATAAAAACCTCCTGGGCCAATACCAAGCATCCGGCATATCTTTACTATTTTAACCTAAATGATTAGAGCATGTAACGAGTGATTTACCATCGAACATACATCACACATTACCTAAATAGGTATAAATTAATGGATTAGAGAATACTAAAAAGCAATTCATATGTGACGGAGAAACTGTACCCAAGCTTTGCATCTTCTTAATTCAAAAAGAAAAGAACCTTCAAACAAGTTGTTTTGAACACTCAAAAACAAAGTTTATCAAGATTGAAGTCGCGTCTGCCTAGTACCTGTTCGCTGAGGGTTATGTAACCTTTTAACAAGACCATCCCTTGCCTAAGAACTTGTCCAGTATTTTTCGTCGAGCGCTCCATTTCAATCAGTTCTTCTATGTTTTTCTCATTCAAGGATGAGTCCGATAAGGAAGATCTTGCAACTTCAGGGAGGCAGATATCAAATGATTCAAGAAGAGGTATACCCTTGGCAGAATCAGTTTTCACAGCACCCACTGAGTACCCGGAAATAATTTGCCGTCGCTTTTGTCGTTTCACAGGAAAATGATGCTGCTTCTTCCCAAAACTTGTAGGCAACAAAGACTCATCCTGTTTGCTTTTAAGATTTGTTGCATGTGAGGCCTCAATTTGTGACAGACCAATATCTCTGGGCCTTTCCTTTAATTTCTTCTCAACATGAGTTGTCAAGTCAATCTTTTTTTTTTCCTGATAGGCAGTTGTCAAGTCAATCTTAGTTCTCCTTTTGTTCTTAGAAGTAAAACCACAACTAGAAAGTGGACGGAATTTCTCATCATAGACAGAATCTGAAGCAGCCAAGGGCATAGGATGTTCGGAAACAATATCAACCATCTTCTGCTGCAAAGTTTTCCCTCCGACAAATGAATATCCACCCTCGGCAACAGAAGACACAATAGGTGAAGGGCCACCAACCCCAACCTATGCATTTGTAAAAATGGGAAACCAGAATTCGAATACTTGAGTATTGAAAAATGAGTTCCAAGCAGAATTGACCCAGCCAGAATAGATGGCATGCATTAATGCATTTCAAGTTTGCAAATATTTAACTACAGCCTATTCTACATAGAGATTGGTAAGACTATTTATGCGGCCATGTGGGTGCGTGTCTAAACATCAGACCTTCCAAAGCTAAAATAGCAGGTAGGGGTGAGCATGGACCGCATTGGCCCGGTTTAATTATAAACCAAGAACCAAACCACTACCTACAGATTATAAATTTGGAGAACTAGACCAATTCAGAAAATTCATTGAACCAAATCAATCCAAACCATTAAAAGGTGGTTTAGTTTCATTTTTGAACCACAGTTTGCTTGAAATTGAGATATCATCTCCATAACCTATTTAAAGTATTTAAAATTACATAGATAATTTAAGCCAAAACTTATATTAAAGCTAGTAATTTTAAAATCACCAAAACTCACTAACATCAACCAACTAAAAGTAGAATACAAGTAACTAGTGAAGGAATAGTGCCATGGAAGAGAGTATTAGATTAGGAAATTAGTTACCAAGCAAAAATAGTGGGAAATCAATTGACTAAGCCCAAACCGTGTATGTCTAGTGTATTGAAATTATAGGATAGGTTATCATATCTAAAAGTTTAGGAAATTAATCTTGGAAATGAAAGAATAGGATGGTGGATAGAGCATTAGATTAGGAAATTAATTTTGTTCAGTGTATCTAAACGAATTATGTATACACACACACACACACATATATATATATATATGTTATACAGTTTGGATCGGCTTGGAACTAGAACCGTTAAAATAAATCCACAGACCAAACCACATTACTAAAAAACCAAACTATTAACCCATTCGGTTTAGATTGGTTTGAACTAGATTCACAGTTTGACGATTATTTTGCTCACCGCTAATAGCAGGACATTGGGAATCTGGGATATGTTTCTGAAAGTTAGTTATGTATATGAGACAAATCTTCAAAATTTATTTGTTTCGGAATGAATACAAGTTATTCCAGCTAATGCAAGTTTCTTTTTCCCCTACTCTTTCAGATATCATAAAAATCAAGAGATCCAAGTGTCTAAATTGACCTAGGACACATATCCCCAACCATCACCCAAGGTATCCGACACAGGTACTCATGTATTTTCATTTAGAATAGTCCATGTCGCATAGACTACAAAAATTCTAATGTTTCGATAACAAAGGAATTACTTCAATTGATTCTAGCATGTTCATTATCGCATTATAAATTGTACATCATCAGGAGTCTCACACTCTCACTAATCTAATCCAAATTATATGGTAAGGCATTAGATTCCTCCATCGCTACCAGAATTACAATGTCAACGAAGCATTAACTATATAATAAGTTCCAACCACTTCATTTCCCTATGATCACCAAAACTGGAACTATAAAACCCGAACGAGCATCGAAAAATTTCAAAGACCCACTACAGGAAAAAAATTAAATCCTCTCTTGGACCCATTTCGTAATCTTACAGCATTATTCACCAAATAACAGCCACAGTTCACTACATGGCAGATAATACTGTGTAACTAGCACATGGAGATAAAACATACGGAGTAAATAAACAAGGGTTCTCCAATAAACAAAATCAAAGAGAAGCACTCACAGTTTCGCGGGTGATTCCAGATTCCCGGGGAAGTTGCAAACTTCTGTCATTGCTCATTTTTCCGGGACAAGAAAACTGCCGAGACAATTGGCGCGAAATATTGTGTAATCGAGCGTGCATAGGTTGAGAGGGCTGAAACCGTATCAAGGGCATGTGTGCAGCTGAAAGCTAAGTCACATAACTCGCTAGTGCGGGAGCTTTTTGGAACAAGTGAGAATTGAAAGACGAGCCCATTGAAAGTGTAGTCAGTAGCGTAGGGTAGGGTAATCGGTGCTT